>OX155896.1:15875929-17075929 GCA_944588485.1 Phosphuga atrata | reverse complement strand
GTGGATGTTAAAAGACGGTGTGGTGTGTTGGTTGTTATAAAGAAAACCGAATGATATTTGGAAGACAAAAGGCCTCAAGTAAAACCAGTTGTGTAAAGTTTCGCTGTAATATGTGTGCAAGTCATTATTGCTTAAGCTGCTTCTTCCGAACGCATAACATATACAAAGCATGACCACTATTTGTATTTAAATGTATTGATGTAAATTTAAATGTATTATTATTAGAATTTAATAAAACCATAAATTTATGTGGAGTTTTCTTTATTTTACAACCTTATCCATCTCCCCGTCTGTCTAGTCTCATATATCTAGCCCCATGTATCTAGCCCCGTCTATCTAGTCTCATGTATTTAGTCCCGTCTATCTAGTCTCATGTATTTAGTCCCATGGATCTAGCCCCGTCTGTCTAGTCTCATGTATTTAGCCCCGTTGATGTATGCAACCAACTTCACACCTCATTTGTCTCAACAGGATCTAATTTTGAATTTCCCCGCCTCGCGTCTATTTTTTGAATTTTCCCGCGCATCTGGAAGTTCCGAAAATGGCGGCCGTAAGTCTAAACCGGAAACCGGAAGTCGAAACCGGAAACCGGAAGTCGAAACCGGAAGTCGAACCCGGAAGTTCCAAGGTCAAGGTTAGGTTGGGGGTCAAGGTGAGAGGAGGTTTGAGGAAGAGGAGGTTTTAGAACGAAAGATCTTTCCCTACTGAGACTTATTGGCATACTTCACTCTTTTCTAATAATTAAATTTTTCTGCAAAAATTGTAAATACCCGAAATAATACCCGATACCCGGCTATTAAAAAAAGTCGGGTACGCGAAAACCCTAGCTACTACGACATCGCTCCAAACTAACAATGCACAACAAGCTAACCCTATACAAACAGGTGTTGCGCCCTATCTGGACATATGGTATCCAATTATGGGGATGTGCTAAAAAACAAAATATCATTATAATCCAACGCTACCAAAACAAAATGCTATGTACCATCGCCAATGCGCCATGGTATGTGCGTAACAGCGACTTACACCGAGAACTTGGTGTAGAAACAGTCGATACCATCATTACAAGATATGCTATCTCGTACGAATCCCGACTCCAGCACCACATCAACGAGGAAGCATCCATGCTCCTAAACGTGCAGAATGACACGAGACGACTTAAACGGACCAAACCACATGAGCTGTGTAGAATAGACCTGCCAAAAAACTGAGGGATCCAGTGGGAGCAACTCAGTATAATATTACACTAATAATTTATTTGTTATAGCAAAACAGATCGTTAGTTTATAAGAACTAGTTTTTATAAGTAATGTAAAAAAAGATACAATCAGGAAAAGGCGATTAAAATTGTATGGTTACCTATGCAGATTGAGTGATCACAGGCTAACAAATAGAATTTTAAACCTAGCAATATCCTTGAAACATCACAATAACTGGTTAGCAGAAATAAATGAAAAAACCTATAAGAAAATGGTATCACCCAAGAAATGATTCACAATTGGACAAAATTTAGGAATACCATCAACAATCACAAATTCGCAGAAAAACCAAAACGACACACTACAGGATGGACAGAAGAACGGAAAAAGAAACACAGTGAGCGGATGAAGAGATTTTGCGAAGAGAAGAAGAAACAACATGCTAAATAAGTTCAAACGCGCTCCTAAGTAGGGTTTAACGAATAAAAAAAAAGATATTATTTTTATTATAGCCATTTTAATACCAAACAATGAAAATTATAAAATTTGTTTCTGTCAGTAATAAAGCTTTTTATACGTTTAATTACAAATAATAATCACAAAGTATCAATTACTATATCAATATCCTACACCATAATAATTTGCCTCAATTTTACATACTCGATATACTGACTACAAGTACCCAAACGTAAATTTGTTTTGTTGGCGTAACCGGATTATAGGCGTGACAAAAACATTTTGGCAAAAACAATAATTTTATTAAATATAACAAATAAATTAATAAAATCAGTGTAAATTTTAATAATTCCTCAATAAATAAAATTTTAATAAACAACAATATTTTTTTTATAATTACACATCAAATATTAAACAGAATATTCAATATTCTGTATAGAAAAATGTATTTTTTGTCAATCTTGAAAACTGTTATTAACCAAAATACAAAATGGTAGGAAAAATATACATATAAATTATAGAATTTATAAAATCAACGGCAATATCATATTATAAAGTAAATAGAAGAATTATGTAAACGTAACATACCTATTGTTGCCATTGCTCCGCCTAGTATCATTAGTAAAAGACCCACACTAAGAGCTTTACATGCATTCCATAAACATTTTCCATTCACTTTCCCTCTAACCACTTGCACATTCCATTGTGCTCCAGAGGCTGGATGTGCCCTCCTAACCACACCTGACCCAGCCACTCCACCTCTTGCCCATGTACAACCAATTCTTTGATGCATATTTTTATTATTTAAAAAAATGTACATACATATATTAGACACACCATAAATTGTTTTAATGTTTGTTCTTTACTTTAAAAAGTTGCTTCACTAGTAGAGCAGCACGGAAAAATTGCTTGCAAGTATTATTTTGTTACTTTTGTTAAATATTAAAATTGGAATATTATTTAGTACGTCTCGTGGATATTAATAAAGAATTGGCCTGTCTTTACCGTGACTTGGCATCGCCTCGACTGTTTGGTACAGCACAACATCCTTTTTGGATATATCTTTGCAACAGGTGAAACATGCGCGAACAGATTCTAATTTATCGATCGATCTGAAAGATGAAATGAGAATTTGAGGCTGGATATAAAATACAAACACACATTCTCTACGCCTGTCATTTGAATAGTTTTTTCTTATTCCTATTTCATGCAAACCCAACATGATATTTACTATCCTCATTACACACATTATATATTTTATATAAGGAAAACAGATATAAACTTGCATGAAAATATCGGAAATAATGATGTATTGTGTATTTATACTTTAAACGTATAAACAGACTAGAGCCGACAAGACCAATTAAAACTATATAAGACTAGAGAAGCCTGCACAAGGTTAAACAGGACTAGACAAGATTAGACTAGACACTAAATAAGACTAGGCGAGACGGCCGAGACTGGATGGGAATGGACGAGACTAGACAACACTCAACGATACTGAACAGACAAGATAGGACAAGACTAGACACAACTGGATGAGACTGAACAATATTAGACAAGATAAGACCAGACAAGACCAGATAAGACTAGACAAGATCAGATAAGACCTGACTTGACGAGACACTCAACGACACTAAACGGACAAGATAGGAGAAGACTAGACACAATTGGATGAGACTGAATAATATTAGACATGATAAGACCAGACAAAATCAGACAAGACCAGATAAGACTAGACAAGACCAGATAAGAAATGACTTGACGAGATTAGACCAGACTAACTGCAATAACTGACATAAACGACCTTAACAAACAGATCGCGCACTCCCAGCATAAGGCAGCTAAAAGTTACGCTGCAAAGAAATCCAAAAGGACAAACACACTGAGCGCCCAAACTGTCGCAATACTGGAGCGTAGACGGTATTTGATTGTATGCGAAAAAAGAGCAACAACAGAATACACCGAGACAAACAAAGGAACCAAATGGCAAAGGAAGACATCAGGCAGCATAAGATCTAAATAGCACAAAAAGTCTTAGAACAACACAAAGGCCCGAAGGTGTTCAGGAGGCTGGCAACAGACACAAAAAAAGGAAATAGCTAAAATCAAGGACAGGCATGGATAGCAAAAGCATGAAAGGTAAGATGTCATAAGAGCAGCACAAGAATTTTATACAAACTTGTACGAATCAATAGTAGAGAGCGACATATCAGAACAAGATAGACGGAAGAAAATCATTAACATAAACTCCGAGGACATGCCAGAAATTACACAGGCCGAAATTAGAGCCGCGCTACACCACACAAAGAACGGGAAAGCGCCCGGCGACCACGGGATAATAGGGGAGATGCTGAAACAAGAGGGAGACACGTTAACCACACAACTGCTATTGCTATTTAACAAATGCCTGGAAGAAGAGATCATTCACGAAGACTAGACAAACGCGTTAGTGGTACTGATTCGCAAAAAGGGAGAAAAATTGGAGAACTACAGACCGATCAGCTTACTGTCCCAAACTTATAAACCGTACACAAAAATAATATCCACTCGGATTACACCGAAACTGGACTACTAGCAACCCAGCGAACAGGCAGGATTTAGCAAGGGATTCAGTACAAGTGAGTACATACAAATAATGAGAGTACTCATTCAGAAGACCACAGAATGCAATGTGAATGCATAGATTTACGAAAAGCTTTTGACACCGTAGAAATCTGGGCACTCCAGCAAGCCCTAAAACCCTAAAATGCCAGAATTGACCATAAGTACGCAAAGTTGATCAACAATCTCTACCGCAACGTCACACTACAAATCCAACTGCACGAACCATCCGAAAAAGTGAGAATCAGGAGAGGTGTACGACGAGGAGGTCCTTTATCGCCGAAACTATTTACCCTGGTCTTGGAAGATGCACTAAAAACAATTGATTTCAGTAACCGAGGTATTAACATAACGGGTGACAAACTCAGCAGACTATTGTTTGCCGACGATATAGCACTGATGGCCAGCAACAACGAAGAACTCATCACACTCATAGACGATATCTACAAAGCCACGAAACGCATAGGATTGGAAATTAACTTTGGAAAAACTAAGTACATGACGTCAGATAGAGAATATGAAGAACAAATTACCATCGAAGGTAACTTAATTGAGAAAGTACAAATATATTCGCATCTTGGGCTAACACTAACAATAGGTAGGGCGTATCAAGAACTAGAGGCAAACGAGAAGATCAGACAAAACTGGAGGGACTGTAGGCCACAGCAAGATAAAAGAAATACTAGCGCTGGATATCCCCCTCGAGTTGAAAAGCTCTATACAATCAGTGCATACTACCGGTGACCACTTATGGATCGCAAACCTGGGCAATTACCGAAATAATAATGGAAAAGCTATGGGTCAATCAGAGAGCAATCGACAGACGTATACTAGGAATATCACTGAGACAAGGAAAGAAACGATTGGACCATAGAGAAGACAAAATTAAGGGATGTAACAAATGAAATACTACAGCAGAAATGGAGTTGGGCCGGCCATATCGCAAGAAATGAAGTCAAATGGAGCTGAAAAATCATAACGTGGAGACAATGGAACAACAGAAGAAGCGTAGGAGACCACAGTGAAAAATGATGGATGCCCAGGTACGACGACCTGAAACGAACGGAAGGCATTAACTGGAATCAAGCGGCCTAAAACGGCCTTAGGGATGAAACTAGATACCGGACTAACATATAGGCAACATGTCAAGAATTCTGTAGGAAAACTATATGCAGCCATGAGGAATCTGTACAGCCTCCTGGCAAAAAATAGTAGACTGAACCAGAAAAACAAATTACTGATTTATAAAATGATCTTAAGACCAATAATGACGTACTCATCTCCTGTTTGGTGTAACCTTGCTCGCAGCAATTTCAAGCCGTTACAGGTATTCCAGAACAAATGTCTCAGATTGGCATTGTATCGAGACAGATACACGAAGATCGCGGACCGCGATTATGTCCGTGAACTCACTGTGAAATTCTATGCCAATCAAACAAGAAGTCACAGGAACCCTTTAATACGGGCTATAACGAGAGGTGCGATCTTGGACGCTCTTCTCAAACCCCTTTCTCCCGCCTCCCCTTCTCTCTTGAGGAGGATCCTTAACTCCTCCCTTTCCCTCTATTCTAGTTTCAGCAGTTTTTTAAGTTTTTCCCTGCATGTCTTCCGTATTTGTAAACATTTTTGACCAAATAAATAAAATAAGTTTCAAACACCTTTCTTCATAATGTGTAACTAACCTCTCCAGCATGTAGTATTAACCATAATAAATGTAAGTGTGGCGATCACCACTAGGTATTTCTGTATATATCGTCGGTCTAGAGTTTAGATGAACAGCGTATTAACTCAAGAAAGCCTGGAGAGCGATTTGAAGTTTTTAAATCAATATATTTCCATTTCTGTAAATAATTGGTTAACCTGTCTTATATTTTAAACTATTGATTAACGTTTAGTGATAACGTTTTTGTTCACTTCATGGCTTTGTCAATTTTGCTATTATTGAGAAAAAAAAATCTACAGACAAGAACATAATGAGTTAATACCCTGTTCATCCAAACGAACGATATGTAATTAATTACCATTAATATGATGTAAAAATATGTTTTTATCTTTGTATTTTGTATATGTTTTTTGTTATCTGTAAATATTGTAAATAGAGTATAAAATTGAAAAAAATTAAATTGTTGGCTTATGATTCAGAGGTACCGGGTTCAACACGAGCCATGTCCGACCGCATTTATTCTAATTTAATTCTAATTAAAATAAATGTGAATACCAACGCACCAACTTTACAGAGGGACAAACTTGACAGACGACGTAGAAAGCATTTTTTGGCCTCCTGAATTGTAAAGCTAGCTTTGACATCGCGTATACGTCCAGCGAAACTAGACTTTTATACACAATGTTGCAAAGTACGGCTACGATGCGGTAAAGTAACCAGTAAATTTTAACCTTTCAAGCATACTTTTTTTTATTCCAAACCTTAGAGTACCGTTAGGTTTTAAGGTAATAATCTAGATAGACCCAGGTACAGTATTACAGAAATGACAAACTCATATTAGTTGAGGACTAGTCTAGCCCATTCCTTTCTGTCCTTACTGATCCTTTTTCCCCCGTTCCATGACAGTCCCTTCTCGCTTAAAGTTTCTGTCAACACCTCATCCCATGTTTTTCTTGGACTGCCCCTTGCTCTGCGCTTGTGTGGTCTCGCCTGCCATATTTGTTTTGTTGATCTTTCCTCCTTCATCCTCACTAGATGTCCAAACCATTTTAATTGTTGTCGTTTGATGCTTTCTATGATGGGATCTTTTCCTTTAATCCCCTTCACTCCTCGTAGGTACCTCATTTCCATTGCTTGGATCTTGCTTTTTGCTTGATTGGATAACACCCAGCTCTCGCTTCCGTAGGGGTTTAAAAATAGTTTTGAATACCGTAATTTTTGATTTGCTGGATAATTCTTTTTTCCTTATGAAGGCGTTGTTCAGTGAATTATATAACCTAGCAGCACTTTCCAGTCATTTCCCATCATTTATTTCTGCGTCGATCTTTCCATTTTTGTGAATCTTCACTCCCAAATATTTAAATGTTTGCACTTTAAAATAATTATTTTTCATCTAATTTTATTGATATTTCCAAGTCTTCCTTTCCTATTACCATTACCTTGGTTTTTTCTGCATTCATTCTCAAATTTGTATCTATTAGTGCATTTTTCCATATATTCAAGTTGCATATTGCAGATCTTGTTCGTTTTTCGCATATATTACCAGGTCATCAGCAAATACACTCTCTGATACTTCTACCATTTGCATGTTCCAGAAGGTGAACAGACGGTTGATTAGTCGGTTTGGAGGCAGTCTTGCAACGTTGCCAAGAAAGCTATCCTTCTTTTCCTTGCACAGTCAGAGAGCATCTCAATATGTTCGTAGAGCTCAGAGTTATGCCGCCTTCGGAATTCCCCATCTTCCTTTACCGGGCCTAGGATCTTCCTGAGGATTCTCCTCTCTCTGATTTCCAATTTCTTTATCAGACCTCTTCGGTTCAAGGAAAGACACTCCATGGCATATAGGGCTTCTGGTTGTAAGACTGATGTGTAGTGCTTAAGATTCAGGTTGCGTGACAGGCATTTCTTGTTGTAAGTGTTCTAAGTCAGTCGATAGACTAGTTCTAACTTGTTGACTCTCTTGGATAATGATGCTCTTTCTGATAAGTTGGGTTTAATCCATTCGCTGAGATACTTAAATTTATCAGTCCTATTGATGTTTCCCTACTCTAGTAACATCTCTCTGTTTGCGTCTCTAATGTTGGTGAAGAATTCTGTTTTCTCCAGCTACACTTGAAGAACCACTTTGGCAATCTGTTTTCTAAGGCAATTTACCTGCATTGTTGCCATCTCAAGAGAATCAGCAAACAGTGTTATGTCATCTGCGAAGGCCAGACAATCTAAAACCAGTCCATCGTCCCATTCTTACGTCCCAGGTAGATACCACTCTGAGCACCCAAATTGATCAGTTCCTTGCGCTATTCTCTCTTCACCTTTTCAAGGACACAGTAGAAGAGAAGTGGGGAAACTTTATCTGCTTGTCTCACTCCAGTTTTTATTTCGAAGCTTTCTGAAATCTCGCCTCCAAATTTAACCTTGGAATTGGTGTTGGTCAAAATTTCTAGGATAAATCTGCGGGTATTGTAGTCTAGCCCTAGTTCCTGGAGTAGTTTGTTAAGCGTCCTCTATCAATGGAATCGTAGGCCTTCCTAAAATCAACAAAGGTGACGACCATCTTGCGGTTTCTCATCTTGGAGTATGCAAGTTCAGTTTTAAAATTGAGGATCTGTTCAACACAGGATCGGGTCTTCCTGAAGCCCCCCTGGTATTCTCCCAGTTGACTATCCAGCTGATTTTCTGCCCTTGTTTTTAACGCCTTCAAGAGAATCTTGTATGTTACTGGGACGAGAGAAATTCCACCGTAGTTGTGTAGATCAGTAAAATCTAACTTTTTGTGAAGCGGATCAGAGCAAATTTCCAATCGGGTGATAATTTCTCTGTTTCCCAGATGTCTTGGATGATCTCGGTTAGCTTGCGCACGGCATTGTTTCCAGCACCTTTCCACAGTTCAGCAACGATAGAGTCCTCGCCAGCTGCTTTATTATTCTTAAGAAGTTGAATGATCTGGCCAATTTCTTCCAATGAAGGGGGCAGCGAGTCCGGGTTTGGTGTGGTTTGTTTATAGTCAAAGTCCTCTCTGGGTGGGTCACAGTTGAGTAGATTTTTAAAGTACTCAGCTAAAAGGTGGCAGTTGTCCTTGTCGTTATAAGCCAGTTTGCCTTGTCAGTCTCTGAAGCGGAGGCTTGGCGGAGCGTATTTTCTGAGTGTCTGTTTGAAGGTTCCAAAGAAATCTCTGGAGTTATTCCTATCAAACCTCTCTTCGATTTGGGTTAGTTGGTTTTGTGTGAAGGTTCGTTTGGTTCCTCGAATTATCTTGGCTGTAACCTTTCTTTGTTCCAAAAATTTATACCAATTTTCCTCGGTCTTTTTAGAATTTCACTTCAGCCAGGCTGCCTGTCTTTGGGCTCCACCACGGATGCTTCCTTCTTCAAACGAGAGGGGCGAGTTCATTGGCCGCCTTCACAAGAGTCTCCTTCAGTTGGTCCCAGCTGTTTAGATCTGTATTGTTCAGTCTCTGACTTACTTCTTGACTGTTCTTGAGTCGCTCTACGTCAAATCTTATCATTTTGGAGGTTCTGTGTAATCCAGTGTTTCTAGACTGGAATCTCATTTTGATCCTTGAGAGGCGCTTCTAAGTACCTTTACGGTTTGTATTTACTTTTGAGATTTTCGTGAAATTGCCACATGATCTATCTGATATTCACCCAGGTTGGTATTAAGTGAAATCCAAGTCTTCTCCTTCCTTGGCAAGTGTTTGAAGGCTGTAGATTTCATGAGCAACCCAAACGTCTTACACAGATACACCAATCGTTCTCCGTTGCGGTTGGTTCGCTTATGCGCCGGATAATTGCCCACTATGTTTCTGTATTTTGTCTCTGTTTCCAATTGAGCATTGAAGTCACCAAGCAGTATGACGGTGTGCCTCTCTGGAAGTTTAGAGATAATATCTTCTAAGTCTTCCCAGAATTTATCAGTTCTGTCTGGATTGCGTCTGTTGCCCTGGTTGATTGGTACATGCCACATTGACTATACTGTAGCCGTTGTTTGCGCATTTGAGAGAGAGAATGGATACACGACTGCTCGGGGAGGTAAAGTCGGTGACTGAATCCAGTACGTTCTTCATTGCCCGCTGACCCACTTTTCCTTTGAGGATTCTGTAGCCTTGGTACTCGAAGGCATGTTCGTCCGTAAATCTGGTTTCCTGTACTGCTGTCAGTATTATGTTGTGTCGTGTTAGTGAATCTAGTCAAATGTTTCAGTTTACCCACTTTTAGCAGTGAGTTGGCGTTAAATGTTGCGATGAAGCTTTACCGTCTTGGTCTGAGTTTATGTCCGGTGATTTCAGGATGCACCGACTCATCCTTAAAGCATGTTGGTGCGCACTCCCCAGAATCCGAAGGTCCGCGAACGTCACCATAGGTGACGGTGGATTGGTTGCCACCTGGGGTAGTGCATTTAGCGAAATTTTCCTTCATGATCAGTTGAAGAATATTCTTCGTGGGACAGTGGCGAGCCACCGTCCAAGATACTACCCAAATTGTGAAGTTGCGAGGCTTATTATTCGGGGTTGTCACCCCTAGACAGGTCGCCTTCACTACGGCTAAGGAGTCCTCTCCACCCCACTCTTCTCAGGTGCTAGGCTCCGTGCTATTGTTTGCCAAAGATGTTCAAGGGGTACATATTATTATATTACTAGGTCCAGATCTGTTTAGATTTTTTTTGTTTATTCATAACATACCTACTAGATATTCTTTTATAAAATGTCAAATTAATTAAACGTCAAATTTAGAAATTCTTAAAATTAAAAATTAAAAATGAATTAAAAAATTCAATTTTCATTGACAGCTGTCAAAAGTCGTGCGAGAGCTAAGCTCTGTATTTAATAGTGAAAATAAGTTAAAACTTGTTTAAAAGTGTTAATTATATATTTATATAAGTATTTTACTTATATAATTATACAACATGCCGAGGGAACTTCGTTCCAAAACTACGGAAGGGCTAAGCGAAAAAGTTAATGAACACCTGGCAAGTCCGGTATTTAAGGACTTGATATCCGGTATAGTAAAGACAGAAGTGGAGGTAATTGTAACTAATTTAAATTCTACGATTATCGAACTGAATTTAAAAATCGAAACATTAATGAAAATAAATGAAGTGTATCTTAAACAACTTTCAAGTGCTTCGGAACTACCTAAAGATTCAAATATGTCTCGAAAACCTGTCGGAGTTAATGAGATAAAAGATAACGTTCACAAGCAACTAAAAACAGATAAAGTCCGAACAAAAAATCAATGTGATAAAAATTCGAGAATCGTATCAAATAGCCAAGAAACTTAATCGAGAAAGATTAATCGAGAACACAGTAAAAAGTGATGAAAACGTTAACGATAAAGAAGAAATTTGGGAGATCCAAAAAAAGAAACAGAAGCGGAACAGACAATCAAAAGTAATATACGGTAACTCGGACACAACAATGATTAAAGCAGCAAAAAAAATTGCTTATATCCATGTGTCAAACTTAGAACCTACGCTTACGGAACTGGAAATTACCGATTACTTGACAAGAGTAAGAATATGTTATCAGTACAATTTAAACAACTACACTCTAAATACCCTGAAGAGTACGCTTCATTTAAAGTTACAGCTCCATTTGAGTATTTAAAAGAGCTAAATAACCCGGATACGTGGCCGAAATATACACGCATAAATCGTTTTTTCCGAAATCTCATAAAAGACAAAGGGAAACATTAAACAATTATCATAAAGATTCAATGATAGACAGATTAATTAATCAGAACCAAAATGCTCAATCTACTGGTCAATCTCACCCTGAAGATGAAATTCATATCCAACATCTAAATAAAAACCACAAATTATTAAATCTAGCTTTAACACCAATACAAGTGTACTGCCAGAATACTGGAGGTCTCAGAACAAAAATTATTGAGCTCTCCCTGGCTATAGCATGTAGCTGTTATGACATCATAATCTTGATGGAAACATGGTTGTATAGAGATTTTTTCCGACAATGAACTCAATTTACGCGGCTACAACATCTTTCGATGTTACCGTAATGGATTGGCTAGCCCAAAACTCAGAGGTGGAGAAGTGCTGATTGCCATACGAGAATACATCCAAGCCGAGCAAATACATCACCGAAATGAGGATGTTGAACAATTACTTGTCCGATGTGCCTACAACAATAGGAAGTTTTTCATAGGTGTGGTTTATATTTCACCATTATCCAGTGATTGTTTCTATGCATCCCATATACAAACCATCGAAGACATTTACTCCAAAAATTCCACTACTGACTTTTACGTGTTTGGTGACTTCAATTTACCAAATGTTCCGTGGTCTAACAACAATCTAGGCATAGTTCTGAATGGTCAAAGTAATCTTAACAGTGAAACTCTAACACAGGGTTACGGGTTTCTAAATTTTTATCAACATATTGACATTCCCAATTCTAGAGGTGTTTTCTTGGATCTTTTATTTTCAAATAGGCCGAATATCTCTGTTAACATAGCTGCAGATCCACTACTTCCCTCCTCTTTTCATCATGAAAGCTTGCTTCTCCTTTGAAATATCCTTAAATGATTCAAATTATCCTAGTCTGAATCTTCGCGAAGCTTATTATGATTTCTTGAAAGCAGACTATAACGCAATCAATAATTACTTATCGCCAATAAACTGGGAATCTCTTCTAAACTCAGCTAATGTGAATGAGGTTGTCGGTACATTTTATCAAGTCTTGAATATGGCAGTGGCCTTATTCGTGCCCTTAAGGCAGTACCGAACCTCAACCTTCCCAAAGTGGTTTAGCACAGAGTTAAAGCATACAATAAAATGTAAAAAATAGCACATAAATCTTACAAAGTATCAAATAATTCGCTGCGCTACAATGAATTTGAAGCTTTACGTACGCAATGTAAACAACTATCGAAAACTTGTTATGAACGTTACTTGAAACAAATAGATGACAATTTGCAGACAGATCCAAAATCATTCTGGAAGTTTGTAAATAAAAAAAACTCATCTTACAGCATTCCAGATCAAGTGTATTACGGAGATCAAACAGCTAATGGTGGTCTATAAATATCCCAACTTTTTTCTATTGTGGACTATTTTTCCACAATTTTTAGTAACCACAAAGACTCTTCTTTTGAATATAAAAATCATATCAACCTCGACATCCCATGTCCCAAAATAACATTAGATCAACTTCTTAAAAAAATTAGCAAACTGCCAAATAAACTTAGCTCAGGCCGTGATGGAATCCCCAATATATTCTTGAAAAGCTGCTCTCTTACTATTTCCAATCCTCATGATTATATTCAACTTATCCCTGTCCACAGGAGTATTTCCAAACTATTGGAAAAATAGTTTTATTTTACCTACATTCAAATCTGGCGAGAAAAATAATTTAAAGAACTACAGAGGTATAACAATATAATCTGCCATTCCAAAGCTGTTGGATAGTCTTGTTTATGACCATCTAGTACTTTCTTGCAAAGAAATTATCGATGATCAGCAACATGGCTTCTCACAAAAAAAATGTACGGTTACAAACCTATTAATCTATGAGTCTGAAATCATGAAGGCTTTAGAGAATAAAATCCAACTTGATTCCATATATACTGATTTCAACATTCTACTTAGAAAACTGCACTGCCTTGGCATGTATTACAGAAATGGTTCCGTAGTTTTTTGACTGGGCGCATTCAGAAGGTCAAAATAGGCTCTTCTATATCTTATGAAATAGCAGTGACATATGAGGTTCCACAGGGTTCACACTGCGCACCACTCCTCTTCAACTTGTTCATGAATGATATAGGGAGTTGCTTCAGTCATAGTAAATATTTACTATTCGCTGACGATCTAAAAATTTTTAGGCCTATAAACTCTCACTCTGACCAATTGTTACTACAAGATGATTTAAATCACTTTGTCAAATGGTGTAATCTGAACAATCTACAACGAAACATTCAGAAATGCTGTTTCATAAGCTTTTCCAAATCTATTAAAAAACATAATTCAGAGTACACCCTAAACAATAACTTATTGAAAACTACAGCAACTGTAAAAGATCTTGGCATCTATTTTGATGAACGTCTAACCTTTGTTGAACACATAAATAGTGCATCTTTGAAGGCTTCGAAGATGTTAGGCTATATTTTAAGGAATTGCGATAATTTCTCCATTCGCGCTGTAAAGATGGTTTACATATCATTGGTTGTCTCCCACCTAAATTATGCCTCTGTTGTGTGGTCTCCCCACTATCAATATCACAAATATACAATCGAGAAGATTCAAAACAAGTTCCTGAGGTTCTGTGCATACAAACTCCATGTAAACATTGAAAATCATGATTACTCTGCTATTACTAGAATGCTCAACATGCATTCCTTAGCTAACCGTAGAACGGTTAATGATATAAGCTTCATTTATAAGTTACTAAATGGATTGATAACTAGCTCTGAATTGCTCTAAATGATAAACTTTAATGTGCCTAATAGAATTCTACGTTGTAACAATACTTTCCATATTCCACGCAAGCAATTATGGTAAATATTCACCTATTGAAAGATCCTTTTGAATCCTTTTGAAATTTATTAATGATCATAATATAGATATATTCAATAGTTCGTTGCCAACTCTCAAAAAACTCATATACTCTCTCGAATGTGATTTCAGCACACTATTTTAAAATTAGTCGCTCTATAGTTAATAACTTTTTGTGATCTATAGATTTAAGATTTTACCTAGCCGATTATTGTTTATATGTGTTCATGTTTGAGTGTGTGTATGTATGTGTGTGTGTATTTATAGGTGTACCTATGTGTATATATATATGTATATATATATATATATATATATATATATATATATATATGTGGTATTTGAGGCTTTCCCGGATAGATACCTGTGTTGTATTGTTTTCTCGAGGATTCCGCGTTGATGCTGAGGGTTGGCTCTGAGAAGAACCGGATTCTCGACGTTTCGGCGAACTAACATTCGCCATTCTCAAGAGATATATGCGTCCGTGCGGGTCAACCGTTAGACGCATACTGACAGCTCGTTCGTGCTATGCGACTACTTATAGCTGTCTGGCTTCGGGTCATGCGCGTTGTGTGCGGTGCTTCGGTTCGGTTGTTTTTTTTTAAACTAATAAATTATAAATAATGTACGGAGAATGATTTTCAAGTCTTGCACTAATAATATCTTGCAGAGACGATAATATCCTTTAGACAAGTCCATTGTTTTAGGTTTTTATACCTTCTTAAATTGTTAACACATGTTCCAATCCCTCTCATATTGAGACACCCACGCAGCACTTTTAGGGTCGCATATCAAAGGTAGTTGTAGGAATGGTCAAATTTATATTGCAACCTTGGTTGTGAAATTCCTTGACCGTATATATAACACTTGCAAACTGACAAAAACGAAAAACTTATATATCCAATATAACGAATGAATATCTGACACATTGTCGACATAATCTTTAGATATTTGTCTCTGGGTGACATGTGACATTTTGCTAATATAAACACCAGTTATTTATTTGAGATTTCAGGTGCTCAGTGCCATCTATCGATTAGTTTAAGCGACCAAGCCATCTATATTTTCATCATTGAATTAAAACTTCTATCACAAGGTCACCCATAAGAGTGTCCACCCCCTGACGCATACTGAGAGCTCGTTCGTGCGATGCGACTACTTATAGCTGGCTGGCTTTAATTCTGGCTTCGGGTCATGCGCGTTGTGTGCGGTGCTTCGGTTCGGTTGTTTGTCTGTCTTGTTGGTCGTACATGAGTCTGGGGTGTCTGGGATTGCATTTTGAGGGTGGATATGATCGGTCGCCATGCTGGGGGCAGTCTCAAGAAATCGTCTCTTGTGTTCATGCAGTAGTCTCGTTTTTCTATCTCTATGGCTTCTCTGTATACAGGTGACATTTCGTGGCTAATCTGTGCAACAGTCCTTGAATTTCTAAAGTCCATCCAGTGACCGGTGTTTGTGTGTGGGACAAGTGCCGATAAAACTTTGTCTCTGTGTCTGACTGAAACTACATGTTCTTGAATCCTAGCAGATAATTTTCTATTGGTACGTCCAATGTAGGTTCCTTCACATGTTCCGCAAGGTATTTCGTAAATTCCATGGGATTCTAACGGGATGGTGTCTTTAACGCTGCGTGGCATGGAGGATATTTTCTGGTTAGGTTTGAAAATGGTGTCGATGTTGTGTCTTAAGGATTCTTGCGATTTTGTCAGTTGATCCATGAACATATGGTAGGTATGCTGTGCCAACGGGTTTCTGGCGTTCTTCAGTTCTTTGGCTACTGTTCTCTGTACGATGGAAAGCTCTGGATATTAAGCTGTTTGAATATCCATTTGAAGAAAGAGCTTCTCGTAAGTTCCTCAATTCTTTCGGTAAGTTAAACTGGTCGGCTAGTCTTTTGGATCGGGTGGTAAGAGTGTTGACTACAGATGCTAGTTGTTTGGGATGATGGTGCGAAGAAGCGTTCAGATATTTGTCTGTGTGGGTTGGTTTCCGGTACACAGTGTGACTCAAAGTGCCGTCAGGTTTCATCTGTACCAAAACATCCAAGAAAGGAAGTCGTTGATGCTTTTCTATCTCCATTGTGAATTTAATTTGGTCGTGTTGGGAGTTAAGATGGTTAAGGAATTTGTCCAGCTCTGGTCTGCCGTGGGGCCAGATTACAAATGTGTCGTCAACCTATCTTAACCAGAGTGTAGGTTTAAGTGTGGCTGATGAGATAGCCTTTTCCTCAATATCTGTAAGAAATATGTTGGCTATTACTGGGGATAGAGGTGAACCCATTGGTGCTCCTAGGACTTGTTTGTATATTTGACCATCGTACCTAAAGTATGTATTCTTTAAACAATGTTTTGCCAGATCTGATACATACTTTTCTGGTTTTAATTTTGATCTTATGATGTTTAAGGCCTCAGGGACCGGTACTTTTGTGAATAACGATACAATGTCAAAGTTCACAAGGAGGTGGCCGGGCTGACTCGTTCTGACTCGGGCTGACTATGTTCATGGATCAACTGACAAAATCGCCAGAAACCTTAAAAGACACAACATCGACACCATTTTCAAACCTAACCAGAAAATATCCTCCATGCTACGCAGCGTTAAAGACACCATCCCGTTAGAATCCCATGAAATTTACGAAATACCTTGCGGAACATGTGAACGAACCTGCATTGGACGTACCAATAGAAAAATATCTGCTAGGATTCAAGAACATGTAGTTTCAGTCAGATACAGAGACAAAGTTTCATCGGCACTTGTCCAACACACAAACACCGGTCACTGGATGGACTTTAGAAATTCAAGGACTGTTGCACAGATTAGCCACGAAATGTCACGAGTATACAGAGAAGCCATAGAGATAGAAAAACGAGACTACTGCATGAACACGAGAGATGATTCCTTGAGACTGCCCCCAGCATGGCGACCGATCATATCCACCCTCCAAATGCAATGCCAGACACCCCAGGCTCATGTACGACCAACAAGGCAAACAAACAACCGAACCGAAGCACCGCACACAACGCGCATGACACGAAGCCAGACAGCTATAAGTAGTCGCATCGCACGAACGAGCTCTCAGTATGCGTCAGGGGGTGGGCACTCTTATGGGTGACCTTGTGACAGAAGTTTTAATTCAATGATGAAAATATAGATGGCTTGGTCGCTTAAACTAATCGATCGATGGCACTGAGCACCTGAAATCTCAAATAAATAACTGGTGTTTATATTAGTAAAATGTCACATGTCACCCAGAGACAAATATCTATAGATTATGTCGACAATGTGTCAGATATTCATTCGTTATATTGGATATATAAGTTTTTCGTTTTTGTCAATTTGCAAGTGTTATATATACGGTCAAGGAATTTCACAACCAAGGTTGCAATATAAATTTGACCATTCCTACAACTACCTTTGATATCCGACCCTAAAAGTGCTGCGTGGGTGTCTCAATATGAGAGGGATTAGAACATGTGTTAACAATTTAAGGTATAAAAACCAAAAACAATGGACTCGTCTAAAGGATATTATCGTCTCTGCAAGATATTATTAGTAAAGATATTAAGACTTGAAAATCATTCTCCGTACATTATTTATAATTTATTAGTTTTAAAAAAAACAACCGAACCGAAGCACCGCACACAACGCGCATGACCCGAAGCCAGACAGCTATAAGTAGTCGCATCGCACGAACGAGCTCTCAGTATGGGTCTAACGGTTGACCCGCACGGACGCACATATCTCTTGAGAATGGCGAATGTTAGTTCGCCGAAACGTCGAGAATCCGGTTCTTTTCAGAGCCAACCCTCAGCATCAACGCGGAATCCTCGAGAAAACAATACAACACACACACATATATATATATATATATATATATATATATATATATATATATATATATATATATATATATATATATATATATATATATATGTATGTGCATGTGTTTATGTATGTAATAAGTTTTATACTTATTCTGTATTGGGGCAACCCGTATATTTCTTAAAATAAAACAAAATAAAAATCGAAATCACAAATTCACATTGTTTTTACAAAATTTTTGTTACCAACACTAATCCAATGTTAACTATTTGTTTTTCACTATAAACTTGTCTCCCTGTTAACTTTAAAAAGTTAAAGTTTTTTAAAAGTTAAATTTTAAAGTCTCTGTGTATTAAGTATTATAAAATCAATTATCGATCTTTCCTATCTGCTCCTTACTTCTCTAGTATATTTATGTATATCTTCGTGCGCGTAGAATGTATTCGTTATTATTAAATTGTATAGTATGCAAAAGTCGATCAGTCTTGTTCCATTGTTATTTCTGGTGTCTTCTCCATAGAATCCTATTGCTTCTTCTGTTTCCTCGTCCTTTTTGCCTACTCTTCGGCTTAAGTCTCCTATTATTAGAAGTCTTCTTTTATCCTCCTCTATTGCTTCCGCTAGCTGATCCCAGAAGTTGTCCTTTTTTGCACTCTCATTCTCATTTGGACCGTATGCTACTATGACTGTTATTTTTGTTTGCGTGTCGTTTCCAATTTCTATCTTCAGCATTCTCTCGGAGATCCCATATTTGTGTAAGTATTTTACGTTCTCTTTTCTTAAGGATTCAAGGATACTTACAATAGTATACTACGTAACGAGAGTTTTAAGAAGCACATTAATAATACGTAACTGCCTTACAATTCGAGTTATGTACTATACTTTATCTACGACCACACTAATTTGTTTATGTTTAATAAGAAAAATATGTTTGATGTAACTTATGTTTGATGTATTTTTTTCTTATTAGATTATGTTTATTTATTATTATTATAATCGAAATTCTTCTACCCTTTCGGGTGTAGATGCTGTTGGTCTATTTCATGTGTTTTCTTTTATTAATTTGGTCCAGCTCTTTTTATTTCTTGTGTTTTCCTTCATTTGTGCGTTTGAGATTCCTCTTCTTTCCATAATATTTTCGACATATTTGTCCCATTTTTTTTTTGGTCTTCCCATTTTCCTTTTACCGTTATTTTTGTTTGCCATATTATTTTTGTTTGATTGGTCTCTTCTCTTCTATGTAGATGTCCAAGCCATTGCAGCTGTCTGTCTTCTATTATTTTGTTTAGTTCTCTTATTTCTAGTTCTCTTCTTATGTCCACGTTGCTGACTCTGTCTTTTCTGGTTACTCCATATACTTTTCTTAGATACTCCATCTCTAATGTCTGTATCTTGCTTTTTTGTCTCCTATTTAGCGTCCATGTTTCGCATCCATATAGCAGTGTTGGGATTAATACTACTTTGTATATTATTAGTTTTGTTTTTCTCGATATCTTCTTGTTGTTTAATATTCATTATGTTTATTTATTTGTTATGTTTATGTTTATTTGTTATGTTTATTTAATTTTCATTATTTAACCTTATAATAAACAAACAGTTGTATTTTCATATATAACTGTTACTCGACATTATTTAATTTTATAGAAATGAAAAGAAATACATTCTTAGCCTAGGCCGCACTACGGCTAAACCGCCGCGGTTTTTAATCGCGTGATTTTGTGACTCAAGTAAGCTAATACACGCGGCCTCACTTGCGGTTTTTTTCCGAGACTAATTTTTCCCATAGGGTACTGTGTGTTTCTCGAGGAAACCTCACACAAAACCGCTCACAGGAAAATAACTTATTATTATCACATAACTTATCATTAATTGCGGACTGTTACATACGTGTATGTTAGATGTATTTACATAGTCCACGAACTGTACAATAATGAGCATTTACAATAGTGGTCGTAGATAAAATAAATTAAGTATCAGACACTAAAATTTAATTTAGAAAAAGCTACTTTGCAACATTTTTGACATGAGAATGTAGAAAATAAGAGTGATTTTTTTATTATAAAGTATAGCGTATGATATGTTGCAAAATGACATATTATGTACCTAATATATTTGAATTAGTAAAAATATCAGTAGTTTTGGTGTGAGTATCAACTAGGGCTTTCAATACCGGGATTTCGGGATCCCGAATACCGGAATCCCGGACGATTTTTGTCCGTTATTAAAAACCGGTATTTTTGTAAAAATACCGGTATTTTGGTATTACATTAGTTGATAAAAATTGAATTTATGCACAATATAAATCTAATTTAAAATAATATTAATTAATTACAAGAATTTTTTTTTGAAGATAAACAAACAATTTCATTGTATTAAAGTCTATATCAGGCACATTTATTACACATACCGAGCCGAGTATGGCACCATCGAGAAGCGGCGGTGTCGGCTTTTGTCGGCAATATAAAGCGATTGCTATGTTTTAAGTCTACTACCCAATGAATAGGTCTGGTTTATACGAATACATAAAGTGTGTAACACAAAAATTATTAAATAATTTAGATTTACATTGTTTAATTTTGCAAATCAGCTGTAGTGTTTACAAGTAAAAATTATATTTTATATTTTCAATTTTATTTTTCATTCCGTTGTGTCTTGTGGTGTGTGGATTATGTGCACTCGTTTTCTGGTTTTATTTCTAATAATTGAAAATTATATAACGGTATTTAAATTCTGATTAATCCATATGAATTATATGATACGGCAAGTTTATATTTGGATTAATTTAAATTAGAGTTCAATTAATTTACAAATATTAAAATTAATAAGCATAAACTGCTATACCCCTGAAAGATGAATACATTTACGGAGCACCGAAAAGGACAGGACGAAACTTCAGTTTGGAATCATTTTTTGATTGAAAAAAACGGACAGGTTGCTAAATGTAAAAAGTGCGCGAAAGAAATAAAGTGTACAGGAGGATCCACAAGTGGCCTTCATACTCACTTAAAAACGATACATGGACTAAATCTTAAAAAGAAATGTGAATCCCCCCATGATGTCGAATCAAGTGTTTCTAAACAACCTAAATTGTTAATAACAAATTATTTTAAAAATAATAACAACGAAAAACTTTCAGAAGTGCTTTCCCGAATGACAGCTCGCGATGGTTTGTCTTTTAATATTTTTATAAAATCGTATGACATAAGAGAAGGCTTAAAGGCAAGAGGATTCAAAGACATACCAAAATCTGCAGCCACTATTAGAAATATGGTACTTGAATATAGTAATATTATTAAACAGTCTACAGTGCATGAAATTTCTAGACTGAAATCTGAAGGTAAACGTTTCAGTATCACATTTGACGAATGGACATCTATTCGTAATCGGCGCTACATAAACATTAATGTACATTCTGTTGGAGGAAGAATGTGGAATATCGGATTAGTGCGCGCTTACGGATCCGTTCCAGCAGAAAATTGCTTATCCCTTGTAGAAGAAAAATTGAAAGATTTTAATTTAGATATATCTAAAGACATAGTTGGAGTAACTACTGACGGTGCGTCGGTTATGGTAAAATTAGGAAAAATTATAGAGGCTGAACATCAACAATGTATGGCACATTGCATAAATTTAGCAATTACTGATGTTTTGTATAAGTCAACTTTGAACCCGAGTGTGGAGCAAAATTATAATGATGTTGACGATGACGAGTATGACGACGATATCGACGAAGAAGATGGTAATGGAATTATTATAGAGTTAGATGCTAGTATTACTACAAGTAATATAAAAATTAGACATACTGGTATATCATCTCTAGTTTCAAAAATTCGGAAAGTAGTGAAAACATTTAAAAATTCGCCTTCTAAAAATGATAAATATTTACAAAAGTACGTGAGAGAACAATTAGGTAAAGGGCTAAAAGGGCCCGTAATAATAAATTATAACTAAATAAATATATTTTAAGTTTTTTTAAGTGTTTCCTTTGTTTTCTTTTTAATAAATCACCATTATCATTAATATTTATAAAAATCTGTCGAAAATATTTTTTCTGGTAATACCGGTATCAATACCGGTATTCCGGTTTTGAAAACGAATAATACCAAAATACCGGTTTTCATTTTTGCTCCGGTATTGAAGGCCCTAGTATCAACACTAAAAAATGAAATAATTTTAAATTTTGTAAAAAATCTAAATCTGTGTGTTTCTTAAATAATTATTGTCGACCAAAAAATCTTATACAAATTTCAACAACACTCCAGCTAATGGGGAACGAGCCCAAAGGGCGAGCTGTTGCGTTGTAAAATCAATGTTTCCCCACTCTAATGTAAATAACTATTTTGGACTCCTGAATTGTAAAACTAGCTTTGACATCGTGTATATATACGTCCAGCCCAACTATATTTTTACTTAAAATGTTGCAAAGTATGTAGCCGTACTTTGTAATATTTTTACATGCGGTAAAGTCAATTTACCGCACTGTAGCTGTGCTTTACAACATTGTGCCAAAAAAAAATTAAATACCTTCCAATATTGTAAATAATCTAAATTGTAGGGAAAGATGTTTCATTCTGGACCCTCCACCTCCACTTCCGGACCCTTCCGGACACTAAACTTAGCAGTAACTTAAATAATTACAGACAACAAGTTTTTGAATTGGCACTCCTATGTAAGGCATCAGCCGTCGAAGGGCTCTTACACACACTGTAGCCTTGCTCACCACCCGGTTGACCTGTTCGGATACCCTGAGGTTGCGCTGAAGCTCTACTCAAACATATCTTACAGACTCCCGAGCCGGATCGTCAACTGTCCCCATTGGCACGGTCAGTTCACGCAGCTTTCTTCTTCCTATTAGTAGGATCACCTCGGATTTTTGGGAGCCAGAGCAAGCCCCCTTCCCACCCCCCACCGGTCAATCCCACCAATTGCCCCATTCTTGCGACAGCGACAACTGCTAAGTCATCTGCGTACCCGACGTGGGTAAGCCCATCTGACAGCCTTAATCTCAAAACCTCATCATAAAATATGTTCCACAGTATCGGTCCAAGAACCGAGTCCTGTGGAATACTTGCACTCATCTTGAAGTTTTTACCTTCCGCAGTCATTATCTCCCTATAATCTCTTTCTATTACTCGCATCATTGCGTTCACCGTAGTGCGACCACCTCTGAACCCTTATTGTTCCTCTGAAATACAGGATGTCTTATCGAAATCTTCATTTATCCTAGCTCCAATCATACTCTCAAGCATCTTCGCTATCCCAACAAGTAGGCAGATTGCCCAATGTTGATCCTCTTCTTTCTTCTTCTTTTAGCCTGTTTTCGTCCACTCCTGAACATAGGCCTCTTCCAAATGTTTCCATATCGATCTTTCCTGGGCTACTTTCATCCAGTTTTCTCCCTCGAGGCGTTGGATGTCATCCCGCCAATTTGCTGTGTGTTTCTCCAGGTGTTTGCCCCAGGTGTGGACGGACTAGTTCCTGCCTTACTACAAAAGGGAGAGAGAGAACTAATGCCGTATCTTCTAAATATCTTTAGAAGTAGCTTCGCGCTCGGATATATACCGGAGCTATGGAGAAGGGCTAAGGTGGTATTTATACCGAAGGTGGGAAAGAAAGACACCACTCAACCGAGGTCATTTAGACCCATTAGTCTAACATCTTTTATGGGGCCTGCCAACACTTCTCTTCGATCTTTGCGGCCTCCATTGTAATAAGAATTTAGTCCACTTGATGATTCCTCTCGCTATGGGACCCGCCCATTGCCACGCACCACTCGTTTCACCACATCCACGAACAGGGGTCGTGGATTTCCCCTCGATTTACCCTCGATTTCTTCATATCGAATTTTGTCCCTAGAGCTGATTCCCAGCACCTCCCGCTCCATCGCGCGCTAGCAGACTCGAAGTCAATTTGCGTACATCAGTGTAACCAACTCCCAAAAATATTTACCCCTAAATCCAAAGTCAAATACCCCTAAAATTGCCACAATTACCTGAAAATCCCCCTAAAAAAATAATATTCTGTAAAAAATAATAAATTAATAATAGTGTTCTGTAATTTTTTTAATATTCTTTATTTATAAATCACTTAATACATCAAATATAATTTTGTTTTCATCTGGTTCTGAGTTTTTAAAATCATACATGTTGACATTATAAACTTAGTATGTTAGGGGATGGATTAAATGTTGTGCAAGATCCACCATTTCGTTGCAATGTGAATCGGACTATCATCACACTTTGTAACATTTCAATAGATAGTCTATTCCGCAACTTATTTTTCGCAATATTGTAGATGGAGAATGCGCGTTCGACACTTGCGTTTGAAATTGGCACCGTGACAAATGCTAGTCCGAATTTTGAGACATTTTCAAAACGTTAAGACCCAGCTGCGTCACAATCATTATGTTTTTCATTTAATTCCGAAATCTTAGTAACGAAAAACTGTACTAGATATCGTACAAAGTCGCCAGGTCAACAATTATATAATTATGATTGGCTAGCTTGAGTTATCCCAGGGCATATATTTTTAAACCTTTATTTTTCAATAAAAAATTAATAAAAATAATAAAATCCCTAAAAATACCCCTTAAAATATAATACCCCTAAAAAAATCCCATCCCACTCATTTAACTCCTAAATTTGGGGGGAAACCCCCTAAGTTGGGAACCCTGCTGTACATCGTTAGAGTTACAGTCTCGAGCCCATCATATATATAGTACTGTCTATATTGCGTCTTTGGAGGCGAAAGTTCCGAAATCAAAACGAGATAGCAACCATGTTGCTGTCTGTACCGTAGTCTGATTGATGGCTGGTACGCTTGCGCCAACTACCAACCAATTCCAAGCCCGTAATTTAACACATGACTCGACAAGAGACGTGTGCCTAACCAAGTGTTACTTGTGTTTATCGATAAAATCCTCGCGTCCCAAAAGAAGTCTTCATAAGTAAGTATTAACATTATTGTATTGTAGATGTTATTCCAAAAATTGATCCATATATTAATCAAATGATGTTATCAAATATTTCCTAAGGATGCAACAACGCGCAAAGCATATACAGTACTATATAATACTATATTTATGGAGCCCATACGCTGCGACCGGCAAGATGCATGAGTCGTAAACCTACCTCTTGAGGTTTATAGGGATGCGTGGTTCACGGAGAATGTAGTTGAGCCTGCCAAACGCTGTGCAGGTCAAGCCGATACGTCTAGTGATTTTGACTGTCTGATTGTCCTTTCCCAACTTGATGTTGTATCCCAGATATACATACTCATCGACTTTCTCAAGAGTATGATCACCGATGGTGACCATTATATTGCACGGACTCATGTTTTAGTTTTCTGAAGATTTATTTTCAGCCCCCAACCTATTTCATTTCAGCCCTAGTTCACCTAGTTTCACCTAGTTTTACCAGGACGACCTCGACCTCACACTCGTAGACATGAGCAGTCCAGCTATGTCTATGGAGGAAGAGGGAGGAAGAGGAGGACTTGCCGCCTCCTGTCACAAGAATGACCAGCAGGCGCACCAAAGTAGCCCAGGTGAACATTCACCATGCCTCGGCTGTGATGGCTAGGATGTTCACCAAACAACACCTAGGGCTAGCGCTACTGCAAGAATCCTGGACCTACGGAGGTAAGATCAGAGGCCTCAACAACAGGGAATGTAAGTTGGTATGGGACAGCCGTGAGGTCTCCCCTAGAACTTGCATTATGGTAAGGAAGGACATTAATGTCTTATAATATGTCTTTCAGAATTCTTAACGCGGGACTTAGTTCCGATACAGGTCCTCATCAAGACCGAGGGCCTCCACCGCGAAGTAGTGATCGCATCAGCATACATCGCTGGCGATGGTAACAGCATACCACCCACAGAGGTACAAAGGCTGGTCGAGCACTGTATTAGGAGAAGGCCGCCACTCATCTTGGGATGTGACGCGAACGCCCACAACGAGATGTGGGGCAGCACGGACACTAATAAGAGAGCTGAGTACCTTTTAGAATACCTCATTAAAGAGAACTTAATTGTGTATAACGTCGGGAACACACCAACTTTTGTCACTAAGGCCAGAAATGAGGTACTGGATGTTACGGTAGGTAGCGTAAGTAAACTAATTAAAAAGTGGAGGGTTTCAAGTGAACCCTCAATGTCAATTCATAGGATCATAGAGTTTGAGCTGGAAGGAGCGAGTGAGGAAAGCACCCCCATTCGAAACCCCAGACAAACTGTGTGGCCAATGTTTAGTTCGCAACTAAAAGAAAACCTAGAGCAGGTGACAGTGCGGGGTAGTATCAAACACTACACCGTGCTGGAGCAGGCTGTAGGAGAAATAAATGTAGCAATCACCACGGCATTTGAATCCAGCTGCCCGGTAAAAACCGTGAAGGAGCATAAGGACGAAAAATGGTGGAACAAAAACTTGTCTACATTAAGAGCAAAAGTACGTAGGCTTTTTAACAAAGCCAAGCAATACGGAAATTGGCTAGAATACTCCGAGGTGCTTACCACCTACAACAAAGAGATCAGAAGGGCAAAAAGGAAAAACTTTAGGACCTTCTGTGAAAACATAGAATCCACCCCGGTGGCAGCTAGACTGCATAAAGCACTAGCGAAGGATAGAGTGGAAATGACAACCACTCTCAAGAAACCGGATGGGACCTTCACGGAGGATGAAGAGCAAAGAGCTCTCCTCCTACTAGAAACCCATTTTCCGGGATGTAGAGGGTACAGGGAGACCGAGGGCTTGATGCAACCACGGAAACCAAGTCGGGCCGACTGGAGGAGGGCAGCGTGCATCTGTACGGAAAACCGAAGCAGATGGGCTATCGGCACTTTCCAGACTTTTAAGGCCCCAGGTGTGGACGGACTAGTTCCTGCCTTCCTACAAAAAGGAGAGAGAGAACTAATGCCGTATCTTCTAAATATCTTTAGAAGTAGTTTAGCGCTCGGATATATACCGGAGCTATGGAGAAGGGCTAAGGTGGTATTTATACCGAAGGTGGGAAAGAAAGACACCACTCAACCGAGGTCATTTAGACCCATTAGTCTAACATCTTTTATGTTAAAGACAATGGAGAAGGTGATTGATAATTACCTTAGGACTAAAGTGCTGCTAGGTACACCAATACACAAGAGTCAGCATGCTTACAGAGCAGGGAAATCCACAGAAACCGCCCTGTATCAGCTGAAAAACGAAATAGAAGCAGCACTAGAGGCAAAGGAAGTAGCGATATGCGCCTTCTTGGATATAGAGGGAGCTTTTGACAACACCTCACACGAGGCTGTCAGGCGGCCCTCGAAAGAAGGAGTTTCGACATCAATATCTCAAAGTGGATGGGAGAAATGCTGATAACTAGAACGGCGTAGACACAAGTGGGAAGAGATACCATTAAGATCTCCACAACTCGAAGGTGCCCACAGGGAGGTGTACTATCACCGCTAATGTGGAGCCTGGTAGTTGATGAACTACAGGTTAGGCTAAACAACCTAGACATCAAATGTCAAGGTTACGCCGATGACATAGTCATAATGGCCAGAAGAAAATTTGAGTGAAATTGTTAAGAGAGGCCTCAAAGTAACTAGTAGATGGTGTCAAACAGTGGGACTGAGACTCAACCCGAGCAAAACCACGGTGATACCATTTACGAGAAGGAGAAAACTAAACTGCCTACATCCCATACTCATAGATGGGAAAGCAGTAGAATACCAACAGGAGATAAGGTATCTGGGTATCACACTAGATAGCAAACTCCTATGGAATAGACACGCTGAGGCAGCGGTAGGTAAAGCCAAACGCGCCCTAATGGTGTGCAGAAATCTGGCAGGAAAAACGTGGGCTTGTAACCAGTGTTCCCTCTAAGCTGTGCGCGTGTGCGCGCGCACATAAATTTTAAACACAACGCACATGAAAAATATTCTTGTGCACAATTTTTTTTTCGTGCAGAAAATAAAATTGCAACTGCATATAAAATCCATATAAAAATATTGTAATTGATAATCTATTATTGCCCAATTAAAATGAACATATCTTTACTTTCGGTTCGAGAAATAAATAACCACATGGCAAAATACTTCCATATTCCAGAAAGTTGGCGTAGTAAAAACTATGCTTTATCAGTTTTGGAAGCGATGAATACTTTTGCAAGAACTAAAATAAAAAATTAATTAAAACGGCACATGTTCATACTTTAATTGTTGATAAAAGCACATACATCTAAAAACCCAAATGTTTATATTTTAATATAAAACCGTTTTCGGTAGGATAATCCAAGGACATGTGATTCCTCTTCAATGTTTTCTGCAATTTTACAATTTTATGAAGAAAACCAAATTGATTTGTAGAAGCTAGTTATATTTACATCTGAGGCGCATCCGTAATGCTTGGAAAACGAAATGGTGTAGCAGCTAAATTAAAGCAGAATGTACCACATTTGGTACAACAACATTGTGTTGTACACCGAGAAAATTTATGTATTTCCGATGCATGGAAAGAAGTAAAAGCCACAAACTGTTTATACATTATTATTGAGCTTTACAAAATATTTTGCAGTAAAAGCATTACAAATTATGAATCATAAATTGAATATTTTAATCAAGATACAAATGATCCAATTTCTTTTTTCCAAATTTCTAATTTTTTTTATGTTAAACAACATTGAATTTAAAACTAAATAAATTTATAACTTTTGTCTTCAATTTTAGAAATCTTTAAAAGTGCTCTAAATGTTTCAACGCCGTTAATTAACACCCATAGGTGCTTTTCAATTTGCTCATGCAAAAATTAATAAAATCAAAGAAAAATACTTTGTAAATATAGCATGGAACAATAAAATAAACTTGCTTTAAAAAAGGCTAATGATTTAAATATAACTATAAAAAAGAGTTAAAATTTATTAATATATTATATGAACATTTGGAAGCATGGTTTCAAACGGATGAAGTAGAAGATTGGATATCATTTGATGGATGGATGACCATAATTTAATTATGGTCTAGAGGAAATTGAAAAATTGTGTATAAAACTGTATAATTAACTGTATATATTGTGTATAATTTCATTTTTCTTTCAAACAAATCTGTTATAAGCGAATAGTATTACGATTTTAAATAAGCTGTGCGGGAAAAAAATCAAAATTAAACTAATAAAAGATTTTGAAGAAACGGTTATATTTGGTTTGAATAATCAACAATTCAAAGATCTATCCAAATTACTAGATATCGGAGACATTTTTCTAAAACGAAACAAAGAAATCGATTGCAAGAAAACCATATACTGATGTGTAAAATCGTGTATGAATGACGGAAACAGTGTAAATTTAAGTAAAGTCTATACAGGGTATAAATTTTCTTATTTTGCATTTGAATGAAATGGGAAAGCCACAGAAACTAAGGATTTTACTTGTTGTAGTAGTTTTTTTTTTGCATTGTGTTCCGTTGAAATGTATGTAGTTCAAGTGGTATGCTGTAAGATTAGGTCAATGTGTATAAGTAGGTACAAAATTTAGCTGAATATTATTTATTAGCATTGTATTTTTTTATTATATGCTTTTTAATTGCCGCACAAAAAATTTTATTTTGGAAAAAACTGCACACACTTAAAAAAGTGCGCACACAGGTTACAAAAATTAGAGGGAACACTGGTTGTAACCCCACTATCCTGCGATGGATGTACACCATAATAGTGAGACCTGCAATCACTTATGGGGCAGTTGCGTGGGGAAGTAGAATCAAGCTGGCCTCTATGAGGAAACAGCTTGAGAAGATTCAAAGACTGGCGTGTGTCTGCTTCACGGGGGCGATGGGGTCGTGTCCGACAGCAGCATTGGAGCTGCTGCTGGATCTGATTCCGCTGCACCATGTGGTGGAAAGGGCCGCCAGATCGGCGATCATAAGGTTCAACAAGGAAGGAATGGACAGAGGTAAAATAATCGGGAGCAGAGACCGAAACAGCCTCGCTGCCAAGATCCCCTGGCTGGAAGTACCAAAAGACGAAATGGTATGCAAATACCACTTCGAGAAAAACTAAACAGCAATGTGTAGTAGTAAAGCCGATTGGAGCGACGAATCCTCAGCATACCACATAGAGCAAAATGCCATCAAGTGGTATACAGATGGTTCAAAGACAAAGGAAGGTACTGGTGCAGGAGCGTTTGGACCTCGTACCAGGTACTTCGAATCCTTGTAAACATCTCCAAGTATCTTCCAAGCAGAGGTACACGCAATCGAAAGATGTGCACAGTTTAACCTCGACAGGAATTACCGCAAAAAACGAATTTCTGTCCTGTCAGACAGCCAAGCAGCCACTAATTCCATTAGCTCATACACCATCAGATCCAAACTGGTATGGGACTGTGTGGGGAAGCTGAACAAGCTTGGCAGGGATAATAAAGTAACGCTCTACTGGGTACCAGGACACACTGGTATAGACGGAAACGAAAAAGCCTAGCAAACAAGGGATCCAGTAGCCCCTTTATAGGTCCGGAAACCTTTTGCGGTATGAGTGTGAACACCATCCACAAAAGTTTAGATGAAGAAACAAGAAGAAAATGGATGAAAACCTGGAAAGAACTTCCAGGGCTAAGGCAATCCAAAGTGATGCTGGGATCTTTTAACCAGAAGAGAACAAAAGCTTGCCTGAAACTAAGCAGGAACCAGCTTAGAATTCTGACAGGAGCCCTGATGGGACACTGCAGAATTAGGAAACATTTCAAGGCCCTAGGCCTAGAGGAGGATTGCGGATGCAGATTCTGTGGCTCAGCAGAGGAAACCCCCATACATCTGTTCAAAGACTGCGGAGCATTACTCCGCAAGAGACAGATGTACCTTGGGGCTCACTGCTTGAACACAGAGGGGCTGCAGGCCACGAATTCCACCCAGATCCTGAAATTCCTAAAGAAATCATGATTAGAGGAGGCGCTCTAAATGAGTAAGTACACCAACACTTGAAGGAGGAGGGTGGGGTACAATAGATCTATAAAGGTCGCAGTACAAGTCGTCACCACCATATCTACAATCTATAATCTAGTTCACCTGGGTCGCTGCTAGTAAGAAGAATATCATCAGCAAAGTGTAAGTGATTAGGGTGGCTTCTGTCGATGTCGGCTTCCTTTCTCTCCCAAGAAAAATACGTTTTCAAACGCTAAGGTAAAAAGTTTGGGTGAGATGTCTCGGACGCCTCTCCTGACCAGTATTTCTCCCGTAACCCAATCCTCTTCCAGCTTGACATGCAAGGTAGCATGTCGGTAGATATATTGAATCAAGCTTGAGTATTTTCTGGGTAAGTCCATTGGTTATGATTTTGGATAACAGCTTGTAAAGGGTGGAAAGTAGGGCTGTAATTCTCGATATTCGTACAGTCGCTCTAAAGAGCGACTGTAATTATTATATATTATGAAAAAAAAACTACTCTAACAACAAGTAAAATCATTAGTTTCTGTGGCTTTCCCTTTTCATTCAAATGCATAAATTATGTAATGCAAGTAAATTATTGTATTGCCGGCCCTTTCCACCACATGGTGCAGCGGAATCAGATCCAGCAGCAGCTCCAATGCTGCTGTCGGACACGACCCCATCGGCCCGGTGATGCAGACACACGCCAGTATTTGAATCTTCTCAAGCTGTTTCCTCATAGAGGCCAGCTTGATTCTACTTCCCCACGCAACTGCCCCATAAGTGATTGCAGGTCTCACTATCATGGTGTACATCCATCGCAGGATAGTGGGGTTACAACCAGTGTTCCCTCTAATTTTTGTAACCTGTGTGCGCACTTTTTTAAGTGTGTGCAGTTTTTTCCAAAATAAAAATTTCTGTGCGGCAATTAAAAAGCATACAATAAAAAAATACAATGCTAATAAATAATAAATAATATTCAGCTAAATTTTGTACCTACTTATACACATTGACCTGATCTTACAGCATTCCACTTGAACTACATACATTTCAACGGAACACAATGAAAATAAAAACTACTCTAACAACAAGTAAAATCATTAGTTTCTGTGGCTTTCCCTTTTCATTCAAATGCAAAATAAGAAAATTTATACCCTGTATAGACTTTACTTAAAGGGTATAGCCGGATTTATATATGAAATTTGCCCCCGCGGAGTTTTTTCTTCGCACTTTGGGGATCGTTTTGGTACCAAATAAAAATAATTCAGTCAAAATTTGAGCTTTTTATCTCGAGCCGTTATCGAGATATTGTAAAAAAACAGATTTTTAGATTTCATTTTTTTTTCCATAGTAAAATTGAATTGTAATAAATGCCGATTTTTTGGCCAATACATAGGAGTAAAAGGCATGATAAAAAAAAATTGTTATGATTCCCAGATCGAAAGCCAATTTTTAAGAAAAGAAATAAAAATAAAATCATTTTTTTGACAGTATTTTTGAAAAGTGTCATCCGCCAAATTTTGTCAGAAAATGTCTTCTGTATTCTGTACATGTCTTCTGTACATTGGTGGAACAATGTGAAAAAAATTAAAAACGATCTTACATTTCAATGGACGTATTTTATTATTGCAAGAAGAAGAAGAAATGTTTATTGAAAACAAGCTTTTACAAAAGGCTATCGACCACTAGGTCTTTCTCCCTAGGAATTTACAGATTATGGAGGGTATTGCTAGAAAAATACATAAAAAGTTGTTTTTGACTTAAAGAATACGTCAAATGATCAACGTTTCTTCCTATATTCAAAATTTTTTTCTATAAACAGACGACTTAATATTTCGGCAGGTCTTATTATTTTAGCCAAATCGATCATGGGAAAGATAATATACAGAGTGGCCCAAAAGTAGGTATACAGCAATAGTTTTATTATTTATTTTTTTAATTACAGGTTTAATTACATATTTAATTCCGAAGGTGCTCAAAATGTCCACATTCGGCATTGGTGCATTCCTGCAACCTATTCAACTTCAAAATAACCATTCAATTTAGAACGAATGTCCTCAAATGCATATAATCTGTATACCTACTGTATACCTACTTTTGGGCCACTCTGTATAATCGCTGCAATGGGAGAGCAACATCCAATAGTACGCCTTCCATTAGCACAATCACAACAATATCGTCTAATACCAGAGATTTAATTCTTTTTCCAGAGATTTCATTCAAGTTTTAGGGAGTAGTTTATTGTTTAGTTTACGATCTAATTGTAAAAGCTTATGCTCGCTCCAGACTCTCGCGAAGTAGCACGGTGTTGAGCGAGGAACGAGAGTGTGGTCTGGTTACTCGCCTCGCCTTGTGCTTCCTCGCCTCGCCTTGGCTAACTTCGCTTCATGAAGCGGTTTTTCGTGCCCGAGTCAAAGGAACACGAGGCGTTTCAACCGTCACAACAAACAAAATATTTTACTTAATATTATTAAATTTTAGTATTAGTAATTTAAAGAATATCAAAAATAATTTACTAATAGTAATTTAAATATAAATTATATGCGATTGGTCCCAAGAACTCCAATTACAATTCCTTGAGGCTTTTCAAAGGGAACCAGTTATTTGGGATCAGTTATTGGGATAACATAATAATAATAATTAAAAGCACAAATAGCTGCAGCAGCAGCTACTACCTATTAGGTGTCGGTCATGGCACTGAGGATCTCGCGAAGTAAGGCGAGAGTGTGCCTACTCCGTGTAGTTCCTCGCCTCGAACAACTTCGGCGAGGATCCTCGCTGAAGTTACTCCGCGAGAGTCTGGAGTTGTTAAAGTTGCCTAACTTTTGCTTGATATTACCATGAACTGCTTCAACTACCCAACGCACTTTGGTAAAAAAACTGGATTGATTTGACTCGACTGTAGTAAGCTGATTACATTTCCCTTTAAGAGCAGGCATTAACACTTTGAATTCTAGTTGTTCTAAATATTCTGTTATATTACGAAAGTATCGATCTACTTCGATAATATAATCTTTTTTAGTAACTTAATGAGACCATTAGGATTGCTAAGGACGATTTTGATAATTTCAGCATCATTCCTATTAGCCGTGTAAGGCACAAGCATATCTATAATCAAACCATTTGTAGTTATTAAGTAGTTTTTAAGTGTATTCTTTAAATTACTAATACTAAAATTATAAATGGTTTGCACGGAGGTACTTTTTTTTGAGCAGAATATGATTTTCTCTGGCATTCATTATTTTTACTTTTTTGATGGCTTTTTTGATGAATATATGTTTCATCACAAATAAATATCAGTTGGTCATTTTTTAGTTCATATAATTTTCTAGCTATGTTTGTATTAGAAAGTAAAGTTTCTCTATTAACAACTTCAATTCCAAAATTCAATGGCAAAACATCGTTTTCAAACCAGTTCATCACTTCATCACAGTAGTCAAATACCATTTGTTCACAGGCCAAACCAAAAATGGAAGATATTGTAGCGTTCTAATTCCCAGTTTTTAATTTAAATAAAAAAATGAATGAGCTTGAGTGAATTACGATTTTTTCAAATGTATTTTTGCATGATTTGGCTTTAATTTTGTTTTAAGGATTTGTTTTAGTTATTTGGGGTAGTGTAAAATGTAGTCGACAAATATTTTTTTTTTGTTTTTTTAGCAATTAGAAAAAAAAAAGATTAACGATTAGCAAAATCGTTTTAAATTTTTTTCAGATTGTTCCACCACTTCAAAAAAATTTAAAAAAATCCTGAGTATAACGGAGTACAGAAGACATTTTCTGACAAAATTTGGCCGATGACACTTTTCAATATTACGGTCAAAAAAATGATTTTATTTTAATTTCTTTTCTTAAAAATTGGCTTTCGATCTTGGAATCAAAACAAATTTTTTTTTCATGCCTTTTACTAGAAACTTTTGGCAAAAAAATCGGCGTTAATTAAAATTGAATTTTACTATGGAAAAAAAATGAAATCCAAAAATTAGTTTTTTTATAATATCTCGATAACGGCTCGAGATAAAGAGCTCAAATTTTGACTGAATTATTTTTATTTGGTACCAAAACGATCCCCAAAGTGCGAAGAAAAAACTCCGCGGGGGCAAATTTCATATATAAATCCGGCTATCCCTTTACATTATTTCCGTCATTCATACAAGATTTTGCTCTCATCAGTATATGGTTTCCTTGCAATCGATTTCTTTGTTTCGTTTTAGAAAAGTGTCTCCGATATCTAGTAATTTGGATAGATCTTTGAATTGTTGATTATTCAAACCAAATATAACCGTTTCTTCAAAATCTTTTATTAGTTTAATTTTGATTTTTTTCCCGCACAGCTTATTTAAAATCGTAATACTATTCGCTTATAACAGATTTGTTTGAAAGAAAAATGAAATTATATTTTATACACAATTTTTCAATTTCCTCTAGACCATAATTAAATTATGGTCATCCATCCATCAAATGATATCCAATCTTCTACTTCATCCGTTGGAAACCATGCTTCCAAATGTTCATATAATATGTTAATAAATTTTAACTCTTTTTATAGTTATATTTAAATCATTAGCCTTTTTTTAAAGCAAGTTTATTTTATTGTTTCATGCTATATTTACAAAATATTTTTCCTTGATTTTATTAATTTTTGCATGAGCAAATTGAAAAGCACCTACGGGTGTTAATTAACGGCGTTGAAAAATTTAGAGCACTTTTAAAGATTTCTAAAATTGAAGACAAAAGTTATAAATTTATTTAGTTTTAAATTCAATGTTGTTTAACATAAAAAAAAATAGAAATTGGATCATTTTGTATCTTGTATCTTGATTAAAATATTCAATTTATGATTCATAATTTGTAATGCTTTTATTGCAAAATATTTTGTAAAGCTCAAAAATAGTGTATAAACAGTATGTGGCTTTTACTTCTTTCAATGCATCGGAAATACATAAATTTTCTCGGTGTACAACACAATGTTCTTGTACCAAATGTGGTACATTCTGCTTTAATTTAGCTGCTACACCATTTCGTATTCCAAGCATTACGGATGCGCCATCAGATGTACATATAACTAGCTTCTACAAATCAATTTGGTTATCTTCATAAAATTGTAAAAGTGGAATCGCATGTCCTTTGATTATCCTACCGAAAACGGTTTTATATTAAAATATAAACATTTGGGTTTTTAGATGTCTGTGCTTTTATCAACAATTAAAGTATGAAAATGTGCCGTTTTAATTAATTTGTTATTTTAGTTCTTGCAAAAGTATTCAACGCGTCCAAAACTGATAATGCATAGTTTTACTACGCCAACTTTCTGGAATATGGAAGTATTTTGCCATGTGGTTATTTATTTCTCGAACCGAAAGTAAAGATATCCTCATTTTAATTGGAAATAATAGATTATCAATTACAATATTTTTATATGGATTTTTATATGGATGCAGTTGCAATTTTATTTTCTGCACGAAAAAAAAATTGTGCGCGCGAATATATTTCATGTGCGCTATGTTTAAAATTTATGTGCGCGCGCACACGCGCACAGCTTAAAGGGAACACTGGTTACAACCCCACGTTTTTCCTGCCAGATTTCGGCACACCATTAGGGCGCGTTTAGCTTTACCTACCGCTGCCTCAGCGTGTCTATTCCATAGGAGTTTGCTATCTAGTGTGATACCCAGATACCTTATCTCCTGTTGGTATTCTACTGCTTTCCCATCCATGAGTATGGGATGTAGGCAGTTTAGTTTTCTCCTTCTCGTAAATGGTATCACCGTGGTTTTGCTCGGGTTGAGTCTCAGTCCCACTGTTTGACACCATCTACTAGTTACTTTGAGGCCTCTCTGAACAATTTCACAGAGCGTTCCCTCAAATTTTCCTCTGGCCATTATGACTATGTTATCGGCGTAACCTTGACATTTGATGTCTAGGTTGTTTAGCCTAACCAGTAGTTCATCAACTACCAGGCTCCACATTAGCGGTGATAGTACACCTCCCTGTGGGCACCCTAGAGTTGTGGAGATCTTAATGTTATCTCTTCCCACTTGTGTCTCCGCCGTTCTAGTTATCAGCATTTCTCCCATCCACTTTGAGATATTGATGTCGATACTCCTTCTTTCGAGGGCCGCCTTGACAGCCTCGTGTGAGGTGTTCCCTCTATAGCTCCCTCTATATCCAAGAAGGCGCATATCGCTACTTGAAATCATGATTAGAGGAGGCGCTCTAAATGGGTAAGTGCACCAACACTTGAAGGAGAAGGGTGGGGTACAATAGATCTATAAATGTCGCAGTACAAGTCGTCACCACCATATCTACAATCTACAACCTAGTTCACCTGGGTCGCTGCTAGTAAGAAGAATATCATCAGCAAAGTGTAAGTGGTTAGGGTGGCTTCTGTCAATGTCGGCTTCCTTTCTCTCCCAAGAAAAATACGTTTTCAAACGCTAAGGTAAAAAGTTTGGGTGAGATGATCTCGGACACCTCTCCTGACCAGTATTTCTCCCATAACCCAATCCTCTTCCAGCTTGACATGCAAGGTAGCATGTTGGTAGATATATTGAATCAAGCTTGAGTATTTTCTGGGTAAGTCCATTGGTTATGATTTTGGATAACAGCTTGTAAATGGTGGAAAGTAAGGCTGTAATTTTCGATATTCGTACAGTCGAAAATTACAGATAGAAGAATACAGATAGAACAATATCAGATAGAATAGCAAGATAACTTCTGTGGCAACAATGTTGTTTAATAGGCATTTTTCGTTTATTAATGATTTTTATAAACAATACAACTACGTATACGGACCCCAACATATAGAGTGTCGAAATTTTAACTGGAATAAAATTCATATTTAATGTGGACTAAATGTAACATGAAATATTTACTTATTTAATTAACGTTAAGTTACACGCTAAGCGAGGCTTTTGCCGCAAAATAAAAAAAGTTCAAAAACGGCACCAACCGTTCACAATCATCAGGTGGGACTCTAGCTATTCTCGGCGCGAAAACGAAATTTCCATTTCTCGGCCGCCGAGCGGCCGTATTTGGACCGATCACGACGCGAGTGGTGCTATCGAAAGCGGAAAAAAAAATCGCAAAAAACTATCGTCTTTGACGTTCTATTGCAAGCCGACCGCTGAACGGAACGTCTTCCCGTTTGCGGGTACGGTTTCGTAGGTTTTCCTTCTCTGGGCCTCGGCAGAGGCTGTGCGATTATTTAAAAAAATGGCCGTGCGGTAAATGTTTTTGCAAAACCGGACGTTTGCGACTGCCGAACCGGAAGTGGGTGGAATTTTGCAATTGCCACAACTTCCTGCCCAACAGTGGCAGTTCGAGAACAGAAAAGTTGCAAAAAGTTTGCAACAGACAAAGTTTTTGCAAAAAACGAAATTCGCATTTTGTGTCCTAGCTGGAAGGTGCATGCGAATTTTTCAGAAATTTTTGAACGGTGTCCTTCCGCCGGAAATTGCCGACATTCTGAAACCAAGTTTGCACGTTTGGTTTGCACGGTGCGCCCCCCAGAGCCCTGGGAATCGTCCCCCATTTTTCGCGCGTCATATTACATTTGTCTTTCAAGTTTAACAACTTTTACCGAGGCAATTCGCAAATTTAAACTTTTTCTGCAAGGGTTGTAAATTTCGCTTCTTCGCCGGCTGCGGTTCGGTGAGGGGGAATTATCCAAAATTCCTTAAATTCCGTGTACGTCAAAATCGGAATTTTTTGACCACGACATTTACGATGCAACGAAGAACACCGGTGGTAACACATTTCCTCACTTTCACCCGCAAGTCCCGTTGCAAGATGATGGAATTTTCGATTTTTTTTCCGCATTTTCTGAACCAAGAATTCACCAAGAAAACACACCGGCGCTACGGGCGGGACGCAATCACAAACATCAACCCAACTGTCAGTCACTTGAAATCAACTGCGACCGCTGAAATAGTATATTAAAGGACGAGTTCAGTCAGTGCCATTTTACAGCACGCGTCTAAGTTTGGAAAACGACGAGCGTAGCGAGGAGTTTTCTAATGGAGAAGTGATGAAAAACGCCTTACGAATGAGTATTTTATAGTATTTTCTCTATTTTGCATTCTTTTATGCCATTTCTAAATAAAAAATCGCCCATACATGTTCATAAAATTTTATGGTGGTTGGTTACACTGATAATTGACACTTGAAATTAATTAAAATGGGTCAAAAAATATCTTGCACTCCACTAGAATTGAAAGAAATAACTGCAAATACAGTGAACAAATTATTGCCAAATTAATCGCGAGCAAGATATGAAAAAGAATACTGCAAATTTAAGTCGGTGTAAAGTGGGAGTGGTGTAATCTAAATAAAGGTACAGTTGTATCGGAAAATTTGTTACTTGCTTACTTCGAATTTCAACGTAAGAAGTATATACCATCAAGTTTATGGACGATATATTCTATGTTGAGGTCCAGTTTATCTATACATAAGGATGTAGATATATCCAAATATTGCAAATTGCAGGCCTTATTGAAACGGATATCTCAGGGCTATGCACCTAAAAAGATGAAGATTTTAGAAGAAGAAATTCATAAATTTATAAGGGACGCGGATGATAAGTCTTATCTGGCTATGAAGGTGGATAAATTTGTATGTATATCGCAGCTTTGTATATAACGGTATTCATTATAGATCGTCTTGATAATGGGTTATAATGGTGTGCTTAGGCGTCAGGAATTAACGGATATGTATGTCAATGACATAGAATACAGAAAAGATTCCATCATTGTGTCTGTATCTAAAACAAAAAATTACATTCTAAGTATGTTTGCAATTACAGATCCTCACTGGATTGACTTAATTAAAAAATATGCTAACTTACGTCCTAATAATGTTACTCATAAGAGTTTTTTTCTTAACTTTTCGTAACGGTCATTGTATTAATAGTCCAATTGATATTAATATGGGGAGAATATCAAAAGACTTTGCGAGATTTCTCAAATTACCAAACTCCAATCTTTACACTGGAAATTGTTTCCGAAGAAGTATTGCGACACATTTGGCCAACCATGGTGGTGATTTGTTGACAGTAAAAAATCATGGTGCACGGAAGTCTACTACTGTTGCGGAGGGGTATGTTGACACTTCGTTAAAAAAGAAGATTGAAACATCTAAAATGCTTGGGTCTGAGCAAACAAATATCAACTTACCTGGATGTTCTTCTAGTGCCCATCATTTGCAATTTGATAGCAACAGTAGTAGTAGCACTATATATATAATGTCCTTGGTGTGAGTGTTACTGCTCAAGAATCCAATGTTACTATAAATATTTTTAATACTTGTACCATTGAAAAGAATTTAAAATAAATATGTGTTATATCGTTTATTACCATTAATTAATTAAATTTGTGTATTCACGATTTCCACACATCTTCTTCTTCAAGTGCCATCTCCTCTTAGAAGGTTGGGTAGCATAGCTATTTTCACTTTCGATGTTGTAGCTCTAAACAACACAATGGAACTATAGTTGTACCATTTTCTTAAGTTATTTGACCAGGAAATGCGTCTTCGACATCTTACTTTCATCTTAGCTACATTCAAAACTGTCCTCCCACAGAAATCCGATTAGGGGACTAGAGACTCTGGTATTTTCGCCTTGAAATTAGCCAGGTTGATTAACTAGGGATATGTAATCAGGTAGTTTACCGTTGCTTTCTTGAGTCCAATGCCGTTGACTATTTCTTATAGTTAGTCCACCTTCGGGGGCAATTTCTCACCCCCAGGACAATAGAGTGCCCTTCTGATATCATTTGATATCGGTTAATTGCTTATACCGGCGCGCATTCGGTCTATTACATAATATTCGAAGCATAATTTTCTTGAAACGAAATTCACTTTTTTTTAACACAATTTTTAACACCAACACCAATTTAAAGTTAACTTTCTGTTTTTTCACTATAAATTTCTCTGTATATAAACTTTATACCATTCAAAAAATAATGATATATTTTTATAATTATATAAAATAAAAATATTTTTGTTGTAATTCCACACATCCATAACCTCAAAACTATCTCGCCGAAAATTTGACATCACTGACAGCTCTGAATTTCTGTGCCAACTTTGAATAAATTAACTAACTAAAAATATTACAGCACTCGACGAGCCATTACCGCACGCATATGAATTCTGTAATGAGTTCATTACAGACGCAAAATAGAAAAAAAAAAAATTCGGACAATTCAGACCGAGAAGAGACCCCAAGCAAGTTTCGAACAGAAAAGTTCTTGAAATCACTGAAAATCATTTTAGAATATGTGATATTAGTGGAATTATGTGCCAAAATATTTGTGGTTATTTAAACTGTTTTTCTATTCCGAGTTTTAAATGTATATAGTTTCGTAATAAACTTTTTTGTAACAAACATATTTCCCCTTTATTTGTAACAAACAAATTAACAAGTATTTTATTTATCCTGGGTGAGAAATCTAAATCTTTGACCACGTTTCTCATTTAAATTGATGACTGGTTTCTTAAAAAAAATGTTTTAATAGGTTCTACACCATGTGGAACAATAAAACTATACATGTTTCTAGGGAAAAAATCATTGTGTCTAACACTTCAATATCTAACAAATCATTTTCGAAAAATATTTTATCTGGCGGCGGCTGCCGTAACATATTGGAAATATGTTACTTTATTTACGTCTGGATTCATTTAAAAAATTATTTTAGTATGTTTCACACCAGGTGGAACAATAATATTGCTCACATTTGTAGATGTTATTTTACAAAAGTTATTTTACAAAATATTTTATCCGGCGGGGACAGCCGCCTCTTATAGTTAACGCAACACAGAAAGCAACAGATTCAAATAACTTTTTTTTGAAAACTGCAACAGATGTATTTAAAAATCTTTAAATTTTAGAAAGCGCATACATTTATCTATCGAAATTGTCATTTTAGAATCTTCTTGGCCGATAGCCTGGACACAGGATTTTCTTTAATTCGGAAATTTGTGTTGAAATTCATCAAGAATTTTTTCTGTCCAACTTTCTGAACTCTGCCGAACATGTATTTTACACTGCTGTATTTTACAATGCTTGATAAAGCAGATTTTCTTGTAAAAAGTCTATCATTTTCATCTTTCCAAAGCGAACCGGTTTTGCGGAATAATTTTTTTTACAAACCTCCAACCACGTTCTCATTTAAACCCATGTAAATTGAAAATCGAAATTCAGAGAGAAGTGCCCTTGAATTTTTTTTTGCATTTTATATTTTTTACTTTTGTGACTAAACCGAAGGATTTTAAAAAATTGGCAAAGAATACTTTATTGTAGACACCTACGTCCTACATACGGATATCCCAGTTATGATTTTCTATTTTGAGGCATTGAGGAGATATTTTCAAAGAAGCTCTGAAGACAAAATAATTTTCCACGCCGTCTCCATTGGACGGGGAGCGTTCAAATTTTGTCAGCTGATACTTCTGGTGGATGCTAACATTCTGTAAAAGTTTCATTGAAATCCTTAAGGCTTAATTTTTTTTTTCGCAATTTTTGAATATTTTAAAATTTTCCTATTCGGTTTTGATCGGAATTCGTGATTGACATGTCTGAATTTGTTAAAAAAATTATTTTAGTAAGTTTCACAGTAGTAAGAGCAGCATTCTTATATGTTTGCTATTTTTGTGCATCTACGGAAGGCATTCGACATGGTAAACAGGCTAACCCTGTGGCAAATACTCTTAAGATTTGTCTGTCCTGCGAAGCTAGTGAATATAATTTCCGATCTTCATATGGACAATGAGGCACAAGTTATTGCAGGTGGCGATATCATCGGCTCTTTCAACATTACTAATGGCGTAAGGCAAGGCTGCGTATTAGCCCCTCTTCTTTTCAATATTTTCATGACTGCGTTTCTCTTATGCTTGGACCGAGTGCTTCAGGACCGTGCTATTGACATGCGATATCGCTTTGACAATGGATTACCTAACCTTGCACGTCTTAAAGTCCAGAAAAATGTACGCAAGAGGTCCCTCACTGAGCTGCAATATGAAGATGACCTTGTTATTTTGGTCAACAGCAGAAGAAGCGCAACTCATGATGGACACGTTCTTAAGTTCTCTCTTGAGATGGAGGTAAACACGTCCAAAACCAAACACCTTATTATGAGCTTTCATCCACCAGCAGCATTAGCCACACGTAGATATATTTATATTTATATATATATATATATATATATATATATATATATATATATATATATATATATATATATATATAGATGGAACCCCTATCGAGACTGTTGAACAATTCAACAGGTAGAAAGTCTAGTAACAGCGAATTGCGACCTAGATTCCGAAATTAGCCACCGTCTACGGCCTTCTTTAAAGAGAGATTTTTTGCCGACAGTTACCTGACCATACCCCCGGAAGTAATAGTTTTGAAAGCAGTTGTCTTATCCATCCTACTATACGGTAGTAAGTGCTGGATTGTGTACAAAAAGCACGTTAAGGCACTGGACAAATTCCAAATAAGACAGCTGCGATGTATCATGGGAGTTTAATGGCATGATTTCATCTCCAGCAAAGAAATTCGGGAAAGAGCTAACTGCGATTCTATAGAGAACAAGAACACCTTGGTGCGCAATCAACTGCTCAAAAGCTGACTAGGGCATGTGTGCCGGATGTCCGATGATCGGCTCCCAAAACAAATTCTCTTTGGTGAGCTATCTCATGGACAGCGGTACCCTGGTGGCCAGCTGAAGAGGTATAAAGATGTCTTTCACTCCGTGGTAAAGAAGCCAGGAATTGAGGATACCTGGGAATCTCTGTGTCAAGACAGAGGCTCTTGACGTAACATCTGCCACAATAATTCCGGCATATTCCCTACACGCAACACCACCATAAGATCAGACGGCATAAAGACATTTGTTTGATTCTCAATGCCAACGTACCTTCCGATCTCGCATCGGTCTCTGGAGCCACCAACAGGCCCATGAGGAAGCGGCAATGCCAATGAGAGAAGCATGTCAGAAGAGATGCCAATGAGGATATTCGGCAACGAAGAAATCCCGAGTACGACGAGTTACAGTTAATGTCGGCAGCGAGGAAGCCTGAAAAATATCCGATGATCAAATTTTGAAAGGCAATTTCAAGTGCAAGTTGATAATTGAATAGTTTTCCTTGCAAGTAGTGATACAAGGCCCAGAAGTAATGGTAGTCAATAGGCGTAAGATCTTGGGATTACGTTGCCACGATGGAATATGGGGCTATATATGCTATGGTATCTTTGGCGCTAGCTTTCATCTCGGTTCCCGTCAGCAAATTTTCCAGGACACTTTCGACTTCTTGCTTGGGAGTTGTCTCTTCCATATCTCTGATTATTATTGTCTTCCTTCTTAGACGGGACTCAATCTCTGATGCCGTGCCCTGTAGTCTTTTCAGCGCTTGTTCTCTCTCTCTTTCTTTATTTTCTCACACAACTAGTTTTACGTTGCCATTCGTTGTTCTTCATGCAGAGTTAACTATAACCCCTAGCAGTTCAGTGTCGATGGTGCTCTCCATCCTTGCAACCACCATCAGCAAGTCTTCGTAGTTCTTTGCTGGGTCCATATATCCTTCAGTGTTTAATTACCTTTAGTGTTTGTCTGCCGCGAGTAGACTTTCTTGGATACCTGTATATCAGATTTGTACTCACTATTCTGAAATATGCACTATCATTTTTCTTAACTGGACGTCCCATTTGTGGACACGAACACATTTTTTTACTGCCGAGCGAGTTTATCGTAGGCTTGGCCGGGGCTGGGTAGGCATGATATTCGTCCCACTAGTCCTACATGGCTTCTAGATTGAGCATCCATGTAGTATGTTCGCTTTTATACCCTGGTTGCTCCTCGTTCACAGTGCACACACGGGTGGTGCTTTTCTGTACTGGTTGAGCCATATCGAGATACTTAGATCTGCTATGCTGCAGAACGTCTCTCAGTTTCCTGTTGTTCTTCAGGAGTTTTGTGATGACTGGATTGTCTTCGTCTGTTTAAGCGTCTAGTAAATATAACATGTCGCATTCTTCGTCAAGAATGGGAAATGGTTAGGGAGGTCTCCGTGCACAACTATCGTTGTGGCAAATGCAGACTCGTGCCATTTTTTTCCGCTGTTGGTACCTCGGAAATTACTTCCATTGCGTTGCATTTGCAGATGGGGCTGCGGTCTTGTTTCTTGTCCTCAAGACTCTATGTACCGGCACAGCACACATATGTCGGTGCCTACTGGTCAGGCTTAACTTGGATATCCACATCGTAGGTCGGAATCTCTCCTTTTTCCCATCTGTGGGACAAACCATTTCTGTGCCGACTCCCTGTTGAGTATGTCCACTTGAATTATTTATATACCCTATGACGGTTTTTTTTTTGTTAGGTTGCGGTATGTAACCTTTATAGGTCCGGTACAGTGTGAAACGGAACAATAATAATAAAATTTCACACATTTGTAGAGCATTAGTCAGTCTATGATATCCCTCAGTTAGTTTTGCAAAATATTTTATCTGTCGGCGGTCTCAAATGGGCCTCAAACGGCCCTCAAACTCGGACATAACAGAAATTAATAAATTATAAATAACTATAAATTGAAAACTGCAACACATATAATGAAATTTCTTTCAGATCTATATAGATTATACTTTTTACTATTGAAATTGCCGTTGCCGATAATCTTCGTTGCCGATAGCCTTGATAGAGGATTTTTTTAATTAAGAAATACTTATTGAAAACTTGCAAATATATTTTTTGTCCAACTCTCCGAGGTCTACGAAACATGCATTTGACACTATTTTATAGAGCAGATTTTCATCTAAAAATGGTGTCTTATTTCAATCTTTCCAAAGCGAACCGTTTTGGCGGATTTTTTTTTTTGCAAACTTCCAATCGCGTTCTCCTTTTAAACCATGTAAATTGAAAAAACAAATTTCGAAAAAGGGGAAAAACTGAAATAATAAATAATAAAAAATAGTATATTTTACAACAAGAGATGAAACTGGCGTTTTTGTTGGTGAGGTGAGAGTTTGCTCACGAGCGCCAGCGAGTTAGCAATCACACCGAACCAAAAAAACGCTTTCATTTCGTGTAGTAAATGCCATTTTTTCTACTGATATTATGTATTATTATCCATAATTCGATTTTAATAAATCCACTTCGAAGGGAACTGTAGAAAGTGTCAATACAAAATTAATTGTTGGTTTGGTCGTTACCATGGTAACATATTGCATTCTCATAGACGGTGATACTTTTCAAGTCAAATGTCCTAATTTTACTTCGGTTTTTTAAATAGTTTCAGGTTCGTTTTAGATTTGTACATAAAATATTCCATAGAAATTGAAGTAATTAATTAGAAAGTTCATGCAAATTTGGTTAGTTTAGTGTTTTAATCGAGAAAATTATAAATTTAAGTAGCTCATTTTCATCTCTAGAATGAAAAAATGTCACTTTCATGTAAGGTAAGCCGTGGAAAAAATGCCATTTTCACATACATCAGTAGAAAAATAAATTTTCGTATTCGGTTTTCGTTGCAATTCATGATTGACATGTCTAGATCTGATAAAAAAAATATTTTATTAAGTTTCGCACTACGCGGAAGAATATAATTTTACAAATATGTAGAGAAAGGATCATTCTTTCAAGTCCTCGTATAAATTTCTCCTTTCAAACTCAATGCGGCACACAAGGTAAGACATTCAAATTACTATAGCTTGGAAACTTGGACATATGTATTCAAAATTCTTTCAGTTCTGTGTAGCTAATACGCTGAAAAGTAAAAAGAAAAAAATACGCTTGACGAAAAAAATTCTGTCGCAAAGCTGATTTTTTTTACTTAACTTGGTTATGTGATTTGTCACATTTGACACATCAACACCAACTTGAATAAAACAATAGATATATATATATATATATATATATATATATATATATATATATATATATATATATATATATATATATATATATACACTGCCGAGCATAAAATTAGGGTCACTCTGTAATTTGAAGTTATTTTAAAAAATTTTAGTTTTTTACGTGTTTTTTCGGTTGTAACAGTTTACTAACTGATTGCTTGAATAAAAAAATAGGTTTTTCTTTTTCAAAGTTTATTGAAAGTAATGAAAATGAACAATTTTAAGTTGATATGCTAAGTAATGAAAATGAACAAGTTTACTTTGATATGTTTTTGTTGAAACAAAAGAAAGTTTAAGGACAGCATAGCATTTGTTTCTGTGGTGTCGTCTGCCTGTTGTAAATTGTTGTCATTGTTAGTGTTTTGCAATGAGCATAAATCCCGTTGTTGCGCCACAAATTGTGGCGGCTTTAGAAGACGGTCGCGTTCAGCGCGAAACTGCAAAGAAAGGTTGGTGTAAGTCTCTCGAGTGTACAACGAGTATGGTGGCGGTTGTAAGAGACAGCAGGTTTGCTCACTCGAGGACCTTGTTCAGGCCGAGGCAAAACTCCAACAGCTAAGGATGACCGCTTTCTCGTTTCTAGTGCTTTGAGAAACCGAACAGTCACAGCAGTTTCCCTTCGAAATCACCTGCAAGAAGTGAGAAATGTAAACATGAGTGAGTGGGCAGTTAGGAGACGACTTTATGCTGTTGGATTATCTTCTCGAACTACAGCTACTGGACCGCCGCTTTCCCGTGCACACCGGATTGCAAGGTTGAATTTTGCACGAGAACACTTGACCTGGACAATAGCGGATTGGAGACGCGTATTGTTTTTCGATGAACCGCAATTCTGTCTTACGGGCTCAGTTAGACATGTAAGAGTGTGGTGACGATAAGGCGAGAGATATGCTCAAGCGTGTAATGCCGAGCGACTACCATTTGGCGGAGGATCACTTATGGCATAGGGAGGCATATCTTTTGACACTCGCACGGAGTTAGTCTTTATCGAGAATGGGACGTTGACTGCGCATAGGTATCTGACAGAGGTTCTAGAACACCATGCTTTCCCATTCATGGTTATTCTTGGAGACGACGCAACATTTATGCATGATAACGCACGGCCCCAAACTGCTCGGATAGTTACTGAGTCTCTTGACGAGTGTGAAATCACGCGATTTGTTTGGCCAGCTCGCAGTCCAGATTTAAATCCAATTGACCATATTTGGTATGACATGGGAAAACTTTTACGGAGACATCTGCCGGCCCCCAGAAATTCTAGAGAGCTTCGCGACATACTGGTGCAAGAATGGGACAATCTTCCGCAGAAAGTGATCCAAAATCTAATACAGAGCATGACACGTCGTTTGCAAGCTGTTGTCACTGCCAGAGGAGGGAATACCCACTACTGAAGTCCTTAAACTTTCTTTTGTTTCATCAAAAGCATATAAATGTAAAGTTGTTCATATCCATTACTTAGCATATCAAATTAAAATTGTTCATTTTCAATACTTTCAATAAACTTTGAAGAACAAAAACCTTTTGTTTTATTCAAGCAATCAATTAGTAAACTGTTACAACCGAAAAAACACGTAAAAAACTAAAAATTTCTAAAATAACTTCAAATTATGGAGTGACCCTAATTTTATGCTCGGCAGTGTATATATATATACATTGGCTATGTTGATCATCAAAGTAAACAATATCAGTGTCAGTTAATTAATTTATTTCTTGCAATACAATTAACGGGTAATAATGCCTTAGTTACGGTATTAACTAAGTAAGTATTACGGTATTAACTTAGTTAACATATTCATAATATCCCTTGGGCAGTTATGAATCCTTAATTTCCCTACAGCTGTCTGTCATTTACAGCTGTCTTAATTTCCCTCAATTTGCGTTTGCCTCCAGTGCAATCCTTATTTAACCACTCTTTAAATTTATTGTACTCCTTCTTATACAATGATTGAGACTTTGTAGGAAGCAATGTAGCTATAGCTTTCTCAACTTTGTCGATCAATTCTTGAGACATTTTACTCGTGTCAGTCATATTGACAAATTGACTAATGTTTATTAAATTTAACAAAAATCCATGACAACTATACCTAACAATTTACGTAATATAATTTCTACGTAAATCTTAATTAAAGAAATAAATTAAATTTAAAAACTATTGCAAGAAATAAAAGTATTTATATATCACGTGAATTATAAGGATATAAATACCTCGGGCAACTTACAACCCCTCGGGATAGTAAACCCGTTGCCCACGGTAATTAACATCCTTATAATTCCCTTGATACATATCCTTGATAAATAACTATTACTAGTAATGGAGTTTTCAGTTACATTTTAGTAACTTTTACACCACAGCTGTTTTATTGTGTTGTAAGACTAAATAATATCACATCCTTATTTTCAGTAACTTTCTCTTATCAATGCTGGCTGCTTATATTTCATTTTAAATATCACTTCTTTAAATATACTAACATTGATTCCAGACATTAACATTGTATGAATAAATTCATTTAAAAACTGATTATGTTGTTTTGATGTTTAGAAAAATATTTGTGTACATCAGGGGTCGTCCAATTTGCAATTTCCAATAATTTCACACATACACAATCCAGGTGGCACTAAAAGCGCTACAAGAGTCGCACATCCTTCAAAACTGCTTGAACCACATACTCATAATTATATATTACTCACTATTACAACTATTCCATCTACAACAATCGTTTCACCCTCATCAACTTTTCCACCCTATTTAACTATTCCATCCATGTATGCGCATGCACTAGTGTTATAAATCAAAATAGTTTGGTAATTTTTTTTATATTTTACTTGTCGCCTTTTAGTTTTTATTATTGATAAATAATTATAAAATAAGCGTTTTGTTCAAATTTGTTAATCGAAATGTTTAGCGTAACCCATTGTAGCTTGGCACCATACTTAGCACTAGGGGAACCCATTTTAGCTTGGCCAGTTGGCTCGTTTCACATGTTTCCGCGCTAGTAAATTATTTCCAATGTGGTATTCGGTACATCACTGCAGATCTAGTATAAAGTTAGTAGCTTACCGCCCTTAAGCCAGGTGATTGGTATTATCGAAGGAAAAAAAATCCCGGATATAAATTTCCATTTTTAAATATATTTTTGAATTTTTAAGTCTGTTATTTTTATATATTTTATAATAGTCACTTATCTTTTATATGAAATCGGTTCTTTGATTGATGAAGTGTTAAAATAATAATAAACTTACTAGATAAAATCAAAATACTTGAAATCTACAGTTTTCAACCACAATAAAGCAGTGTTGTACCTTAGACACTGTCGATCAGTTGTTTCCTTGGTCGGTGACCTAAGTACAACCTAGATGTTGTACTTTGGCCAGAAAGATTTATCTTTATTTATTTCATATTTTAATAGTAGTACTAAATTCTTAGTTAAACACATTTACTATTTCAGAAGTAATGCCTAGAAGTAAAGAGACGAAGAAAAGGACGCCTATTAATATGAATAACTTGTAAAATTTCATTAAATGATCAAGGAGAAAAAAATCACAGCTTTTGGTGCTTTTTGGATTAGCCAGAAGAACTTTGCATCGCATTTAAAGCCCTATATGAATAGCTGTTCATAATAGATAACATAACCTACAGGTAACGACGTAGGTAAATTTAGGGATTGCAATCCGGTATCATTTTCAATCCGGCCGGATTTTTGTTCCAAAGTGGACTGTTTCCAGGATAATCGACTGAGTGTAGTATATAGGTTGTTTACACACACACACATTTATAATTAGACAAACAATTAAAAATCTAGCACAGTGAAGGTAACTAGATAAATTTCACAAATAGAATTTTAGTATTTAACTTTATTAAATCTAACATAATAAACTTAATCTACTGAGATCACCAAAATTACGTATTTGAGATCTATTTATGACTTATATTTGACAGACAATGACAGACATCATGATATGTCTAATGAATGGCACAATTATCACAATCATGAGTTTTACTATTTAGTTTAATCAACTTACTATAAATACTGTATTTGCCGGTGTATAAGGCGCACCCTAAAATTAAAACCTACTTTTTGTGCGTCTATAACGCGGACCTCTGTATTAGAGGTTTTTTTTGGAAAAAATCTGCGCGTTGTACACCGGCAAATACGGTAATTATTGTAAGTATACATTAATTATCACAAAATCAATTTTGGTCTTTAAAAAACAATGTGGCGCTAAGCGCATATAAAGTACCTACTCATGCAACAGCGGGATTATTTTACCAAAAATTAGCATCACCGGATCCGGTATGTTGGTACCATAAATGGACGTATGCTGGATCCGGTAAACGTTTAATGATGCCGGATCCGTCGGATTACCGGATCCGGTTTTCATTGCAATATATATATATATATATATATATATATATATATATATATATTATTGTATTTGAGGTTTTCGTTTTCGTTACCTGTGTTGTATTGTTTTCTCGGGGATTCCGCGTTGATGCTGAGGGTTGGCTCTGAAAAGAACCGGATTCTCGACGTTTCGGCGAACTAACATTCGCCATTCTCAAGAGATATATGCGTCCGTACAACCTTTAGACGCATACTTATATATATATATATATATATATATATATATATATATATATATATGTATATATATATATATATATATATATATATATATATATATATATACACTGACATATACTGATGTCTTTAGTTTTCTTAAGTTCGAATCAGTCGCTCCATGGAAAGACCGACAATTGATGAAACGGAATAAACGTCAGTGTGACACAACAGATAATTAAATGTGAAGTATTTATAAATTTGTAAAACTAGTTAATACTTGAATTAGAAACTTTAAATGTTGTTTCTCTTATTCTTATAGGTAAGATAAATCATTGTAACAACTATTGTAAATAAATACTCTTATTCTTATAGAGAAACGCAATTTCGTTTTTAATTCTAAGAAGCTTGGGACTATAGAAAACATATTATAAAACAACATTTTTTTCCGGATATTTCAAGAGAAATGGAAAAGCTCAAGTTTGAATTCATAGTCAAGGCATTGGCCACTGAGGGAAAAACTAATGTCATTACTTTAACCTCAATTGAGACGGAAGACAAAGAGGTTTTCAATATGCCACCTGAATTCGAAATCATTGCACATCATGAAAAGTTAAAGAATACAGCTGCTTTTGAAAAAGTAAAAGCAACTCTAACAAAAAGGGGTACTTTAAGAAGAGTTGACTTTGAACACAGATACTTAAAAAGAATATAAAGATGAAGATGGGAATATGCACTTCCAAGGATACTTATTAGTAGAACAAGAAAAATATCTCCAAACAAAAACAAATGAGCAACCAAAATTAGATGTCCTTAACAAAAAAGATATATTTGAAAAATTTGACCTTGAAACATTTAATGGTGTGAATAATAATGTATTACAATGGATGGAAACCTTTGAAAGAGGATGTACACGGTTCAATATAACCCAAGATATAGATAAAATTGGAATTTTAAGAATGTTTTTAAAAGGCTCATGTACCAACTGGTGCAGTTCAATGCTTATAAAATATACATTGGACTCTGATTGGGGAAAATAGAAGAAAATATTCTATGATACCTATGCAGATAATGGTTGGACTCCGGTGAAATACGCCATTGAATTTAAATATATTTATGGTTCCTTATTAGTGTATGCTCTAAAAAAAGAAAAACTTTTATTAGAAATATACAAATCAGTGGACAAGCTCATATTGATTGATTTAATTGCTGTGGGACTTCCAGATTACATATTTGATAGAATAGACCGAAGCAAATTGAAAGAGAACGAAGATATTTTTAATGAAATAAGGGGTCTAGAACACCTAGTGAAAACAAACAGTTGGGATAAGAAAGAAAAGATGTACCCAGAAAATAAAATGAAAAAAATAGAAAAACAAAAACCATGCAGAATATGTGAAAAGGAGAAGAAAGGTGTACGTTACCACGCTGAAGAAAGTTGTTGGTTAAAAAATAAACAATATGAAAATCGAAGAGACCTGGTTAGAACTGTTAATAATTCAGAATTAGAACTAGAATTGAATGAAGAAAATCCAAAAAACTAATAATACCACCATTAATAAAAATCAAATTGCTATTGAATGACACCTTAGAAGTTTCTGGAATCTATGACTCTGGATCACATGTGTCTTTAATTAATGCAAAATTATTGAAAATAAAAAAAAGTAAAAACAGGTTATCTACAAATAGTAAATTTGAGGACAATTAATGGTGTAAAGTAAACAAATGGTATAGTAACACTGAAGATAAAAATCTACAATATTGAAAAAACGATGGATATATTTGTTGTGGATAATGAAAATTTTAATTACGATTTTCTTATTGGTTTGGATTGTATCACGAATTTTAAACTAATTCAAAATGAAGATCTAAGGATCACACAATATATCACACCTAAAGAAAATAAAAATGTCAGCATTTCTGATGTTCGAAAAGATGAAGGCTTTGGACTCTAAGGTAGTGAAGCAAGGAAACATTGAACAAATAATCAAATATAAGGAAAATTTCAATGAGCATATAAATGCTAATGATTTTGAAATTTCAATAAATCATTTAGATCTGGATCAACAATCAGAAATAGATAAGTTGATTGACAAATACAAACCAGTATTTCTAAAGGCAAATATGATGTTGGTACTGTAAAAGATTATGAAGCTCATATTGACTTAATGGTATTGGTAAATAGTCATTATTCACTTTTTAATCAAAAATATGATTGAAGAATCATACAGCCCGTTCGCAGCTCTAGTAACTTTAGCATATAAAAAAGAAGAGAAACAAAAATCTAGGCTAGGTATAGATTTTAGAGAATTAAATAAAATTGTTGTTCCCCAATCTCAACCTTTTCCATTAATTGAGGATTTAATGGTAAAGACTAGGAACTGTAAATATTTTTCTACTTTAGACACAAATTCAGCATTCTGGTCGATTCCTTTGAAATTACAAGACAGAAAAAACGGCATTTGTAACCCAAGAACGTCATTTTCAATGGACTTGCCTCCCATTTGGTTTAAAGACAGCCCCAGCTATTTTTCAAAGGATATTGAGCAACATCACAAGAAAACACAAACTCTCGGACTATGTAGTTAATTATATAGATGACATTCTGATTTTTTCAAAAACTTTTGAGAAACATATATCTCATCTATCAAAACTACTGGAGGCAATACTAATTGTGGGTTTAGACTCAAATTCTCTAAATGCACTTTTGTAGAAAATTCTGTAAGATACTTGGGTCATATAATAATCAGACCACTCAAAGATTGTTTAATTGCTGTCAAGAACTTCCCAATTCCAGAGACAAGAAAGAACATACTTCAATTCTTAAGGAAAGTAAATTTATCATCATAAATTTGTTCCAAATATTTCAGTTATTCTAGATCCACTACACAATTTATTAAGAAAAGATGTGAAATTTATCTGGTCAGAAGAATGTTAAGAATCTTTTGATAAAATAAAATCAATGCTCTGTTCACAACCAATTTTGAGAATTTTTGATCCAGATTTACCAATTGAAATATGCACAGATGCCAGCATTAAAGGAATAGGGGCTTTGCTGAGACAAAAAGATGAAAATGGTGACAGTAAGTCTGTGGCATATTTTTCAAAAAAACTGAATGATACACAAAAACGAAAAAAGGCAATATACCTAGAATGTTTAGCTATAAAAGAAGCGGTAAAATACTGGCAACATTGGCTTATTGGAAAGGAGTTTCTGGTATATTCCGATCATAAACCTTTAGAAAATCTGAACGTAAAGGCTAGAACGGATGAAGAACTTGGAGATTTGACATATTACTTATCTCAATATTATTTTAAAGTAAAATATAATCCAGGAAAATCTAATCAAGAAGCATATTGTTTGAGCAGAAATCCGGTTTTAGAACCTGATGAAAATACAGATGATATTCTGAAAGTAGTAAATCTAATCAATCTGAGAGACATAAAAAATGATCAAAGTACAAATACCGATCTACAAAATAATATAAATAAATTTAAATTGAGGAACGACATTTACTATAAAAAATTAAAAAATTAAGATAAGATAAGAAAATGTTGTTATCAGAAGATTTTAGTAAAACAAAAATAAAAGATGTACACAATACATATTGCCATATAGGAACAACACAAATGTTAAATAAAATAACTCCATTTTATACAGCAAGAAACAGCACTGCTAACATAAAAAATATCTGTGAAAAGTGCAAAATCTGTATTTAAAAAGAATCCAGAAAAAAATCTAAATATGGTTTCATGTCACAATTGGGTCCAGCAACATATCCATTTGAAATTGTATCCATTGATACAATGTATTGATACAATGTATTTTTTCCTGTCTATCATGTCTTCTGTGGAGATATTGAGTTTCTTGCGGTCTTCCAAGGTTTCCTTTACCCAGTTGGTTTTCACTGTTTTATTAGTCATCACTATGTTAAAAAAAAAAATCCTATATATGTGTCCATAGAATTTTGCCCTTCTTTTCCTGATGTTGTTTGTAATCGTCTCTGTTTGTTCGTATAGTTCTCTTGTTGGTCTCTTTATCCAGATCTTCTCTTTCTGATCCTGCCCGTCTTATCTTTCTTAGTATTTTCCTCTCTTGCTTTTTTATCTCCTTGATTTTCGTTCGTCCCTTGATTACCGTTGTTTCTGAGGCATACAAGGCCTCTGGTAGAACTACTATCTTATAGTGTCTTAATTCAGCATTGATAGAGATACTCCTTTTTGTTGTAGTGTAGTGGTATGTAAGTCTGTATGCTTGTTGTAGTTTTGTGATCCTTTCTGAATTGGATTTTGTGTTCAGTCCTGTTTTCTGTATAATCTCTCCCAGGTATTTGAAATTTTCTACTTGTTTCTTTTTGTGTTGTCTTTCCATACTTATTTATCAGTGGGTGTCTGTCTGTCAATTTTGTGTCCATGTACTGTGTTTTTTCATAGGAGATTTGTAGCCCTGCTTTGGATGAGATTTCGTGTAGTGTCTCTAGAGCTTCTTTGGCTTATTTTCTAATATTTGTTATGATGGCTATATCATCAGCGAATGCCAAACATTTTATGTTGACGATTCTATCCTTGTGTCTCCCCATCTTTACCCCACTGACTCCTTTTTCCCATGTACTGATTATTTTCTCTAAAACTGAATTAAATAGAATGGGTGAGAGGCCATCTCCCTGTCTCACTCCTGTCTTGATTTTAAATGGTTCCGAGACCTCTCTCATGAACTTCAATTTTGATGTGGTATTTGTTAATGTTTCCTGGATTAGATTTCTGGTCTTGTTTCTGTCCACCTTCATTTCTTCCAATGTGTTGAAGAGTGTTTCCCTATCTATGGAGTCGTAGGCCTTGAAGTCGACGAATATTACTGTGGTGTTCCTGGTCTTTCTCGTTGTTAGTATTGTTCTCAAGCACCAAATCTGTTCACTGCATGATCTTCCGTTTCTGAACCCTCCTTGGTATTCTCCTATCTGTGGGTTTATCTGAGGTTCTAGCCGATTTAACAGGGTTTTGGACAAAATTTTGTATGTTACAGGTAGTAGTGAAATTCCTCGGTAGTTATTAGGGTTCGTTTTGTCTCCTTTCTTGTGGAGGGGGTGTATTACGGCTAACTTCCATTCTTCTGGTATTTTTCCTGTTTCCCAGATGTTTTCGATGTTTCTGTGTATTTTAGGTGTAGGTTAGTTTTAGGTGTAGAATATAACCTAATGTTTTCGTGGTCTAGTTTCCAGATCTCCGAAATCAGTCCACCTTCTCCAGGTGCTCTGTTATTTTTTAGTGTTTTTAATATGTTCTCAATTTTTTGGTGTGTTGGGGGTTTGCAATCCAGGTTAGGTTCTGGCTTTTCAAATTTAGTTTATGTGTTGGTTTTTCACAGTTGAGTGTAGTGTGTCAAAGTATTTTGCTAATATTTCACAGTTCTTTTTAGGGTTTGTCTCCAATGATCCGTCTTGTCTTTTGAAGCATAAGCTTGGTGGTTGATATCCTGTCATATTTTCTCTAAATATTCTGTAAAAATTTCGTGTGTTGTTTTTGTTGAAGTCTTCTTCTATCTCCTTCAACCTGTTGTTTTCATAACCTCTTTTTTCTCTGCGGATTATTTTGGAGGAGGCCTTCTGTATCTTGTCAAATTCTTCCCATTTTCGGGGTGTTCTGTGGCTGTTAATTTTTATCCAGGCTTGTCTTCTGTATTCTATAGCTCTGTCGCATGCCATGTTCCACCATCTGTGTTTCCTTTTTCTCGGTAGTTGCCCCAATTGGGGCAACTGGCTTCCCCTTGTATATTCTGTAGTTTTCCGAGTCAAAGTGTTTCTCATCTGAGAATCTAGTTTCCTGTATTGCCAGTATTTTGATATTGAATTTATCCATGGCGTTCGTCAGTTATTTCAATTTACCTACTTTCAGTAGTGTGTTCGTATTGAGTGTTCCCATGTAAAATATTCTCTTAGTCTTGAGTGTTTTTGAGAGGCCCCGATTCTTCTCTTCATGACATGCCTGATCCCCTGGAATCCGATGATCAGGTCTATTACCCAGCCTTTTGGACTGGGGCCCAGGGTAGTGGATTTTTTCCCGTTGTTCTGACTTATCTCTGAACACATTCTGGCTTTAATGTATTAAGAAATGGTAAGACAAAATGTTAAAAAATGTTCAAATACACGTGCTGGTTTTAATTTCCCTATATAAAGTATGGGCCAATGATCCCATCAAAAACAAATCCACACAATCGATTAACTTTTTTGTAACGTTGACCTCGTTTGTTTATTGTGTATATTATATCTTATTATTATTGATTAAATACTCCAAATGGCAACGATAGTAATAAAATTACTAAAATAAAAATAAATAAAATTACAAACAAATAAATGGAGAAAAACGAAAAAAATCTAAATAATACAAACAGATCAGATGATAATTGTGAATTGACAGGGCAGCCATTGACCACTAACAGCTGCAAATCTATGTGAAAAGAAAGAGAAAAGAGGTTGAGATGGAGAAGTAAATATCGTCGGTGTGAACTTCTCCTCGATTTAAACCAATCAGAGAACAAGGTCAAATAAGCTCTATCTTCCCTGTACTGCATTCTTAAAAAAAAAGGACTATAGGATTCTCGTAAGCCCAATGATGACTATTTTGTGAAGCGTATTCATTTGTGCAAAATGTACATTAATCGCTAAAAAAAAAAAAAATCTATGTAATCTTTAAATTTCAGGGAAATTTTCACCTAACCATAAACAAAACTCTAAACGTCTCTCTTTATCAACTGGTTCAAGTGTATACTGGATTCAGTCACGCGACTTTAACTCTCCGAGCAGTCGTGTATCCATCCTCTCTCTCTCAAATGGGCAAACAAGGGCTACACTTTAGTCAATGTACATGCCCCAATCAACCAGGCCAACAGACGCAATCACGACAGAACTGATAAATTCTGGGAAGACTTAGAAGATATTATCTCTAATAAAAATTCTCATCAGACTTTACGTTAGTTTATAAACAACTTTGTTTTATCAAATTTTTATAAAAAATAATAAAAAATGTTACTTATTCCTTGAAACATTTTCATACTTTCCTAATTTATTAACACCCTGTACATTTGATCTAAAATTTTCTTATCGTCAATTCATTTTCTCAAGAAGCAGAACTTTTTATAATGAATTACTTTTGGTCGTAAAATCAAAACACACTATACACACACATATATATCTATATATATATATATATATATATATATTGTATTTGAGGTTTTCGCGGATAGATACCTGTGTTAACCTGGATAGATAATGCGTCTAACGGTTGACCCGCACGGACGCATATATCTCTTGAGAATGGCGAATGTTAGTTCGCCGAAACGTCGAGAATCCGGTTATTTTCAGAGCCAACCCTCAGCATCAACGCGGAATCCCCGAGAAAACAATACAACATATATATATATATATATATATATATATATATATATATATATATATATATATATATATATATATATACACATATGTATATGCAGTATAATCTTGGTAATCAGGCGGATGGTTAATCCGGCTCTCTGGGGAAATACGTGTCTTTTCTCTCCGCTGTCCCGCGTCGGATATAAACCTAGCTAGCGCTTTCAGTGGTAAAAAAGGGACTAGCTCTACTTCGGAATTTTTACAACAGCTTTCAAACGATGACGTAGCTTGGTTTCAAGGCACAAGCGAGGAAAATTTTCATTTCTTTTCTGATGAAGAAATCCTCAGCCTAATTTGTTCCACGGATGACCACCGATGACGAAGCTAACATGACTTGAATGTTTGCTCGAAATGGACAGAAGAAAACGCCAAAAAAAAATAATTCAATTTTAATATCACGTCAGAAAATTGATTTTCACTAGGCCTATGTTTTTTGTTTAGTGACGCGAGTTGTTGCCATAGTAACAAACAGAAGTCTTTACATACCATAATTTATTTATTTGTTCATTTTGGTGTGCCAGTAGATCATAGTATATTTTGTAACTAGGGCGATAGGTTGTCAATTTGACACGAGAACGAAATTGACAATACCGCCTGTGTTACAAAAAATATTTTTTATTACCCATGCGAAGGGATGTATCTTACAAGTTTGGGATCCAGATGTCATACAAAAAAAATAGAACCAAAAATGAAGAATATACTTTTTCAATTGTCTCAGGTGGTGTGGATTCGTCATAAGAATTCTCCTCAATCTCCAGTATCACCATATAATTTACACTCATTTAAAACGTTTTCTTTTTGTTTTGTAATGAAAAAAATTCTGTCACTTTGTTAATATTGAGGTCTTGATTGTGTTTATTTTATTTGTTTTTTTTTAATGTAACCTAGCAATATTGAATATTTGCGTGCGTTACCCAAGTTATGAGGAAATACATCAAAAAATGGCATTTTTCGTACTGAAAAAGGGAGCAGGTAATACTTTTAAAGCATTAGTATTAAAAAATATATTCATTGACATGTTTTCTACTTATGCTTCTGTTTTTCAACTGTACCAATAGCCTAGTCAGAGTACTAACTCACTGAAACTTTAAATATTTGCCAAAACCTCACTATAGTTCCTCTAGTAACATTTCGAAATACATTTTTTACTTTCCACTCACTAAAAACATCTATTTTGAAATTAAAAGAAAACACTAATGCAATGAAGATCTATCAAACAATTAAAAAATATTTCTTTATTATACCATTATTAAAATATTGGTAAGAACTCAGTTGAGTTAAAAATCCAAAACAATTAAAATACATTTCAAAGTTATGAATCAATAAAAATAACAGTTATATATTTACAATCAATATAAATATGCAAAATCACATCTCATCCTCTGTCAAATGGAACTGCTGACTAATCTCATTATATTTCTCATCAAAATCAATATGTAAATAATCAGCTAAACGCGACTTTGCTTTCTCCATAATTGCCGCAATATGTTCCTTAGCATTATGAACTTTATTATAAAACATAAAAAATTTAATATAGTTTAGCCAAACATCAACATTTTCACTACCGATTTGATCACAACTAGATATATGTACTTGTTCCCACATTTGAAAGTCATTGTTGATTTGAGCAGATTCTAGCTGACAAATTGTGGTATATAATTCTTGACAATACGGTTTTTCTTTCCACAACATACTATAAACCTTCCTACATTGTGCAATACCTCTATTTAAAAAAATCCATTCTATATACTTAGCCTTAAAGCTTTGTGCTATATTTGTATGTTGCCTAATTGCATTTTTATAAAATTCTTCTAATTCATCTTCTTTTGAATTTATTGTATGATATTTTAACATTAATAACCAGAAGCTACAACCATTTTCTTGAAGAGCTGCCGAACCTAATTTGAAAACATTTAATATATCAGGTCCATGATCCTTCATAATTTCGAATTTTAATCTTAGATTCCACAAATCTACAGAATGAGGTAACTTTTCAGTGCCTAATTTCAAAATATTTTGAGCCTCGTCATTATCTACGAAGTCTAGCCAATTAATATAATATTTATCAGGAAGATGTCCAGAAGCTGAAGCTCTCTCAAATGCATGCTTTAATATTTTCTTTGTGGCCACAGAAAATTCTTCATTTTTCATGTCTACTAAACATTCCAGGTAACAATTCCAAAGAGTGCTTTTATTTTCTTGTGTGACTGTTTTTAAACCTTCTTCATACTTTTCTATGCAGAACATGATTTTTGCTTTGTTAGTCAATTTTTTACTTTCTTCTGATGATGATCCACGATGAAATCCTAAAACAAAAAAATTATAATTATAATATAAACTTGCATACATATAAATCGGTCCACTGTAAACTTTTCACTAACTATTTTTCTTTTAACTATTTACGAGATGAAATAAAGAAATATGCCGTTTGAAAGACAATTTAATATGTTTTGATATGAGATTAAATTTATCAAGAATGCTAATCGTTTATATGCGTAGCAACCGCAAAAAAAACGAACGTATTTATGTGGTGGTTATAACGAGAATAACAAACTTGTGAAAGATTGTAATTATTGTCTTTGCAATTAAAATTTGCACATTATTCGTTTTTCATAATTGGATCGGGTTTCAGGAGTATTAGTTTAATGCATACTACACCGCAAAAAGCTGCCCAAGTTTTTGTTCTAATCGAAAATGGACTTATTCAGCGAGCTGTTGCTCGACAACTGGATATGACACGCGCCGCGGTTCGAAGAGTGTTCCAACGTCATGGGGAGACTTTCCAACGTTATGGGGAGAGTGGATTTCTTTCAGAAATTTGCAGAAGGAGATTAACAACGGCTCGGGATGCCCGCTTTATTGTGTCAACATCATTAGGAAATCGTCACCTTAATGGTGTTCAACTGAAACAACAGTTCCGTGAAGTACAAATAGTGGCTATTAAACAACTGCAGTTTGTCAAAAACTTACCCCAGCTCATCGTCAACCACGCCTGCGTTATGCAAGGGATCATTTAAATTTGACGTTGGAAGAATGAGGGTTGGTTCTGTTATCAGATGAGACCAAAATATGCCTCTATGGTAGCGACCGAAGAAGAAAAGTGTACCGGAGACAAATTGAGCGATTTGCAGAATGCTGCATTGAAAAGCAGACTGCTTATGAAGGTTGGTCCTGCAAGATCTGGGGTACAATTTCTATGGGAGCACGAACCGACGCTGCTTTCATCAATAAGGGCGGCCGTGGTCACGGAAGTGTGTTTAACGGGTAATAGGTACATCGCGGAGAGTTTAAAAGTTGATGTGGTACCATATGTCGACTATATGGGAGAAGAATTTATCTGTATGCATGACAATGTGAAAACGTACAACTCAAGAATCGTGAAAGATTACATTACAGAAATCGGTTATCGGATTACGGAGTGGTCAGCATGCCGACCTAAATTCCATAGAACATTTATGGGGCTTCAACGAAGAATTCTAGCTAGGCTTCGTGCTCCAACCTCGATTCTAGAGCTTATTATTGCATTAGAAGAAGAGTAGGTTAACATTCCACAAGAAACAATTGTGAACTTGATTAAATCTATGCCTAATCGTATGAGAGGTATTATGCAAGACGGGGTCATACCCATTATTAAAAATTATGTGTTATTTTATATAATTGTCAATAACCATATTTCTTTTAGCAATAAATACAAGTTAATTTCACTATATCGACAAGAAACCGAAATAAATTTTAATGAACTTCAGATTCATATTAACCCTTATGTATTTACTCATACAACGTTGTTCAATAGCCGGGGTACCTTGGTACCCAGGCCGTTACATAACCCACAGACGGAATAGCCCAGCGTTTCTCAACCTTTTTTTACTTGCGTACCCCTTGACCCATCATCGGTAATCCACGTACCCCTACCCTACCTCCCATTATGTGTGATTACGATGTAATACTTGTTCAATAAATAACAAACAATAAAAATGGAAAGACAGTTCGGAGAATTCCCTTAGTAACATCTTTTGATGTTATTATCTTTTGTTACTTTTTATTTTTTGTTCAATTTATTTATCAATGTCCGCAATTTTTTTCTGCGTACCCCCGGATATCATTTCACGTAGCCCTGGGGGTACACATACCCAGGTTCAGAAACCGATGGACAATTAGATGGACTAACCGATGGTCTGTCGCATTTTTTAAATATTTTGGATGCCGCCAAACTTGCAAGCTTCATAATTTATCATCAAAATGATAAAAATAGTATATTTTACAGCAAGAAATGAAAGTGGCGTCTTTTTTTCTTAAAAAAAAATCACTTTCATCTCGAGTAGTAAATGCAATTTTTTTCTACTGATTTCGGTTGTAGAATCCATAATTCGACTTTAATAAATCCAATTCGAAGCTGTCAGAAGTTCCATGGTAACATATTGCATTCTCATAGAAGGTGATACTTTTAAAGTCAAATCTCCTAATTTTATTTCGGTTTTTTAAATAGTTTCAGGCTCGTTTTACGTTTATACATAAAATATTTGATTGAAATTGAGGTAATTAATAAGAAAGTCCATGCAAATTTGGTTAGTTTAGTGTTTTAATCGAGAAAATCATAAATTTAAAATGCTCATTTTCGTCTCTAGATGTGAAAATATTTTCATCTCTAGAATGGCAAAATGTCCCTTTCATGTAGGGTAAACCGTGGAAAAAAGCAATTTTCACATATATCAGCAGAAAAAAATTTAAGCGAGCGCCGAATATTTTTTCGACAATCTGATCAAATGAAGAATACGTAAGAGATTTAAGAACGATCTCAAAATATTCAAATTATGAGAAATTTCACCACTCTGATTGTGATCGAAAGAATCTATGAAAAAACAATAAATTCTACAAGCAAGGCAACAACATCAAGTGAGTCAGGCGGATCTACTCAACAGATATATTCCATTGAATTAAAAATATTATGATAAACTCGTTTTTTTTTTCATATAGAAAACCGGAAGTAAATGATTTTATACTGACGATTTCTTAGGTTGACTGGTGTACAAGCCAGTGCAGCATCAATATTAATGCGTATTACATCTAGTGTTGTAACGGAACTTCGACTCCAGAAGTGCGGAACTTCCGCAAGAAATCGTACCTCCGCGTCCGTTTTTTTTTACGAAATAATAACGGAGGTTTGTTTACGAGGCTTGTGCATTAAATGATCAGAATTGTGCTTGTGTAGCGGGAAAGTGAGTAGGTTATGTCACGTGATACATGTATCAACTTGTGGGCTCGCTAGATCGTAATTGTTATTGAGCTTTTACTAGATATTCTTATTCAAATCGCGAGGTGAAGCCGAAAACCAGTGAGATTTGGAAGTATATTTTAGAAACGGATAATAATTATGCAAAACGTGTGGCGAAAACTATTCAAGAAAAGGCCGGACTACAACATCATTGAAAGGGCATTTGAAATCCATGCCTAAAGAGAAATATGAAGCATTTTGTAAAATTGAAGAACAACGAGAAACGTTAAAATTGAATCAGGTAACGTCAGTTACACCATTACAACAAGCAAAACGGCAACTGTCCATAGAAAAATATTAAAAAAAATCAAATGTGGGATACATCACACTCCAAAGCAAAAAAAAATGGACGATATGATCGGATAAATAATGATAGCTTTATAAAATCTGCCGTTCCATTTTATCGATGCATTATCGGGCATTGGTTTTCGTCGCGTAATGCAAACTGCTTTGCCAAATTATCAATTAAGAGGGCGTCAATTTTTTACTGACCATATAAGTGACAAGATATTTACGAAAATGGCTACCACAATTAGACAAAAGCTTAAAGAATTTCTAAAACATTCACCACGGATATTTGGTCTGAGCCAAATGCTAATGTGTCGCTTTTGAGCCTAACGGCACATGGGATTTCTGAAGACTTCGCCCGTAGATAAATTGTTTTAAAATGTTGCTCATTTTATGGTCACCATACCGGTGAGATAATTTGTGACCATTTCAAGATGATGCTGCGGTATTGGAACATCCAGGACGAGCATTTGCATTGCTTTGTTAGAGATGGTGGATCAAATATAGTTAGAGCAATACATTTGGCGAATATGCCTAATGTGAGTTGTACAGTCCAACAACTACAACTGTGTGTTAAGTTCAAAAACATGATTCAAAAACTAATCCAAGACATAAATTCCAGATTCTGTGACCTTCCAAGCAATACACTGTATTCGCTTGTTAGATACTTGGACCCAAGGTATAAATTAAAGTTTTTTTATGAAAACAAGTTCAGTCCGAACTATTACTATTGATAACGCTGCATGACTTTTTGACATCATGACATTAATATTGGAAGATCTGCAAATGGAATTGGTGATGACCAAGCTTCTATTGCCAAAAGAGCCAGAGTAGAATCGAATCTAATGGACGATGAACCGTGCACAAGCTTTGAAATTTTACCACCAACACAAAGTGTACATTCAAATCTTGCTGACATGCTGAAAAATAGCAGTGGAGATGAAGAGGTAACAGCAAATGACATCATGGTTACCTTATGATATGGCCGGCCCGCGTAGCGGGGAGTGCGTAATTCCGCGAGTACGTAATTGCCTTACAACTCGAGTTATGTACTATACTTTATCTGCGACCACACTATTTTGTTTCTGATTAATAAGAAAAATATGTATGAGTAACAAATTTATTTCTAATTAGGTTATGTTTATTTAATTATCATTATAATGCGCTGAACGTATGAGCACGTAGTAGCAGCTCTCAACCAATCAACGAATCGTAAACCAAACGCACGTGTGTGTTATCAATCATAACTTATCATTAATCACTGTTACATACGTGTGTTATGATGTATTTATATAGTCCACGAACTGTACAATAATAGGTATTTACAATAGTGGTCGTAGATAAAATACATTTAGCAACTTAAACAACATATATTTTTTATAGCAAGATACATTTACTTGTTCACGACAGTGGAGCCAATATGATAAAAGGTGTACTAGACGCAGAAAATGTTTCTGCCAGGTGTTTTATTCATTCACTACAACGAGCTATAGAGCAATCGCTAAAATCTCAAACGGAAATGATACAGATGGTAGCTGCTGCAAGACGATTTGTTACACATTTTAACAACTCAGGTATAACAGAAGAAAACCTCAATACCATTCGCCAAGAACTTGACTTGCCAAACCACTAATAGGGAATATGCAAGAGAATTAGATTTACTTGATTTTGTTATCCCCGATACTTTATGATCTTGACATTACACCTATAACAATATTTTCTTATTTAGTTTGTATTTAATTTCAAAACTTAAAATCAAAAAGTGCAAAATATGCGAGCGAAATCCAAATTTCCGAAACGCATCACCATTGGTCGAACCGAAACAGAAACTGTGACGTGCACGATATGATATTGATCGGCGTCGATATTCACTGTGCTCTTTTGTTGCGCAATATTTCTGTAGTGTTTTCCAATACCTAGTGCGATTTTGGTATATAGTGACATTATAAATGATGCGAAACAACAATGAACAATGACTGAAAGTGTTTTTTTTTTTAAGTACAATGGGACAATCTACCAAAAATAGATACATGAAAGAATATTTTTAGCGCATGCGCAAAACACGTGGGTAGGGTGGACTATACACCTCGATTGGGACTTTATCCAACAGTTTATCTGGTGTACTTATAAAAGTGTTTTTGCATTCCGGTACTAAACAATATCTATAAAATGTTTTTTTAGCTTTTTCCATTATCAAAATAGCGATTCAAACCGAAAATCCTTAACTGTCTATGCAAATAGTAAGCAATACTGAATGACAACGAGAGCTGTGTCGTCATCCAAAGCGCGCGATAAATGGGACCGTTCAAACATGTCAAATTTAATCGGTATTTTATATATTAAAAAAAAATTAATTAAACCACTTTCAACATTATTTATATTTTTTACTATATTAAAACGAGGTAAAAAGACAACAAAGAAAAGAACAATGTCTGGGAAAGGTATATTGAAGAACTTTTTGACGACGACAGACCCCCAGCTGGCACCAATAACTCTCTAACCAATAACTCTCTGACCGGCCCATCGATCACTAAAGGCGAGATTAAAAACGCTATACGTAATTCAAAAAATAACAAAGCGGCTGGCCCAGATGAAATTCTGTCAGAAATACTTAAACTCCTAGATGAAAGAGGCATCACAGCACTACATAAAGTATTTAACACAATATATGAGACAGGTCACTACCCCAAACAGTGGTTGTGCTCTACCTTTATCCCCCTGCCGAAGAAGACCAATGCAAGAAAATGTGAAGATCATAGACTTATTAGCCTGATGAGCCACACTTTAAAAATATTCCTCAAAATCATACACCAGAGAATTTACAAGAAATGTGAAAGAGACATAGGCGACTCGCAGTTTGGGTTTAGACAGGGTTTAGGTACACGAGAAGCGATAGTTGCAACACAAGTGCTTGTCCAAAACTGCTATGATCAGAGAAAGGATGTATGTCTATGTTTCATAGACTATGAAAAGGCATTTGATCGCGTACAACACCACAAATTAATGCAGCTCCTCAATAGGCTTGATATAGACCAAAAGGACATTAGATGCATTGAAAACCTATATTGGAACCAAACAGCGCAAATCAAATTAGGCAATAATATGTCCAAAGCCATATAGATTAGAAGGGGGGGTACGACAGGGATGTGTGCTGTCTCCACTCCTATTCAACTTATATTCGGAAACAATATTCCAAGAGGCTTTGGAAGACGTGGAAATGGGAGTCAAAGTTAATGGAGTGTGGATTAACAATATCCGCTATGCTGACGAAACGGTCTTAATCGCGGATAACATACACGACCTACAACAACTGGTCAACAAGGTAGGAGAACAGAGCAAATCAATGGGCTTAAATATCAACATCAAAAAAACAAAGTTTATGATTATCTCTAGAAACCTAAATATGTTTGAAAACTCCACCATAACATTTAACGCAGGGCCCATAGAAAGAGTAGAAAAATTTAAATACTTGGGCATCTGGCTTTTCGAAGACTGGACATCAGACAAGGAAATAAAATGTCGCATTGAACAAGCTCGACAGGCATTCCTGAGGTTTCGAAGAGTGCTGACCTGTTCCGATTTTGACCTCAACCTAAGACTCAGATTCATTAAATGCTACGTCTGGTCGGTGCTTCTTTACGGTATGGAAGGTTGGACATTAAAGACGGCTCCAATTAACAAATTAGAGGCTTTCGAGATGTGGCTGTATCGCAGAATCCTGAAGATACCTTGGACGGCTAGATTAACAAACGAAGAAGTTCTAAGACGTGTCAACAGACAACGTGAACTGTTTGAATTGATTAAGAAAAGAAAAACGGCATATCTAGGGCATATAATGCGGAACACGAAATATCAATTCTTGCATCTATTGATCGAAGGCAAGATCGAAGGCCGGAGAGGGATCGGAAGGAAAAAAATGTCCTGGCTGCGAAATATCAGACAGTGGACAGGGCTACGCTATATACAGTCGTTGATACACACCGCAAGGAATAAGGAAGCAATGGAAAATGTTATCGCAAACATCCATTAATGGATACGCATTGGAAGAAGAAGAAAAAGTGAATTAAGCAAATAAAAAAAATTGATGCATATACCCTATTAGTGAAGATGTAAGCACACGTTGGAATTCTACATACTATTTAATGGAGAGATTAACGCCAAATAAACGACAGCCTTATCTTGGTGGTTGCTTGTAATTTATGGACAGTAACAGCCCAACTCAAAATGATAGGAAACATTTGGTTGCAGATTACTTTTGTCAAGTAGTTCCCGATCACGTCAGCTTTCTAGCACAAGTTTGGATATACGGAACTAGACAAACATTTGTCAATTGTTCAAATTGGTTGCAGATTAATTTTGCAAGTAGGAAATGGGCTGGTGTTCATCAAACGTATGAAATAAATCTTCATAAATTATAGCTAAGAACCGCCTCAACACGTCAGCTTAAAAAAAACCGCTTCAAAATTGGTCCATTCGTTTACCATTCATATACGGACCATATTCATATACGGACAGACAGACGTGTCAAACTTATAACACCCCTCTTTTTGTGCCGGGGGTTAAAAATACGTGATTCAAAATAAATTTCAAACTAATAATTTTATAATTTATTGTCCCAGATAAAATTAGAAAAATGTGAACAATTCGCGTATAAGTAAAAAAGATAGAGAACAAAAAATAATTGTATGAAAAGAGTTCGTAACTGTTGGCAACCCTAAATTAACTCCTTTATTATCATCCAGTGTCAAGCATAACATTTTAAATCGAGCTATTTAAAATTAGCGATTATGCTTCTTAAGAGATATAATATTTTTTATTACTCATGCGTTAAAAACTATCTTGGCGATATTTGACATTTTTGTAATAAAAAATATTATCTGCAACATGGGCGGCATTGTCAATTGCCTTCTCGAGCGAATGTGCGCACAATTTCGCTCTCTTGACCAATTGACAACTTACCGCCCTAGTTGCTAAATATCATGTTAACATAAAAGTAAAAATATATGCACATTTTCGTCACGGGCATAGCTTTAATGAAAATATGTATAGAATACGTGTTACTGAATTTACCACCATATTGGTCACATAGAGTATTACATAGAGTATTAACTAAACCGTTAGAAGTAGATTCATAACTTATCGCGAAAAGGTTCCGCCGGAAAAAAGCGATGTTCAGTTATGAAAATCTATAAGAGGCTGTAGTAAATTTGCAGAAAAATTTTAGAAATAATATTTATAATGTCATTTAATCTACGACCACTATTGTAAATTCCCATTATTGTAAAGTTCGTGGTCTATGTAAATACATCATAACACACACGTATGTAACAGTCCGCGATTAATGATAAGTTATGAATGATAACACACGTGCGTTTGGTTTCCGATTCGTTTATTGGTTGAGAGAGCTGCTACTACGTGCTCATACGTTCGGCGCCCCCGTGCCACAATTCAAACTAACTACTAATTACTACTACTACTAAAATTTTAACTACTAACTACTAATTTTAATTTATTTATATTTATACATTAAGGATTACAAGGCAGTCCGTAGGACTCATAATATAACCCTAATCGATTTTATTCTAAAAAAAGCAAGGTAAGTAGTAAATTACTAGTCTTGTATTTAACCATTAAGAACACCACATATGGATTAATTAACTACACTATTATGTTTGACACCATCTTTAAAAATATTTCGTACATTCCTGAATTTTTTATTTTATTTGGTTAAGAACTTTGGTTAAGTTGTTGAATAAGTTTACATTGTTCAAGAAATTTCAGATTCAGTATATTCCTAGTTTTTAGGGAATTTTACATCACACTTGTTGGTGTCTATCAATTTTAAAGATTGTTGTTAGTGCTTTGTTCTGTGCACGTTGAATTTTGTTTATTGATGATATATTTGCACTGCCCCAGATTGTCAGAAGGTATTTAGTGTGACTCAATGTGAGATTTATAAATGAGATTTTCTGTTGCCACTGCTAAATTCACATTTGTCCTCCTAATTGCACCAGTCATGGCACTGACCTTTTTAATAACTTTTATATGTATAAGTGTATCCCATCGTAGTTTATTGTATACAAAAAGGCCAAGATACTTATAGTTGTAAGTAATCTTTAATTAGTTTTGTTTTTTTTGCGCAAAAACCATATATTCCGTTTTGTTGTTGTTTATATTTAGAGCATTCACACATGCTCATGAATAAAATTTTTCTAGGTCCATAATTATAATACTTTCTAACACTTTAAGGTCACCACCTTCATATGTTAAAAACTGTATCATCAGAAAATGAAAAATATCGCGTCTTCAATTCTTCGAATTCCAGGTCTCTCACGTACATTGTATAAAATAGTGGTCCCAAAACCGATCCTTGTGGTACACCCCGCAGACTGATCCATTCCGTACTCAGGGTTTTATTGGCGTAACAAAATTGAGGCCGGTTTCTTAAATAGCTTTCTATTATTGACTTAACTTTGCCTCTTATACCTAGTTTATCTAATTTTTCAATTAGAAGTGGGTGTTGTTGTACCCTGTCAAATGCTTTGGTAAAGACCACAAACACTGTACTACAATCACTGTAAATAATGTACCTAATAAGAAATAAATTTGTTACATCCAACATATTTTTTCTTTATTGTTTCTTAAAGTATAGATAACTCGAGTTGTAAGGCAATTACGTACTCGCGGAGAGAGGGAAGCTTCCGAGGAAGCTCTTAAGACAATGGTAATCCTGCCGCAAAAAATATATTTCTTCAGAAAAAGGAAACGATGTAAAATAATAAATAATTTTCATGTTACGCAATATAAAAAAACTGCCTTTTTTTCAAACTTGTGAAACAATACAAAGCGCAATTAAAACAAAACCTCTAGAATTTCGAGCTAATCTAAATATCGTTGGTGACACAAATATTCAAATCACTTAGCAAAGAAAATATCACAGGATTTTTTGAAAGAACTCCGTCACAAGAAACTCAACGGAAAAATCAAAAGCAGGATATCTGGATCGATTGAAAAAAATGGCTCTGCACTAGAGATGAGCATGGGATCACATCGACCCATCCCATCCCATGGTCCCAAGAGATGGAATGAGTGGTATGAACGTCGCGTGGGATGGGATGGGACGAGATGACAATTTTGTATTTTGATAATCTAGTAAATCTAGTTCGTGCATAATTACAGTCAAACCTGGATAAGTGAGTACTGGGTAAGGGAAAAAACTCTATAAATGAGAGTCATTGCTTGGTCCCGTAATTTTTAGGCTCTAAAACCTCTATGAGTGAAAAATAGAAACCTCTATAAGAGAGAGTCGATTATTTATGCGAGTCGGTTTCTAATCAAAGAAGTTTGCGGCAAGCGTTTGTGCCATATCCATGAGCACATAATGCCCGCCATACACACAACGGTCCACCGGAGAGGTCTGTGCAGGTTTGCATGCGCAGGTAGACCGGAGCGTGTGTGGGAATAGACCTGCGCAGTTTCTTGCGTACGGTTGACCTGCGCAGGCAAACCTGCACATGTAACCTCTCCGGTAGACTCGGGCATAATAAGTTAGTCTGCGACAAATCTCTCAAGGGTGAAGACGCATTTCAAAACGCAATCTTTTTAAATACCCACGTAATGTCTAAAAGAAAACTCCAAGTGTTGTCTCTAAGTGATTAACTCAAAATCGTGAATGCGTTTGAGTGTGGGAAATCGCGTAGTCAAATTCAGAGCGAGTTTGGTCTACCAGAATCCACCTATTATAAAATTATTAAATCAAAAGATTCTATTAAGTCTCAGTGCTCTGAGGGACACGGAAATGTTAAGGAGTCGACTTCCCGAGTTTCCCGATATCGAAAACTGCCTTTTAGAATGGATCAAACAAACTCTCGACAAGAATATTCCCATAGATGGACCCTTGTTAAAACAAAAATCTAAAGATTTTTCTTAAAATTTGGGAATTCAGAACTTTTCGGCTAGTAATGGCTGGTTATAGGGTTTTAAAAGGCGCAATAATATGGCTTTTAAAAAAGTAGCCAGCGAAAGTAAATCTGTGGACCAAAGCGTTTGTAACCAATGGACTGAAGATTTGCCTGGTTTTTTAAAGGAGTATTCTCCAGACAATATTTACAATGCGGATGAAACTGCTTTGTTTTTCAAGTGCCTTCCCGATAAAACATTTACATTTAAAGGAGAAAAATGTCATGGAGGGAAACAAAGTAAGGAACGTCTAACTATTCTTCAATGCGTAAACGGTACGGACAAGCTCCCTCTATTCATCATTGGCAAATCAAAACGACCTAGATGTTATAAAGGTGTCAAGACTCTACCTGTTGATTATGCCAATAATACATAAGCTTGGATGACAAAGATATTATTTCAAGATTGGTTGAAAAAAGTTAACAAGGAAATGAAGATGAAACGTGAAAAAATCCTGCTTTTTATTGATAACTGTGCTGCCCACATTCCATACGGAATTACCAACATTTGAAAATGTAAAAGTCATGTTCTTACCTGCAAATACCACCAGTAAACTTCAACCTTTAGATCAAGGTATCATACACACATTTAAACGCTTTTATCGCAGAGAAGTTGTTCAACATACTCTTAGGTGCCTCGAAGCAAATCATAGCCTGGATATTAACGTACTTCTAGCCATGAAATTTGCAAGGAAAGCATGGTACACAGTAAGTGAAGTTATTGTCAAAAACTGTTTCAAGAAAGCCGGATTTTGTATCAGTACAGATAAACGAGAATTTCTGCCAGAAGATAATGAAGTTAACGCTGGACCTACCAATGAGGAATGGACCAAGCTTGTGGCTCAAGAATCTATTGGTGATGTGGTAACGCCAACCTTTGAAGATTTTGTACAAATTGACGACAACCTGGCTACCACCGGAGAATTTACCGATGACGATATCGTTCAGAATTATGTGAGAACGTGTACTGACAAAAATGACAGTGAAGATGAAACCGACCGATCACAAACTTTGGATACAGAAGTAGAGAACATTCCAAAGAAGAAAGAAATTTTTAAGGCACTGGAGAAGATACACAAGTTTTTTGAATACTCGGCGGTTGTTAATAAGACAATATTCGATAAAATTTATGAATTAGAAAAGCATGCACATAATGTAAAAACGGAAAAACAGAAAAAGCTAACGGATTTTTTTGAATAAATGTGTAAAATTGTTTCTTTCCTTTTTGTAAATAAGTAAATCTATGTATATAATGCATACATATATTTATTCATTCCATATTTGCTCTATCGTTTATTAACCTCCATGAGTGAGAAAGGCCACTACTGTACCTCTATAAGCTAGGAACTCGGGTTAGTGAGAAACCTCTATAAGCGAAAAAGAATTAGCGGTCCCTTGAGCTATCACTTATCCAGGTTTGACTGTAATTGCTTATCGTGCCAATACGCAAATCTTTCATGTGTCCAGTCCAGGAGATTTCTGTGATAACGATGTTGTTTCTCATTGTCAGATAAAGAAATTACGGAAAAATTAAATTCGAACGAATTATCGTTAAGAGAATCTGAACCGAAAAGAAAGTTTTCTGTATGGGAAAATGGGATGAGCGGGACGGGCCGCGCGACCGGGATGGAATTATGGGATGGGACAGGGGAACGAAAATGGGATGGGACAGTGACACGCTTGTCCCATGCTCATCTGTACTTTGCACCATTTCATTACTGCTGGCCGATTGGCATATGAAACTTTGATGGCAAATATGAAATTATACAGAACTTAAGGCAATTTTTCAAAGACAGTCCTAAAATCTATTCTAAGTTGATTGTCCAGTACTAAATCTGGCAGACTATCATCAGATAGAATTCATCAAGTAAAAGGAATTAGATCTCTAAAAGAAAACAAAAAGGAGAGTGATAATCCAGAAGAAATTTGTACTTTTGAAGGCGAAGACAGTTATACGAATAAAAGTTACAGTGAATTAGAAAACGCAATAGAATTGGCAATAGACTTGTGAATATTATCGTTAAAAGAACACTGTTGTATGTATTTATCACTTGTACTTTTATTTTCAATTCTATACATTCGGTTATTGATTTTTATTGATTCTATTTTGTTTTACACTGCTCTATTTTGTTTATACGATATTAAATCTGTTACCCTTACAAGTTTCCATTGGAGTCTCGGCAAATTGTGATCATGTAACAACGCCACATCATCTTTCTTTATTTCTTTGGATTTTACTTTGGGTGTGTGGTGTACAGATAGCAATTGTTGTAAGTAATCTGTATGCCATCGCTTCCAAAACTTTGATGTCTTTGATTCACGATCCTTCCATTGCTGGAGAATACTGTTTCTTCTTATTTCAGGATTTGTTAAGTCCATACTAAATCCCCCTTTATTAGTTCCAATGAGGAAGTGCGCAGGCGTTAATATTAGTAAATTTGATGGGTCGTCATCGTTCAAAGTCAAAGGCCTTGAATTGACTGTAGCCTAAACTTCAGTCAAAATTGTCTGTAATTCATCATAGTTGATACTTGCTCTTCCAAGTATTAGTTTTAGAGCATCTTTCACTGTCTTCACTAGGCGCTCCCAGAAACCGCCCTACCAAGCTGCTCGTTCCACTATGAAGCGCCATTCTATTCGACGTTTCTTCAATAAATCTTGTACCTTTTCCGTTGTTAAAATATGGAATAGCTTTTGAATCGCTTGGGACGTTCTTCGGAATGTCTTCGCGTTGTCCGAATAAATTACATTCGATTACATCCGAATAAATTACATTACTCTTCTTCTCGCAATAAACTTGCGTAATGCCCTGATATAACTCTCGGTCGTTAAATCCGGTACCATTTCCAAATGGATAGCTCTAACTACTGCACAGGTTAGCAGCATCACGTAGACCTTTACTTGTTTATCAGCATTTGTTACATACAAGGGTCCTGCAAAGTCTACTCCGGTAAACTTGAATGGATTTGCCATTGTTAATCTGTTCTTGGTGTCAATGGTGCGAATGGTTCATTTCCTGACTTACTTTTCAGTCGTTTACATTCTCTGCATTTCGAAATTATGGATTTTACTCTTTGTCTGCCACGTATAACCCAAAAACCTTTTCTTAATTCATTTAAGGTTGCATTTACTCCAGAATGCTTTATTCTTTCATGGCAACTCTTGATAACTCTTGTTGTGTACGGTGATTTCTGTGGCAAAATGACTGGATGCATTGTCTCATATGGTAAGCAAGCTTCCTGTAACCTACCACCAAATCTCATAATTTCATCATCATCTAAGAATGGATTAAATGACAGGATTGCTGACCGATGACTTATTTCTTCCGATTTAGATAGTGCTTCCATTTCCTTGTCAAATTCACTTCCTTGTACGTATTTTAACCAATAGATTTCAGCCTTCTTTACTTCATTGACTTGTAATGGACCAATTATTTTCTTCTTAGTTTTACATAGTTGAATAAATCTTAGGATATACGCTGTAACATCCAACATTCTTTCTAGTTTTTCAAACTTCTCAAAATTAAACAGAGGTTCAATCTTGACATTGCAATCGTCTTTTATGTCCCTTAGGTTAAACAAGGCGTTAAACCTGTTTTTCTTCATTGTTATCAGTCATTTAGTGGCCACTTTTGTTGATCTTCTTGTAACCAAGTTGGTCCACTCAACCATATTTCTGCTGCAAGTAAAACTTTTGTAGACATACCTCTAGTTAACAAATCAGCCGGGTTGTCTTTGCTAAGACAATATCTCCATTTTCCCTTTGTCAAACTACTTATTTCGTTGACTCTATTAGTTATGTATACTTCCTTTCTCTTTGTATTTCCTTTTATCCAGTAAAGGGTTATCTTTGAGTCCGACCACATAACTATTCCATTAATATTTAACATTGAACTTTTCAAAATATTATCCTGAAGTCTAGCTGCACACAATGTGGCAGTTAACTCGAGTTTAGGCAATGTTAACTGTTTGTCCCCCTATTTATTTAAAGGAGCAACTCGATTTTTCGCGATCAAAAATTTACAGGTATTTGTTTTCAGACATTTTAAATATGCTACAGTTCCATAAGCTTGTGAGCTCGCGTCAGCAAATACATGTAATTCCACTTCCTCGTTACTGTTATTTAAAGCTATGCTTGGAAAATGTAAATTTGCCAATTCTGATAATTCTGCATAACATTTTTTCCATTCGGACTTCAAATTTTCGGGCAAGTGAGCATCCCATTCAAGACCTTGTTTCCATATACATTGCAGTATAATTTTTTATTCTCACAGTGTAAGATCCAAGCACACCTAACGGGTCGAAAATTCTCTCAATAGTTTGAAGTACACTTCTTTTTTTAGGGCATTCAACAAAATCCACGTTACGTATAAAATGTGATATGTCAACAGACATTTCACCAGTCGTAGTATACCATAAAACTCCTAATACCCTTTTTGGTTCACTCTTAACTACGGATTCTTCCTTTTCGTTAGAGTGTTCATTTAATTTCACATTGTTAGAGCTCCATTTTCTTAGATTCATGTTTGCTGCTTTAAGTACTTCCCTGGACTCACTATAGATATTAATATCTTCCTCAAAAGTATTTACTGCAAGTACTAGATCATCTATGTAGAAACATTTATCTAAAGTATCTGCAATTTTTCTGAACGCTGCAGGCTGTTCACCAAAATGATCCTTCAACGTGGCTGCTAATAGGAACGGACTAGTTGTAACTCCAAATGTTACTCTCTTCATACGATACGTGGTTAATTCTGGTAACTCTGACGTTGATTCGATGTTTTTATCAATAGGATTTTTGTACCATAAAAATCTATGTGAATCGCGATCTCGTTTATTCAGCATTATTTGTACAAACGGTGGGTAAGGGGTGACGGCAAAACACTCAAATAAGACCGGCCCAAATGTCAACCTCACCTGCACGCGGTACCCGCTGCTAGATAACTAACGAGGCTCTGGCGACCGAGTCATGGCGGTGTAACCATTCCATCGAGAATAAAGGAAATGTAATTCTCAACTAGGTACCTATGTGCCTAGTACCTATGTACCTAGGTACCTATAAGGTAGCGGGTAGATACTCATCTATGATCCCGATAGATGACAGATCTACTCCAGGGATGCGCCCCTGTCTACGCGAGCCTTGGTTTATCTCCCAATGCCATACGGGAGAAACCTTTGTCCCATTCCTAGTCCTTGTCTGATCCTAACATTTCCTTCCTAATACCCTAAACAAAACTCACCAATACGCTCGGCAGGCGTGGTGTTTTAACGCCAACTACCCCCCAAAATAATGCTGACCTTAAAACATAAGAATATACCCCAGATGGGTAGGACGGAACGTCCACAATCCCACACCGAGTCGTGCGACTCGGAATGCCTCACGGATTCTGGGGGGATTTCTGGGGGGGCAGAATTAGATTAGCATGGGCAGGCTTCGCAAAACTAGGGTGGGTACTATCAAACTCCAAAATACCCCAATATCTAAAAACAAGAGTATTTGACCAGTGCATACTCCCTATCATGGCGTATGGATCCCAAACTTGGACACTAACTAGAGAAAACGTAGACAGGATAGCAAAGACACAAAGAGCCAAAGAAACACATAGAGCAAATGAGGTGGGCTGACGACCTCAAAAAAACGGGAGGGCTACACTGGAAAAGGGCAGCGCAAAACAGAGAAGGTTGGAAGAATCTAGGGGAGGCCTATGTCCAAAGATGGACGAATTAAGGGCTAAAAAGAAGAAGAAGAAGAAGATTTGTACAAACGCTTTTTCAATGTCCGCCATTAAGCCGATTGCGCCGATTCTAAATTTTAGTAAAATTTCTACCAAGTTCTTAACTAAATTCGCACCCACTGACAATTGTTCGTTTAACGACTCAAATGCAGGTCCGTGCGCTGAAACATCATAAACCACACGTAACTTGGTCGTATCCTTGTCTTCTCGGTATACTGGTCTGTGAGGCATATAATAAGTTTTAGCGTCACTCAAACTATTTAACATGATTTCCGCACAATCGTTATTTATGTATTCGCGGATCGCGCAATCATATTCCTGCAGCTTACCGTTTCGAAATAGTTTATTGGTTAAATTTTTCACACGCGTTAATGCTCCCGTATAGTTCGAGTCCAATAATTGTTCACTTTTCCACGGTAACGATACATCGTAACGACAGTCTTTAAATTCAATTTTTTCTTTTATAAAGTCTTCTGTAAACCCGTTATTCACTTTTTCACTTGAGTTTATACCGATAAGTATCTAGAGTCCAAAAGTTCTTTATATTAAATTCTTCGCCAAAGGTTTGTACGTTTAAAACAGTCACTAGGTTCAGATTTGTCATAAACTCATAAGTATTATTACTACAAACGGAACCGAGTAACGTCCATCCAAATTTTGAATTTACCGCCATTAATTCTTCAGTTAATTGGTACGTTTCGCTTGTGATTATTTTCCAGTAGTTATCAGCTGCAATCAATAATGATATTCCGTTTATTACTCGCTGTTTCTGATTCATGTCTGCTATCTGATGGCTTCTAGAAAATTCTCTTATTACAGGGTTCTTCAAACAAGGCGTCTCTAAACAATCGAAACAGATTTCAGGGGCCTCTATTGCTTCCATCTCGATAAGTCCATCACTGTGTTGTCCTTGTATCACTATTTTGACTCTGTTATATAATCTAGCCGGTGATCGTGTTTTATTTCCAAAAGCTTGTATGGCTATTTAATGTGTACCTGCAATAGGTAAATTCAACTGACGCGATAAATTTTCTTTTATGAATGTGAGTTGGCTACCACCATCTATAACAATTCGAGCTAATGTTTCTTCTTGCGATTTATTCGTTACAATGTACGCACAGGCAGTTTTAAAGTAAACATTGTCTAATTGGCCGTTTGTTAATAGACTTGAAGAACTTTCATTATTAGCTGTACTAGGTTTAACATCAGCTCTTTTTTGCTCTCGGTAACTCGGATCACACAATTTACATGTCTGTTTTTAAATTTTGCACAACTTAAATCTCTAGTTTTACAATGTTTTGAAATGTGATTCGGCTTTGTGCATCGAAAACAAAGCCTTTTTGCCTTCAAATGTTCTTCTTTTCGTTCAAATTTAAAGAGTCACAATCTCTTGTTTGATGGGTTCTGGCTTGACAGAACAAACAATAATCTTGTACACTTGTTAATAGACCAGCGACAGTGAACGTTTTAATTTTTTTCTTTTCTGTACTGTGGTTATACGAGAATTTCTGATTACTGTCCCATTCACTTGAACAACGTGCTTGTTCAATGGAATCTAGTTCAATTTTTATAAATTGCAGTAATATCATTATTTGCTTATTATAATCTACGTCTGTCGTGTTATTCTGTTAAAATCCACTACAGGAACTACTATCGCTTAAGTCGGTATCAGTTAACTTTTGCTTATTGAAAGCAATTCTCAAATTGTATGGCAATGCTTTAAATATAATCCATTTTACTAGAAGTCCATATTGGTTTGGAGAAATACCAAGGGTCGTTAGTGATTTAGTTACGGTTGTAGCCGTATTATACAATTTTCTCAAGCCATTTATGTCCTTCTCATATTTTACGTGTGTTATAACTTCTGAATATAAATATCCACAATACGCTCTTGGTTTCCGTACTCGTCTTTCAGCAATCCGATTGCATCATGATAAGACGATTGACTTCACGTCAATCCGTTATTGTTATTAATGCTTTACCAGTCAAGTAACATTTTAGATATGCAAATTTTGACGAATCATTTAAATTTTTGTTCCCGTGAATTGCTAGATTGTACTGCTCCCAAAAAACTGGCCAACTTGAAATATTACCGTCAAATTTAATTAAATCAAGCCTGGGTAATCTTACCATAGTCTGGCGCTGACTAATTTGTACATGCGCAGTATCTCCTTGTTGCCGCGGCGAAGCCGCACCAACCCCGATTTTGGTTGAGGCGATGTCTGCTTGCGTCTGCCGATACATTCTTGCGATTACCTTCACTGCATTGTCGTACACTCCACAATTTTTTCGCACTCATTATCTAGTTCAAAACCCCTCGGGGGGTCGCGAGACAAATTTTCGGGGTCGCCTAGCTCAAATAAAAAATGTATTTACCAGTAAAATTATATTATTTATAAAAATAGAACTACATTTCTTACGAAAACAATTGTCTGTTTTAATACCTAATCAGGCCGTAGAAATGTTTTTGGCGCCCTTGGGAAATATTTAACGTAGATTTTTAAATTAACGAGATCCACATGTTATTTAGGAATTGATTTTATTACGAGTCAATTCTGAATCACAAATTCAAATAATTAGAAAGACCTACTATTATTATATTACCATGTAAAATTTACCATGTCTATCATTAATTAAATAAATTTGTGTATTCGCGGTTTCCACACATCACATAACCTCAAAACTATCTCGCCGAAAATTTGACACTGACAGCTCTGAAATTCAGTGCCAACCTTGAAAAAAATAACTCATAACAACACTCGGCGAGCTATAACCGAACGCATATGAGTGCTGCTATGAGTTCATCACAGAAGCAAAATAGAAAAAATGCAATACAAAACTCTCTTGTGTTTTGCTCTACAACTTGACGAAACTACTGACATTAATAAAATGTTGTAATTAATTGTTTATTTGAGATACATTTTTGAGGAAGACATATCGGAAGATTTTTTATGTTGTAAAAAGTTAGAAGGAAGGACAAACGGAGAGAAAATATTTGAAATTATTAATAGATATTTTGAGGAAAATGACCGTACCAACTGTGTTGCGGTTTGCATCTTATGGTAATAAAGAACTAATAGGGTTAATAAAGAAAATTTCCGGCGCGAGTGGTGTAGTGGTGACGCTCGTGGCCTCATGTTAGAGTGCTAACTGACGAGTATAGAGGTCCGAGTTATATCCCCAGCGCCCGCATTTGTTCCAGAAAGGCAAATGTGAAAAATGGCAATTAGCGCAATTTACTATAATAACAGGTTTCTGGGCCTAAGTGAATGTGATAGAATACAATAGGCTACCAATAGGCCGCAGTGTTCTAAGGGTCGGCAAACCCGGTAATCACATCGAACCAAACTTAAAAAAAAATTTAAAAAAAAAAAAAAATGCTCCCCATATAGTATATGACCCATATAGTATACAACCATTGCATGATGCATAGGGAAGTTTTAGTTGCAAAAGATATTGATAAAAAATGAAAGATTATAGCCATTACTGCAATGATTACATTAAATGCAACAGTCTAAACAGTCTCTTTTAAATACTCTGTAATGAGAAAGGTGTTCTGTATATGAGACATTATTACTACACACCGAAGTCAGATGACCCTCACGAGGCAAAATATTGCGACGTTTGACGGGTGACATTTTCGAAAAACTTTAACGGTTTGAATATGACTCTACAAACATTTTAATATTAAGCAGTAAAATTGAAGCTTTTAGAAAGAAGCTGATACTTTGGCAAGGAGAATTAGAAAAAAAAAACAAAAATATGTTCCCATCCTTTTCAGAATTTACTAAAAGAAATAATATAGAATCTTGTTATTTAAAAAAACCATTTATCGTCATTTGATAACATTCATAAGAGAAATGAAAAAGTTCGAAAAATTTCCAGATAATTATTTATATAATTTTATTTCCAGATAATTTGAAATTTTAATCAATTACTACCTTTGACTAGTTACACATTTCTGCCAAGTTTGGTCAAAATATTCCTACCTCTTCGTAGTCTTGCATATTTATGTCACAGAGTATAATAATTTATTGCGTTCGGCCATCCAGTAATCCAAGTATCTAGCTCATCGTCAGTTTAAAATTGATTGTCACTATCCCTTGAACAGACAAGAAACGGACAAGAAATCGACTTAACAAAAACGTGCTAAAAATTATAATATTTTGCAATTTTTTTTTAGATGTTTCACGTATCTTCAAAGGCTTGCACGAATTACCACAAGGCAAGAAAAATGAGCTTATTTCAAAAGTATCTTTACTACAGGCGATGAAAAAATATTTGGCAAGGTTCATAAACACTACTTGTTAATTAATGTTTCAAGCGACGAAACACTGAGAATTCAATTTAAGTCTCAAATTTGCCAAAAATTGCGATTTCCAATATTAAACCCTACATGGAAGCAATTACGAACTAGTTGCAAGCTCATACTCACATTCAATTCTTATTATGTAAAGATTTTAGTAGTATATTTTGTAACTAGGGCGGTAGGTTGTCAATGTTTATATCCGGCACATTCGCTGGAGAGGACAATTGACAAAGTTACAAACAATATTTTTTATTACACATGCGAGGGGATGTTCCTTAAAAGAAATTGAATATTTGCGTGCGTTAAACAACTTACGTGAAAATAAAACCAAGTGGCATTTCTCGTACTAAAAAACATGCGTCAGATAATACTTTAAACGCATGAGTAATAAAGAAATATTTTTCTATATAAAAATATTTATACTATATGCACAAATAAAAGCATTGTTTCCTAAAATTCTGTGTTATTCAAACTTCTATTAAGGCAGAAACATACGTTGTTTTTAAAAGGGTATCGATGAATCAAATTTTTTCTATTTTAATCTCTAAATAAAAATATACCTCTTCATACTAATTCTTGACTTCACTAATATCTGCGCATACATGTGATTCATTTTATGGTGTCACAACTTTTATATTATTTTTATGATGGTTTATAAGTTTGCTGCGCTATTTTAAAAAGGCTGTGACAATGACGTCACCTACACTCCTTTAAAAACACCCTGTAAATACAAATCACAGAAAGATTTTAATTTTACCTACGTTAACAATTAAAAAACGAGTACTGTCGATCCGGGGGTCGCGACAAAGTTTTATACAAAATAGGGGGTCGCACATGAAAAAGGTTTGTGCACCACTGCTCTAGTTGACCATCATCGAATACTGGCGCTAAGTTTTCATTGACAACTCCAAGCTGATCACGAATAGCCTTTACCCTTGCAATAACTACTGGAATATTGTCCACATCAATATCTTATTTCTTCATCAGCTCCTCTGCTTCTTTAATTATTAGCGTTAGTTGTTTGCGATACGTTTTTCTTAATGACAAATCCATTTTCTTCGTTATGGTTCTGATTATAACACTCACACACTTACTATACGTTATCTTCCCTGGTTTCCGCACCAAAATGTGAATATTATCGTTAAAAGAACACTGTACACTTGTATGTATTTTCAACTCTATACATTCGGTTATTGATTTTTATTGATTGTATTTTGTTTTTTTACACTGCTTATACGATATATGAATTTAAACTCCTCGTGCGTTTGTGCGATCGCAGAACGTTGGCGTGAGCCCATTGGCTCACACAGGGCCTGCGTTCTAGACCTACAGGGACGTATTCGCCCCATTTTCAACAAGACTTCTATAATGAGAATTGACTCTCAGTACAACAATATAAAATTGGAGATAAAATTAGAACAAGAAAAATGTTATAAATATTATTTAAAAAAATAAATCTAGACTAGATAGCTTCATATGGCCAAAAGAAGAAGATATTGCTAATTATAGAAAATGGATTCATTTTTTATGGCCCTGTGGAGCTTTTGGGTTCAGGACCTTCCAGTTGAAAAAATTTGAAACACTAGTTATAGGGCGCCAATACAAACATGTGAAAAAAGCACTTTAGAGTGTTCTAATTTTGTTGTATTTCAATCCGATTACAAAAAATGGATAAAAATTCATCATACTTGTTATTTAATGACGATGCCACGAACGTGATGTCTTATTACTAGCACTTTTATCTTTATAGGTAGTAACAACACACGGTATAGAAAACAAGCGTATAGTCCTGCTATAGTTTGACTATAGCTGTGTGACAACAACTACGAATAGTTTTGGACTATACGAAACGGTCACACAGTCAAGTCAAACTATATGAGGACAATAAGCTAGTTTTCTATACCGTGTGTACGTAGCTTAACGTACAGGGCATTAGAAGAAATTATTTTAAATTCCCCTCCTTTGCGTGCTATTACTTTTCAGTACCTAATAATTAAAAAAATATCTGACATTATTATGCATTACGCTGTGATTTCTCCGAGTACTTCGCATTACCAAAGAATTAGGATAATTACGTGATATTATTACGCATTACGCTAGTAATTTCTACTAGCACCTCGAATTACAAAAAATTAGGATAATTACGAATACATCTGCAACATTTCGGCGAGCGGATGACCCCTCGGCTGTGATACATGCCTCCTGCATCAACGTCTTAATACTGGGTTTTTTTTTAAACCGCATTTAAAATAACTAATAATATAAAATTTCTCACAGCCATAAATCAAAAAAACACACAAATTTCAAAATATAAGCTTTTTAGAAATGGTCATTCTCAACTGGTTTTCATTTATAGGAAAAGTCAACTAATGCTTATTCTCGTATTGTCTTGTCAATCAAGTCTTATTTGTAAATAATATAATGAAATCTTTACCTTTCTTTTCTCTTTTAGCAACATAATCCCAAACAATAGCCTTATCATAATGTGTACTCAGCAAATATTCTACAATAATATTTTGCACAGATATAGTAAACTCATATTTTTCCAGCCATTCAATCACATCTATATAATGCTGTGGATCTGAGATAAGACTTATCATTTCATGTACATACTTCTCAAGTCTTCCATTTATTACATTATAATAGTCACTAGGGTAATCATTCTTCATTTTTTTCTTCTGACTTATGAAACGATTCATTTCATATTTCATACACTCGATATAGAGCTTTTTGCTGGTGTTGTTGACTGCAATGCCTTTTTGTAAACAAGAAATTGCTATGCTTAAGTCTTTGCCATCATGTACATACCACCTTGCCGCCAATAACCAAATATTTTCGTTCTTATGGTGACTCTAAAAATTAAAAAAAAAATGTTATTCATTTAGACTTGTCAGTCTAAATAAATATATTGCTTTGTTTGTCTTAAATAAATTATTTGTACTGCCTATTCTGTATACAGTCTTACATAATCTAGTTTTTGTAGCCCAGTGCTTTCCAAAAAATATGGAAAGAGTACCCATGAAGGTACGCAAATGAGTTTAAGGATGCACAAGAGAGAGATTGTGCAGTTGTCAAATATTATCCTTGCCGCAGCGACCCCGTGGAGTGATCAAGCGGCGTTCACGTGATAGTTCGTAGTGACGTTGTAAAAAGCCTGATTTGCACTGCTTTACCAAATTTTACTTAAAAATTTATATTAATTTTTAAAAACAAAGTCTTAAAAAAGACTGATTTATGGATAAAATGTAATCACTAATTTTAATTTTTAGACAGAAACACTGGAAACTCGAGAGCGCGTGGCATACAACCGGACTGGTCGAATGGTTTAAAGTTTCAGCTGCGTGATCTACGCTTCAAAAGCGTTTGCACTGACCAATAGGGAATCATCCCCCGAAAATCACTCGAAGATCACGCAAGTTTATTACTCCATCGGGTGGCTGCGGCAACTATAGTACTACTATAATTTTAATTAGATGGTGAGAGTAACCGCGTCAATCAATTCCAATACCAATGCATCCAAAGTAAAACCTTTAGAAAATGCACCAGAGTGCTTGGAAGAATACCAGAGAACCATAGACAAATTCCTCGAAAATTTTACAACAGAAGAAAGCAGTGTCGAGAAAATAAACAACAAAATTTTGGAAACGATAACACAAAGTACGAGAGGAACTGCAAGTCTAGTACGCAAAATACAAGTAAAATTAGCGGAGTTCAAAATTACTAATGGAAGAGCGTAGATGTATAAGGAGAATAGGCGAGATAAATACACCAAGATACAGAGAACTAAACAAAAGAACATCAAAGGAAATAAGAAATGGCATTCGAAAATATAACGCGCAGATAGACACGGATACAATTTAAAGAAACAAAAGCATGAAAGCAATGAACAGACAATCTGATGCTCACCTTGGGAAATGGAACGATCGATGGAAGGAGTGACCAGAAGGGACAGGAAGACAAACAACAGGAGTTACAGACATAGAACGCATATCCAACTTAAAATGGAACTGGACAGGTCATCTCGCAAGAACCACTGATGACAGTTGGACTAAGAAAATAATGACATGGAGACCCTGGGAGTCCAAAAGAAGCAGAGGCCGAGCTCCTACAGGATGGTCTGACGATATTAGACGCGTAACCGGAAATTTGATACAGAACTTGGCAGAGATCAAAATGAAGTGAACGAAAGGGAGACCTATGTCCAGAAGTGGACTCAGATGGGTTAAATGATGAGTATAATTTACTAGGTGTGCTTTTTTATTTTTATAAGTTGTCTCAAGAATTGCTAAGAATTCATTCCCAGCTACCTAATTTTCTTTTTCAGAAAATATACACACAGATTTGCAAACCATTACACATTCCATCGAAACATTTCAGACACAGTTTGCTTCTGAGGATATAAGAGTAGAGTAGTGAATCTCAATAAGGGTATGAGTGGTAAGCCTATATCTCAGAAGGAATAAAAAGTAAATGTAACTTTGGTAAACACTGGTTTACACTTTCCAACTTTTTCTCAATATTAACTTATTTATCTGTCCAGTCTTATAGAATAGTCTATAAGCCTGTATATATAATTTGAACTCTGTGTGTTAGAACTCCACCGACTAACTTTCAGGGCCGAATTCAGGGGCGCGTCCAGAAACGGCGGTGGATTCTAACTTTTCGACACGCTTCAGTTACATGTGGCAGTCGCTGCTCAAGTGCTCTGACTGGAGTTTTATACACCATGGTTTTCAGATAACCCCATAAAAAATCTAGGGAGCGGGCCGGCCATGGTATCGGACCGTTCCTGCCTATCCAATTAACAGGATACCTCAATAAGTCGCCTGGCGACTAAAATGTGCATCGTCATGCATATACCGTATTTCATGTTTCAGTTGTACATCGACCGGGTCTAATCCATTGAGGAAGTCATTTTCCAGAAAATTTGTGTAAGCCGCCCCCGTTAAGCGATCCGGCAACACAAATGGACCTATCAAATAGCTGCCAACAATCTCACACCAAACATTGAAAATCTGTGTTGATAACCTCTACCATATTGGAGGTCGAAATTTTGGGAGAGAGGATACCGGTCGGACGGTCGATCCGGTACCTCGGAGTAATCCTCCAGGCGGGTCAGGCCACATGGCACACGTGTAGTCCACATGTGTCAAGCCGCCGGCAAAGCGGCACGCGCATCACAAAAGGTGGCGCGTCTCATGCCGAGGGCCACCGGGCCTGGGGAAGGTAGGATGAAGCTAATGGCCAGTGTGGCCACTAGCACACTCCTATACGCGGCACCGGTGTGGGCAGCGGCTGTGAGAGGCAACGCCCGTAACAGGGAGCGATTGCGACGGACATTGCGTCCGGTGGCCATTAGGTCGCCCAGGCTTACCGTACAGTCAGCAGTGACGCCGTTCAGGTTATATCGCGGATACCTCTCGCGCACCTCCTTGTTATGGAGCGCGCGTCGCTAAGGGACGCAAGAACATCTGGTGACAACCGCGGGGAGGCAAGCAGAGCTACTCGAGAGAAACTCCTTGTCTGCTGGCAGAAAAGGTGACCATGGCGGAAACGACGCGTGGACTCCTCGCCTCATCCCAGATTTAATTCGGTGGATGAGGCGAGGGCTGGATGAGGTGGGTTCATATTTCCTAACCAAGCTTCTTACCGGACATGGGTCCTTCGGAGTGTATCTCCACAGGATTGGGAAAGCCCCAGACGACAGGTGCACATCCTGTAGAGAGGGCGTGCCCGACGACGCGGAGCACACTCTCGTGGTGTGTCGGCGCTGGGAGAGGGAGCGACAAGCCTTGGAAGCCAGACCCATGAAGGTACGCAAATGAGTTTAAGGAGATTGTGCATTTGTAAATATTAGTATAATTTAGTTAGGCGGAGAGAGCAACCGCGTCACTCAATTTAAAGAAATAGAAAAGGAAGATGATCCAAAGTAAAACCTTTAGAAAATGGAACCACCTCACTGCAACCCCCCCAGAGTGCTTGGAAGAATACCAGAGAACAATAAAGAAATGTCTCAAAGAATTTACAACAGAAGTCGAGGAAATAAACAACAACATTTTGGAAACGATAACAGGAAGTACAAGAGAGAACTGCAAGTCTAGTACGGAAAATACAAGTAAAATTAGCTGAAGTACAAAATTACTAATAGAAGAGCATAGACGTGTAAGGAAAATGGGCGAGATAAATACACCAAGATACAGAGAACTAAACAAAAGGACATCAAAGAAAATAAGAAATGACATTCGAAAATATAACATGCAGATAGTCACGCATACAATTGAAAGAAACAAAAGCATGAAAATAATGAACAGACAGTTATCAAATGTTAAACGCGAAATACACAAACTGACAAACGAAACTGGGCAAGTAACAACAGACAGAAGCGAAATCCTAAAAATAACGAAGGACTTACATCGCGAACTACATACTAGCAGAAAATTTGACAAAAACGATAATAGAAGACGTGATTAGAGAATTAGTAATAAATCAAGGCTCCGAAGAATTAACGGATATCACAACTACCGAAATAGAACAAGCACTATCAGGAATGAAATACAACAAGGCGCCGGGAGAGGACGGCCTAGTTATAGAAGCCGTAAAAATGGGAGTCGACAAATTGATACGATTTGTGCACTGTTCAATAAATGTCTCAAAAACAGTACCATCCCTGTACAGTGGAACAATAATAATAGAATGCAATAATGGTATTGACATACAAACAGGGAGACGCTACTTCTTTAGGAAATTATAGGCCGATTAACCTGTTAGCACATTTGTACAAGCTCTTCACAAAAATAATTACCAAAAGAATAACAACAAAACCCGACTTCTCACAACCAAGAGAACAAGACAGGCTCTCGAGCAGATTATGTCACTAATGATCATCTGCAAGTAATTAGACCCTTTTTGAGAAAAGTGTCGAATATAATCTGCCGACACTCACGTTTATAGACTACGAGATGGCCTTCCACTCCATAAAGTTATGGGCCATTATGAAGGCATTATCGGAGAGTAGAATCGAGTATAGATACGGAAGTCTAATAAGTAACATATATGCAAACGCCACATCAAAAGTTATACCACACACAGAAACAGAAACCTTCAGTATCGAAAGAGGCATCAGACAAAGTGACGCGCTGTCCCCAAAACTCTTTACGGCAGTATTAGAAAGCATTAAGAAAGAACTCAATTGGGACGAAAAGGGCATAAATATCCAAGGAGAAAGGCTCAATCATCTACGATTCGCAGATGATATTGTGATAATTACTGATAACCTCAAAGAAGCCAAAGAAATGCTACTAAAACAAGTCAAACATGTCTCAGAATAAGTAGGGCTAAAAATGAATAAGTCAAAAACTAAAATTATGAAGAACCTCGTCTTGGGCGGGACAATAATGATCGACAATGCAGCAATTGATGAAGTTGACGCATACAAATACCTTGGACATACCATCAAAATTGGCAGAGATAATCAGACATGCGAAACTACCATAAAGATAGGCTTAGGAAGGGCGGCCTTTGGTAAATTAAGACACATACTAGGTCAATATCCAACATGTTTAAAACGAAGTCTACGATCAATGCGTGTTGCCTGTTATGACCTATGGAGTCGAAACTTTAACGTTAACCAAGAAGACTAAGACTAAGACTACCAAGAAGTGAATAAACTACGAATTGCCCAAAGTGCAATGGAACACTCCATGGAAGGAGTGACCATAAGGGACAGGAAGACAAATGAATGGTTAAGACAAACAACAGGAGTTACAGACACAGTAGAACGCATAATTAACTTGGAACCAACAAAATGGAACTGAGCAGGTCATCTCGCAAGAACCACTGATGACAGGTGGACAAAGAAAATAATGACATGGAGAACCTGGGTGACATTAGTCCAAAAGAAGCAGAGGCCGACCTCCTACTAGATGGTCTGACGATATTAGACGCGTAGCCGGAAATTGGATCAACTTGGCACAAGACAGAAGGAAGTGGAAGAACGAAAGGGAGACCTATGTCCAGCAGTGGACTCAGATGGGATGAATGATGAGTATAATTTAGAAGGTGCGCTTTTTTATTTTTATTTTCGGAAGTTGTCTCAAGAATTGCTAAGAATTCATTCTCAGCTACCTAATTTTCTTTTTGTCAGAAAATATACACAGAGATTTGCAAACCATTACACATTCCATCGAAACATTTCAGACAAAGTTTGCTTCTTCAGAGATATGAGTAGAGTAGTGAATCTCAATAAGGTTATGAGTGGTAAGCCTCTCTCAAAATGGTATCTCTCAAAAGGGATGCAAAAGTAAATGTAACTTTGGTAAACACTGGTCTACACTTTCCAACTTTTTCTCAATATTAACTTATTTATCTGTCCAGTCTTATAGAATAGTCTATAAGCCTGTGTATATGAACTGAACTTGTGTGTCAGACTGAAAGCTAGGTTATTTTTAGGCCGAATTCAGGGCCGCATCCTGAAACGGCGGTTATGTTTCTAACTTTTCTACACGCTTCAGCTACACGTGACAGTCGCTGCTCAAATGCTCTGACTGGAGTTTCATACACCATGGTTTTCAGATAACCCCTTAAAAAAAATCTAGGGAGCTAAACTTAAACTGAGCTTAACAGGATACCTCGATAAGTCGCCTAGCGACTAAAATGTGCATCTTCATGCATATACCGCATTTCATGTTTCAGTTGTACATCGACCGGGTCTAATCCATTGAGGAAATCATTTTCCAGAAAATTGTGCCCTCGTTAAGCGATCCGGCAACACAAATGGACCTATCAAATAGTTGCCAACAATCTCACACCAAACATTGAAAATCTGTGTTGATAACCTCTACCATGTTGGGGGCCGAAATTTTGGGAGAGAGGATACCGGTCGATCCGGTACCTCGGAGTAATCCCCCAGGCGGGTCAGGCGGCGTGGCACACGTGTAGTCCACGTGTGCCACGCCGCCGGCAACGCTGCACGCGCATCACAACAGGTGGCGCGTCTCATGCCGAGGGCCACCGGGCCTGTGAAAAGTAGGAGGAAGCTAATGGCCAATGTGGCCACTAGCACACTCCTATACGCGGCACCGGTGTGGGCAGCGGCGGTGAGAGGTAACGCCCGTAACAGGGAGCAATTACTATGGGCACTGCGCCCGGTGGCCATTAGGGTCGCCCGGGCTTACCGTACAGTCAGCAGTGACGCCGTGGAGGGTACATCGCGGATACATCCCGCGGACCTCCTTGTTATGGAGCGCGCGTCGGTAAGGGACGCAATAACATCTGGTGGGAACCGCGGTGAGGCAAGGAGAGCTGCTTGGGATCAACTCCTTGCCTGCTGGCAGGAAAAGTGGTCACGCGGCGGAAACGGCGCGTGGACTCGTCGCCTCATCCCAGATATAATTCGGTGGATGAGGTGGGTTCATACTTCCTCACCCAGCTTCTTACCGGACATGGGTCCTTCGGAGCGTATCCCCACAGGATTGGGAAAGCCCCAGCCGACAGATGCACATCCTGTGGAGAGGGCGTGCGCGACGACGAGGAGCACACTCTCGTGGCGTGTCTGCGTTGGGAGAGGGAGCGACAGGCTTTGGCGTCGGCCCTGGAGGGGGAAGTCACGGCCGAAGCCGTGGCGGATGGCTTCGCTGGTGAGGTGGGGCGTGGGCGGCCTTAAGTCGATTCGCGAATACAGTCATGCGGGCTAAGAAGTTGCCTGGATGGGAACAAAGGCGCTAGACTTTTTTTTTGTTTAGTTATTGTTCTTGTAAATGCTTTTGCATAGTTCTTGTAAATACTTTTACATCTTCTACTTCTGTGCAATTGTTTTATACTTTTATTCAATAAAGTTCATCTGGTGCCCGTTACGGGAAGACTCGAAAGGTGGGCAGAGGCAGTAATGCCATCGTTGGCGGTCTCTCTGTCCATCGGTTTCAGTGGAGCCACTTGGGCCAGCCTAGGCTGGCCAACGTTCCAAAAAAAAGAAGAAAAAACCTCTATTGGTATTGGTTGTCGATTTTCTATAACCCACAAGTGCATGTTATGGCTATCGAACATTCCTTCCCCTGTAAACGCAGCCCCATCGCTAAAAAGAACCAACTCTGGAAATCGTTCATTCTGTTGTGTGCTGTTCAAGAACCACCTACAAATCTATACTCGTGGAGCAGTCATTATAATTCAGTGCCTGAACTTTGTGTATTCTAAAAGAGTGTAAGAACTGTTCGCGAAGAACTCGCCACACTGTTGAAGCACTGGTTCCAAGTTCGTGTGCTACAGTTCGATCACTAGTTCTCGGAATATTGGCAACAACATCTAAGACATTTTCCTTTAAAGCCACTGTATGAACCGTTCTATCACGCCCCTGTATCTGTTATAGAACTCTCAAATTTTTCACATTCTTGAAGTCGTCGATGAATTGCTGCAACAGTTGTATGATGAGGCTGTTGCCTGTTCGGAAAACGTTCTCCATAAATCCTTGCAGCTGCTGGGCCGTTGCCGTTAGCAGCACCATAAGCTAAGTGAAAAACTGCTAGTTCTTCGAAAGAATACATTTTTAAAACTCTCTTGGGTAGATTTATGAGCACAACACACAATATACTAAACGTTGAAATTTTTCTCGTAAAGCTATGTGTATAAATTATATATATATTTTTTTGGGGTTTTATCGCAACGGGAAAGAAACACCGATTATTTTTTGTACAAGTTAATCGCTTCACATTATGTTTTGTATATTATTGTCCGTTTTTCTTAAACGGAATTGTTTCTCCATTTTTCTATCGAGTTATCAGCTTACGAGCTCATCAACCGGAGGCCGGCGGACAAGCCCAAGTCATTCTTGAACGGGGCAACTTGCCCATAGAAGGTACCAGGCCCGTAAAGGCTGTCCACGGTCGTCGGCGAGCTTGTCCTTAGAGTCAGGTTGCTTTAGAGTGCAGCCCTAAGTAGGTGGTAAACTCCATCTAAGGCTAAATATGACCACGAGACCGATAGCGAACAAGTACCTTGAGGTAAAGTTGAAAAGGACTTTGAAGAAAGAGTTCAATAGTACGTGAAACCGTTTAGGGGTGAACCTACGAAACCCAAAAAGTTCAAACGGGGATATTCAACGCGTCCGGTCGGCAAGCGAGCCGGCTCTCGACGAGCGTCCGGTCGCCGACCCTCGCGGACGTCACTTATTTTGGATCATAGAATCAGCCCTGACGGTTTGCCGGTGGAGTTCTGACAAACCCGGTATATATAACTTATGATTACAACAAAAAAATAACAATTTTTCTGAAATTTAAATATAACAATAAACATAATTTTATTAATAAATAAATAAATAATGTTTCCAGTTACAAATGTTGGTTATTATTATCCCTGTTGTTTATCATTTTTTTATATATTATTGGTAATGGGAAATAAAGTTCTTATATAATTTTAATAATTTATTTGCCTTACTAGTTTCGATGTGAAAACTAACATCTTAATCATAGGCTAAAAATTACAAAAATAAAATTAATTACAAATTATAATTCAAACATTAATAAGACATACCTCTAAATTGTTTCTATTAAATTAAAAATTATTATGTTTTATGATAATAAAATTATTATGATGTTATAAATGAATAAATAAATTTTTAATCAAATTTGATGTTTAAATAAATAAACAAATTAACAAAAGTTAATAATTTTTATAAACAAAAATATATATATTTTGGTTAAATTGACAAATCAATTACAAAATACATATATTTGACACTTTTGTGCATTTTCCTTACATTTTTTTTTTTTTTTTATACACTACTAAATTTTATATACCTATAAAATATTTATGTTTGATGACACAATTCTTCCAAATTTAAGTGAAAATATCTATAAAATTACAAACAAATTAGGATGTAGTTTAGCTACATATAATATTTCAACAACCAGAAGGTTCTTCACAAAATTAAAGGATAAAACACCTAAAATGAATTATTCTGAATTAATTTATAGTATTCCTTGTAAGGATTGTACAAAATTATATATTGGACAGACAGGACAATATTTAAAAAAACGAATTCAACAACATAAAAATGATTGTAAATCTAAAACTATCTCAAGTATTGGTAAAACAGCTTTAACAAAACATAAATTCACTCTTAAACATAGTCTAGATTTTGAGAACCACAAAATTATTGAATTCGAAACAAATAAATTTAAACGTAATATTAGTGAAATGTTAGCCATCAAAAAATACAAAACAATGAACTTTAGAGAAGATACTAATAACCTTAGTAAAATATATATTCAAATTATAAATAATATGATAACCGATAAAAGTTAAATAATATAAAATTTAGTAAAGTGTATAAATCAAAAAAAAAAAAAAATTTAAGGAAAATGCAAAAGTGTCAAATATATGTATTTTGTAATTGATTTGTCAATTTAACCAAAATATATATATTTTTGTTTATAAAAATTATTAACTTTTGTTAGTTTGTTTATTTATTTAAACATCAAATTTGATTCAAAATTTATTTATTCATAATATCATAATAATTTTATAACATCATAAAACATAATAATTTTTAATTTAATAGAAACAATTTAGAGGTATGTCTTATTAATGTTTTAATTATAATTTGTAATTAATTTTATTTTTGTAATTTTTAGCCAATGATTAAGATGTTAGTTTTCACATCGAAACTAGTAAGGCAAATAACTTATTAAAATTATATAAGAACTTTATTTCCCATTACCAAAAATATATAAAAAAATGAAAAAAAAAATGGTTTCCAGTTACCTTTAACATTTTTGTACAAATTTCCGAAGCAGCATTCTTATAGTTGATTTCTTTGCAAAACTTGAAGAAATTTGAATAAATGTCAATATCTTTAGGAAATATTTGTATGGATCTTAAATATAGTGTCTTAATTCTTCTCAAGACTTTGAATTCTAAAGATCCCTTTTTCTCTGAGTTTGGAAGTTTTCCTTTTGTCGATTTGATGACTTTGTAGAGGCAAGATTCATAATTGATATATTCTTTGTAGTGCAACAGCTGTTTTGAAAAGCTATCCAGTTTATATTCGAAATCTTTACGTTTCTTCTTTATTGTTCTGCAAATACAAAAATTAGATCATATTATTTTCAGTAATTATTAAAATGTTATAAGTTAATTCTTAGATTAGTAATGTAATGAGTCATCACTGTCAGCAGTTTAATATATTATTCAGTTCTATCCATGTACCTTTCTGTCACATCATAATAGTCAGTTTTGCGCTCATATTTTTTTATATTAAATACTACAAACGCATATGGAAATTAATTTAAAAGATCATTTTTTCCGTAAAAGTATGAATAAATTGGTTTATTCATTGTATTAAAGGAATAAAAAACTGACAAAGAGTTTTATTCATAAATGATTTTCCCTGTATGCCATGGAGTGTCTTTACTTGAACCGAAGAGGTCTGGTAGAAATTGGATATCAGAGAGAGGAGAATCCTCAGAAAGATCCTAGGCCTGGTAAAGGAGGATGGGGAATTCCGAAGGCGACATAATTCTGATCTCTACGAACATATTAAGAGGCTCTCTGACATTGCAAGGAAAAGAAGGGTAGCTTTCTATGGCCACGTTGCAAGATTACCTCCAAGCCGACTAACCAACTTGTTTTGCCAGAAGGTGAACAGAGAGTTCACCTTATGGCAAAACAAGGAGGTTCGTACCACTTGGTTGACAGAAACCGAGAAGGATATTAAAAAAACTGGGAATAACAGATCTCCAAAACGACAGCCTGTGAGACGCACCGTGACGGAAGTCCGTGGATTTCAGGAAAACCCCTGAAGAAAAGGTAACCCCTGGACAGAAGTGAGAAAGTAGTTACACAGGCACCGCAAGATGCGACAATACTGGGCAAAGATCAAAGCCCAACAGTTGTCCAAAGCGTGTTCCAAAGTAGGCCTATTCGAAACAAGAAGAAGATACATATTTCATTCTTACTGAAATACAATTGTACATAAAATATGTAAAATTGTTATTCTTTTGTTTCAATCCCGATAATCCGGAATTTTTTGATAATCCAGCGGTTGTCTGGTCCCATATGTGTCAGATCATCAAGATTATACTGTACTATAAAATTTTTAATGAATATAATGATTGCTAACCAACCCCGTGATCCCCATCTCACACAAAATGAGGCAGGATAGTCAGGTGATGGTGGCCCATCACCGGTTTCTGATCATCAAAAAGAAAGATGGATCTAACTCCAACAAAGTCAATCCGTTTTTTATTAATACAGCAGTTTATAGTATTTTAGGAGAATATAGAAATATTTAAAAAAAATAGAGAAGACTTCTTGATTGAAACAAGGACCTATAACCAAACACTGACCTTGTTAAAATTAAACCAGTTTTCTGATTGCTCGGTAGAAGTTGTATCATACAAATCCCTAAATTACAGCAAATACATAATTTTCTGTTGGGACCTCTTAAATGCTAAAGAGGAAGAAATCTGGAATGAGTTATTAATGATAAAGAAGTTTGGGAAGTGCATAGAATAAAATCAAAGAGAAATGATTAGAGAACTTATAAATTATAAATTACTTATAAATTAGAGAACTTATAAATTCCCATCCTTGATTTTAACTTGCAATAACCCCATATTGCCCAAAAAGATTAAAGTCGCCTTTTATCACCTCTATGTAAGAGAATACATACCAAACTCTCTAAGATGTTATCGATGTCAGAAATACGGACACGGTGCTGCCAGATGTTCCAGCCTACAAATCTGCATAATATGCGGCAAGCCTCCTCACGAAGGCTCGACATGCGATAATCCTATATGCGCTAATTGCGGCAGGGACCACCTTGCAAACTCTAGAATATGTCTTATATTATATAGTCTTATAATACGAAGAAGAAATAGCCATACAAGGAATCAAATCTGAAGGAGAAATATCATATTACGACGTAAAGGTTATTGAACTTAAGGTAACAATAGCCACTCCTTCCAGTAATATATCTTACCCAAAGCAACCTCAAAAGCGATGGAGAAACTAGCTATCGACGCCAAGGAACTAGCAACAGCGATAATAATAATTAAATTAAATAGGGAATTAAACTAATGTTAAATATTAATTCACTTACAAAATTTGTAGAAAATGACAATATAAAACAAATTAACGCTGAAAACGCAACATATCTAGAGGATGAAAAATCAACATATCTGGATACATAGCTGGAAACGCAACATATCTAGAGGATGAAAATCACCATCAAGTGGAACTATCATATCCAACTAATCAGAAATAATAGAAATCATTACTAAGAACCTGTCTCAAAGCAGAAAGAGAGGTTGGAATTGTTATATGTCTACACAATGTTATAGTGTTGAAACCGGAAGTTTCCGAAAATAATTTTTTGTTCAGAATTTTTTTTTTCTTGCCAATTTCATACATCAGGTGTAAAAGCCGAGTCGTCGCTACTACATGATAATAGTCTCGGACGCTTTCGAACAGTTCCTATTACCGAACTTTCGCTTCTGCCATCGCTAATATTGCTTGCATCATCAAAATTGGGAACATTGGGAAATTAGTTTCATCGTTTTCGCCCAAAAAATCATTTACACTCACTCTCCTATAAATATATTATAAATATGTGTAGACATATTAAGAATAAGGATCAAATAGGCACAAATAAACTACTAATTATATGTATAATGCAACTTATCTCATAGGTACAGTCAAACTTACTTTAAAATTGAGGCAAATTTATTGATCTCTGTGAGGCGTCTTAATCAATTTTGACACAAGGAACAAATGATGTCTTGATGTCAAATGAAAATAAAACAAGAATACACAACAATTTGTAAAAAGACAAGAATTGGCAAAAATATTTAAATAGAAAGTAGTCTGTTTAAATATTTTTGTCAGTCTTGAACATTTAGAGTAGTTTTAATGTAGTATTAGAGATCAAAATATAAGTGTTTCAGTCATACAAATTGCAACAAACATTATCAATAACAAACATACTTTAAATTTAATAATGGAGTTATTTGAAATCGATGGTAATAGAATTTATTTTGATATGATACAGTTATTGCATAGTAACAGAGGAAGCAAAATTGAACGATCAAACGAGCCCGCCGAAGGCGGGCGATCTTCGATCGTGGTTAAACGAAACGTCTCGTTCGAAGATGATAATTTGTAAAAATGCTCGTCATTGCTTACATTTCACACTTTTTAGAGTTTGAAATTTCGCGCTTAGGCTAGTGTGGACTAGCCGGGCCCGGCCCTGTACAGTCATATTTTACAGTCATATATAGTACAGTCATTATTACAGAGATTTTTGTAGTTGAGTTTTCCCTGCAAGATGATCTAGGGCAGTGATTCCCAAAGTGGTCTATATCGACCCCCACGGGTCTATGACAACCTGCAAGGGGTCTACGTCAGCGGAAAAAAAATTTGGGGGTCCATGAAATGAAAATGGGGGTCCATGATAGTGGATCTCAATATACACTGATAGTACCTATTTACTTACATTATACTATCTTATAATATAAAGACATATACATTATTTAAAAAAGTACCTATGAAGTAAAAAATTCATTATATATGTTTATTAAATTGTGTAACTTGTAAAAACGAAGCAATTTTGCCCACAGTTGATTATTTGAAGTTTGGCTTTATTCCATCATTGTTGGACAAACAATTGCCTATTTGCCTTTTATGCAACAAAGTTTAGGGCAATGACGCTATGAAACCATCTAAGCTACATCATCTGAAGATGTCACCCTCATAAAACAGATAAAGATTTGAAATACTTTAAAAGACCCAAAGATAAACTTCAGAAGAGATATCTCGCTACTTATAGCAAAATCCGAAAAACCGCATACTATTGAAGAGAAGTTAATTTTGCCAGTCGTTGAAGAGGTTTTAAAAACAGTTTTACACAAACCTGCATCTGATATCATTAAAAGAATTCCCTTAAGCAACAATACTGTTGAAAGACGTATTGATGAAATGAGTAACTAGTGAGTAATTGATGAAGTGATTAATTAGTGAACGAGACCTAATGGTAGGAAAAACTGCCAAGATAAATATAACAAGAGGCAGCCTTCAGAGATCTATACTAGGACTGTTACTTTGGAATATCTTCTACGATAAGGTACTAGGGCTGCGCATGCCTGCAGGAGTAACCCTAGTAGGTTATGCGGATGACTTGGCTATGATCGTAAGAGGCAAGAAAGAAGAGGAGCTGTGTATTAAAATAAATGAAGCGATACAGAGAGTGAGCCAGTGGATGAACTCCAAAAACCTAAAACTGGCACCAACTAAAATGGATGCTATAATATTAACAGGAAGGAGAAAGCTCTGAAAAATGGAAATCAAAGTAGAAGATGCAATAATAACGACATCAGAGACATTAAGGTATCTTGGAGTCATATTCTACAGAAATATGAGTATGGCACAGCACGTGATACAAATAGCTATGAAAACCGAGGCAGTGGTGGCCAATCTAGGACGTCTAATGTCAAACATAAGAGGACCACGATGTAGCAAGCGACGGCTGATCGCATCGGTAGTTTACTCCATCATAATCTATGGTGCACCTATATGGCAAAAGGTGCAAAGAAAAAATTTTCATGGCAAAAAAAATATATAATCAAATTTTAGAATGTATCCACCAAAAAATACTGATTAGTGTCTGTTGCACATACTGGACTGTATCTACCAATGCACTGCGAGTGGTGGTGGGAAGCCCACCAGAAGGCTGGAAGACACAAGCAAGAAACCATCCGCATCAGAGAGCAGAACACAGATAACTAACTAGTGACACAAAAGATGGGAGAACTTGGAGGAAAAGGCGGAATGGATGCAAAGGCTCATACCAAATGTAAAAAATTGGATAAACCTGAAGCATGGTGAAACAGTGTGTCATTATATTGAACACACAGTCTTCGATTGTCTAAGATGAGAAGCGCAAAAGAAAAAAAATAACGGAAAGCATAGGTGAAAGAGTAACTGCAGAAAATGTTACTGGGTATATGCTGGAGGGTGAGGAAACATGGAGAACTATAACAAGAAATTTAACAGAAATAATGAAAATAAAAGAAAGCGATGAAAGAGGTGAATGGGACAAATAGACATGAAAAATAAACAAAACAGCTTTTCTCTGAATACTACAGCGGTTTCCAGGGGAAAGTGGGAGGAAAATGTGTTTAGTTATATTGGGTCTTTTACATTATAACAAACTCTTTTCTCAAAGTAAAAAAAAAATTACTTCGAATTAATTGTTATTAAAATAATTATTAACTTATCCTCTTGTGTGTATTGTCTTATTATTATTAGTATTACAATGTAAAATCATGGATCAGATACAATTCAGCTGGTGTGGTAAAATGTTGTCCCCTATAATACCAATATATATTTGTTGGTTACCTGCATACATCATCACTAAATATTTTAGCCATTTCCTCAAACTCCACTTCCATGGCCTCCATACGTCGCTGAATATTTTCTGCCATGGCTTTTAATTAAGAACTTTGGTATTTCACAAAAATAATTCAAACACGTGTAACTAGCAAACAACTTTCACTTCAATTGACAAAAGGTTGCATTTTGACAGATTGTCAGAGATGTTAGATTTCCAATTCTACCAACATAAATAGGTTTATCCGAGATTTCGTATAAAATACTTCTGCGTCGCTTTTTAATATTTCAATTTATAAATATCTTCATATTCTTCATATTTGTGGTTTAGGTAATAAAATGTATAATTTAATTCGGTTAATGTTTTTCTAGTATAATAAAGATTAATATATAAGTTTAGTAACTTTTGTGTTGGCGCGTTTAAGTAAACAACCCTGTTGAATCTATTTACTAATCAAACAAAACTAAAACTTGAAAAGTAGATTTAGTAGTAATTTATTTATTTTTGTATTTTTAGTAGTAAAAGTAGAGAAAAGAAGAATTATTATGTTGATTTAATCATGTTATAATTGATATGTGAATATTGAATACACATTGCAATCATGATTCTTTTAAAACCGTTATGGGTGCGACATGAAGGTAACGATTAATAAACTATAGTAATTTTAACCTAAAATCAAACTATTTTACAGATGATAAACCTATATTTTCTGTTGATATACATCCAAAAGGTGGTAGGTTTGCCACGGGGGGACAAGGTGGTCAAGGTGGTAGAATTGTTATATGGAATATAGCACCTGTCTTATCTGAGGCAGATGAAGCCGACTCAAAAATTCCGAAGCAGTTATGTCAAATGGATAATCATTTAGGTAATAAACATTTACTATTAAAATTAGTTGAGCCTAATATAACTTGCGGCTGGAACTGTACAAATCAAATAAAAATATTTATATTTTCTTAAATGCTATAACTACACGAATGTCTTACATATTAGGGTTAAACAGCTCCACTGATTAGCTGCACTATTTACAAGTGGAATATTCAAGGAACTAACAAAATATCAATAATGGTAATTTCTTCTTCTTTCAAATAGGTCTTCTTTGGAACATGCTTGTTCAACTGTTGGGCTTTGATCTTTGCCCAGTATTTTCGTATCTTCTGCCGGTGTAACTCCTTTCTCTCTTCTGTCCAGGGGTACCTTTCCTTCAGGGTTTTTCCTGAAATCCACTGACTTCTTTGAGGGTGCATCTCACAGACTGTTTTGGAGATCTGTTATTCCCAGTTCTTTAATATCCTTCTCGGTTTTTGTCAACCAAGTGGTACCAAGTGGAGAACCTTCTGGTTTTCCCCGAAGGTGAACAGACGGTTGGTTAGTTGATTTGGAGGCAATCTTGCAACATGGCCATTCTCTACCAGATTTATTTGGTTCAAGGAAAGGCACTCATGGCAAACAGGGCTTCTGGTCATAAGACTGATGTGTAGTGCTTAAGTTTTAGGTTGCGTGACAGGCATTTCTTGTTATAGGTGTTCTTAGTCAGTCGATAGGCTAGTTCTAACTTGTTGACTCTCATGAATAATGATATGCGGAGATACTTAAATTACTCAGTCCTTGATGTTTCTCTGCTCTAGTAACATCTCTCTGTTTGCTTCTCTGATGTTGGTGAAGAATTCTGTTTTCTCCAGTGATACTTGAAGACCCGCTTTGGCAGCCTGTTTTCTGAGGAAATTTTCCTGCATTGTTGCCATCTCAAGAGAATCAGCAACCAGTGCCCTGTCATCTGCAAAAAATTGGTAATTTATTTATTTACCAGAAATATACATCGAGCTATACTTGGATATACATGAAATATTCGAGCAGGCTCTCAGCCTATAGAGCTAAACAGAGTTACCTCTAATATTTTTATATACAGAGTTACCTCTGTACATATGTTCTGGTTTTGCTAAACTACACTAAAAACAAATATAGGAAAAACATTCTTCCTCAAAATAATAATATACCCTTTTCCCCATTAATTTCTCAAAAAATATGTTGATATATAAATGGACTGTTTATTTTGAAAGTGGTGTAAGTACATTTTTGAAAAAAATGAGATATCACGTAATTCAAGCTTAATTTAATGTAAATTTGTTATGCATAACTAGTCCGTGTTTAATTTCTTAAAAAAATCACACGTTTTGTACAATTTAAAATTGGTCGGGAAATGAAATTGCATAATCATCGATTATGAAAGTGGTGTAAGTCCAATTGACAGAGATGGCTTAGCAGATGGTTGCCGATTTAGTAGCCTGTTATTTTACATTTGTTTTATATTACGTGTCAAGAGAGCTACTAATTTAGGTTACTTATTCTATTTTTACCTAAAATGGATAACTTCATATTAACATCAGATAGTGATATAGGTAGGAACTAATGGTAAATCAATATTAAATATTTTATTTAATTTTAAATAAATTGACACAGAAATAAAGCCCATGAATATAAACAGAAAAATAATCTTAGATTCAGAGGATGAAGATAATTCCGCTGTGAACAACAGATAATATAACAATAGAAGAAAATAAAGGAAAATGTATACAACAAATAAACAAAATTAAGCGAAACACTGGACAAAAATACTATACAATGAGAGGAAAATCTATTCAAAAAAAATTTTGATCCAAAAATTGTAATTGCTCGAAGAATGAATTAATGAAACACAACATATAGAAATTTTTGATAAATTCTGGAATATAGGTGATTTTAATAAGCAAAATGAATTTCTCTATTGTAATGTTCAACATGAAACTGTCAATAGAAGAAGGCCTAGGCACTATGAGGGCATATGCTTATAAATTTTACCGGGTCACTTCTGGTGAAAACATTTTAGTCTGTAAGAAGTTTTTCATGAATTCTTTCCAAATATCTACTGGACGAATTGATCGTATCCTAAAGGCGCATAAGAATATTTTGAAAGACATGCGATGGATGGCTCTTGCAGAAGAACTAGTGAGCTATTGTCGAATACAGTGAAAGAACACATTAAAAGCTTTCCGGCATTTGAATGGCACTATACTCGATCCCAAAATCCAGGAAAGAAGTTTTTAAATCCAGAATTAAACATAAGGAAAATGTATGATTAATACCTAGAAAAATGCAAGGAAAATAACTCGAGTTCAGTTAATGTATGGCCATACAGGAAAGTCTTTAAACGAGATTGCAAGTTTCCATTTGCCACATAAAGAATTAAACTTCCATTTGACACGTAAAGATACCTGTACGAAATGCGATTTCTTAAACATGAAAATAAAGACAACTGATGTCAAAAAAACGATTCTTTTACAAAGACATGATGTTCACTTGCAAGATGCTGAATTAGCAAGAAAAGCATTACAAGAAGATACAATTCTGGTATCAAAAGATCCTGATAAATACTTTGCCTTTAATTACTATATAAATGCTTTATTCTCTTTTGACTTATAGAAACCCAAAACCTTATCTTACCCCAAATTATCTGTCTCAATCACATATTATAAGGGAAATATGTATGTTTTAAACGAGGGTTTTCACAATTTCCACAACAATAAAATTAATTTGTAAGTGTGGGATGAAACAATTGCTTCCAGGTGATTGCAAGAAGTAGCTTCTTGCTGTTTGAGGCATTTAGAAAATGTAACGACCTGATGCCATGTTATTGCCTACAATGACATACTGGGCAAAATCGAAATTTACAAATGGCATTGATGTGGTACAAGGTTGTTGAGTCGTTGGAAAACAATATTCACATAATTGACAACAAACATAAATTTTTACTCTCGGGGCATTCATATGTTCCGAACGCTGCAGATTTTGGCATCATAGAAATGGCATTGCAAAAAAAGAATTTTATGTACACCCCAAATAATGCCACCATGTAATAACACAATGTAGACATGATAAATTCATTTTACATGAAATGAAACGAGAGAATGGGCAAAGGTCAAAGCCCAACAGTTGAACAAGCGTGGTCCAAAGTAGGCCTATTCGAAAGAAGAAACGAGAGAATTTCGTTTCAATAAAAAATCTTAAAAATGCAATTAAAAACAGATAAGAAAAAAACCCTAATGGAGAACAGGTAAATTGGTTCAAAAATGTTGGATGAGGTTTCTCAAAAGTGCACCATACACTATTTATATAAAACATCGATGAAGGACAAAGAATTTAAAACTATAAATTTATTACCTACACGTCCTGGAAGAACGATAAAATTTAAAAAACTGCCTTGGCGCCTTTGAGCCAAGATGCCAGGCCTATTACTTATGAAAAATATAAAGAAAACAAGCAGTTATTACCTTATATACCTCCAGTGGATCATGCATATTTCGAAACACCGCCACATGCAGAGCATAAGTAAATACTATCAATATCTTGTAATTTTAACGCCTAAAATTAAAAATACTACTTCTATTTTATGTCGCGTCATTATTTGTAAACAAAATTGGATTAATAAGAAGTATATTGTAAGTGATATTTGATTTTTCAAAATTGAAATTAAACGATTTTTACAATTGTCTAATTTTGAAAGTGGTGTAAGTCCATTTATAGCCCGTAAGTATAAATCAGTTTAGTAAAATACGCGTAAAACAAATTTATATAACCAAATTGCATATTGATAAAACAATCGAAACATTGCCAGAGTTCATATAATTTGTCTAAATTTTTTAATTAACAAATATGTTAACCTATAATTTTCTCGAAACAAGAGAAAATGGACTTACACCACTTTCAAAATAAATGGTCCAAATATATATGAAAAATCACAGATTTTAAATTTTTTATTCATAAACTTAACCCTCTGATTGGCAATATACTTTTACCCCTTCGGATTGGTAACATCCGTAACATGGCCTGACCAGGCCATATAAGACGTGTGGAATATCAAATTAGTTTGAAAGAAAAGCAGGTTTGCAAATACCATGTATAAATGTGTCAATATGTTGTACATTTATTGGATGTGTAGAATGTATGTTGGATATGATGTACATATTCTTCATATGATGTACATATATTAACACCTAACCACCTGACATACGTCTCTCAGACCCAAAGTAGCAGTAATTTTCTCATCTGAGACGTATGGCAGATACTTGTAGTATGACAAACAAATTGCTGGAAGTATCTACCTCTAATAAAAATGTACAAGCAAGATTTGCTTACCATCTAGCCCCAAAGACTTACAATTTATTACCTTTGAGTATTAGAAATATTAAAAACTACAAAACATATTCAATGCAATGTAAGACGTTTATAAATGACAACTATATTTCATTCATAAAACTAATTGATTAATTTACTCTACTTTGTATTTATAATTATAAAATTGTTTTATATATTATAGGAAAACAATTATCAAATTTGTTAAAAAAAAAAAACTATGATAAATACGTTCTGCACAAAACAAGTGTTAGTCACTTAGGTGCATATTTATAGACAACAATATAGTGGTAGGTATCACCAGCGAAATAATTTTTAAACATTTTGCGTTAAGTTTATTTTATTTTAGCTGTATTATATTAGGTGATGACCCTACAATGAATAAATAAAATTAAAATAAATAAATGTATTGAATGTGTAGAATATATGTTGGATATGTTGTATGTCTTCTTCTACTTCTTGGTGATCTGTCGATCTGTTAATTCTGGAGCCGCCTCTGCATCTTTTACTGAGTGGTAGATTGCCAACTATCTCTCCATCTTTTAGGTGGTCTCCTAGGAGAAGATCTTGAGCAGGGCGGGTTGTTTTCTAGGACTATTTTCGGTAGTCTTTTCTTGTCCATTTGTCTTACATGGTTGTACCATCTTGGCTTCCCCATCTCACAATGTCTTGTATTGTTCATGTCTTGTATTGTTCATGCTCACAATGTCTTGTGTCGCATTGTTCTCTGATATCTGTGTTTCTTACTCTGTCTCTTCTTGTTTTCTCCACTATTTTTCATTTCGGCCACCCTTAGCATGTTTTTTGTCTTGTTGGTGTCTTCGCGGGCTTCTGTACTGTACGTCATGATCGGTCTGATACAAGTCTTGTAGATTCTAAGTTTGCTATCTTGGCGCATGTACGGGTTTGCCCAGACTATATCTCGTAAGGCATCCTAATAGTGTGGATGCTTTGTTAATCTGGCTCGTCAGGTCTTTAACTGGGTCGTGGGTGCTTGATATGCCGATGCCCAGGTATCTGAATTCACCTGTTCTATGGGATTGTCCTCCACCACTAGCTTACATCTGAGCAGATCTTTTGTGATTGTCATACATTTGGTTTTGTTGATAGAGATATTCATATTGAGTTGGCGGCTTACTTGGAAGAACTGGAAGAGTTGTCTCTGTAGGTCGTTTTCTGATTCGGCAATAATTGCTGCCTCATCGGCGTAAGACACCATACCAATTCTTTTGTTGCCCAGTCTGTATCCGAGGTTAAGATCTGTTACTTTATAATTTTAGCCATGAGAATTTTAAAAACAAAAGGACTTAGGCTAACACCCTGTCTAATTCTTCCCAGTGTTGGAATGTTTTAAGTGAATTGATCTCCTTCTTTAATCTTTCTTGTATGTGTGTGTGTATTCTAGAAAAAATATGAAAAAACATGATTCAGATTTGATTCAGATTGGATTGATAAAGATTAGTGTGCTCATTACTTTAAATGATAAGAATGCTTTCAATACAGCAGCATGGGATGATATTATGAATGAAGATATTATGAATGTAGTGAGAGAGGCTTCCCCCATACCTGCTGAGACCACTGCTTATCTACATGATCGTAAGATCATAATCGAAGCAGATGTTGAAGTCGTGGAGTGAGAAGTGCACAGTGGTGTTCCACAGGGCTCAGTAATGGGTCCTACACTGTGGAACATCCTGTACGATGGAGTACTTAGTCTAAAGCTACCAGAAGGTGTGGAGATAATAGGTTTTGTTGATGATAGCTCTGGTAGTAGCAGGAAAAGATGAGGATACAGTAATGGAACGTGCAAATAGGGTGAATGTACATATTGATAAATGGATGGAGAAACTGTTCTACTGAAAGAAACCACTTTTAGAAATGATGAAGGATCCCGTAACATGAGAACAATCTAAACAGAATATAAATAAAAAGCTATAAATGACTATGCAAAATTCACCAGACAATATAAAAGGAGTGAAAAATACATGCAACAAAATAGAAACCGTAACATCTACTCAAAACAGTATATTGGAAAATAACAATATAATGAATAAAAAGAGACCGCGGATCACGGCGGAAATATTAAACTTAATGGAAGAAAGAACGGACATATAAAACTATAAACGTTACACGTTAAAGATACAAACAAATTCAACTATTAATTCAAAGAAAGATCCGTGAAGCTAAAGAACTTTGGATGAATGAGAGGTGCAATGAAATAGAGGAAGCACAAGGGAAACAAGATAACTTCATTGTGCGAAAAAATTGTACATAAGCAAAATCAACTAATCATGACTGCATTAGAACTAAAAGTAACATGCAAGCAGTACATAAAAGAGATGTATTAGTGATGAAAGGATAGAAGAGTAAGAAATTGGCTCATCCAATCATGGACCAGACATAATAAAATCAGAAATAATCAGAGCACACAAGTCAAAAAAAAAAAGCAAAAGCAGCAGGGCTTGATTGAGATTACCTTTAAACTACTAGAAGAAGATAACATCGGAATATTTGTACAACATTTTAATACTATATACAGAACAGGGGTCTTTCGCAGTGACTGGTTAGAGTCAACTTTCATTCCCATACCAAAAACACCAAATGCTAACAAATGCGATCAGTTTCGACTAATTAGCCTAATGATTAAGGTTGTAAAGCTCTTTTTAAAGATCTTGAAACAGAGGTTATATAGAAAATACGAGGCCGATCTCGACGATTAACACTTCGGCTTTCGACAAGGAAAGGGAACACGAGTAGCACTTACTGTCTTAATATGTATTATAGTCTCAATATCTTGCTACAAAAATGTAGAGACCAGCAAAAAGATGTATACGTGTGTTTCATTTACTATCAAAAAGACTTCGACAATGTCAAATACAACACACTAATTAAAATATTACAATCAAAAGCACTAGACGAAGAAGACGTAAACTTGTGCCGAAATCTATATTGGCAACAAACTGCAGTGAGAACCAAAGACGGGAACACGGAAAAGACCTTAGGAATGAAAAGGAAGTGAGGCAGGGATGGGTCCTGTCACCTCTGCTTTTTAATATATACTCAGAGGAAATCTTTCAGAGGGCACTACAAGATACTAATGACGGCATTAAAGTTAACGGCAAAATTTGAAACAGCCTGATATATGCGGACTACACAGTAGTGTTTTCGGATAGTCCAGAAGGATTACAACTCTTAATGGATGCAATCGTAGCGGAAGGAGTGGCCGTTGGTTTAAAACTAAACATCAGAAAAGCAAAGAAAAAAAAAATGATAATTAGTAAAAATCCGAATGTCCAAGCCGCTATTGTAGTAGACGACACACGCATTGAAAGAGTTCGCAAATTTAAGTACCTTGGATGTTGGCTAATGGAAGACTTAGACCCTGCTTTAGAGGTACGAATTCGAATAGAGATAGCGAGAACAACATTCATGAATATGCAGAAGCTGTTAACAAATCGTAGCCTGAACCTTACTACACGTAACCGTTTCGTTTAATGTCATATATATTCATCATTGCTTGGAGAACGAGACATGGACTATGAGAAAGAACATACAAGCAGAAAGAAAAATACAAGCATTTGAGTTCTGGGATTTCCGACGTACACTTCGAATATCAAGAATGGATCATGTCACAAACGAAGAAGTATTAAGAAGAATGGGAAGGAACTATTAGAACTATTATTACGATAAAAAAACGAAAAACATCTTACCTTGGACACGTTTACCGTAACAACAAATACAAACTTTTACAACTACTTATGGACGAAAAAAATAGCAGGGAATAGAGGACCCGGTAGAAGGAACTGCTCGTGGCTCAAGAACATTCGGGATTGGACAGGAATGAACAGCAATTCACTAATAAGTACAGCCAAGAGCAGAAACGATTTTGCCCAAATTGTTACCAAACTTCAATGATGAAGACGGCACCGCTGAGAAGAGTGAAGGCAAACACAACGGTATAAATACCTTATTTGCGTGTACAGTACCAACGATGGCAAGTTCTTTTTCCATGAGATTTCTGGCCAAGTCGAGTGACGTGAAAAAATTATCGCAATATACTGTCCGGTCGGTATTGCGATACTTATCCACCAAATCCAACACAACTCATGCAACGTTCAAATCTATGAACGCAAGCCATAGCGGCACATTATATTCTGTGATCTTCTCAATGAGTACTCTTATTGTTTATAGGTGCTCGGTTATACTGAACCCCTTGCGAAATCCTGCCTGTTCGCTGTGTTGGTAGTAGTCCAGTTTCGGGGTAATCCGAGTGGATATTATTTTTATGAACAGTTTGTAAGTTTTGGGACAGTAAGCTGATCGGTCTGTAGTTCTCCAGGTTTTCTGTGTCTCCCTTTTTGTGAATCAGTAACACTAACTCGTTTCTCCAATCTTCAGGAATGTTTTCTTCTTCCAGGCATTTGTTAAACAGCAATAGCAGTTGTGTGGTTAACGTGTCTCCCCCTTGTTTCAGCATCTCCCATATTATCCCGTCGTCGCCGGGCGCTTTTACAGTTCTTTGTGTGGTGTAGCGCAGCTCTAATTTCGGACTGTGTAATTTCTGGCATTTCCTCGGAGTTTACGTTAATGATTTTCTTCCGACTATCTTGTTCTGATATGTCGCTCTTGATTCGTACTAGTTTGTGTAAAATTCTTGCGCTGCTCTTATGATATATTGCTTTCCATGCCTTTGCTTTCCATGCCTGAAGACCTTCTAGACTTTGTGTTGTTCTAAGACTTTTTGTGCTCTTTGGATTTTATGCTTCCTGATGTCTTCCTTTGCAATTCGCCTGGCTGCTTTGTTTGTCTCGATGTATTCTGTTGTTGCTCTTATTCGGTATACAATCCAATACCGTATACGCTCCAGCATTGCGAGAGTTTGGGCGCTCAGTTTGTTTGTGCCTTGGAATTTCTTTACAGCGTAACTTTCAGCTGCCTGATGAGGGAGTGTGTGATCTGTTTGTTTAGGTCGTTTATGTCAGTTATTGCAGTTGTATGATTGTTTATGAAGATGTTTTTAGTCGAGATTGGAATTCTACTGGGTTTTCTTTTATTTTTGTTCTATCAACCTGCTTTAGTGTGATTTTCTTCATTCTCCTGTTTCTTTCTAGCTTTTGGTTAATGTGAAATGTTGCTCTTACAAGGCGGTGATCGCTTCCGGTTGTAAACCGTTTAAGTACCTCGACATTTTGTACTACCCATTCTGACATTCTGACAACGGACATTCCCGTTGTCAAAATGTCTAATCTATTTGGTTGGAGGTTCTGCCATCCGGGCTTGCCAAAATCCATTTCCGCTTTTGTTTTTTGGAAAAAAGTGTTTGCGTTGTATAGGTGTTCTTCCCCGAGGAAGTTTGCCATCATTGAGCAAAAACTCAGAACCCGGTGGTTGTTATTTATGCCCACATATCGCGTCGAGTTCGTGTGATACGTTAAGTGAGCGGTGACTACCTGTATTGCTCAAAGGTCCTTTATATATCTGTAGCATATTTTTTTTTCATTTTTTTTATCACAAATAAAAAAATTAATTTAGTAAAGAATTCAACGCAGTCTGCAATTTTTGTTTTGTTAAGTCCAGCAAAATTTTCAGTCAATATTTATGGGGAACCTACCTATAATCGCCATACATATACGAATGTAAAATATAGTAAACTTAATCATTTTCAGCTTGTGTTAATGTCGTGAGGTGGAGTTGTCAAGGACATTTATTGGCGTCAGGTGGAGATGATAAGTTGGTGATGATATGGAAATTAACTGGGGAAGGATCATCCACAATATTTGGTGGTGGAGGAAAAGTAAATGTGGAATCCTGGAAGTGTACACATACATTAAATTCTCACAATGGAGATGTTCTGGATCTTGCTTGGGCTCCACATGATGGTTGGCTGGCCTCAGCCAGTGTGGACAATTCTGTCATTATTTGGAATACTCATAAATTCCCTGAGAAAGTTGCTATATTGAAAGGACATACAGCTATGGTTAAAGTAAGTGTTATATTATTTATTTAATTTGCATGGTTTTGAAAAAAAAAATGGTTAAAATTTCTTTGTTTTTTATGTAATTTTTAAATTTATAATTATAATTTTTTATTGTAATTTTGTAATATTACAGATTAGACTTATTTTTCTCTCCAATAAAACTCTTGTGTATTAGAATACAATTTTGAAATTAAATATTATACTCTTTATTATTACTCATGCATTAAAAGTACTATTTTGGCGCACGTTTTTTAGTACGAGAAATGCTACGTTTGGTTGTATTAATACATATCTTGGGTAACGCACGCAAATATTCAATGTCGCTAGGTTACATTAAAAAAAAACAATTAAATAAATTAAATAAACACAGTTTTGATTGTGATAGACTCAATATTAAAAAAGGGACGTGAAAGTGACAGTGACGTGAATGTGACAAATACATTTACATTACAAAATAAAAATTAAAGGAAATGGTTTAAAATGAGTGTAAATTCTATGGTGATACCGGAGGCTGAGGAGAGTTCTTATGATGAATCCACACCCTGGAGACAATTGAAAATGCAAATTCTTAATTTTTGTTTCTATCTTTTTTGGATGGCACCTGGATCCCAAACTTGTAAGATACATCCCCTCACATGAGTAATAAAAAATATAAAATCAAGTAGCCAAGGTAAATCGCCATTTAGACCGCCACATGAACGTTGTCATAGATATGTCATCTTGCTGGCTACACATCAAAGAGCAGTTTTGGCAAGAACTTCAAGATCTTGTTTTGTTGTGCCCAGAAGAAGACTTCTTACTCATATGTGGCGATTTAAATGGGCATGTTGGCCAAAATAAGGATGGTTACAGTTGTCACGGTGGAAATGGCTACGGTAGTAGGAATGAGGGAATTTGTAAAGAATATGGGAATTTCCATTTTTTTTTGGGTTGGCGGATTTTTACCTTGAATAACTGTTACTAATCGTCCTCCGTAGTGTATTTGCAAACTTAGAGAGCCAAAACGAAGCTTCTACGTCGATTTATTAAAAAAATATACGGGTTTTTATAAAAAAATTGACATTTTTTTGACGCAACAGTTAATATTTTCCTTAACTGCCTAACCTCTCTAATTAATTGTCAAACAAAAAGTGCAGGAGAAGCCCAACCGACGTTGCCAATTTTATCTTTTTATTTTACCTTGTTTTGGTAAACACTTCAATATAAAATTTCTGCACATGCACTTACAACAACATTGAAATATAAATGTAATTTTTAATTCTAATTTCATTCTAATTGGTTTAACTTAGGTTAACTCAATACTTCTTGCAACTTTATCTTATTTTAGACCATATCGGCGCAGCAGTGCGTTTAAATTTATGGCCCTTGACGGTATTATTAAAAAAATAGGTACCAAAGGAGACACAGACCCGTCTGCAACTTCACATCTATTTGAAAGTTTTGCGCATGCCCATTGTTGTAGCAGAACATAGACGTAGTGAAAAATAATTTTGTGAGGGGTTTATTTTGTAACTAGAAAATGTAGTAACTATTGTTTTCATCTGCCTGTACTAATCATCATAATCATTTAATCGAACCTGCATATTTCGGGTGAAATAGTTGTTCTAAATTGAAATGTTGAATACAAATAATAAATCCACTAAAAATACAGATGAATTGCTTGTATGAAAACTTATAATATATCCAGGGAAAAATGTAAATAAATTAATATTTTCATCAAATTAATTAAAAAAAAATCGCCAGATCCTCCATCTGGAAAATACAAATTAAATTTTGAAATTAAAAAAAAAAACAGATAAAATCTTACATTGGACCGAGAGTTCGCGCTACCGCGCGTAAGTTGTCTTGATTTATCTTCCCGCTTCGCGGCGGGCAACCTAATCTAACCAGGGTTAAACCAACGGCCCTTGCCACTTTGTCCTACATTGGACCGAGAGTTCGCGCTGCCGCGCGTATGTTGTCTTGATTTATCTTCCCGCGTCGCGGCGGACAACCTAAATCTAACCAGGGTTAAACCAACGGTCATTGCCACTTTGTCCTACATTGGACCGAGAGTTCGCGCTGCCGCGCGTATGTTGTTTTCATTTATCTTCCCGCTTCGCGGCGGACAACCTAATCTAACCAAGGTAAAACCAACGGTCCTTGCCACTTTGTCCTATAATGGATCGAGAGTTCGCGCTGCCGCGCATATGTTGTCTTGATTTATCTTCCCGCTTCGCTTTGTTATTTTAAATTATTTTTCCTACTAACCTTAATATTTATTCACTACCAAACTGTTCCCGCCACTGTGTGTTTTACGTTAGTTCAATTTATACCACGGAGGCGCTACCAGGCACGGGTCTGTCTCTCCTACTGATCCAAAAAATACATTGTGAATTAGATAAAATAAACAAATTGTAATTTTATTATATTTCAATATAAACTGAATTTGACAAAAAAAAAATAATTTTTGCAAAATATTAAAAACAAAACACAGTTTTACCAAAAATTTTATAAAAAAATTACCATTTAAACAAAAAAATAAACATTAATTGAAATTTTGATAATAAAAAAACATAATACCATTCTGATAAAAAAATACATATCAAAAAAATAAATAAAATAAATATTCAATATTCTCGTTTGGATCAACCACATCACAATCACAAAAAAATCCTCTATCTAAGAAATCAAAATGCAAAAAATCCATACGAAATCAATGTCCGAACTCAATTTAAAACCTGGAGAGCGGACAGACAAAGGGATGACGATTGAGAACCAGAGGGCATTAAAGACCACTATAAAAAGGAAAAAAATTAACAGAAAAACTGCAATTTTAACTGTTAAAAAACTTACTAATTAACTGTGATTTAGTCTTCGTCATCCTCGTATTCCTCATCTGTGTCATGATCCTTACCAAGTCCTCCTTCTGGCAGGGGATGTACGGGATTGCACAACTTACCTGCCATACGGAAAAGTTCCAGAGTGGGATCGAGCCGAAGCTCTTTACACCTCTTCTGAAACATGTATCGAGCAAGATTATCTGGTACGTGTGATTTGGTACGACCAGAAGATTTAGCTATAAGACCGCTATAGGCCTTCCAACAGTCACTGATAACCCTCGTACCCGGAGCTATCCATGTCTCGATTAAAGGCACAAGAGTATCAGAGTCGCGTTTCTCAACGGCTACCATAAAAAACGCGACCAGTGCCACGTTCGTAACCGCCGAAAACGCACTGTCCTTCCACTCTGTGACCCCTATGATATTTGCGCTTTCCGAACTTGGATTCGTCAATCTCAACGATCTTATTAAGACCACCGAGTTTCTCAGGTTGGGTAAAAAAATTATCAAAAACAATTTCTCGGCAAAAAGATGCCCAATCAACTAATGTAGATGCATGGACATCTTCAATTGTCTGCCGATCAATGCCAATGATGCATTTTGAACCCAAAAATAAAACCTTTCCCAACCCTTTCCCCTTTCCCAAGAGAACCCTTTCCCAAGTATCTTCAATAATGCGCTGGGCGCGCATGTGATCGAGAGTTCGCGCTGCCGTGCTGTATGCGGTCTTGATCTATTCTCTCTCGGACAACCTAACCTAACCAACTCTCAATTAAACCACATGCGTGCGGCAGCGGCAAAAAGATGTCCATGCCTACATTAGTTGATTGGGCATCTTTTTGACGAACTCTGGATCGAGAGTTCGCGCTGCTGCGCTGTATGCGGTCTTGATCTATTCTCTTTTGGACAACCTGACCTAACCAACTCTCAATTAAACCACATGCGTGCGGCATGATGGCCTAGTAGAGACCATCCGACACACCCTGCTAGATACCAGATGAGGCTCTGGCGACCGAGTCACGGCGGTATAACCGTTAGAACTGAAATTAAGGAAATGTAATTTCATACCCATGGAGGAAGATAACGGGAAATCACCTCCATTATACTTCCCAAGAGAACCACATGATGACGACATTCAAGTCATTATCGTGGTCGCAAACATTCATTAGTGAATATGCATAAGAAGAAGAAGAATACATAGAAGATTAACATGACCCCTGCGCAAGAATTAAAATAAAATTAAATATATTTAATACATATAATACTTAAATTGTAGCGACACAGAAAAAAAGTATAATCCCTGCAAAAGAATTGAACTTGGCAACAGCGGATCTACTGTATAAACATATTTTCTGTCAATTAACTGGACAGAAGTTGCAGTTAAATTTGTTGTTGTATTAAAAAATGTCAGTTTTTTGGATTACAAAAGCCCGGATATTTATTGAACCAGCCGACGTAGAAAATTCATTTTTACTTTTCACGTTTAGAAATACACTTTGGAAGACGATTAGCAACAGTTAGTGAAGGTAACTCCACAATTCCCATATTCTTAATAATAGCCGGAATGAGGACAGATGCCGAGTCCTAGACTTTGCTGAAGCAAACAACCTCATCATAGGCAACACCTTCAAAAAGCGTACTAGACATCTCATAACGTACACTAGCGGTGATTATAGAAGCCAGATAGACTTCATATTGTTACGGCGTTGCAACTTCCGATCAATCTCAGATGTGAAGGTTATATCTTCAAATGTGAAGGTTATACCTTCAAACTGTGTTGCCCCACAACACAAACTACCGACCTGAAGACTCACTACCGACCTGAAGATCAGCTAACGTTGGATAGGAGGATATTCAAGCGCCCAGAAAAAAATAAAGTGGCGGAAACTACAAGACCAGAAATCAGCATCGGTTAGCAGAAGGTGTCCCAATCACATTTCCTCCTGGGGACTCCAACAATATTGACACCTCATGAACCAATTTCTGTAAGTCAATGACTGCTGTTGTAGCAGAAATATTGGGTTCAACAAAACCAGGAATTCACCATATTGACAAGTAGACATGGTTGTGGACAGCTCAGGTACAAGAAAACGTCCATGATAAGACAGCATGCAAAACCTGGCTTTCTCAAAAAACAGACGAGAACAGAGAGAGATACATTACTGCTAAACGAGAGGTAAAAAAAGCTGTCGCTGAAGCAAGAACCAACTGCAGCAGTTGGTTCTTGCTTCAACAATCTCTACCTCAAATTTCACACCAAAGAAGGAGAAAAGGATATATACCGCCTGAGCAAAATCAACAAGGGATATTGAATACTATGTGTGCATAAAGAGCAAGGAAGGCAATAGATTTCAGAGCAAGCATGGGATTCTCAAACGCTGGCATCAGCATTTTGAGGAGATCTCAAATATAGAGTTTCCGCATCCACCAAACCCAGAAGGTGTCCCAATCATCACTGCAGAAGAACCAAAATCACTGCAGAAGAAGTTGCCATTGCCCTCAAAAGCATGAGAAATTAGAGATCTCCTGGACCAGACAATCTTCCCACTGACTTATGGAAGTTGCAAGAACTGCAAGCCTCTGCAATTGATTAGGTTGTTACCTTTTTCAACGCTATAATCGACTCGTTACTACGACGGCGCTACTATCCCCCAATACGCCTACTCTCACATACAATGAAGATCTTTGAGAGAACTATTGATCATCGACTATGTAATATCAATCAGTGTGGATTTGTCAAGAGAGCTGGAACTACTGACGCCATATTTGTAGCACGATTACTCTTGGAGAAGCAAAGTGAGAAAAGGAAACCACAGCATATTGCCTTCCTCGACCTCGAAAAGGCCTTTGATTGTGTTCCTCATAAGTTAATTTGGTTTTGCGCTCTGAGACCTTGGACTGCCAGAATTTGTTAATGTGGTCAAGATGCAATACACAAACACCAGTAGTAGAGTACGTTGTGCTGCCGGCACCTCAGATAACTTTCCTGTAAATGTTGTGGTCCACCAAGGTTCAGCACTATCACCATATCTGTCTTTGTTGTCATGGACACCATCCCTCGTGATCTACAACGTAATGTCCATTGGACTCTTTTGTATGCGGATGATGTTGATGTTCCCGGGTGTACTTTGCGAGCAGAAAATACCACTTCATCTCAAATCCAAGATATATCGCACAGTGATACGGCCTGTTGCACTATATGGAGTTGAATGTCATCTGGAAAGATTTCTGAACGTCATCCACATGCCATGGAAATGAGAATGCTTCGTTGTGGAATGGGCATCTCCCTTATTGACCATGTCAGAAACGACACAATTCGAGAGCAAATGGGTGTCGCTCCAATTTTGGACAAAATGATAGAGAAACGACTCCGATGGTATGGCCATGTACTGCGAGCAGCTCCTGGTACTATTGTCAACTCTTCCCTCCATTTTGAGATTGAAGGCCAACGTCCCAGAAGAAGACCGAAGCAGCGATGGCAGGACACGATAAATAGTGACCTAAAAATCGTGGGCCTAAAACCAAATGACGCACAAAACCGTGCAAAATGGCGGTCATTGACCAAGAAAGCGGACCCTGCACCAGCGGGATAACGCTAAGAAGAAGAAGATATATCGGCGGATAGTCTCATGAACGTATATTTCGCGACATTCCATAGTAATTTAAAATTTGGAATAATGTTTTGGGGCGGAGGAAAGAATATTTCTCAAATATTCAAAATACAAAAAATGGCAATTAGAATAATACAAGCCCTAAAATACAAAGAAACTTGTAGAGGCAGTTTTATTGAAGCAGAAATTTTAACAACGAGAGAGACGTATATTATATGAAACGCTAATATTTACACTTAAAAACAAAAACTTATTTGAGTCCTACGAAAATAAGAGAGACAAGAAACAAAAACGTAAGCTACAACTTACCAATACATAGGTTAACCATGACAGAAAGAGGATCCATACTCCAATATGAAATTGTACCACACTCTTCCAAAAGCAATAAATCTTTCAACAAATGTCAAAACTTTTAAAAAACGCAAGTTTTTTTGTAAACAAGTTCGCAATTTAATTTTCGATTGCTACTTTTGGACATTGAACCTTACAATATTGAGGAATACTATGAGAGGATAACATAAGCAAGAGACACCTTGGACAAATTTCACTTAGTAATATATAAGTATATGTAATGGTACTGTATGTATTTTTATATGCATTTTATACATTAGATAATGAAATATATTAATTTTGATTTTTTTGATTTTATGAGTAAAATCAAAAGCTTACCATTGTCTGCTAAAATTGTAACAGACAGGACAAAAAAATGTCAATAAATGCATAATATACATACGAATAACAAGTTGAGGACGTTAAAAAATAGCATCGGCCATATCAATAGCGGCCGATGAGTCTTATAACATAAAGGATACTGCGCAAAATGTCGTGTTTGCTCGCTATATTTCATCAGGTGGTCCCAAAGAAGAACTTCTGGGTTTATTGCCACTCTATTGACTCTTTGGTCAAACACGAGATGAGGATGTTACATATGCTGACCGAATGTGTGTGAATTGCGACAGATGGAGCTAAACGTATGGTGGGTAATAAAAGTATTTGTTACAATTTTAAAAGAAAAAAATTATCATGACATGTTATCTTTCCATTGCATAATTCATCAGGAAGCAAAGTTGTGGATTTGGTAGTTCAGGCCAATAATATTATCGCAAAGGTTTATCATTGCCAATTTAAAGAGTCTTTGAGTGTAATGGAGAGTGAATATTCAGACCTTCTGTTCAACAGAGTCCGATAGCTTTCAAGAGGAAATATGTAATCTCGTTTTGCATTGTGCTTTAACGGAATTAAAATATTCTTCCATAACAGTGGAATTAATTATCCAGAATTAAAAGAGGATCAGGGTTGCAAAAATTTTAATTTTTATGGGAAAATTACAGGGAAAAGGAAATACAGTATAATAATAATAATAGCCCCTTTCCTCCTAGCATTTACACGCCTTAAGGGGGGTAGCTAAACAAGGGTAGCTATTTTTCAGCCTCGGCTTATGTTAGAGATAGGGTGGCTGGCCCTACACTCCCACGCCGCCTATTATTACGCCAGGTTTAACACCAGCTCCTCAGGAAATACAGTATAATCTTGATAATCCGGCGGGTAATCCGTAATCCGGTGCTCTGGGGAAACACGTGTTTTTTCTTTACGCTGCCCCGCGCCAGATATAAACCTCGCGCACAAAAGAAATAAAGTCAAAAAGAACCATCCAGTGTTCTTGGAAAAAGGTCAGGCCAACACACTCTGCTTTTAACTCTGAAGAGTTGATTGTCGATTCTGACTAAGCTAAGTCAACTCTACAATTGTTTGTACTCTAAGTTTGTACATAAATTTTGTATGTACACATTTACTTATATAGATACATATTTATTCTTTCTGAAATACATTTGTACATAATATACGTAAAATTGTTACGTATGTGTTTTTTTTGATAATCCGGCGGTTGTCTAGTCCCACATGTGTCGGATTATCAAGATTATTCTGTAAAGAACGTTAACTCACTTAACCTTTTCGCTACGGAGTGCTTTTCTACAAGTCGTACCCTGTGTACGGGGTACTGACGGTAGTGTTTAGCATACGTCCGGAATTATAAATGAAAGGCTGGACAGTTCTGGTTGATACGTTTTTTAGGGGCTGCAGTGAAATGATGCAAGCGGATTTCTACGGTTCCCGTAGTTTGGGCCGAAAAAAATGATTACACTGAAATCAAATTTTGATATGTCTATAACATTTTTAGTAGTTTATATGATAACTATAATACAGCGGATGAGATGATTTCCCATATTAAGTACAGAAAAAACGCTTGCGTATTCCCGGTTAAAGTTTTTTTGTTTTGTTTTAAAAACTAATCCGGTTCCCGTACACGGGGCACGAAAATATGTTACGGCTTTATCCGGTTCCCGTAGCGAAAGGGTTAAAATAACAGAAGTTATCCGAGTACCGCCAAGAAAATACTGTTGTGATTGATACCGATTGTTTCAGTATAGTCATTATTAATATGCAGAAATCTTTTCAAATCAGATTCCATGAATTTATAAATCATAAAGCGAGGTTGGCTTTCATTACCGATCCTCTTAATGCAGATTTGAAGGATTTAATATTTTCTCCGTTCGGTATTGATGGGGATGATGAGGAAAACCTGGGGAAGGAGAAATACAAACTGACACAATAGTGTAGTTTACGATACTTGGAATAGCATTCCGGGCTCATACCACGAGTCGTGTTAAAAAAAATTGCATTTGGTGTTCTCACTATTTTATGATCTTATTTGTGTGAGGAATCATTTTCTAACATGAATCTGATTTAGACCAAACTGAGAAGTCAGTTAACATGAAAATTTACTTCCAGTTATTTGCCAGACTTTAAAAATCTTTCCAATGAAATACAATTTCATTAATTATAATTATTATTTTTACATTTTAACGAGTTAAACGAGTAGTTTTACGAGTACATTTTAATCTACCTATGTAAATAAAATTTGTTTTTCAAAGAAATACAAATATTTATTTTTAACCAAATTTTTAATTTAAAAAATACTGAAGAAAATACAAAAATATAACTTTATGAAAAAGAAATCATTCGTGGCTCTTGATCCAGTTTGATCATTCAAAATTCTAAATTAAAATTTTGCCGACCCCAGTTCTAGAGAATGGTTATAAAATGAACTTGTGTCTTTTTTATGAAGAAAGGAACAAAAATGTTCTGAAAAATGAATTGAAATACTTACGAAAACAAAATCTACCACTAGCATTTAAACCTTTAAAATTATCCCACATATAATTTAATGCTAAAGACAAAATCGACCCCCTCAAAAAATTCAGCGTATAGTAGATCATTGTTCGCAATGCAACGTCAAACAAGACGAAGTATTTCAACTCGTTTTTCAGAATATCTTCGTCAATTCATTTTCTAACCATTGCATGGAATGTGCTTATAAATTTCCCGAAATTTATAATTTAAAAATCCTCTATACTTGCAACAAAAGCCGGAAGCTTAATCTTCTGGAGTCATTAGAAATTTTCGAACAAAGCTGTAATCAGTCCTTAACCAGCAAACCGACCTAATCTTTTCACAACTTTTTAATCTGGCGCAATCGTCTCCAGATAAATAACAATAACAATAAAACTACAGACATACACCTCCCCTGCCTACAAAAGCTCTTAGTATACATTCAATCTCATCAATTTCTAATCCACTTGAATGAATGAACTTCGAATGACCAGTCGAAACTCGAGTGTGTAGATTTATATAACTTCACAAGTTATATCATATTTTCACAAAAACTAGTACATGCGGGTGGAATAGTTGAATAGGGTGGAAAAGTTGATGAAGGTGAAACAATTGAAAGTGTAAATGGTATAGTTGTAAGGGCGAAATATAGAATCTTGGGCATTTGGTAGTTGTACAATATAAATATTTGAAAATTTTAAATATGAACTCCTTCATTAAAAAAAATCTCTTGCAGAAAAGAGTTGAAATTTGCGAATTGCCGCGGTAAAAGTTGCTAAAGTTGAAAGACGGATGAAATATGACGCGCGAAAAATTGGCGACGATTCCCAGTGTTCTGGGGGGCGCACCGTGCTAGCGAAACGTGCAAACTTGGTTTCAGAATGTCGGCAATTTCCGGCTGAAGTACTCCGTTCAAAAATTTCTGAAAAATTCGCATGCACCTCTCAGCTAGGACACAAAATGCGAATTTCGTTTTTTTGCAAAAACTTTGCCAGTTGCGAGCTTTTTACAACTTTTAATAGCCTATGCTACGGTCCAGTCCGTTCTCGATCTACCACTGCAGGGCAGGAAATTGTGCCATTTGTACTTTTGTAGATCTTGATTGCGGATTGACATCCTACCGGTTTCCTACTATCGGCCGTGCCGACCTCGTGGTTTCTGCGAATCGGCACATCGTACGCAAGATACCTCCATCGAACAGTGTAGAAGAAATTGCAAGATTCCACCCACTTCCGGTTCGGCAGCCGCAAACGTCCGCTTTTGCAAAAACATCTACTGCACGGCCATTTACGAAACGGGACCCGCAAACGGGAAGGCGTTCCGTTCAGCGGTCGGCTCGCAATAGAACGTCAAAAAAGATCGTTTTTTGCGATATTTTTTTTTTCGCTTTTCGCACTTATTTCCAAATTTTCAGCGAAGACTAAAATTCGAGATGACTATTTTGTGCGGAAAAAATCACCATTCGCGTCGCGATCGGTCCAAATACGGCCGCTCGGCGGCCGAGAAACGGAAATTTCGATTTCGCGCCGCACCCCCGCCACCTTCGGCACCACAAAATATCTCAAAGATTCGTCAATTTGTCTGGAGTTCTTTTTAACATTTTAACACTCTCTAATGTTCGTGGGCCGACATCCTTTGAATCACTTCGAACTATCAATGGTGCAGTGTGCCCAACATTTCTTGCTGCATGTCAACAGCTCAATTTGCTTGAAACGAAATTCATTGGGACATTACAATAGTTGAATCAGTTATTTCTCGATCAAATCATTGAACTGTGGAACAAGTACAAGGATGACATGTCAGAAGACATTTTACATCGAATTCGTGTCACTTCAGGGAATCTCTATCTCGAGATGAATGAGGAAATATATAACTAGGCCTTGCTTTTGATAGAAGTCATGTGTTACCTTATGTGCGGCAGTTTGTTAGTAAAGTTAGGAATTCCAACGCCAAATCGTCCATGAACGACGCTTTCAATGGAGAATTGGAACATGAACGTGAATACGACCGAGATGCATTGAACGAATCAGTTTGAATGAGTGTACCACTGTTGAACTCAAAACATAAGGATGTGTGCGATAAGTTTGTGGGTGATACGCCGTTCTTCTTCTTCTATTTTTTCTGGGTACAACCCTTGGTGGGTCTTGGCTGCGTTAACGATTTGCCTCCATCGGTTCCGGTCCAACATGGCCTCCTTCCAGTCAAATACCTGCATAGTCTGTAGATCTTTCAAAATGTTGTCCTTCCATCTGATACTCGTGCCGCCCCAGCGGTCTCTTTCTTGCTGGGAGATACGCCGTTGGAATAAATATATGACGGTTTGCAGATGAATTTGTTTACATTCCAAAGAAATCTCTGGAATTATTCTTAGCAAAGCTCTCTTCGATTTGGGTTAGTTGGTTTTATGCGAAGGTCCGTTTGGTTCCTCGAATTATCTTGGCTGTAACCTTTAATTTTTCTAGAAATTTATGCCAATTTTCCTTGGTCTTTTTAGAATTCCACTTCACCCAGCCTGTTTGTCTTTGGGCTATTGCATTGTCACAGTGTTCAGTCCACCACGGATGTTTCCTTCTTCTAGCGAGAGGGGCGAGTTCATTGGCCGCCTTGACAAGAGCCTCCTTCTGTTGGTCCCAGCTGTATAGATCTGTATTGTTCAGTCTCTGACTTACTTTTTGACTGTTTTTAAGTCACTCTACATCAAATCTTACCAATTTGGAGGTTCTGTGTAATCTAGTGTTTCTAGGTTGGAGTCTTATTTTGATCTTTGAGAGGTAGTGGTCTGAGTCCAGATTGTACCTTTCTTAGTACCTTCACGTTTTGTATTTCCTTTTGAGATTTTCGTGAATGGCCACATGGTCTATCTGGACTTCACCCAGGTTGGTATTAGGTAAAATCCAAGTCTTCTGTTTCCTTGGCAAGTGTTTGAAAGCTATAGACTTCATGAGGAGGTACGCTCTTCATTACGCGCTAACCCACTTTTCCTCTGAGGATTAATAATTTGATTTGATTAATAACAAAAATATTTAATATTTCATACATTGTTAATAATAATTTCGAAAAACACATTCAAATTGTACTTACTATCTGTAGAATACATTTTTCAGAATCCAAATTCCTTAAGTTTTCGCGATTCTACAGCCGTTTGAACTTCGTGTTACGACGAGCAACCATTAAACAATAAGGCAGGCCAGACGCGTGGCGGGTTCACGATCATAATACATACTAGAGTGCCACTAATGGTCATAATACATACTAGGTGTACCACTGCAACTATTCTAACAATTCTAAGTTCCTAGAAAAAAATATATTTTTCACTTTTAGCTAGCTTTTTGGGATTTCCGACCACTGTGCGTATCGGTGAAGTCTAATTTTTCGTAATCTTTCTAATTTTTAAGTTTACAGTAAAATGTTATAAGCATTTTCGATAGAACTCTAAGAGTTCTACCAGGAACTATAAACAGAACTATTGCGTGATTTTTTCTCTTCGTCGCATTGGCGAAGTCCAATTTCTGACATATGTATCTTTCTAATTTTTAATTTTACCGAAAAATGTTATAAGAATTTTCAATAAAACTCTAAGAGTTCAACCGGGAACAGCAAACAGAACTATTGCGCGATTTTTCTTCTTCACGTCGCCGCATCGGAGAAGTATATTTTTCGTATATCTCCAATTTTTAACTTTACAGAAAAAAAGTTATTAGGATTTTCGATAGAACTCTAAACAGAGTGCAGTTCCCGATATAACTCTAAAAGTTCTATCGGGAACTGCAAACAGAACTGTTACGCTTTTTTTAATTTTCAATCAAAACCATGGGCCCCTTATTTTTGCAAATACAGTCGAACTTCCATAACTCAAACTTCTGTAACTCCAATTTGTCTATAACTCGAATATTTTTAGAAATTCATGCGTTTAGATAGCATTTTACTTATTAATTATTTAACTTAATTAACTTCCATAACTCGTATTTTCCTCAATTCGAATTTTTCCATAACTCATAAGTAAAAATTTTACAATGGTAAAATTTTACATAGAAAATAATCTCTATAACTCCAATTTTTTAACCGCCGCGTATTTCCCAAAACATGATGCCGGATATTGCCTACGATAAACCGTCGATAGTGTCGATAGTGTAATCCTCGGCTAGATTAGGAAACATTTTACTTTTCATATTTTATGATCACCAAAAACTCGAATAAAGCAAAACTATGAATTTACCAGCGGGTGTGCTTTAGGAAGATTACGATAGGATATTATTCTCCCGATAATCGGTAATCCAAAAAGAGGCGATATAATCGGCGATATGATCATCCACAAGGTGCTATATATTATGGAAAACAATAAAAAATCAATGACTTTCAAAAAATATTAATATATTAATTAAAATTATTTTTAATTAATTATAATTATATAACATCATATTAATAATGTATACATATTTCTTTTTTGTTTATAAATATATACATATGTACTTATGTATTTACTTTGAATAAATTGTGTATAGTGTATTTTACTCATTTTATAGTTACGTATTTCTATAACTCCAATTTTCTATAACTCGATTTTTTTTCATGAACTATGGCAATTTGACTTAGGGAAGTTGGACTGTATCTTTTGAACCAAGGTTTTGATCAAAAAAATGTCAAAGGGATCTTCGATGGAACTCTTAGGGTGCTATTTAAATCCGCAAATAGAACTGTTTTTGCAATTTTCAAAATTCATTTTTTTTGCAAAATAACAATTTTTGCATAATTTTTTGCATAATTGGTCAAGTAGTAGTAGTAGTTAATCCTTTATTGGCATAAATTTTACTTTACAAATTTGTGATTACAACTTATCTAGTATAAACTTACATTCAAAACAAAACCGAGATCCCTATATCTTAAAAAACAAAAAAAAGGAAAGAAAGAACAAAAACAATATTAGTCTCTAAAAAAGGAAATATATATACATATATACACATACAAAAATAAAAGAGAACACAAACTACTCTGAGCTCATTGAACCCGCGTATTTGCATTTTAATACTTTCTTCATGTATTTGAGACCCGAACCACTTTCGTCCATAACTTTTTCCCAACTTCTTACTGTTGCCTTTACCGCTTTTCCACTTCAGTCCATACACATTTTCTGCAACTCGCCACCCAATGTTGCCACAACTCCTCACCTTCTCCGCATGCTCGGCACGTTCTATCACCTGCAGCCATCCAATATCTCCTACCCCTTTCTTCACTTCCGCATCTAAAATGCGCAATAGTCGTCTGTGAGACTTCGGGGTTGAGGAGATATTCTGGGCATCTGCCTGTAACTTGGATCTTCCTGTAGTCTTTGTTATAAGTACCTTCGTCTATATGTTTCTGTCTCTCCTGTAGCTCTACCTCTATTAGTCTCTCTTCCAAAATTTTTTCAACTAGCATTCCTTCATTTATCATTCTCTCAATCTCTACGTGACTCCATCCACCTGTTTCATACATCAGCTTTCGTTGGTATCCCCACTTGGTTTCAGTCTTACATTCTACCCTTTCTTTCCTTAACACTTTCAGCACTTCTTTCACTATTCTTTCCTCATTCATACTATTCACATTTCTTTTAAACTTGGCCACTCTCGTTGATGCATAACTGGCGACTTTGTTGGTGTTTGTCTCCTGGAGAACAATATACCAAGGGGTAGACCTCTCCAACTGGAGAATCCTCTTAATATATTGTAGTTGTACCCTTTCTGTCCACCTCCTCCTTTGCTCCCCAGATTTCCGCCCCGTACATCAGGATACTTCGCACACATGCCTTCCAAATCACCATCTTGGCCCTATAATTCTCTCTAAAGTAAACTCTCCACACATCCCAGAACCTATTAGCCGCTATCCACGCTTTTTTAACGATAAATCGAATATGCTCTCTGCACGAACCATTCTGCTGGAACACAAAACCTAGATATTTGAAACTTCCCATTTAAAACTCTCTCTCTTTGCTCCCTTTCTCTTCCGGAATAGCATCCACTTAGTTTTTTCTACGTTCACCTTTAACACGCGCTTCTTAAAAAACCTTTCCAGTCGTGTTAATACCTCCTGGTCAAGTACTCCAGAACTATAGTCGAGGTGCAGGAATACGTAAAAACGCACAGTTTGTGGTCATCAAAAGTTCATTTTTTGGTATTTTCCATTTTTTTCGCGAAATTCTGCAGAACTATTGAAATTTTGCACATAGACTCTAGAACTATCTAATTTGATACTATATAATAATAATTAAAATATTAATTTGGTAACTAACTATTTGATCTATCATTGTGAAAAGTAAAAAATCACCGAATATACAGATTTTGTATGTACACATACTATATAGATATCAATTCAGACAATCGTCAAAGACAAATAAACCAATATATCAACAAAAGCAAAAGGTTAACAAACAAATATATCCCGGGCATATCAATTCAACGTTTGTGAAGAATCAGGAAATATCACTTGGGGGGAGGGGGAATGTAGTGAGATATCACGTGTATTTGTTTTTTCGTTGAACGCACGATTTTTAAACCGAAAAGTGGGGCGCGACTTGTACCAAAAACTACACGTAATTTTAAGTAGGAGGGGGGGGGGTGTCTTAACCTAAAAGCTCACCACGTATCGCCAGAGGGTGGGCCTTAAAAGTTGCTAAAAAACGTGATTAATGGACAACCCCTATATAATTAACTCAGTATACATTAAGGACACCCATAAGTAGACCCCATATCTGACGTGTGCGAACTTATTTTCTTTTCGTAAATTGTAAAAGTAAATTAAATTATTGCCGCTTGGTCGACAGCTCACATTTCTTGATTCGAAATATAATGAATTAAATTGAAACATAAATATTCCTCTCAAAATTTGTATTTAATTCAACCTTTATTGTATATCTAGGGTGTTTCATGGGATCCTGTAGGCAAATACATAGCCAGTCAGTCTGACGACAAATCATTAAGGGTTTGGAGAACGGCAGACTGGCAGCAACAAGAAGTTGTGACAGATGCTTTCACTGATTGTTCTGCCACTACACACGTCTTGAGATTATCATGGTCACCTGATGGTCAATATTTAGTATCTGCTCATGCCATGAATGGTGGAGGTTCAACAGCTCAAATTATTGAAAGGGATGGTTGGAAGCAAGATAAAGATTTCGTTGGTCATAGAAAAGCTGTAACTTGTGTGGTAAATAACATTGAAATTTGAAATTTACGAATTAATTAATCATTCAATCTCCATTTTAAGCGATTTAATTCAAATATATTAAAGAAAATGAGTCCAGGTAGTCCAAAAACACAACAGTATTGTTGTTGTGCGGTTGGATCAAGAGATCGTTCTATCAGTGTTTGGTTGACATCTTTGAAACGTCCATTGGTTGTGATAAAAGATTTATTTGATGACAGCGTACTGGATATTTCATGGAGTAGTAATGGTTTACATTTACTTGCTTGTTCCTGGGATGGAACTGTTGCTTGTATTATTTTTAATTCTGACGAAATTGGAATTCCTCTGTCTGAATGCGAAAAGGTTAGTGAAACATTTTTTTATTATTGTTGTATTCATATTTAATATGCGAACTATTCTGAAAAAATATGATTTGAACATTAAAAATTAAATTAAATGCACTATATTAGTTTAAAGGTAGGCACGGTATGCTATCACGAGCTTAAAGAACGTATCCTTAATTTTGTATGGACATATTTTAGTTAGGACCCTTTTTCTTTTCATTTTGCCTTATAGGAGCGCAAGAGTTCTAGTTACGTTACATCATCGTAGCTTCGGTATGCGTGAAAAATCTTGGTAGATAATAAATTTGACGAATGTACAGCATACGTTTTGACTCGATTCAGCCAGCTGCCTAATTATTCAATAACCCAAGTTGTACAAAAACTACAGAATTAGTATTTTTCAATATTCCATTTAAACAAATTGCTTAAAAACAAAACTGTACGTATACTTATTAAAAAAGTTCTGAATACAAAATAATGTAAAATTAAATTTATTTATGTGTTATACAAGAATTCGTCGAAAGTGGATCATAGCCAGCCTTACAACATCAACCTGTATTACAAAATTATTGTTTCAATTTATTAATATAAAATGTACAATTTGACAAGTTATTGAATGAAATTGGACAATCTACAGAAAACGAAACGTGAACATTATTTAAGGGGTTATGCCTAGTTGTAAGTCTAAAAAATGTGATTTTTCCGGAATTTTTTGTGAAGATGCATTATATTATATAAATATATCAAATACATGTGCATTTAGAGAATTTAATGTACTTTAAAAATCCGCTATTTTTTTTAAATATTGAGTTCCCTTGCTACTATAGATGATCTCCTGATGGTCCTCCGTAAAAAGGTGTCCGGCGGTGAGCAAGATATCTGGTTCAAATTATCTGACTTTAAAACACAAAACGGATGTATTTCCTGGATAGGTAAATACGGGTAATGAACGAAGGAATAGTCAAAATTTCTATTTTTGACAAAATGGCGGTCTCAAAAAAAAAAAACGTTTTTTTCTACAAAATTCTCTGGCTTTTTTTTGTAGAAATCTTATTCCTTCGTTCATTACCTGAGAAATATATCTAAGAAAATTGTGTATAAATTTCAAAACGATCGGCCCAGCCGTTTAGGCTAAACTTTGCTCACCGACTCTGAAAACATCGTTTCGAAATAAACGCGTTTAAAATTTGAAGAGACATTTACACTTAGTTAAAAAAGATGCTTTTCTACTTATAACGAGTCATCTATTCCAGGACCATAAGAAGAACCTTCTGCGTCGTCGTTTCATCTTCTAAAATTAGGTTTATAAAGCTGGCACAGCCACCTCTTCAAAATTCAAATTTGATAACACCAGAATTATGTGCTCTTTATGTGCTAATTATGTGTCGCAATCGCGATTTTTGTGCTCGAAGCCTTCAATGGAAGAATCAAATTTTACCCCACTAGTAAAATTTGATTCTTTCATCGAAGGCTTCATTGAAGTGCTAACTTAACAGTCAAGCTAGCACCCACCCATCCGAAAAATTGGGATACCGATACCAAATAAGCACTATAATTATGTGCTTTTCAAGTACCCTGGAGCGAATTCGCTAACTCAACCCCTTGTGCGAAAAACTCACCCCGAACGGAATGAGGCATAAGAGGCGAAATCTATAATAATCGAGCAAACAAGTTTTAACCAACGCGATATTGCAATAATTATGTGTTCTCCAGATATTATATTCCCGATTTTTGTGCTCGCACCCTTGTACGAAAAATTCACCCCGAACTGTATTAGCCTTAAGAGGTAAAATATTTAATAATCGAGAACAGAAATTTTAAATAAACCAAAATTATTTCAATAATGATGTGCTCTCCAGATACGCTATTTACGATTTTTGTGCGAAAAACACCCCGAATGGAATGACCCTTAAGAGGTGAAATTTATAGTAATCGAGCACACAAGTTTTAACCAACGCAATATTATTGCAATGATTGTGTTCTCCAGATATGATTTTCGCGATTTTTGTGCTCGCACCCTTGTACGAAAAATTCACCCCGAACGGTATGAGTCAATAGAGGTGAAATCTTTAAGAATCGAGAACCGAAATTTAAACCGGTGCGAAATAGTTGCAATAATTATGTGCTCTTTAGATATGCTACTCGCGATTTTGTACGAAAAATTCACCCCGAACGGTGAGAGCCATAAGAGGTGAAATCTTTATACTCGAGCACAGAAATTTGAACCGATACGAAATTGTTGCAATTATTATATGCTCTCCAGATATTATATTCGTGATTTTTGTCTTCGCACCCTTGTACGAAAAACTCACACTGAACTGTATTAGCCTTAAGAGGTGAAATATTTAATACCCGAGAACATACATTTTAAATGACGCAAAATTGTTTCAATAATTATGTGCTCTCCAGATATGCTATTTATGATTTTTATTTTCAAACCCTTGTACGAGAAACTCACCCTGAACTGCATGAGCCCTAAGAAGTGAAATCTATAATAATCGAGAACACAAGTTTTAACCAACGCGATATTGTAGCAATAATTATATGTTCTCCAGATATTATATTCGCGATGTGATGTGGTGTGCTATCAACCTTGTAGGAGAAATTCACCCCGAAATATATAAGCCATAAGAGGTGAAATCTTTAATAATCGAGTACATAAATTTTAAATGACGCAATTTTTTTTCAATAATTATGTGCTCTCTAGGAGGTGAAATGTTTAATAATCGAGAACATAAATTTTAACCGGCGCGAAATAGTTGCAATAATTATGTGCTCTCTACGTATGCTATTAGCAATTTTTGTACTCGCACCCGCACTTGTACGAAAAATTCACCTCGAACCGTATGAGCCATAAGAGGTGAAATGGTAATGTCCTCTCCAGATATGCTATTCGAAATTTTTGTGCTCGCACCTTTACGAAAATTTCACCCCGAACTGTATTAGCCTTAAGAGGTGAAATCTTTAATAATCGAGAACAGAAATTTTAAATGACGCTAAATTATTGCAATAATTATGTGTCCTTCAGAGAAAAAATCACTCCGAACTGTTCACATGTACCTATGTCTGGGATAAAACCATCGTATCCAGAGGTTCACAGAACCTACACAGGTTCACACTCTTAGCCATAAAAAGTCATAAAAAAATTTCAGAAGAATAAGTTCATTGTAACTGTAATAAAATGTGAGTGCATTTGAACTGAAAGGCTGGAAAAAACTGATGGTCTAAAATATGTTGGATTAGATTTTAGAAAAGTAATCCATATAAGTTATTATACAAAACTACAACGATCGAGGATGTACCATTCAAAACATTGGTTTATCACAGCAACGGGGAAGACCGAAAAACTTTAATAATAACAAGTTAGGTTATAGGATATCTGGAGAGCACATAATTATTGAAACAATTTTGCGTCATTTAAAATTTATGTACTCGATTATTAAAGATTTCACCTCTTAGGGCATATATTTTTCGTGGTGAATTTCTCGTACAAGGGTGATAGCACAAAAATCGCGAATATCATATCTGGAGAACGAATAATTATTGCAACAATATCGCGTTGGTTAAAACTTGTGTGCTCGATCATTATAGATTTCACCTCTTAGGACCCATGCAGTTCGGAGTGCTTTTTTCGTACAAGGGTTTGAGAACAAAAATCGTACATAGTATATCTTGAGAGCACATAATTATTGCAACAATTTTGCGTCATTTATAATTTCTGTTCTCGATTATTAAAGATATCACCTCTTAAGGCTGATACAGTTCGGGGTGAATTTTTCGTACAAGGGTGCGAGCACAAAAATCACAAATATCGTATCTGGATATAACATTATTATTGCAACAATTTCGATTCCGTTAAAATTTCTTAGCTCTATTATTGTAGATTTCATCTCTTATGACTCATACCGTTCGGGGTGAATTTTCCGTACAAGGGTGCCAGCGCAATAATCGTAAATAACATATATGGAGAACATAATTATTGTAATAATTTTGCATCATTAAAAATTTCTTTTCTCGATTATTAAAGATTTCACCTCTTATTGCTCTCATATATTTTGGGGTAGATTTCTCGTACAAGGGTAATAGCACAAAAATCGCGAATATCATGCAGAACACATAATTGGGTTGTTGAAAAAAAATTATCGATTTTTTTCATGTATTTTGAAACCTTATTATAAATAATTTGGATGCTCAATGCGAAAAAGTTGAAATTTGAACATCAAGAACATATTAAATTTCTAAATGCAATGATATTTCACTTGGTCAACAGTAAATTTTAAGTGAAAAAAATCAAATTTGAAGTGAATTGACAAAAAAATGCACGGGTAGAAATTACCTTTGCTACGTCACACCGTGTTTTCGGCCTTTTTAACTTTTTAATTACAACGAAAAAAAAACAAAACAAAACATGTTTTGTTATAAAACTTATATACGATCTTTCGATTTATGAAAAAAAAAAAACAAATACCCAATTATTGCAACAATATCGCGTTGGTTAAATCTTGTGTGGTCGATTATTATAGATTTCACCTCTTAGGGTCCATGCAGTTCGGGGTGAATTTCTCGTACAAGGGTGATAGCACAAAAATCGCAAATATCATATCTGGAGAACACATAATTATTGCAATAATATCGCATTGGTTAAAACTTGTGTGCTCGATTATTATAGATTTCACCTCTTATGGCTCATTCCGTTCTGGGTGAGTTTTTAGCACAAGGGTTTGAGTACAAAAATCGTAAATAGAATATCTGGAGAGGACATAATTATTGAAATAATTTTGCGTTATTTAAAATTTATGTTCTCGATTATTAAAGATTTTACCTCTTAAGGCTAATAGCGTTAGGGGTGAATTTTTTGTACAATTGTGCGAGCACAAAAATCGCGAATATCATATATGGAGAACACATAATTATTGCAGCAATATTGCGTTGGTTAAAACTTGTTTGCTCGATTATTATAGATTTCGCCTCTTATGGTTAATTCCGTTCGGGGTGAGTTTTTCGCACAAGGGATTGAGTTAGCGAATTCGCTCCAGGGTACATGAAAAGCACATAAATAGCACATAATTCTAGTGCTTATTTGATATCGGTATCCCAATTTTTCGGATGGGTGGCTGCTAGCTTGACTGTTAAGTTAGCACCCCCACTAGTAAAATTTGATTCTTTCATTGAAGGCTTCGAGTACAAAAATCGCGATTGCGGCACATAATTATCATATAAAGAGCACATAATTCTGGTGGTATCAAATTTGAATTTTGAAGAGGTGGGGGGCACCCCCACCTCCCCTCACTTTATAGACCTTCACCCCACCTCACTTTATAGACCTTCTAAAATTGCCAATTGTTGTTGTCTACGAAATATTCTTCCCTCGCGCTTGCTCCTCTGCGCTCTTGAGTCAGAGATCGCGATGCGCTCTGGGTTCTCTTTTCCAACGTAGGCATGGGCATTATATCCAGTGTAGTGATAGTCCCAGTGCTCTTATAAAATAAAGGGAGATGTTTTTCCGTCATTAAACATGCCGACTGCAACATAAGCAGCTATTTCAACGACCTTTGAGCCACATGGGATTATTTTTGGAGTTATTTTCCATATCAACTGATTATAACTTTCGTTATTATTTTGCGTGAAACCACCAAAGCATATTTCTAAGAATTTTTCATTACTAAGATCAGTATAAATTGGAAAGACATCTGTAGCAACTTCAGATGGTAAGGACTGATAATCTTGTTTATAAGTTGATAATGTGCCCAAGGCTCGCGATTTCTGCCAAGAACACCACGAGTATTCTCCAACTGGACATTTTTTGTGTTGGGGATTATCATCAGTTGAGCAATAATGAATGATAATATGTTGTCCATATGGCATTATACATGTTTTCAACTGAATCACAGTGTCTCCAGATAGCCAAACCATGATAAACTGTTAATTGACCAGTTGGCTATACCCTTGCCTGTGCTGTGCTGTACTGTACTGTACATAAAATTTCAAAATTTCACTCTCAGATATAAAATAGACCATTTATCTTGCCCTTATAATATGCAGAACCATTAAAGGCAGAGACACAAGATAAGATAAGCAGTTGCTACTCCGGTCTGTACGCCCAACTTGCGAGTGCTTGGTGAAGTGGCAACTGGCAACAAATGCGCTCATATCTCCGGAAATATTGGGCGGAACAACTTGAAATTTTCAGAGAATATATTCGAATATATGTACATTCGAAAAATGGAAAAACAAAAAAAATTTTTGAATATTCTAACTAGGCATAACCCTTAAACTTGAATAATCTGTTGATGGCCCAGATTTGTCCATCGTTTTGTCTCCCACACCCAGTAGAGATCTCGAAATTTTATTTTTTGCTTCAATGGAATCTTCTAAGTAACCTTTAGCTACAGATGTACTTCGCCATCCTCCATGCCTCTTTATAGACGTAATATCTGTTCCGCTGTCGGCAAGTAACGTAGCAGATGTTCTCCGAAAACTGTGCCCTGGATACCTTTCCAGTTCAGGGAGTTATTCAGGCAGATATGTAGCAATCGTTTTTGGAATACCTCCAAAAGTATTTTTCGCAACAGGCTGGACTCTGCAGACACCTTTCTTATACTGCATGAAATATCGATTGTGAGGTACAGTTTCTAGTCATAAAGAGTAAAATAGGGATGACATCGACATCAACAATAGTAATACACGTTTTTTGTTAGTTTTCGTCTTTGGTATTGTGACAACTAAAACAGAACCCCTGTCTTCAATATCATTTACTGATATATTTGCTTGTTCTTCTCTCCGCAAGGCCATAAATACCAAATATTAAAGCAACCTAAAATAATGACGTTTATACTTGTCAATAATGTCGAGAATAATAATTACCTATGTAACCTTTGTTAATAAATACGTATCATCTGGAGCTTCCGTCATAAACTTGATCACGTTTTCTTTAGATAATACCTTAGCTTTTTTGGGCTTGGGACCAATGGATTTACTTTTCATGAATGATACCAACTTACAATATTTGCTAATATCTACATTTTTCTTAATTATTAAAATTTTCTGTATCATGGAATATTTAACCCACAAAGAACTGCACTGGTAACTTCTGGACTAAAAATGAACAAAAAAGGATAACACAGAGGGCAACAAATAATAAAATAACATACCTTCTCGCTAAAATACGATAGTAAGATGGTTTCATTGATAACCTTCACCTTTTTTCCTTCATCCAGACTTCCCAACATGAAAACTCCGTTTCATATCTTTCAATCTTTAGACTTGCTTGGGATCACACCCAACACAGCTTCATCAGCTTCCACTAATATTTCAGAGGGAATTTGCCCAGCGATACTTCCATTATAATTTTTGTTTACAATATTTTTTTTTTCTTAGCAACAAATAACCTTAATGATGAGCGGTGAATCTAAATCACCCCTTTATTGTTTTCATCGTTTTTAACCACTTTTAATTAAATTTTGTAGGTTTTCTGCAGTTATGCGTAAAACGTTGTACATGCCTCAGGCTGGAGGAAGATTACACCCTTCGCCTCATTAAGGGCCTCCTCCGTCCTGCCTCAAACTTCGGCTGCGGTTGTAATCTTATACCTCCGGCCCTCTTTATGTAAATAACTATTACGTGCAACCTCCAGGACAAAATATCCTGGGGAGTGTGAGACTCATCCGGCTTGGTGTTAGTACCGGTCATACCCACTAAAAACCTCACTCATTTTTCTTTTGTTCATTGCTTTTAGCATTTGCCGGAATATTCTCACGGAACCGCTTTCGCATTACATCGAGACATTCCGGGGGTTAGTTGTTTTTTTTATCCGTTTGTCAAGGCAAATCTCTTTTACTTTGACAATTTTCCTTATAAACGAACTTATTACTTTCCATTTTCCATACAGCATCTCCGCTATTATATTGTCCGTTGTAATTTGCCTTCCAATTTTCTGCATGCTTCGGCGTGCCCTCCTTCTCCCCACATTGCTGGCATATGTTAGTTCTACCTTTCCCAATCCTTGCGAGATATGTTTCGAAGTTACCATGCCCCGTTAGGAACTGCTCTATCCAGTAGTCTAGGGCGCCTCCTTTCCTTTGGCCCCAGGCACGGTCTTGAATAATCTTCTGTGTCACAGTTTTCCCAACGTTCCTTCCATGTTTTTAATGTGTTTTCTCGAGCTTCTTGCTTTTCACTTCTTGTTTTTCTTTCCGTTAGGGTTCGCTCAATAATCAATTGGTATTATACCAGCGGGATAGCTGCATCTTCACAGCGGGATATCTGGCTTCACGCCTTCCGTTCTGCTAGTCCTATACGCTCTTGCGATTCGTATCCCCCCATCTTCCACTGGATTTTCACTAGCTTCTCCTTATATTTTTTGCATCCTATTGCCTTTCACCGGGTGCTCCATACAGGGTGCTGGAATACGGGTGCTCCACACAGTAGGATAGATTCAACAACCATGTTGAGTGTTTTTCGATTATTTACCGACGCATCTCCCATTCTCGGCATCAGCCTGGTGAGCGCTTTAACTGCGTTTTCGGCTTTGGTTACAGCATAATCCACGTGCGACCCAAAGCTGATTCGTTCATCTTATATTATGCCTGGGTATTATAGGCTCCTTTGGGGATGAATTTCTTTTTGCGGCATTTCACAGGCCACATGCCCATATCTCTTCCTTCCCAGAAGCAAAACCGCTTCCGTTTTCCAGTCCCTTGGTTTGTATATAGGTGGCTATTCGGTTAAATGCCTCGTTGGTTATTATTACTAGTAATAATAACCAACATAAGGTCCGCATAAGGTATTATCGTTACCCCTGGGGGCATTTTTAATTTTATAGTTTCATCGTAAAATATATTCCATAGTAGGGGTCCCAAGACAGATCCCTGCGGGACACCTGCTGTTACCTTAATTGTGACCTCTTGTTCTCGAGGTAGCTTTGTACTAAACGTATTAAGCTGGGTGTTACTCGTCTTCTCTCCAGCGCATCTAATATAGCCGTCCATGACACGGTGTTGAATGCATTTTTGACATATATACTACCAATACCAATGTGCATAGCTTTCTTGTTTTTCGTTTCTTTTTCGTTTCTCCTTCTGCAATTTCGTAATAGTATATTAAAGAGCCTAACAGAAGAGCCAACACCCTTCTGGCTGAATCGATGGTGCACCGCTTCTCCCGGAATCCATACTGTGTATCTGCTAGATCCCCTTTCGTCTTATCTCTTGTGCAATTCTTTTCTTTTCTTGTGCAAAACTATTACTTGCTCCAGAAGCTTAGCTGCCGTATCGATCATACTTAGCGGCCTATACGATGACGGTTCTAGGCTTTCCTTGTTTGATTTTTTGATTAGTATAACTTTGGCTTTTTTCTATTCTTCCGGGATCGTTCCAGTTTTCAGGATGCTGTTCATAACATGTGTCCACCACCTCTGTATATTCATTGATTATTTCTGGCGGGATTCCGTCCAGGTGCTTTTCGAATCTTCAACTGTGCTTTTCGAATTCTTCTGCAACTGGTTTCACCCACTTATTTTTTTCATGTTGCGGGTCAGTCTGGACAGTTGGACAGTCCTCTGGCAATTCTCATTTTCTTTTCTGCTCCAATTGTCATTGGGGGGGGGGGGGGGAATTTTAGCTTTTTTCGTCTTTGTACTTGTTCTGCTCTTGAATTGTTTAGGAGTCTCTTCTTATTGGTTCTTATTGGCCTTTGTTTTTTTATTTCATTTGTCCATCAGTCCTACGCGTATCTACGCGTCTTGTATTGTTACTGTTCAATTTTGGTATTGGATATAAGTTTTATCAGGTCTTTTCCACTTTTTTTCAGCTGTTTCCACTTTGCATTTCTTCAAGCCCTGGTTAACGTCAGTAAGGAATTTTGGTTTATCAAGCTTGGCCAGCCTCCATTTGGGGGCTGGGTTTGCTCTATTCGTTTTCCACCGAGCGCGGAATAGATGTAGCGATGGTCGCTGAGTGTTTCGTCCGTTAATACTTTCCACTCTTTAACTTGACTGTTTACATCTCCGGTTGCCAAAGGTGACATCTATTAGCTTTTATTTCCACTTTTATAAGTGGGTTCTTCGCCTTCATTGGCTATCTCGGGATTATTTGCCACGGCCCATTCAGCGAGTAGTTAGTTATCATCCACTTTGGAACCCCACGATTTTGCCTTTGCCTTGAAATCTTCAAACACTAATTTCTCTTTGTTCGTTTAGCTTATGCTCTGCTGCAGTTCAGGTAGATATTCTTCGAATTCTTCGTATGTACAATTTGGGCTTATGTAGCAGCTATATACTTTGCCCCATTCCAGGTCTACCCATGCGAATCCTTTGCCTTTGTATTGAACTTCCAGTTGTCGCTTGACCGCTATTGCCACATCGCAATTTTGATCAGTATTCCACTTCTGGTTTTTATTAATGACTATCCGTTTGTTCACTGATTGTATAGGTCGCTTTTTCACTCGAGGGGGATGTCCAGCGCTAGTATATCTTTTATCTTGCTGAAAGCCGCCCAGGTTTGTCTGATCCTCTCTTTTGCCTCTAGTTCTTGATTTGCCTTACCTATTGTTAGTGTTTGCCCAAGATAATTATATGTTTGTACTTTTTCAATTAAGTCGCCTTCGATGGTAATTTGTTATTCATCTTCTCTATCTGACGTCATGTACTTGGTTTTTACAAATTTAATTTCCAATCCTATGCGTTTCGTGGCTTTCTAGATATCGTCGATGAGTGTGATGAGTTCTTCCTTGTTGCTGGCTATCAGTGCTATATCGTCGGCAAACATTAGCCGGCTGAGTTTCTTACCCGCTATGTTAATACCTCGGTTACTTAAATAAATTGTTTTTAGTGCATCTTCCAAGACCAGGGTAAACAGTTTCGGCGATAAAGGATCTCCCTGTCGTATACCTCTCCTGGTTCCCACTTTTTCGGATGGTTCGTGCAATTGGATTTGTAGTGTGGCGTTGCGGTAGAGATTGTTGATCAAGATTGCGTACCTATGGTCAACTCTGGTATTTTTTAGGGCTTGCTGAAGTGCCCAGATTTCTACTGTGTCAAAGGCTTTTCGGAAATCTATGAACGCTAGCCATAGCGGCACAGTGTATTCTTTGGTCTTCTCAATGACTCTCATTGTTTGTAGGTGCTCGGTTGTACTGAATCCCTTGCGAAATGCTGCCTGTTTGCTGGGTTGGTAGTAGTCCAATTTCGGGGTAATCCGAGTGGATATTATTTTTGTTAACAGTTTTTAAGTTTGGGACAGTAAGTTGATCGGTCTGTAGTTCTCCAGATTTTCTGTATCTCCCTTTAAGTGAATCAGTACCACTAACGCGTTTGTTCAGTCTTCTTCCAGGCATTTGTTAAACAGCAATAGCAGTTATGTGGTTAACGTGTCTCCCCTTGTTTTAGCATCTCCCCTATTATCCCGTCGTCGCCGGGCGCTTTCCCGTTCTTTGTGTGGTGTAGCGCAGCTCTAATTTTGGCCTGTGTAATTTTTGACATATCCTCGGTATTTACGTTAATGATTTTCTTCCGTCTATCTTGTTCTGATATGCCGTTCTCTACTTTTGATTCGTACAGGTTTGTGTAAAATTCTTGTGCTGCTCTTATGATATTTTGCCTTCCATGCCTTTGCTTTCCATGCCTCTCCTTGATTTTAGCTGTTTTGTGTCTGTTGCCATACTCCTGAACACCTTCGGGCCTTTGTGTTGTTCTAAGACTTTTTGTGCTATTTGGATTAGCTTTCTGGTGTCTTCCTTTGCCATTCGCCTGGCTGCTTTGTTTGTCTCGGTGTATTCTGCGGTTGCTCTTTTTCCTCATACAATCAAATCCCGTCTATGCTCCAGCATTGCGAGAGTTTGGGCGCTCGGTTTGTTTGTCCTTTGGGATTTCTTTATAGCGTAACTTTCAGCTGCCTGATAAGGGAGTGTGTGATCTGTTTGTTAAGGTCATTTATGTCAGTTATTGCAGTTGTATGATTGTTTATTAAGATGTTTTCTAGTCGTGATTGGAATTCCTCTATGTTTTGTTTTAATTTTTCTGTATCATCCTGCTTTTGTGTGGTTTTCTTCATTCTCCTGTTTCATTCTAGCTTTCGGTTAATGTGAATTGTTGCTCTTACTGGCGATTATCGCTTCCGGTGTTAATCCGGTTAGGTACCTCGACATTCTGTACTACCCGAATGTCCGTTGTCAGAATGTAGTTTATTTGGTTGAAGGTTCTACCATCCGGGCTTAACCAAATCCATTTCCGGTTTTGTTTTTTTTTTTTGGAAAAAAGTGTTTGCGTATATAGGTGTTCTTCCTCGAGAAAGTTTGCCATCATTGATCCCCAGTGGTTTCTTTCTCCTAGAGCATGTTTTCCAACGTACGCTTCGTCTTAGCTTGCCTGCTTCCCGATCTTACAGTTGAAATCTCCAATGACTAAAGTTTTTGAAGTTTTATTTTCGCGCATTCCTTTGGAGATGTCCTCGTAGAATTTATCAATCTCCTCGTCTTCGGAAATTGTGTCCTCGCAATCTTCATTCTAGTCATAATGTAGCATCTCTAAATTTTAAATCGTAATAACCAAAACATATTGTCCATGTTTTTACAGCTCACCAACTGCCAGCTAGAAACTGTATTGCCTGTATAATATTAATCTTGCTACTAATTTCCCTCGCTGTTGACTTACTTGTAATGAGATTTCCAACAATTATGCAATATTCCTCGGTACAATGTCTTCAAATTCTTTATTACTCCTCACTAAGGAGGTGGTGTTTGAAGGTTTGAATTCTTGTTAGCATGCTACACTCTACAGGTAAACCTTGAATTCGTAATCCCTTAAGCAACGAGGTTTACTACTTTTCCTATGATGGGAAGCATTCGTTTGTGGGTGCCTGACATATTTTCACCATATAGTTTTCCAAGACCACTAACCAACGGTTTTCAGAATTCTTCATCCCGCCTTTCGTATTAAAAAAGACACTAGTTCTTTTACAACACATTGTCTCGAATGTAATAATAAATTCCCGGAAATCTATAATCTCAAAATTTTGCATAATTGCAACAAACGCCAGTTACTTCTGGAGTCATTAGAAATTTTCAAACAGAGCCATCACCCATTCGTTAATCTCCTTAACGAGCATCTTAATCTTACCGCAATTTTTTATCTTGCTCAATCGTCTCCAGGTAATTCCCTAATTGCAGAAAGGCACCTCCTCCCGCCAAAAACTCTTAGTATAAATATAATCAATCATCAATTTGTAAACCACTTGAAAATGACCTTCACCAGTCGAAACTCGTCTTAAGGGTTTAAATTTACATAAGGGTGAATAACGTTATATAATATTTTGAGATATAAGTGTGGTTTAAACATTGTGAATTTTTCAATTCAGTGTAGATAACTAACTTCACTTCAAATATTAGGAAATCGCGTATGAGATGAAATATAGTGTAACATTAACGAGTTCCTACCACCAGTTACCAACATGTCTCTGTTACATGTGGGGAACGTAAGTTCTTCAAATATGTTTTTTTATTGAATATCTCTATAAGGTTCAAAATTAAAGTCATACACTGGCGAGCAAAAAAAAAATGGGTCACTTAAGAGATTGCAAATAATTTTATGTTTTCGTGGAATTTTCTGTTTGTAAGGCTAAATATATTAAAAATTAATAAATCTGTAGGCTACATTAAATATTCACTATTGAATTGGAAAGCATATTTTTTGGTTTATGATTTATTATAAAATAATAAATCAATGACTTCTCGTAAATCTATGAACGCTAGCCATAGCGGCACATTGTATTCTGTGGTCTTCTCCATGAGTACTCTCATTGTTTGTAGGTGCTCGGTTGTACTGAACACCTTGCGAAATCCTGCCTGTTTGCTGGGTTGGTAGTAGTCCAGTTTCCAGGGGTAATCCGGATGGATATTATTTTTGTCAAGAGTTTATAAGTTTGGGAGAAGTTGATCGATCTGTAGTTCTCCAGGTTTTCTGTGTCTCCCTTTTTGTGAATCAGTACCACTAACGCATTTGTCCAGTCTTCTTCCAGGCATTTGTTAAACAGCAATAGCAGTTGTGTGGTTAACGTGCTCCCCCTTGTTTCAGTATCTTCCCTATTATCCCGTCGTCGCCGTGCGCTTTCCGGCTCTAATTTCGCACTGTGTAATTTCTGACATGTCCTCGGAGTTTACGTTCATGATTTTCTTCCTCCTATCTTGTTCTGATATGTCGTTCTCTACTTTTGATTTGTACAAGTTTATGTAAAATTCTTGTGCTGCTCTTATGATATTTTGCCTTCCAGGACTTTGCTTTCCATGCCTGTACTTGATTTTAGCTGTTTCCTTTTTTGTTTCTGTTGCCAGCCTCCTAAACACCTTCGGACCTTTGTGTTGTTCTTGCAAGGGGGCCCTGTCAACTCGTCATCGCCGATTTGGCCAAAATTTACAGTATATGTTGTAGGGCATCCAAAAAACCGATGTAATTTCAAAAACCGGTTAAAACCCGGTTTTAAGTATAAAAATAAATAAATTGCGGCTGTAAACCAACTAAAATAAATATTTATTCACCATTTATAATTATTTAATATATACAAAATATATATATATATATATTTGTGTATTATTTCATTATATTTACGTAAAGAATAAAAAAGTGGCACAATTTATATAAATATTCAAATAGAATTTAAAACAATTTAACATGTAATATGTTTCACCACGTATTGTTATATTATTTTTTTCTACAATTTGCCTAGTAGTGGTCGGTCCGAAGCAGGATCGACGGGGCCTAGCTGTTGGCATACGCCGCGTAGTGGCATTGAGTCTGAGAGAGACAGATATAGAGCGGCGATACAAACGAAAAAGCCGCTTCTGTTGATTGAGTCATGCAATTACTTTTTCTTCCGTTGTATGCTATAGAGCAGTGTTCTTCAACCGGTGTTCCATGGAACCCTAGGGTTCCACTAAAACATCCAGGGGTTCCGCGAATCAATGCTAAAAAAATCTGAAGTTTAACCGGCGCGGCGTTTACAACTAGAGACGATGCGTTGCGCCGCTCTCTGGAACACATGTGTCGGTTGGAGCTTCATATTAGAACTATTCATTTCAAGTCTTACAAATGCAAACGGTAATAGGTTAATTATTTTATAATAAATTGGGTTTTGTTTTAAGTTCCTAAAATCCTCTAGAAATACAATGCAGAATTGACTTAAAACTGGGAAATTGGAATCAAAATCCAAAGAACAAGCTTCTTGCTCTCTAAAAATCTAAAAATTCCACCAGTTTTCCGCCAACATTGGAGCTGATGGATAATATTGAAGAAGAAAATAAATCAGGATCTAATAGCCGAAAAATACGAAAGTATGGTTATTTGAATGGATTTACCTGGATCGGTGATAAAAATGAGCCAAATGGGTTTTTGTGGTATGTGAGCAAGTAGTCAACAACAGCAGTTTAAATCCTGCAAAGTTAAAGCGTCATTTGTTAAATAAACATTCGACTTTAAAAGGTAAAAGCGAATATTTCAAAAGAAAATGTCTTGAACTACAGCTATAATGCATTTGAAAGGTATGTTCGCGATGATAATAAAAATGTTCTAAGGCATCTTATTTAGTTAGTTTGCGCGAAGTTGATACGATTGCAGAAAAAATAATTAAAGCTTGTACAAAAGATTTAATCAAATGCAAAATTGCAAACAAAATTGACCTCGTCCCAATGTCTGATACGACGATTTCATGACGAATTAAAGATATGTCAGATTACTGCGAAGTGGAACTAGTAAGTCGTTTGAAAAATCCTAAAGATGAATTCACTCTGCAAATGGACGAATCTACAGATGTGGCTGGATTAGCAATTTTGTTAGTTTTCGTGATATACATACGCGAATCCAATTTTCTGGAAGATATTTTTTGCGCAAAGCTCTGCCAACTCAAAGAAATATTTAATTTACTTAATGCATATTTTGAAAAACATTCAATTCCTTGGAATTTATGTCATCATATATGAAGTGATGGAGCTAAAGCTATGGTTGGTATTATAAAGGGCGTAATAGCACGTTTAAAGAAACCAGTTTCATATATTAAAGCCAGCCAGCCATTGCTGTCTTCATCGTCATGTTCTCGCTGTTAAATGGACATCAAAAGCATTGCATAAGTTCTCAATGAGGTGGTTAAGATGGTTATTTTTATGAAAATGCAGACCCCTAAAACCAGGGTATTTGCCCAATTGTACGACGATCTGGGAAACTCACATAAAAATCTCCTTCATACTGAAGTAAGATGGTTATCCAGTGGAAAGGTTCTGACCAGACTCGGGGAATTGCATGATGAAATTCGAATCTTATCTAATCGAATTTATCTGAACGTGAATTTTCTGGAAAACTTATTGACACTAATTGGCTTCAAAATCCAGCCTACCTTGCAGATATATTTTCGTACATGAACAAAGTTAATCTTTTACTTCAAGAACCAAATACTGCTGTTTTTAAGGTCAGTAGCAAAGTAAACTCAATCAAATCGAAAATGAAGCATTGGGAGGAATGCATCGCCAAAAGTAATACAGAATGTTTTTGTAATTTAAATGATTTCCTTGCAAACAATAATATCGTATTCGGTCAGAATTAAAAAAAAATCATATTTTGGAATATTTAACGGAATTGCAAAAGACAAGTTTGAATATTTCCCCCCCATTTACAATAATTTACGTTAAATCGAAAATCTTGCGTCTGTAATGGACTCATAACAGCACTAATATGCGTGCGGTTGTGTGCGCACTCGTCGAGTGCGATACAATTTTCTTAATATGTATTGGCGATTGTTTTATTTGGAAATGGCATAAAAGGGCGCAAAATAGAAAAAAATACTATGAAAAATTCTTTCGTAAGACGTTTTTCAGCACTTGTCCATTAGAAAACTTGGACGCTTGCTGTAAAATCGCGCTTACTGAACTCGTCCTTTAATATACTATGTGTGATGTGGATACCTTGCCAATTAAGGAAAGAGAGCAATTTCTAGATATATGTACCGACACTGCATTACAATTTACATTTGGGCAGGATGGCATTTGCCCGTTTTAGATAAAATTAAGGGAAGAATATCCGGAAATTTCCAAACGCGCGGTTAAGGAATTGATGCCCTTCGAATCAACCTATCTCTTTCGAAACAACCAATCGACTTGATGCCGAAAATGATATGCGTCTCCAATTAACAACGATCCAACCAGATACTGATAAATTATGCAGTCATAAACAAGCACAACGAAGTCATTAATTTTTTTAAGACTTTTTTCTTTTGATTATAATTTCATTTCTATGTATATATAGTACAAATATTTTATATGAAGTTACAATGTTGTTTGAATAAATGCAAATTTATTTATTGAGACTTTTATAAAATATTTATAAGAAATGCAGGGACGAACCTTGTTCATAACATGTAATGCGATTCCCCCCCTTAATTAAACTGCTACTAAACAGAGGGTTCCATATAAAGAAAATTCTCAAAAAAGGGGTCTGCGGGATCACAATGGTTGAAGAACACTGCTATAGAGTATATAGGGAAAAGAATTTTTTAGTGTGTCATGTTGAATATCTAACAATAAGACTAAGATTTTTATAAATTCGACACAACGCTTGCAAAAGTTAGGAAAACGTTAGAAAACGCTAGAGTAAATTTGACACATTGGTCAGCTAGAGAGGACGCATGTAGAAGTTGGAGAGTTTCTTGGCACGAAGTTCTTAAAATTTTGGAATCAAAACTTGCTAAAAAACATCACGTGATTAATGGACGACCCTTTACGTTTGATTTTAGTACAAATAATTCCACAATTCTTAGAAAAATAAAATTATTTTCCACTTGAAGAAAAAAAAAAAACGACTTTCGGTTTTTCGAAAAAAAAAACAGGTTTTACGATTTCGTAAATTTTAACAGAAAACCTGGTTAACCGGGTTCGGTTTTAACCGGTTTGGATGCCCAAATATGTAGGGCTTGATTTTAAATGAAAGTGACGCAAGCGTTAGAGCCAGATGGCCAAGCGTTAAAAAACTCCCGACTGCCAACAACTCATAAGCCCGCTATGTTACCATAAATTTCAATGACCGGTCAGCGCAGCGGTAAGAGCCCGGGTTCTTAGTACCAGGATCGCTGGTTGGATTCCCCGTGGGGACGCTTAGAACATAGCGGGCTTATGAGTTGTCGGTAGTCGGGAGTTTTTTAACGCTTGGCCATCTGGCCCTCCTGCTTACGTCACTTTCATTTATAGTCAAACCCTACATATACTGTAAATTTAGGCCAATTAATAATAAAATGTATGCCTTCGGATACGTCGTCTGGTATTTGATGGTATTCATGTCTGGAACTCAGTCCAGAAAAGTCCTCTGGGCATGAAACCGCCTAATCCCCGCCTCATCCAGATATTCTCTAACAACTCTGGCTGTGTGAGGTTTAGCATTATCTTGCATGAAAATTCCATGCTCATCCATAGTAATGTACCTGAAAGCTGTCAAAGAACAATTCTATATGAAGACCTACTCGGTGCGCGCTCGTGGAGAAATAAATTCCTTCCCACACCATAACCGAGCTACCGCCAAATGGAAGTTGTCTTGTCAATGCAAACTGGAGTATATTTTTCTTTCGGGTCTTCTTCTCGAGGTCCGTCTTGTCCAGTGAGGCAAAAATGTAACTAATCCGAAAATAGGATGGTGCTCCAGCCACCATTATTATGTATGCCAAGTGATTTCTGGCAAAAGCCTATCTTACAATTCGATGCCGGCATTGTAAGGGTGAACCTGTAGCCATTCTTCTACAAGAAATCCAGCAGCATGAAGCCTTCCTCTAACGGTTCATTCACTAACGTTGACATCTCTAACTTCTTGAAGTTGATTTCGTAGCATAACCGCAGAAGATGTTCTATTTTGCAAACTTGCAGACACCAAAAAGCGGTCATCATCGTTTTCGCCCGGATCCGGGTCTTCTGCTTATCAGGCCAGCCTTAATTGCAATTTGAGGATTGAGGATCTCATCATTGGTTATTCGATCCCTCCAGGAGACTCTCAGCATTCTGCGATATATCCACATTTCAAATGCCTCTAACTTTTTGCTGGTGGCTTCTGTCAGTGTCCACGATTCCATTCCGTAAAAAAGAACCGAAAACACATAGCATCTCATCATTCTCAGCTTTGTAGTCATTGTTAGGTTGTGGCTTGTTAGTACAGATCGCATTTTGGTAAAAACAGATCTTGCCTTTTCAATGCGAATTTTTATCTCCTGAGAGTGATCCCACCGATCATTAACATTTGTGCCAAGATATGTATACCTCTCCACCCGTTCGATTGGCTCTTGATTGACAGTATGTTCACAGTTTTCAATATAGGACTTGCTGATGACCATAAGTTTTGTCTTCTTGATGTTAATATCCAAGCCATATTCTGTGCTCTTTTCATAAGATATTTACTATAATCCAAATATTTGTAAAACCCTGTATACTATTTCTGTATATGAAAAGGAATAATGTATAAATATAATGATTTTAAATAATGTAATTATTTTTTTTAGGATGCCTTATATGAAAGAATGTATGGAAAATCATTACAAAGAAATTTATTGAATTCAAGTTTCGTAGGTAGCCAAATAATAGAAAATCCAGAAATGTTATCAGCCCTGGATGAATTCAATGATAAAAACGTTTTAAACAAATCCAAACAGTTTAGTGATATTAACATAGACATCCCAAAAGTTACACCTAATATACAACTAGAATCACCAAAACAAAGTAACGTTCTGGTAGCTGCTAACAAACAAATAGAAACAAGGCTTCCAAGTGGTAAAAGAAGAATTACACCGATGTGTTTAAAACCTGTTCCATCCACACCAACAATGTAAGATTTTTAACTACTTTTATATAACCAATTCTATTAATGCCAATTTTTAGAGAACCAATGGAAGTACCAACAGTCCAAGCAACCTCAGCTTTCAGTTCATCGTCTCCAACAAAGAGCAAAATTGTTGTAGTTCAAGAACAAACCAAGATCCACAAACATCCAATTAACCAGTTATCATCCCAAGAACCTTTAAGGCAAGTAAAAAAGTTTATATTACAGTATAATCTCGATAATTCGGCCGTTGGGTAATCGGACGACACGTCCAGTAATCCGGCGGTCTGGAAACAGCTCGCGCTCTGTACTCCCACCACTCTTTCTTATAATCCAGCGGTTGTCTGATCCCATATGTGTCGGATTATCGAGATTATCCTGTATTGTGTATTAATAAATTATTTTATTACAGGCAACAAATTTCTCAAGTACAAATGTTTCAACAACCACCTGGTGTTCAAATTAATCAGCTGATGTGTTCAGAAGTGCCTGGAGATCAACCAATTGTGCAATTTATAAACGTTTTAGATCCTTTAAAGATGCCACAAGGGCAAACGGTTGTTAAGAAGGGTGACATGATAAAATTACAGGTAAATAAAAATTACGCAATCAGTGGAATTATGAAATCCAAGTAAGGAATTTTAATTTTTACTAATATGGAATATAAAAAAAATACTAAATTTACTACTGCAAGTTATGCATATTAATTTTTTAATTTATTAGGTAACAAATGGTTGTTTAACAACGTCAAAAGGAAAATTATCTAGAATTGAAGTATTCAAGTGCCATGATGACAAACAACCAATATGGGAAACATATTTAGGTAATGTATCAATATATTCACGATATATACAAGGTGGACTATTTAACGTGACCATCCCAAATTATCTCCGTTACCTTTACCGTGATGAAAAAAATGCCGAAAGGGAACTTTATTGATGTCGAAAGGCTGAAACAGTGGTTAAAAATTCTTCTTTGTCAAGGTCATAGTTTATGCGTCCTCAACGTAATAAATGGTTTTTCAAATTGGAACATATTTTTTTTTATCAAGACACTATTCAGATGAATCCAGCAATATCATGACCTTGAAATGGGTTTTCACCAAACGTGTAAAAACGGGAAATCGTGATTTTATTGATAATAAAAATATCCGAATAATGTAGTTGATTTTTTCTGCAGAATATTTATTATAACAATGTTCGAACTGATGACCATTTACGTCGATACTTTTTGAAAGGCGTCGGATAAATGGTTCTCGTGAACTTCGAATATATTCTGGTGTGATAGCGGGAAAGGCTCTAATTCGTTCTCGCATGTTCGCCGGCGTCGTCGTAACATCATGATAAATACGATCCTCTATTACTCCCCATAAGAAAAAATCAAGTGGCGTTAAATCCAACGAACCAGAAGGCCAAGGGATTACTGCACCTCTCCCAATCCAGCCTCTGGGAAATGTTTGGATTATTGATACCACATTTCGGCATCGCTGTGCTAACGGAATGTCTTGCAGTAATTCACATAGTGTTGTTCAAAAACTCGACGTATTTTCGTCCATTCGCAGATACTGGTTCACAATTTGCCTAAGCCACTTTCGATTTTCTATTGACCAATAGTGTATGTTATGCGTATTCAACTGTCCATGGTTATTAAAAGTTGACTCGTCAGTAAACAAAACGTCGTCGAAAAAATTCGGATTCACCTGTAACTGATGCAGAGCCCATTTACAGAACTAATCCCTATTTCCAAAATCAGCACCATGAAGTTTTTGATGCAAGGAAATATGGTACGGATTGAATTTATGACGTCTTAATATTCTTAAAACACTCGCCTTGGAAATTCCGGAATAGTGCTCAATTTGCCGACTACTTAATTGCGCAGCCAGAAAGAAATTTGAGGGAACGCTCTGTGGAATCGTACAGAGAGGCCTCAAAGTAAGTAGTAGATGGTGTCAAATAGTGGGACTGAGACTCAACCAGAGCAAAACCACGGTGATACCATTTACTAGAGAGAAAAAACTAAACTGCCTACAGCCCATACTGTTAGATGGGAGGGCAGTAGAATACAAACAGGAGATAAGGTATCTGGATATAACACTAGATAGCAAACTCCTATGGAATAGACACGCTGAAGCAGTGGTAGGAAAAGCCAAACGCACTCTAATGGTGTGCAGAAATTTGGCAGGGAAAACGTGGCGTTGTAACCCCACAATCCGGCTTTGCATGTATACTATAACAGTGAGACCTTCGATCACTTACGGGACAGTTGCTTGGGGAAGTAGAAGCAAGCTGGCCTCTATGAGGAAACAGCTTGAGAAGATTCAAAGACTGGCGTGTGTCTGCATCACGGGGGCAATGGGGTCGTGCCCAACAGCAGTAGTTCCATTGCTCCGTTGCACCTTGATGTGGAGAGGGCCGCCAGATCGGCGATTGTAAGGTTCAGCAAGGAAGGAATAGGCAGAGGTAAAATAATCGGAAGCAGAGACCGGAATAACCTCGCTGCCAAAATCCCCTGGCTGGAAGCATCAAAAGACGAAATGGTATGCAAATACCGTTTTGAGAAAAATTACACAGCAATGTGTAGAAGTAAAGCTGATTGAAGCGACGAATCCTCAGCATACCACATAGAGCAAAGTGGTATACAGATGGTTCGAAGACAAAGAAAGGTACTGGTGCAGGAGTGTTTGTACCTTGTACCAAATACTTCGCATCCATGGGAACATTCCCAAGTATCTTCCAAGCAGAGGTACTCGCAATTGAAAGATGTGCACAATTTAACCTCGACGGGAATTATCGCAAAAAACGAATTGCTATCCTGTCAGACAGCCAAGCAGCCATCAGGGCCATTATCTCATACACCATCAGATCCAAACTGGTATGGGACCGTGTGGGAAAGCTAAACAAGCTTGCCAGAGAAAGTAACGCCATAATGCATACCAGGACACACTGGTATAGACGGAAACGAAGAGGCCGATCGCCTAGCAAATAAGGGATGCAGTAATCCCTTTATGGGTCCGGAACTCTTTTGCGGTATGAGTGTGAACACCATCCACAAAAGTTTAGATGAAGAAATAAGAGAGCAATGGATGAAAACATGCGAAGAGACACTAACCCCGAAGAATGTTCACTATAGCTCCAAAAGACCTGTATACCGGTGGATGCCCGAAGTGGCTGCCTGTCGCGCTACCTGCAAGGAGGCAAGGAAGAAAGAAGCTGGCGAGAGCAAACCGCCGCAGCAAAACGTAAAGACAACAATTCCAAGTAATTCAAGAGCTCAGGGAAGAGTACCAATCCGCTAGGAGACTATTGAAGCAACAGGTGATGCAGACAAAGGCTATAATATGGCAAAAATGAATTGACGAAATGAATAAAGACCCCTGGGGGAAAGTCTATAAAATAGTTATGAGAAAGCTAAGTACACGTGCTGTATGGACAAAAAAAGATACTCTCCAGGCGGTAGCAAAGTTGTTTTCTGAACGACCTGAGTCTCGTTGGGTCCCCGCGCAGGTAGGTAGTCGAAATCCTTTTACTCTGGATGAATTAAATGCGGCTGCTATATGAATATATCTGCTATGTACTATGGGGAAGCTATACGAACACCTTGTCAGAACAAGGCTACACGAATAAATTGAGGAAACAGGCGGACTTTCAGAAAGGCAGTACGGTTTCAGGCAGAGACGCTCAACTATTGGTCTTATGCAGGAGGTAATTAATTTTGCAAAGTTAGCAAATAGCGGATCATGGAGAAGTAGAGATTTGTCTGCACTCACGACTATTGACGTGGAAAATGCGTTTAATACGGCCTCGTGGTTGCAATATAGTGGAAGCACTAAAGAATCTCACCAGAAATTCTTGCCATAACTATCGAGCTATTGGAGCTATATAAGCGACAGATGGTTGATAATGGAAGATGATAGAGCAGTCAAGGTGACCTGTATGGTTCCACAGGGTTCGGTTTTGGGGCCCGGCTTATGGTACTTACTCTATGACGCGGTCTTGGAACTGGATTTGCCTGTCGGTTGCTGACGACTTGGCTCTCCTGACAATGGGTTTCAAGGAGAACGACTTAATAAGTCTAATAAACCAGTCTCTAGCCAAGATAAATGCAGTGGATGGGTAACATGGAACTAACTGTAGCAATGCACAAGACGGAATCTGTGCTCCTGTTAGGTGGCCAGAGAGAGTGCAGTTTCAGCTGGGTGGGACAATAATTAAATCAGAGAAGAGTATTAAATACTTGGGGATAGTAACACCGCACCAATAACACTTCTTGTCGATGAAAGGATGACTGTTAGAAAATGCCAAGGCCTATCCAAGAAAGAAACGCGGCAGCGCATCATTGCGAGTTGGCAAAATACCTGGCAGGGGGGCAAAAACGGCGCATGGACGTGAGTTTTGATACCGGATGTGCAAACTTGCGCTGAACATAAGCACGGAAACGTCGACTACCATGTGACCCAGGTGCTAACGGGACATGGGTGCTTTAATGCCTTTCTGCACAGAATAGGCAAAAGGCGAAGCGATCAGTGCTGGTACTGCGGCTAAAGAGATGACGCGTGTCACACGATATTCTATTGCTAAAGATGGGACAAGCTGAGACGGGATGGCGAGAAAAAGTGGTGTATGGCCGGCAAGGAGAACATGACTGTAACCATGTTAGAAAGCAAGGATAATTCGGACTCAACCGCTGAGATGCTAAGAAGCATAATGAAGGCCAAGGAAGTAGATGAAAGGAGACCGGAAGCAGGGTTACAAATTAAAAAGTAACAGAAGAGTGTGAGCCCAAAGTTGCCGAGTGTTAATACCCCGAGAGGGTGCAAAACACGGCAGCGCTAGGAACAATATGAGAAAAAGGAGAGAGGTGGTTTTAGTGGGTATACTATCTCTGAAAGAGAATGGAGTCTCACACTACCCATCTAGAGGGTGCCTATAAAAGGTTTCCCCTTCCTCCTAAAAAAAGGGAAGAGGGTGGGGTACAATAGATCTACGAAGGGCGCAGTACAAGTCGTCATCATCAAAACTACAATTATGCATCATGAACTACTGCAGTTAGAACGGCAATCTCTGCTCCTTCGTTTGTTCTAGTCTTGCGACGTTTCTTCTTGCGTGGATTAACACTGCCCGTTTCACGGAATAAATGAATAATTCGATCGAGACATCAACGGGAAGGATGATTTCTCTAGGGATAACGTTGTGCATAAAGTTCCTGCGCTCGCACAAGTTTCTGCCGGTATTACCATAAATCAGAATCAAATCCACCTTCTCTGTTTGATTGTAAAATACCATTTTCGATACGGTTATTCAAAGTTATTTTCTATGGAAACACATCAAATCATTTCAAGGTCATTGTATCATGAGTCGCTGGATTCGTCTGAATAGTGGCTAAAATGGGTTGATAAAAAAATAACATTCATTCTTTGCATTTGAAAAACCATTGATGGACCTTGAGGACGCATAAAATATGACCTTGACAAAAAAGAATTTTTAACCACTGTGTCAGCCCTTCTACTTGTGTCTTATTTATTTAACTATTCTTTTGATAATATTTGTAGGTTCCACAATAAAGTGCATTCAATGTAACAGAAGACTGATTGTAGCATGCTGTGAAGATCTTAGCATAAATATATATGAAATTAAATCAGGAGCTAGAGCACTGCCGCCATTGTTGATTGAAGATGTAGCTTCAGCTCTATGTTTAACCGAATCAGGAATATGTTTAGTTTTAACGAAAACAGGGCTTTTACATATGTGGAATATTGAGTTAGGTAAATCTATATTGAGTAGAATATCCGTCCGAAGTCTCCTCAGTAATAAAGGTAATGAATATTATTTCTTTAAATTTATTAGTATTAATATATAATTTATATTTCTTAGCTTCAATTAGTGGTTGTGCATTGACTCCATCTGATCTACCTTTAATAACTCTAAGTGATGGTCGAGCATTCTCATATAATTTGGATCTACATACTTGGTAAAATTATTTGAAAAACTTTTATTCTTATAAAATATACTTTATGTGTATGTTTAGGGTTCTTTTGTCAAATCCGCAAGATCCTTTGTGCAAAGCTGGTGGCTCCATGGCCAGATCTGTTACAGGAAATTTACCATTAGCTTCATTACAGAGGCAAATGGCTGCTCATTCTGTCAATGATAGTCTCCCACCTGGTGTTACTTTAAGCTTCCTTGAATCACAGCTTACTGGAAGTATTCTCTTACAGTCTGGTGGTGAATTTAGACATTGGTTATTAGCCACAGTCAATCATCTACTAGATAAAGGTATTTATAATATTTGTATACAAATGCTTAGTTTATATATAAAAATATTTACTTTATATTTAAAAATGAATCCAAAAGATGGTATTAACAGGTTCAGCGCCATGGCGATCATTATTCCCGATCTAAAGACAAGCTCCACAGGTTTCGGCGGTTATAATGCCCGCCAGCATATTAACGTTTTACGTAGCAAATCTCATGACCGCTATAGTCCTACAGATTGTATAATTAACATTGGGTTAAAAAAAATACTTAAGTAACCAATTGGTATGGATGTAGGGGTTGCAATCCGGTGTTATTTTCAATCCGGCCGGATCCGGCCGAATTTCTAGCAATCCGGCCGGATCCGGCTGTGTCGATGGAATTAAATCTAACATAATAAACTTTATTTAGTCTACCCAGATTACAACTGTTGTATTTGAGCATGCTAATAAGTCTTATTCTTATATTTATGACAGAAATCATAGTAAATGCGTCTAATGAAATATAATATCTATTCAAATGTCTATTTAGTTTAATCAACTTACTATAAATACCGTATTTACCGGTGCTAAGGCGCACCCTAAAATCAACCTACTTTTTGTACGCCTATAACGCGGACCTATGTTTTGGATATCAACCTCATGTTCATTGATCTGTCGTTGTCTTATTTTTAAAAATAGTAACAAACCGGTTTCAGATTTTCAAAATTTGATCATTTTGGAAAAATCGAGGTTATTAGATTTTCAAAATTCCTCCAAATAGTCTTACAGTGGAGAAAATAGCGAGAGTCTATGAATGTTAATTTGTCAAATTTTAACCTCGTCTTCATTAATCTGTCGCTGCCTTATTTTTCAAAATATTAACAAAACGGTTTCAGATTTGGTTCAGACTCTTTTGGAGAAATTTGTGATTTTAAATATCCAAACTTCCTCCAAATAGTCACACAGTAAAGAAACTAGTGAGAGTCATACCTCATATAATACCACATAAAATCTCAACCTCATCTTCATTGATATCTTCATTGTTCTGTGGCTGGCTTATTTTTCAACAATCCGGTTATAGGTTATCAAAATTTGGACTTTTTGGAATAATTTGTTGTTCTTAGATTTCCAAAATTCCTTCAAATAGTTGCACAGTCAGGAAAATAGTGAGAGTCTACAAATATTAATTTTGTAAAATTTCAACCTCGTCTTCAGTGATATGTCGTTACCTTATTTTCCAAAATATTAACAAATTGGTTTTAGATTTTCAAAATTTGGACTCTTTGGAGAAATTTGTGGTGTTTAGATTTCCAAAATTCCTTCAAATAGTTGCACAGTTAGGAAAATAGTGAAAGTCTACAAATGTTAATTTTGTAAAATTTCAACCTCGTCTTCAGTGATATGTCGTTACACTATTTTCCAAAATATTAACAAATTGGTTTTAGATTTTCAAAATTTGAACTCTTTGGAGAAATTTGTGGTTTTTAGATTTCCAAAATTCCTTCAAATAGTTGCACAGTTAGGAAAATAGTGAAAGTCTACAAATGTTAATTTTGTAAAATTTCAACCTCGTCTTCAGTGATATGTCGTTACCCTATTTTCCAAAATATTAACAAATTGGTTTTAGATTTTCAAAATTTGGACTCTTTGGAGAAATTTGCGGTTTTTAGATTTCCAAAATTCCTTCAAATAGTTGCACAGTCAGGAAAATAGTGAGAGTCTACATATATTAATTTTGTAAAATTTCAACCTCATCTTCATTGATCTGTCGCTATCTTATTTCTCAAAATACTAACAAATAGGGATTACAATCCGGTGTCATTTTCAATCCGACCGGAACGATGGAATTAAATCTAATATAATAAACTTTACTTAATCTACTGAGATCACAACAATTAGTTATTTGACCATGCTAACGAGTCTTATTCTTATATTTATGACAAACATTATGACGAATCTGTCTCATGAAATATAATATCTATTTAAATGTCTATTTAGTTTAATCAACTTACTATAAATACCGTATTTGCCGGTACATAAATCTTAAAATTCAACCTACTTTCTGTGCGCCTATAACGCGGACCTATGTTTTAGAGGCATTCTTTTTTGAAAAAAGGTGCTCGTTATAGACTAGCAAATACGGTAATTATTTTAAGTATACATTATATATCATAAAATAAATTTAATTTTTGAAAAAATCATGTGACGCAATGCGCGCCACGCATTTAAATTACCTACTCATGGAACAGCAACATTTTCGACATTGAGATTCGTATAGTTTTACAAAATTTATTTTTTGACAATATTTCTACATGATATGAAATGGATATGTGATTCATTTATTTTGCCAAAAAGTTTTCAAGAAAACAGGGTAACAAAAGTATCAGAGAGCCAATGTTTTCGAAAATATCGTCATTTTCCTGATACTTTTGAGACCGAAAAAATGAATTTTGTTTAGTTTATCACAATCACAATCAATTAATTCGAAAGCAATTTTATTGTATAGCATTTTGTAGATGATTTAATCTAGTTTAAGTACATTATTATTAACTTATTTAAATATTGTTAATAATTTCGGAGATACAAGGAGTTTGCGAAATTGTTACGTATGCGTCATAGTCAATTTTCAAGCGTCAATTGTTACGTAATTATTATATTATTGGCTAAAGGTGCAGTCAGACTATGCAAGCGCTTTCAGAAAGCGTTTACGTTGTGAAAGTAAAATCTGACTGCACGTGAAAGCACTTTCTAAATAATGTTGATACTTTCTGAAAGCGCATTCACTTGCATAGTCTGACTGCAACTTAAGTATATGGGTATTTCTCCCAAAATTTTACCATTTCAATTTTTTTTTATTATTCGTTACGGCCAACTATGGACCATTATTTTTTTGTCCTCACTCTCTTCCAATATCTCTTCACCCTCTCTCCCAGTTCCTTCTTCTGTTCCTCCATTTTAGATTTTCCTTTTCTCACTGACAATTCCCCTGTCTCCTGGAAAACTCCTTAATTAGTCGCCTAAATCTCTCTGTCCATATGTCTTCTTTTTTCACCCCCATAGAATTGGATCGGTCCAATCTCACTTCCCAAAACCATTTTGGTTCCGTCTTCCTCTTCCTGAAGAATTCAAAAATCCTCTTCGTCAGTCTGGTACTGTTCATCCTCACCAAGTGTCCATAAAACTGTATTCTCCTTTTTATCATTAGGGCTACAATTCCTTCTGTCTTCAGGTATAGTTCTTTGTTAGGACCTAGGATTTAGGGCCTAGGATTTGACAGAGCATTTTTCTTTCTCTCCTCCGGTTGTCTTCGAGGCCACCCTTCCCCAAAGGACACACCCTTTTTGTTGTATGTATCCTTTGTAAGTTGATAAGCCATTTCCATTCTTCTCGCCCGCTCTTTGATGGCATCCTTGTCCGACCCATTGTCTCTAATTTTTCTCCCAATTACTTATAACACTTGGCTAGCTTTATTATCTTGGCTTCTCTCAACTCCAAGTGGAGAGGAGCGTCTTTGATGTTGGTCACATGAGGCTTCTCAAAAGAAATTTGAAGTCTAGTCTTCTTGGCTATCATCTGCAGTTATTCAGTTCTTTTTATCACTGTTTCAACACCGGTAGTGAGTACCACAACATGGTCGGCGAATGCCAAACAATCCGTTCTTATACTTTCTTTACCTCTCCTTAACCTGAAAGCCTCTTTATCCGAAATTCCCTTCGTCCATTCTCGAATAACTTTTTTAAGACGCAATTGAATAATATTGGTAATTTTCCGTCGCCTTGTCGTTCGCCAGTTTTGATTTCGAAAGGCTCTGACAACTCCCCATGGATCTTTATTTTGGAGAAAGTATTGCTAATCGTCTGTTGAATTAGATTCCTCGTCTTGTTGTCCACTCCAAATTCCTCATAAGAGAATTGCCAATAAGGTTTTTCGGTCAATGGAGTCATAGGTCTTCCGGAAGTCCACAAAGACGGCGACATATTTATTCTGTCCCAACATATTGTACTTTATGATATTCCGCAGGTTGAATATTTGATCCGCGCAAGATATTCACCCAATTCAGATTCCAATAACCCGTCTATTCTTGTCAGTAACGCTTTCGAGAAAATCTTCTAAGGAACTGAAACAAGAAAGCCTTTATAATTTTCAACGTCCATCTTGTCACCCTTCTTATGGAGGGGATGGATCAAAGCCATTTGCCAGTCAGCAGGGATCCTCCCAGTTATCCATATGTTCTCAAGTAACCGAGTGAAAGATTTTACGATTCCCGCAGATCCCAGTTGTAGGAGTTCAGCGACGATGCCATCTGCACCAGCAGCTTTGTTCGCCTTAAGTCCTTGAATAATCCGGAAAATTTCGTCTTCGTCAGCAGGCAATGAATTGGGAGATGATACTTCTCGTGGTTCGCTTTTTAGGTTTTCTTGCGGACCATCACAGTTAAGCAGTGAGTCGAAATATCTGACAAGAATATCACAGTTTTGCTTATCGGTCATTCCCTTCTTCATACTTGAAGCACATTCCTGGTGCCTGATAACCCCTTAACATATTCACTGCTGCCGTGTCACCGGTGACCCGGCGGTGTTTTGTCAGCAGTACCTCTGCTGAATTCTATGATTGATTTATCGAACTACCGCTTCTGAAATGTTATTATAGTTCCTTTGATTGCCACCAGGTGCTCGGGTTTGCATACTTTTTTTTGCATATTACAGACCAGCACGCCACTGACCAGCACGCCACACGGTGATTTCGTGAAAATCACCCAAAATAGTTCTATGGGGCCCCTAGAGGAAGAAAATAAATACCAAATCATTATAACTATCGATTTTGTAAAGTGGTTTAAATCTGCGATACAGGAAAGTCCTAAAATCAGGCGCGGCAGTGAATGTGTTAACCGCAATTTGAACGTCCGATAAAAGTTCCGTGTATTGTTCATTTGGAAATATTATTGTGTTTTCTTTAGCTGATCATGTTCATATTGTCTGTCCACCCTTCTGAAAGTCCAGGCTGTATGTTGCGTCTGATTTCGGAAGATTAACAGATCATCATCTCGTTTCGTTGAGCTCCATTTCTTCCATGCCTCTTTCCGGTTTACCAATTTTGTCTCATTCGCTTTGTCTGAGGAATCGTTCTTTTAGTGGCACCTTGGATCTTGTCTCTGATTACATCCCAATTTCCTGACGCAAGGCACTTCAGTTCAGCTCTGTAACTTTCCCTTGCCGCATTATTGGATTTTAATTTTCCGACAACATATCGAGGGATATTTTCTCCTTTTCAAATTACATATATACAAAAAAAAAATTGGTAGTTTATTTCTGGTTCAAGGATATATAAATTAGTTAAAACTGTAACTGTGTAACTGTTTTTAAGTGCATTTTATATTTTATCTTAGAAGGTGTTTAGACAGATCTGTTTTCTTAACCGTTCCACAGTGAACCTGAAGGAAGGACAAGGGAGGGAAAGTCTAATCTAGATCGTGCCCCAGTTTTCCACGACCTTCCCCTTTCAAAAAAGTATGTAAAAGTAAGTATACGAGACTACTGCATGAACACGAGAGACGATTCCTTGACTTCCCCCCCATACTTTTTTGAAAGGGGAAGGTCGTAGAAAACTGGGGCACGATCTAGATTAGAGACTTTCCCTCCCTTGTCCTTCCTTCAGGTTCACTGTGGAACGGTTAAGAAAACAGATCTGTCTAAACACCTTCTAAGATAAAATATAAAATGCACTTAAAAATAAAAGAAACGTGTTTTAAATGAATAACACTATTCCATTGACTGAAAAACGGTCTTGTAGTTTTCTATTGCATAAACTCTATTAGATAGAGCAAGTGGTGTTGACAATTTTTTTAAAATTTCTTTTACTTTCTTCTTGGCGTGCAATTGTTTCTCACGATCTGAGTTAATTTTAGCTCTTTGTCTTCTTTTGTTTTCTCCTTCTTTCTCGGGAAGGGACGGTCAAGAAAATGCGAATGTTTTTGGCGAATTTAGTGGGTTTGAACCCCCAAACCCCCTCGCCCTGGCTACGCCCATGAATGGGGCTTTCTATTTTTTGCAACTTCCAGAGCAACACCATGTCGTTTAAAAAAGTCTTTTGTAATATGTTCAGAATGCATTGTTTCTAAATTACGTTTGAGCTTTGAGGGTTTTATAGATTCAGCGGTAAGAACAGCATTGCATAAAACACACCGTGGCTTCTTGACACACCGTTTTTTCGACATACCGTTGATATCTAGAAAATAAAATTCCTGTAAAAATTGGAATTAAATTACAGTATAATCCTTATAATCCGACCCATATGGGACCAGACAACCGGCGGATTATCAATAAATTCCGGATTATCAGGTTTTAAACAAAACAATAACAATTTTACATATTTTATGTACAATTGTATTTCAGAAAGAATAAAATATGTATATATAGGTAAACGTGTATTTGCTTTTTGTTTCTTTGCCTTAAATATTTTATCAGACTTTGGCAACTTTTCCCGCACTAACTCAGCATCACTTGCCGTGGCGTTTTCTTCTGTCCATTTCGAACAAACATTGAGTACCTTAAACGCGTCACCAGTTCGCAGAGTTGAAACATTCAAGTCATCGTTAGCTTCATCTTCATCCGTGGAACAAATTAGGCTGAGGATTTCTTTTCTTTCTAATTTTACTCGCTTGTGCCTTGAAGCTATGTCAGCCTAACATCCACTTCACATTTGTTGGAAATCTCTTGTAAAAATTCCAAAGACAATTCTAGAGTAGAGTTAGCTTGGTCAGAACCGTGAATCAAGTTTTCAGAGATTAAGGGTGTCCCTTTTGGCTTTATTTCAGCTATGCCCGAGGTTTATATCCAACGCGGGATAGCGGAAAGAAAAAACACGTGCCGGATTAACCGGCCGCCGGATTATCAATATTATACTGTATATTATATTTTTTACTTGTCAAAATGTTTAATAATCGAAGAATCTTTGTTTCTAGGCGTGCCAATCGAACACGAATTGCGACACTAACTAGCAACAAACTATTCATATAGAATTATATAAACGACAAAAACGATACTGCAAGAACACTATGTAACAAGTTTACCGAGTGCGACAATTTATCTGTACACGTTCTGTTCGTTGCTTTGTACACAGAATAGGGATTTTAAATCCCTGTTGTCGCGATCGCTTCGGACTACACCCGCCTAGTTTGCAACAGTCGAATTTATGCCCTCTAATTACATCGCATATCTCGCGTGTTGTCTACATAAATAGATTATTAACATTTTATTAGCCCGCCCCCCCAAAAAAAAGTTAATGCGAATTAAAGTTTTATACATAGTATGTGTATTAAAAGGACCTAAAGTTACAGCTTTCCTTGAATATTCAATGTTCTAGTCAGCTTAAAATGATATTAAAAAGAATAATACAAAAAAAAAATTGTATTGTTCTTGTAAATACAGTTTACAATAATTTGCTTATAAATTTAATATGTATTTATAGGTCCAGAGTGTAGAATACGGTCAATTTTGGATGATTTAATGGGTCCATCACATTCATCTAGCAAAAAACCCAGAACTGATAACATATTGGTAAGTAGAAATTAGTAATTACAGTAAGACACTATAAAGGTCGATTCTCATATACGCGACACTCAGCTACGCGACGTCACGCGACATCGCCTGTCAAATAATAATTACATTGTTTTAAATGGACACGTTCTCACTATGGCTACGCGACGTGCCCATTTAAAATAATGAAATCATTATTTGACAGGCGATGTCGCACGACGTCCGCTAGCTGAGTGCGACACTCAGTGCGCGACGCGACGCATATGGGAATCGACCTAAATGCGGAATATTTTTTTTGTATTACGTTAATTTTTTTTAATATAATAGATAATAATATTCATTTTTCGTAAAATGGATATTAATTTCTATCAAGTTTTGCATTCACAAGCACAAACAAAATTTACACAATTATCAATGCACATGCCCTATGTATGCATCCCCTATAAATGAGGATAATAAGAAAAACAAAGAAAAAGTGGAGACCTTTTGGAATCAACTAGATGACATTATTCAAAAAATTATAAAAAAACATTATTCATTATTATTGGAGACTTGAATGCACAGATTGGTTAAGAAAAATGATATAAGAAAATTGTTTTAGACCCAAAAAAGAACAAACAGAAATGGCGTCAGACTGATAGAACTTTGCCAAGCAAACAATTTAATTCTTAAATCTACCGCTTTCAAAAAACTACCACGAAAACAAAAGACATGGATATCCTCAAATCCCAGCCTAGGGGAATTTCCACTTGATCATGTGGCAATCAAAAAAATTTGTCACAAAGAAATCTTAATTGTTAGGGTACTCAGGGGTGCCAACTTGGATTCGGACTACAGCCCCCCATTAACAGTTAGTTAAACTGATCAGTTAAATTGACGTACATAAAAAAACAGACAGTGAGTGTTAAATCTTAATGTAAAATTTTTAACTGACGGCAACCCACGGATTTACCGGGCGCACCATAAATCCGCCGACATCAGTTTGTTTTCATCAAGCCAAACTGATAGCTCATGCGCGTAGTCAGTCGTAGTTTAACCACCATGCTGTCAGGACGTGCAATAACTGAAGAATTTATAGAAAAATAGCTTGAAATATACAGATTCGTTCATTCTCAAATAGTTATGCCAGTCACGCGGTTTCAGTGGGACCTCGTTTAACAAATTAATATGAGATAACTGATTAACCATTCTTTCCTTCGTTTTCTTTGGTTTTTCTGTTGAATAAAGGGCTACCAGCAGCAGCCGCGATAAGTTGAATATCCTTTTCAGAATCCGAATCCATTTTTTTTAGATACGCGGTGAGAAATTTGCTAGCCAGATACAGCACGCGACAATCGAGAAATGAAGGCCGGTTTTAAGCCAGTGAGTGGGCAAATCATTTTTAACTGATCAGTTTTAACTAATCAGTTGAAATGGTCAGTTCAACTGATGTGTTTATCTGACCTGGAATGGCCGGATTAATACCTTTCTAAAATTAAGTTAAAAGTCATCCCAAACAGGAAACGCAACATGAAACAAAGAAATCTTACATCATTCTGACATTCCGACTGTCATTAAGAGTCGGAAGTACAGCATGGAAGAAATATTAAATTCAAATGAATTCACAAAAGCAACGGAAACGATTCAGACTCAAAGTTGGGAGGACATCAAGAAAAACCTCATTACAACAGCCGAATGGATAACACCTAACATAAAAATTAAAAAACATGCCTGGTAGTCGCTGGAATGTGATGCCTTCATTGAAACAAGAAAGCAAGCATGGCAAAATTGCCAATCGCCGAAAACAGAATAAAGCAGATTACATTTCATTAGAGTTAGAAAAATGGTAGATTAAGCTATAAAAAGGGTTAAGAAGGCACATGAAAACAAAAATCTCGTTTAATTTGATGAAGAATTTACTAAGAGCAACATAAGAAGCTTTTACAGAATTTTGAAACAAAGGTTATCAAAATACAAAGCACCAACCCTCCAATTTCGAGATGTAAATGACCATCGCCCACTATAACACGGAAAATTGCAAGATACTAGAAGACTACTTTGAGAAGCTCTTGAACTGTGAACCAATCCTTGAAAAATTTAAATCCTACCCAAATAGCTTTGAGAAGCCAGATTTTGAACCACCAACAACTGAAGAAACTACTAAAGGTTATTTTAGAACTAAAAGCAACTGGAAAAAAACAAATAGTGGCCGAACTATGGAAGAAAGCTGACAAAAATACAATTACATCCCTTCAATGTGTTTTCAATAAAATCTGGAAAGAAGAAGAAATCCCCACAGAATGGAGAACAGCTCTCATCCACCCTATCTGCTGGATATAACATACAAGATCCTTTCTAAAGTCCTTTTGAACAGGGCAGAACCACAATTGGACCTGCAAATCAGGGAATAGGAAGGTGATTTTAGAATGGGTAGGTCATGCTCAGAACAAATACTAAACCTCAAAAACACCATGGCGTACCAAAAATCAAGGGAAAAGATGTACATAATCTAATTCATTGATTCTCTGTTATCTCTTTTATCAGTCCTAGAAGAAATGGGTTTGGATAAGAAAACAACTAATGTAATAAAAGCGACCCTTACAAATACATTTTCCAAAGTTAAATTCATGGATGAACTATCGGCACCATTCCAAATATAACGGGGGTGCTTCTGGGAGATGGACTTTCACCGTTGCTGTTCAACTGTGCACTTGAGAAAGTAGTCAGAGAATGGATCACAAATATAAAGAGTGGTATAAGACTGGGTTGCAAAAAGAAGAACCTTAAAGTAAAGTTAAGTTAAATTTAAAGACAAGCAGTTGCGTTCTGTTGCAGGTGGTTGAGGATCTGTATGTACCTTTCATCGATACGGCATTTAACTAGAGCTTACTCTATGGCCCAGCACTGTATGGAGTCGAACGCTTTCTCGTAGTCGATGACGGCTAGGATAAGGTGGTTTCCTGTACTCATTGCATTTATCCACAACTGTTTTGAGAGTTTGAAGGTGGTCATTGGTGCTGAAGCTTGAGCGAAAGCCTGCCTGTTCTCTGGATTGAAAGAATTCTAGCTTTCTGTCAAGTCTGTTAACTAGAACCCGAGAGAAGAGCTTGTAGACATGCGAAAGTAGACTGATAGGTCTGTAGTTTTCCAGCCTCTTGATGTTGCCTTTTTTGTGGATTAGGGTGATAACTGCGTTATGCCATCATGCAGGTACATTACCTTCCAGGACCTCTTACCTCCCAGGGGCTCTTCTATTCTTAAGTTGTATAGCGAGCATTATTTCCACTGGAATGACATCTGGAATTTCTTCGGATCCGATGTTTTCGACATGTGGTCGTGTTTGCCCTCGAGCTGTCAGTGGTTGACTCGGTGATACTTTGCTTTCGTAGAGTGTTTCATAGAGTTCCAGATTGTCCCATTTAGTGTTGTCCAGTTCGGTCTCTAGTTCCACCAGTCTATCCTCCGACAACAGCGACTGTATGTTAAAAGTTTCAATTTGTAGCAGTTAGTCATCTTCCAGGGATTACTTGTCGCACCCCTGCCCCGTTTCGCCTGGCTACTGCTCCGACCAGGGATTGACGAAGCTCTGGGAACTCGGGGTCGATATTTAGTTTTGCCTGTCATGGTTTTGAAGGGAAAGAAATTTAGCCATAATCACCACGTCAGCCACGACTGTTTGGTGATCGTTTCGTGATTCTGATGTTACCCATCGTCGCAAGCAGTTGAGCTACTAGTCGGTCGTTCCGCTCCCCACGAGCTCCGTCCTTGCTAGTTACTGGCCGGTTGCTGCCCTATGCCAGGGCAACACCTATTTGATGGCTTTGTTTGCTCGCCATGTCATCGGGACTTCTGCCTTTTCTGGGAACAAAAGATACATACAATAAAAAGTACCTTTCACGGGGGGTCCCAAATTACACGTTACAAGACAGTGATTAAGCGAGAAACACTGTATGCAGCAGAAACCGTAAACATAAACTTCAAAGGCCAAATGGAGAAACTTGAGTTAAAGGAAAGGAAAATCATAGGACCAAATTTCAGGATAATAAGATAGTATACATCAAGAATGAAACTTTGTACAAGAAAATTGAAAAACTTTTAGATACTATGCGAAAAATTTGTATGGTCATCTTCTCAGAATGAACCCTAACCAAACAAATCTCTGACATTTTGCGTAACCGAAAAACGAAACCCAACTGCTTTAAGGAAACGAAGACCTAGTAGAATTAAATATTTCAGAAAATTCACTAATCGATCGAGCAGCTAAATTATCACTAAAGATGAAAACATAAGGTTCCAAGACAAATCCACACAAAAACCCAAACGCATCATTTCGGAAGAAGAGAGGAAAAGAAGATCAGAAAGAATGAAGAAATACTGGGCACTAAGAAAAGAACAACACACAAAGAAATGATTGATTCAATGTTGACCAAAGAGGGCAAAACGAAAAAAAAAATCCATTTTATTATTTTTACATATTTGCAAAATCACTTAATTATAAAACTGTGATCTTTGAAAAATCAATTTGCTAATTTAATGGCTTCACTTATGACTTATAATTAATTATACACTCATTGTCAGATGCAAAAAAATATTCATTGGATTATTTTTTAATTTTGTTATTGTTTTTGTACTTTGAATAAAACTTAGTGTTTTAGAATCAAATAGACCATCATGGTGTAGAAAAAAACAACATATGGTACTTATCAGCTTATTTGATAGACATTAATAAGTGACAACGATATTGTACGTAAACACGAAAGAAAATGCATTTCGTCAAAATAAACCTAACAGATTAATAATGAAAATTTCAGTTGAATAAGATTTGAAAACTTCGTATTGCCTCCTCGAACCTTAACTATTGCCAGCACAAGGCGGCCCATGCCCTACTAATGAGCTCATGAATAACATTTTGTGGAATGTTCTGCCATTCTTCCTGAAATGCCAGACGAAGCTCGTTTATTGTGGTTGGTGCAACTACACGTCTTCTAACACGCCTGCCCAGCATGTCCCAAACATGTTCTATAGGATTTCTTTCCGGGGTACATGCAGTCCAGTTGAATTTTCTTATTCCAAATGCATCCCAGTATTATGTGACGCACCTCGTATAATGTGGTCTCGCGTTAACCTGCATCAGAATGAAGCAATCGCCGATAAAAGGAGCAAATGGGACTACGTAATTTTCCAAAACCTTCTCAATATACCCCTGTGCAGTCAGCGATCCTTCATCTATGACAACCATTTCGGTGCAGGCATCCATTGATATTCTTGCCCATACCACCAGGGAAGCTCCACCATGTCTAAGCCAGGGCTTAAAGGTGCACTCCGCAAATCGTTTACCTGTTTGTGTCCATACTCGTTCTCTTCTATCTGGCGAATGTAGGCAGAATCTCGTCAGTAAACAGTACAGTCCTGCATTGTGCCAATGTACAATTAATATGTTCGCGAGAAAATTAGTATGGCTTCTCGGTGACGTGGGAGTAATTTTGGTCCAGCTGCTGCTCTACAAGATTATAAACAAACTTCTTGCAACCTTCGACAAACTGTCCATACACTCATAGCTGTACCACGAACCTCACAGAGTTGGTTTTTGGTCTCCACTGAACTCACATGACGATTTCGTAGAGTAGTACGAACGATAAATCGATCATCGATATCAGTTGTTTTTCGTTTCCTGCCAGATCCCGGTCTCAGAGTACTTCTGCCGGTTTTCTCCCTAAACTGCTCAAGTGCTCTTTGGATGGTAGAAAGACTGACATGAAGGAACTACACACCTTCTTCCATCTGCCACAAGAGCAACAGCTTTTGCACTATCTTCAGCACTTAGAACCATAATCAACGGACCGATCTGCCCTGAGAATGACAATTCAACCCTCAAAAAGTCAACCCTGTAACCACCTTAATCCTCTGTGTATAATGACAAATGAGCATTAGGTAGTGAAGAACGCATACCTTTAAATTTTATTTTTGTTTATTAATGTTCATTAGATAAACTTATAAGTACCATATGTTGTTTGTTTCTACATCTTGATGGTCTATTTGATTGTAAAACACAAAGTTTTATTCGAAGTACTAAAAGAACTTCAGAATTAAAAAAATGACCCCATTAGTATATTTAAGGACGAGTTCAGTAAGCGCTATTTTACAGCAGGCGTCCAAGCGGTAGGCGTGTTTGGAAATCGACGAGCGTAGCGAGGAATTTTCTAACGGACTAGTGCTGAAAAACGAATTACGAACGAGTTTTTTTTAATTTTTTTTTTTCTATTTTACGCCCTTTTATGCCATTTCTAAATAAAAAAATCGCCGATACATATTGAGAAAATTGTATCGCACTTGGCGAGCATAACCGCATGCATATGAGTGCTGTTATGAGTCCATTACAGACGCAAAATAGAAAAATATAATAACAAGTACAATTTGTGAACTTCACTCATGACATAAATATAATATAAGTACATGAGTGAATCGAAAAGTAGTAATTCATTGATTTATATACTTTTATTGTTGAAAATTCACATAGGGTGCATTCGCGTTGGACGCTTTGAGCGCACATAAACGTTGTTTTCAGCGTTCGACTTGATGCTGTGAGCGTCAAAAAATCACGCTCGTGGCTAACTTCGGGTTGTAGATTTCGCGCTCACAGACGCTCACGCTACAGAGGTAGGGCGGCAAAAGCGTGAGCGCCAAAGTTCACCATTTATCAAAACGAATACCATGTGAGCGTAAGCTCACCAAACATTTATAGGTTTGATATGCCTATTATGGAAACTTTTACCAAGACGTATTTCATGGAAACTGATGAAGCTCTGTATTTTACTGCAAATGAACCCGTCATTTCGAAAAGGGCACGAGTCACACTTTTTTGAAATATCACTTTTTTAGGCCATTTTATTCATTGAAGCGTTTTACATATTCCATGCGAAAAGAGTACATGTATGTACACCACAAGTCAACCGAAAAAGCAATGAAAAGGGCCCGAGTCCTGGACTTATGCCCCTTTCAAGTGAAACGAAACGCATCTGCCAGATATGACATAACATCACTTTATCGTGAGCTGGCCGAAAATGCTTTTAGACCTAGAAAAAGTGAAAACTAAAAACATAATAAAATAAAAAAGCCAAAATTGCTGGAAAATGATGATTAAATAACTAAATTTTTTGGACTATTGGATCATTTAGAAAAAGGCATAAGTCCAAAAATTTTAATTCAACATATCTTGATGAAAATTGTTCTTTTTTAATAAATAAATATTCCAAAAAGCGCGTATGTTTTTTATTTAACAACTTCTATATTCAGTTTCTTCAGCATCAATGACTTTTTAACAAAAAACATATTTTTGTTGATTCTGAAAAGTTTTAATTCATGGACTTATGCCCTTTTCGAAATGACGGATTTAAATGTAGATTCAGGTAAATAAAAAAAAAGCAAAGCAATTTATTAATGAAAATAAATATACTTCTACATAGTTTGTTACAGTAGTAGGTATATAAGTGGTCTTATGAAGCAATTCTTATGCTTACTGATGAATACCAAAAGCAACAGTCAAAATTCAAGAGTGGAAAAATTTCTCAAACAAAAGTGTCAAAAGAAAAAACGTTCTTTTTTACTACATAAATTTAAATAAATACTACAACATTTCCATTCCATTTCATCATCACTATCTTCAATCATATCATATTCATCAGATTCATCGTTGATAATTTCCAATATATTATTTACTAATGGATAAACATTTCTCACATTCGCCATGTTGACGCTAACTGACTGTCATAGTGTCCAAAACGAACGAAATTTTCTTGTTGCTTCTAAGCGCGCATAGGTCAACAAAAACACCTATAATCTGAGCATATAAGCGTGAGCGCTCAAAGCGTATGAGCGCCCAACGCGAATGGACCCATAGTAATTTCTCTCGTTATAATTTAATGGCATTTAGGGGTTCACCTAATATGGTATTGTACTAATTTTTTTGTATTTTCACAGGGAATTTCCAAGAAAAAATTGTTAAATGAAGTGCTCTCTTTAATAAAATCAAAGTTACCTTGGCAAAGACTTTACAAAGAATACAATGAACAATTGATGGTGACTACTTTGTAACATTTATAATATTTTACTAAATAAGATTATACTATTAGTTTAGGTGTAAATAATTTATATCATTTTTATAATTTCATTTTTTTACTATTAAATTGTTGTTAAATATAAATTGCTCTTAAACATACATTCATGTTTGATGAGCGTTTAAATTATCGTGTAATTTTCTCTCCTTTTCTATGTAAACTTCTAAATCTTGCAATGGTTTATAATACATATGAACTGCTTGAGATCCAGCCAGCATCGATAACATTGCTGCTGTAAAAAATGAAAGGTACCTGGGCCATGACACTCCAGCGGGCATGATTTAATGATGCAATTCTTCTTCTACAATATTCTTTGCTTGTCTTTTCTTGAAAGTGTGATCTGAAAAACGTTCTTTTTAATAAATTGTTTCATTATTTATTATATAACTGCATACAGAAATTTGTTTCTCCTACTCTCCAATTGATCATGGAAAATTCTAATGCTGCGCCGAGACAGAAAAATAAGGGTAAAAATCTATAAATTCCGAAATATTGTTTGCCGGGCCAACTGTTAAAAAACCTTTGTAAGTACGTACTATGAAATTTTATTCGCATAGCTATTTATGTATTAAAAACGTCAAATAAATTTTATAGGTTATATCAGATTTCAAAACGCACCACTAGATGGAAAAACTTTAGTTGAAACCCCTTTAGATATTTGTCTCTGTTGAAACCATAGTTTTGCATAATTTTCCAATTCAAAAATTAGTATTCACATCAGGCAATAGACAGCAGGTCCGGACTAGGACCAGAAACCGGACATTTTAGAGACGGTCGGCCCTCCACTCTCAAGAAAAACTAATATATACAATATTTTGAATCAAATGTATATATTTTCAATTTTAACAATTTAATAGTTTGTTAGTCAATGATTTCCGTAGATCACTGCTCTCGGCTACTTTTTCAATTATGTCGTCGCTATCTAAATTCATCAATAGATCTTTTTCTACCGCCATTATCATGAAAGAATTTAAATTATCACAGGATAAAGTACTTCTCATGCGATTTTTGATAATTTTTAGGGTAGAGTTGCTTCAAAAGCAACTTGACTCAATGATTACGTTAGCAGAAATTTGAACGCTAATTACTAAAATTAAATTCAAATGTGTAATTAAATTAAAATTAAATTGTAGGCATTGGTAAATAGATTGTATCTATGCAAAATTTTAAAGCAGCAAATGGCGTCATTTTTGCCGGATTAAGGCCGAGGCCGCACTACGGTTTTTTCCCGCGAGCGGTAACAGCTATAACCGCTCGAGAAACACACAGTACGCTATGGGAAGAAAAATCAGTCGCGAGAAAAAACCGCAAGTGAGGCCGCTTGTATTAGCTTACTTGAGTCACAAAATCACGTCATTAAAAACCGCGGCGGTTTAGCCGTAGTGCGGCCTAGGCCCAAGCAAGTGCGGCGGCCGTAGCAAGTTCTATCGAGGGGCCCTTGATCTGCTGCGGGTTCTTAAGCATAAATTGGTAAAAAAATAAGCCTCAATACGTTCATTTGCCATCTATCGGTTACAATTTTGTTGGTGCCTAATAGTACAGTAGATTACTATAGGCCCTATTGAACTCTGAGAAATACAAAAAGCCAGAGATAAATTGCCCTGGGAATTTAGAATAATTTTGTTAAGAAACTAATAATTGAAAACTGACGACGATACGATACTACACAAATTAATTGAGAATAATTTTTCAAAGTATATATTTATTACAAAGTATATTATATTTTAAGGAATAACTAACGTTATATTTTATCAATGGTGTTTTTTTATCAACCAATGTGGGTCAAGGGCTGTAAGCCCTAAAAATACTGTGGCCTTGTGGCCTCCCGGGAAAAAAAAAATTATATAATTATATATAATTATATATGATTAATTATATATAATTATATACGAATTTTGGCACGATATAATTTTATCTAATTATATATAAAAATATATAATTTTATCTAATTATATATAAAAATATATAATTTTGTCTAATTATATATAAAAATATATAATTTTGTCTAATTATATATAAAAATATATAATTTTGTCTAATTATATATAAAAATATATAATTTTGTCTAATTATATATAAAAATATATAATTTTGTCTAATTATATATAAAAATATATAATTTTATATATATATATATATATATATATATATATATATATATATATATATATATATTTATATATCTTTCTATTTTTAAGCAGTTTACTATCACATATTTACCAGCATTGAAATAATTAATTTTATATGAATAATTAACAAAATATATTTACATACCTTGGGTCTACATCGCTTCTAATTGTAGTTGCATATTCTTAAACAATTTTTTAAATTCATTTTTCGGCGGATTTTTAACGCGGACAAGTAAAAATTCTCCGGGGACCGGCCGGTAACAATTAGCTAATTTATCGATTAAAACAGATTAATTGATTTACATTATAAATGATTATTGCTCAAATATATATTTTTAAATTAAAACAACATAGATTGAATTTAACTTTCAAATGTATTGAATAAATCCAACATATGTTTCACAAACACCGTGGCTTCTTCAGGTAATGATATACAATGATATAGTTTATCATTATATGAACAAGCCAGTGTTGGTGAAGCATATGTTCTATTTATACAATAAATATGAAACTTAAAAACAATCTATGTTTTTTTATCTTTAATAATGAAATGAAGTTTCAACAAGTAACTCCACAATCAATCAATTATATATTTTTTGGATAATTGCGCACAGTATATTTTTTAAATAAGTTTTTCCGAGATGCAATTTCATAAAGACATTTAACTTACAACACTCGTATGTCGATGTACCACTGTACGTATATAAAGTTGTATATGACAAAATATTTTTTTTTATTATAACTTAGAACACAACGACAATAACCAAATAACAAAACTACAAATAACAAAAAAAATAATCTATTAATATATATATATATATATATATATATAAATATATATATATATATATATATATATATATATATATATATATATATATATATATTTATATATATGTATATAGATTTTTTAGTTTTAACAAAACTAAAATGTATTCTCTTAACAATTTTTAAGAGCAGGTTAAACATATTAGTTACTTTTTTGTAACTGTAAATTTTTTTGGTGCGATCTTTTAATTTCCCCTATCTTCTGAGTCATCGCCTGTTGTAACTCACTCCACTTGTAGGGAGCACTCTCATTTTTTGTTTTCTTTTGCCAACCTTTTTGTTCGGCATACTTTAAAGTATATTGAATTATAGTTGCTTTTGCCTTGCTATGCAACGCTTGATAGACTTTTGGTTCACCAAGTTTGCCCAAGTTTCGAGGAGGCTGACCGCTGTATGTGCAGTTAAGGATTTCTTTCCTGCTAAATATGCCATCCATCAATGTTCTAACCATCACTGTGCCCTCACCGCATATGTGAGCCGTGTTCAATTTAATTTCTGTGCAATAAATATTATTGCCTATATCCACCATCTTGTTACAATAGTTAGGACCTAACAATTGAACATCCTCATCATAAAAGTCGTTCAAATTAAGATTTTCTGCCTGGTCTTCTAACGTAATATTATTAGCTTCTTCTTCATTGGCAAAATTTCTTTGTTCTTCAACTATCATTGGTGGATGACTCACGCTTGCACCAACAGTAGGGACATCAGTTTCTTCTACGTCTTCATCGGATCGATCAGAAGCTGATTCAGTTGTGTCAGTTTGTTCAGCGTTATTATGGTTTTTTTTTTCAATTTTTGTAGTACTCTTAAGTTTTCCTGCGAAATACATTGATTTATTTTATTAAGTTTTTTTGCCAGATAAGTCATTAATGAAAATAAATATTCTTCAAGTTAACAATACAAGTCTTCAAATTAAAAAATAATAATATCCGAATGATTTATTTTCTTTCTATTGTCGACCAATATACTAGCACATATATACAAACAAGCATTGAAATAATTAATTTTATATGAATAATTAACAAAATAGATTTACATACCTTTTGCCTTCATCGCTTCTAATTGAAGTTGCATATTCTCTAACAGTTTTTTTAATTCTTTTTTTGTCGGGCTTTTTGGTTTTATTCCCCTTTCCGTTTTTTTTAAAGATTTATTTTTCGAGTCATCCTTATTATGATCTGCACTTTCTTGTTTAGTAACACCAGTCTATTAATTTTCAATAATACAAGTTATTAGTAAAATATTCAATATTTCCATTAGATTCTGATGATAGTACTTTTTCACATTAGTTAAAATATTAAAAAAATATTGATTCTAGTTAATTGATAAAATTATAGAAGTGTTATTGAATCATATAATAAACATATAATACAAATTATAAAATATAATTAAACTTTCAAATAATATATAATTTACATACTTTATGTTTCTTCTGAATGACATTATCGTTAATGTTTCCATTTGTAGGTGATCTAAATCGTTTGCCTCTGGGAAGTTTACTAGGAGTATTAGATGCAGTACTTGAAGTAGGCTTGCTTTTTGTTGATATATTTAATTCTCGCAATGTCTTATCAATTATTTTCATATTATCTGGATATAATTACACACAAAATGTGAATGATTATTCTATTATACTGTTGAATAATAACAATATATATATATATATATATATATATATATATATATATATATATATATATATATATTTGAAAATACAAAATCGAAAAACTATAAAAAAGTTTTCTTAATTAAAATTGTATTATTTACGATACATTTTTTACGCGGACAAGTAAAAATTCTCCGCGAACCGGCCGTTAAGAATTAGCTAATTTACCGATTAAAACTGATTATTTTTTATATTAAAGGTAAAAACATATTGTTTCAAATTTATTGTATAAATACAACATATGTTTCACATACACTGTGGCTTCTTCAGATAATGGTCTACAAGATATACAATGATATAGTATATCATTACATGAACAAGCCACAGTGTTCGTGTTCACATGTTCTATTTATACAATAAATTTGAAACTTAAAAACAATCTATGTTTTTATCTTTATTAATGAAATGAAGTTTGAACCAGTAACTCCACAATCAATCAATTATATTTTTTTAATAATTGTGCACAGCATATTTTTGAAATAATTTTTTACAAATATAGATTTAATTTTTCTTAATATTACACATATATTTCGTAGTCCTTTAAATACCGTGTATACCGCTTGAATTTAAATATAAGAAAATAATTTGATTATTTTAAGAAAACTTTAAAGAATACTAAATATTTAAGAATAATAAATTGGTATTACCTGATTGAATAATGACTGTACCATCGTATTTGGAATTTTGCCAAAAAAAATTACCGACTCTCCAGGATTAGGAATCATTTCCTCATCATAACACACATCAACATCTTCAACTTTGCAGTATGAATTGTCGGTTTTGCAATGAATAACAAACATTTTAAATATTTCAAATTAAATCTCAAAATAAAATTCCGTTTGATATTTATTTGAAAAATAATTTTAACTGACAAAATTTTTGTGGTGTAGGGACGCCGTTTGTAAATATCAACGTTTGTTTGTTGTTGTCATGGTAAACAATTTTATTAAACCAATATACGTATATGATTTTGACACTACTTTGATGTAAAAACATAGACAATCGAAACATAAACAATCATAAACAAACTAATAAGTAAAACGGTTACAGTAAAACAAAAACAAAATCTGTAACGGTTACAGTAAAACAAACCCAAAACAAAATTTAACGGTTACAGTAAAATATAGGCCAAATAGTGTTCCCGCCACTGCGCACTTTTATTAGTTACAATTTGCTGAAGCTTATTACATGCACATATCTCTGGTTTTAAAATATTTTAAGATAATTATCTTAATTTGATTCGATGTGTCACAACTAAATATGGACCAGTCGTCATCTAGGCCTGCTAAAAGATATAAATTATATAATGAAGACATTGATATTCCCGTAAGTGCAAATAACAAACAAATTGTATAAAAAATTACAAACTTGTTTATAACATTTAAAATAAAAATACTTGTATTAAAAGTGTCCTTCGGGATCTTATGTACAGTTTGTAAAATTTTTACGATTTTTTTTTTGTTTTAATTTTATTTTCCTATAAATTTTAGGTACCTTTACGCACACTGTATAGATGGGAGAAAACATTTTCTTGTAACGAAGTCATAAGTAATAAGAACAATTTTAGTCTTTCTGATTGTGTTATCGATTTATCACATATTAATAGTTCTAATGAAAAAAATTTAGATGGAAATTCGGAAAATGATTCTACTACATGTGATGATATTGCTAATGAAGTTACAGAACATGAACATGCTGATAAAAATATAATGGAAAGCGATTACTCAACGGATGAAAGTAAGGAAGAAAATTCTTATGAACCTGAATACATTGATTCCGGCAGTGAAATTGATAATAATGACAATGATCAAAATCAAAATCAAGAATCGTTAATCGATGAAAATCGGGTAATTAATAATGTTCCCAATCATAATAATTGTGGAACAGTAATGTTGTATGAAAATTGCTCAGTGTCTGTAGACGGTGCAGTTTATGATTTACTTAATTACTATATTAAACATAAACTAAGTAAAGCTGCTCTTAAAGAAGCATTGAGGATGCAACTCAATATATTGCCTGAAAACAATGCAATGCCCAAAACGATTTATAAATTATTGCAGTATGCAAAAAAAATTGCTCCTCCATGCATCATTACAAAGCATTACTACTGTAATATGTGTTCAGGGTATATCAGTAGTGATATAAGCATTACCAAGACGTGTTTAACATGCAATATTAACATTAACAAAAAATATTTTTTCTTTGAATTCGACATTCATAATCAAGTAAAATATTTATTTGAAAATTATAACTTGAGTGAAAAATTAAAACCTTTTATGCCACGTGACGACAATATTATTACAGATATTACTGATGGCTCAGAGTATATTCGAATAAATTCACGGCCGGATAGACAAAAATATGATCTGACACTTATAATAAATACTGATGGACTTTCTTTAATTAAAAGTGCTAAAAGTTATTGCTGGCCACTGCTAGGTACCATAGCTGAACTTCCAGCAAATGTAAGAGAGTCATTTATCATAAATTTTGGCTTGTGGTATGACAAAGATTGTAAACCGTGCATGAATACCTTTTTACAGCCTCTCTATTTAACTTTAAGTAAATGCTTTGAAGAAGGCGTTAAATGGATTCATCCAGTAACGAGGGAATCAATTACATCTAGAATTGTTGCTCCTATAGTGATCGCAGATGCTCCTGCAAGAGCGCAACTTCAAAATATACTAAACTTTAACGGCCGATACGGTTGCAATATTTGTGAAATTCGAACTAAAAAAAGTCAAAATGCAGTAGCTGGAAAAAAAGCTCGATTTTATCCATATAATTTGAATACTAGACTAAGAGACAGCGATAGGATGATAAACCTTGCTCGAAGGCTACCTAAATCAAAAAAGAAACATCTGCGAGGAGTGAAAGGATATTCTATATTGTCTTCTTTCCCATTACTGGATTTAGGAACATGTTTCGTACCTGAATTTATGCATTCGGTATTACTTGGAGTTGTAAAACGTTTTTTTAACATTTACATTAACAAGCCAGGTCCTTGGAGTATAAAACCTTTTATGAAAGATATAGATAACTTCATAACGAATATTCGGCCCCCATTATCTTTTAATCGAATGCCAAGACCTCTGACGCAATCTCATTTCTTTAAAGCTTCAGAATTTTACAATTTGCTATTATTTTATTCACTTCCAGCTCTTACAAATTATTTACCAGAAAAGTATTTCCAACATTTGATGGGTTTAGTTATTGCAATATTTAACTTACTTCAAGATCAAATCACTATTTATAATTTAGAGCAAGCAGATAAATTGTTGCAAATATATGTTAGAGAAATACCGCTTTTATTCAGTGATAATGAGTTGACGTATAATTCCCATCAACTTTTACATCTAGTTTTATCGGTGAAACGATGGGGCCCACTGTCGGGAACATCGGCTTTTTGTTTCGAAAACTATAATGGTTTCATTGCAAAAAGTGTTACTGGAACTAAACATTTGTCACAAGAAATTGCTAACAATGTTACAATTGCTCAGAGTGTCGGTATTTTAAAACAACAGATAAATATACACAATAAAGATTCTTTTAATATCCAAACAGCAACAAATTATGAAGTTCTTGCTAAAAAAATTACAAATTACAAATTTAGCGATTTAGAACTCCAACTACTCGCATCGGAAAATATAGATTGGACTGATGTACATGTATATGCTCGATCGAAAATTAATAAGGAAATTTATACTTCAAATATATATAAAAATATCAAAGCTAATAGTCAGAATGTTGCAATAATAACTGAAAATAAACTTAAATTTTACGGATCGATAAACTTTTTCTTCGAGTATCAAAATAGATTGTATTTTATATTACAAAAATATGCAATTGAACATATGCGAATATTTATTCATTTTAAAACTAAAATAAAACTTAGGCATATTAAACCAGTCAAAGAAACAGATGAAAGCATAATAATATGTCTCGAAAACTTATTATCTATATGTCAACTGATTAAAGTTGGCGATTTTGTATGTATAAAACCTAATTTACTTGATCGAGTTTGGTAATATTAAAAATGATGGATTTTTTAAATTATCTTGTATATTTTTTAACTATTTATAATTATTTAATAATAAATCAAAATAAACAAAAACAAAATATCTTGATGAAAATTGTTTCTTTTTAAATAAATATATTTAATAAATATTTCAAAAAACCTTTGTTCTTTACTTATCATACTTACTTATCAGCCTCTACATTCAATTTCTTCAGCACCAATGATTGTTTTTACAAGAAACATCTTTTTGTTGATGCTGAAAAGTTTTAATTTATTGATTCATTCCCTTTTCGAAATGTAAATTATAAGCACTCGCTTTGGCATACTGGTGTCAACCAGTATTATACATTATATGTAGGGCAACCAAAAATATATGCCCTTAAAAATCTACTTTTAAGCGCTTAAAATATTCTCTATAAAAATAAGAATATGCATTTATAAAAATATATTCTCTTAAATATGAAAAAAATTATATGAAAAAATGTTAAATTCTAGGTACGAAAACATAGATACAAAAGAAAAATACAGCTAAACTTCAAAATAAGTTCTCAAAAAGAAAACTATTCCTATTTGATCGTAGAACATTTTTGTACATTGATAAACTTCGTTCCACATGAGTCGAAGTTATAGGTGCAAATTTAAATGCCATTGCGTCAATAATACTATATTTATTGTCTATTGTAGAACCTGGAAACACCAGGATTTTTTAAATAACCGTTGCAAGTTTTTTTTTCACAAAGTTAGCTGTGATTCAGCGTTAACGCCATTAATTACATCCTGAGTATGTTCGTTCTATTACCTCAATCTGTTTAGCAAGCAGTAGAGGCCAGACGTTTCAAACGAATTTATTGATGCGCTAAGGAATCCATAATTTGAGGAAATGAAATTTAATTCAAATTTTATTTCACCTTCACTTAGTAGCTCTTTTGAAATTTTGATTGATGCTGCCTCTTCTTCGTCCAGTACATTGAACACTTACAGCATTATTTCGAAGTTGGTGGCATAGTACACTGCGGCATCAATCCATATTCCCCATCTAGTTGGTTGCAGAGAAAGTGCGACGCCAGGTGCCAAATTATTAAATATCGTTACCCTTGACGGTAATTTCAAAAATCATTTTTTTATTTTACATTGGCTATTTTATACGATCGACGTTAGTATAAATTCCTCGAATTTGTTCACAATCTCGATGCAGTCCATGTGCAAGGCAAGTCAGATGTCTCACTTTTGGATAAAATATTTGTATGGCCTGAGTTGCTTTTACCATGTGTGGAATGGCATCTGATATAAAGAATAAAATCAAATCTCGATTGAAAATTGCAGCCAGAATTTTGATTGAATCATCAGTAGTTTCATCAATTGAGATCCATAGAAAATTATTTTTGGTGCCATTTTTGATAAAGATAATACCTACCTTAGCCGACGTCACGGGTCTTCAGATTTCCGTAAAAAATCAGATGAATGAATATAATTATTTTAACCAAATTGAGCATAATATGCACTACAAATATGCATCCAGTTATTTCAAAATATGTCTCATAGCCAATATGCAATTTATGCTCTTATTGGTGAAATATGCAAAAATATGTCCTTACGAATAGAGATCTAAATTCACATATTAATTTGTGTTTCTGACCAAACTATAGTTTGGTCAGAAACACATTTCTGGCTAGTCCATTCTTTTATAGGTGGAATGAGAAAATATATGCATTTGCATATTTTTGGTTGCCCTAATTATATCCTATTCATCGAAGGCGTCTATGGAAGGAATCAAAATAAAATATATTTTATATATAATAACAGGTATTAGCCATATATACTAGTATATACGGCTAATATATAGATAATTTTTATTTTTTTTTAAATTAATTTATATATAAATCGATGTTAATATGACATTTTTAAAACTAAATTGTTAACTGAAACAATCTAAGTAAAACGGATACAGTAAAACCAAAACAAAATTTAACGGTTATTAAGTTAAAAAAAATAGTAATATAAAATTTTGAATTATATATATATATATATATATATATATATATATATATATATATATATATATATATATATATATATATATATATATATATATATATATATATATATATATGAAAGAAAAACAGAATTTAACATCCAACCAAAAGGACGGGAACCATGCTAAGAAATTGAAAGAAAAACAGAATATAACATCCAACCAAAAGGACGGGAACAACCCTAAACCAGGAACCTAACCTGTGTACAGTGAATAATACAACATCTTCTGTCACTCTTTGGCACACCCCGCTCGAAGATGCGTTGTGTGAGCCGTTTCGCTGCGTCAAAGCAAGTGACAAGAAACGGTCAAGACCTAAAAATGTCAGGGGCTGAAGGCCGGCAGTTCTTAATAAAAGCGACTGAAAACTAGTTGAAGAGCATTATTCACTGACTATAACTTAACATCTGAGCGGGGTGTACCAAAGAGTGACAGAAGATGTTGTATTATTCACTGTACACAGGATAGGTTCCTGGTTTAGGGTTGTTCCCGTCCTTTTGGTTGGATGTTATATTCTGTTTTTCTTTCAATTTCTTAGCATGGTTATGCGGTTTGTGCTACGCACGTTATCCGAATTTTACTTTTTAGTAACTTTCATATCTTGTATATTATATATATATATATATATATATATATATATATATATATATATATATATACAAATATATGAAATAGTAGATATAATCATATAAAATAATATATATTTATATATAACTATACATAATTTTATATATTTATATATAGTTATATAAAACTTTTTTTTCCCGGGATACATGATTATATATGATTATATATAATTATATAAAATTATACATAGTTATATTAAATTATATAAAAAATTATCTAATTATATATGAAATACTAGATATAATCATATAAAATTATATAAAATCATATATATTTATATATAACTATACATAATTTTATATATTTATATATAGTTTTATAAAACTTTTTTTTTCCGGGATACATGATTATATATAATTATATAAAATTATACATAGTTATATTAAATTATATAAAAAATTATCTAAATATATATGAAATACTAGATATAATCATATAAAATTATATAAAATCATATATATTTATATATAATTATACATAATTTTATATATTTATATATAGTTATATAAAATATTTTTTTCCCGGGCTATTGTATTTTCCAACAATCTTCCATTCATGCAAATAGATCCAGCACGTGTATAATGTCTATGCGTCATGTTCTTCACGGGGATATCATTTGCTATAATGTCTCCTATTTTTGACAGTTTCATCCTCTTCATACCATTTTTTTTTAAAGTTTGGTCCGATGTGGATGCCGGGTTTGCCGACCCTTGGAACACTGCGGCCTACTTGTAGCCTATTGTATTCTGCATTCACATTCTCTTATAGGCCCAAAAACCTGTTGTTATTGTAAATTGCGCTAATTACTATTTTTCACATTTGCCTTCTGGTACAAATGCGGCCGGCACTGGGAATAGAACTCGGGACCTCTATACTTGTTAGTTAGCGCTCTAACATGAGGCCACGAGCGTCACCACTACACCACTCGAGCCGGCCTCTCCATACCATAGTCTGCACATTCCAGATCTCCATTTGGTGCAGATGATCTCAGGGCAGTGACCTGTAAGTAGGCTGGCCACAATTGTGATCTGCTTTCTTTTCAGTTGCAGGATTTTGAGTTGCAGTTGAATTTTTTAGCATCCATTTGCTAGGTTTCTGGCCATTTGTTTTATCCCACTGCACAGTGGTCTGAAATCCCAAAAAGCTGGCCAAAATATGAAGGAATCGTTCAAATATTGTGATTTTTTGTCTCTTCGTGTTTCAGGTCGCTGATCAAGAAACTGATTTCAAAATTTCGAAATTCAAAATGGCGGACGCAATATGGCGGCTTTTTGAGATTTCAAACCACTGTGAGTCGGTCGGGAAATAAATAAATAATCGGCGGAAATGGAAAACTATATTTTTTTTATATATTGATGTTCGACAGAATAAAAAAATTAAAAAAAACAAGATGTTAAATAGAATACATTGCCGAGCATAAATTAGGGTCACTCCGTAATTCGAGGTTTTTTTCGTTTCGTAATTTTAGGAATTGTTAGTTTTGTACGTGTTTTTCGGTTGTAACAGTGTACTAATTGCTGGAATAAAACAAAAGGTTTTTGTTGTTCAAAATTTTCTCGAAAGTAATGAAAATGACTAATTTTAATTTGATATGCTAAGTAATGAAAATGAACAAGTTTACTTTGATATGCTTTTGTTGAAACAAAAGGAAGTTTAAGGACAGCATGGCTTTTGTTTCTGTGGTATCATCTGTCTGTTGTAAATTGTTTGTGTATTGTTAGTGTTTTGCAATGAGCATAAACCCTGTTGTTGCGACACGAATTGTGGCGGATTTAGAAGTCAGCGCGAAAGTGCGAGAAACGTTGTTGTCTCTCGAGTGTGCAACGAGTATGGAGCCGGTACGAAGAGACTTGTCTACTCACTCGAAGACCTGGTTCAGGCCGAGGCAAGACTACAACAGCTAGAGATGACCGCTTTCTCGTTTCTAGTGCTTTGAGAAACCGAACGGTCACGGCAGTGTCCCTTCGAAATCATCTGCAAGAACTGACAAATGTAAACAAAAGTGAGTGGGCAGTTAGGAGGCGACTTCCTGCTGCTGGATTATTTTCTCGAACTAGAGCTACTAGACCGCCGCTTTCCCGTGCACACCGGATTGCGAGGTTGAATTTTGCACGAGAACACTTGGCTTGAACAATAGCGGATTGGAGTCGCCTATTGTTTTACGATGAATCGCGATTCTGTCTTACGGGCTCAGATAGACATGTAAGAGTGTGGCGACGACAAGGCGAGAGATATGCTCAAGCGTGTATTGTCGAGCGACATCCATTTGGTGAAGGATCAGTTATGGCATGGGGAGGCATATCTTTTGACACTCGCACGGAATTAGTCTTAATCGAGAATGGGACGTTGACTGCGCATTGATGATTATTCTTGGAGATGACGCACAGTGGGCTGGATTGTCGAAAAAGTGGACAAAAATGAAAAAATTAAAATTTGAAAAATATCTTTTTTCTTGTATTATCTTCTAGATGAAGCCTCTGTGCATGTCTTAACGAAAGATAAGGAAGTTACGTATTTTTGACATTTATATGACGCGTGAATCCGCAGCGAAAAACGTTATCCGCTTAAATCTGCTCAATACAGGGTAATCTTAAAGGTATGTAGAATATTTGTATATGTTTTACATTATTAAATAATATAGTTTATGCTCATTCACTGGCTAACTGAAAATGCGAGTAGGAAACCTATTTTGAAATAATTTACTGACACAAAACTGTAAAAATAGTTAATCGCTTAATACATCCCGGGCTAGTTTCATGTTTATCGCATAGTTAATACTCTATGAAATCAGAATTCTTAGGAGCTGCATGCCGAAACGAGCCTATGCATATTTGGTACCGTGTGAGAAAAGGGTACGTAGAATGCTTTCGTTGTGATTTTTTATATTGTATTACAGAACCATATACGACCGACAGGGTCAAGTGGACACTAAAAAAGTTGGAAATTTTACTGAAACTTAAAAAAAAATTTCTCCATACTGAGCCGGCAGATGTGCAACATACATTCTAGAAGATGAAAAGATTGAAAAGCATAACTCTACTTTTACAATAAATCAAGATGACTGAGATAACGTAATAAAAATGATGTCAAAATTGAAACCAAAGTGGATGGATTCCAAAAGGACAATAGATGCATTTAAAAAGAAACATTTAGGGTGGTTAAATACTACAATTACATTTAAAGTGAGTACCGTAAAAACGTCTTTTCTACTAATGCAGCAAAATATAGTTTTATTAGTTATATTATATTTGTACATATTTACTAACGTACGACGTATTCTTTAGAACGTTGAGGACACTGATAGAGAATCGAAGAAATCGAGAGGTCGGCCATCCACAGACTTCAATAAGATCAGCGATCGTTCCAAAAGACGGAAAACCGATAACCTGCGCTAAAATTTCAGCATGGAAGATTTGGCCTTCGCTACGCAAAGAAGTCTTCGCTCATCAGGAGCTGGAGAAGCCGCTTCTATATTGATGGACATCACTACCAAGTCTCCTACTAGAGCACCTAAGTCAGCTTACGGAATTGCTAAAATCCTACACCCAACTGAAATGTCATGCGATGAAGCGTTACTCGATGTTATAAGCCAAATTGACCAAACAACAATATAGACATAAGAAGTTCTTTAAAAGGTAAACAATTTAGAGCTTATCCGTCCTACGAAACAGTTGCAGAGAACAAAGCCCGTTTCCTACAGATATAACGATATCCTACAGATATATCCTACAGATATAACGATAACTGATACATCTGCTGAAGTTGAATTATAGTGCCTTTTAAATCACTGGTGTAGCAGAATACTGCTCCCTCAAAATTACGCCATAAACTCCTTACATTCTGATATTATAGAAAATTTAAAGTGCATTTGTAAATGGGGTTGCGACGGCAGTTTTGGGCATAGTGAATATAACCAGAAATTTGCTAATGCAGAATTGAACTCCAACAAATACGTTTACAAAAGCTTCATTGGAGCATGTATTTAAAAGACTTCTTGTTACATCCTACTCTTATATGTCGAGCATGGGCCGGAAATACCCCAAAAGTAGTAAAAGTTTGTCTGCAGAAGCTTTGAAATTGTTGTCTGTTTACGATCCGAAGACTAGTAATTCAAATAATGTGATCGAATCGTCTAATCGTATCGAAGATTCTGATTAAAGAATCAGATATTCACAATTATTTTAAGCTGCACTCAAAACTGTCCAGTAATTTTTCATATACAATATCAAATACATAATCGTAAATTTTCTATATTCGATCAACCATTCTGTTTTCTAAAATTTTGATAGGAAATTCAGAATCAGAGGTTTAAGGAACTGCTAATGAAGAATTGTCCGACATATTGGACAATTGTATTGTAAATTATCCGCCATATTAGGTCCCCCATTTTTTTAATTAAAATTCTGATAACTGATTCGTAATCAACGAACTAAAAAAACCCATAAATACAAATTTTTGTAAAAATTGGATAAGTTTTCGCAAAAATGTCAGCCATATTGGATGCGCCGTTTTGTTTTTGAACATAGTGATAACAGATTCGTTTTCAACGGCGTAAAAAAACCCTGTAACCAAAATTTTAAATATATAGAAGGAGGTATTCTATGTTTGTCCACTTTTTCGGCAATCCAGCCCACTGTGCGACGCAACATTTATGCATGATAACTCACGGCCCCACACTGCTCAGATAGTTCTTGAGTATCTTGAAGAGTGTGAAATCACGCGATTTGTTTGGCCAGCTCGCAGTCCAGATTTAAATCCAATTGAGCATATTTGGGATGAGATGGGAAAACGTACGAGACAAACGAAAGAGACATGTTCCGGCCCCCAGAAATTCTAGAGAACTTCCCGACATACTGGTGCAAGAATTGGACAATCTCCTGCAGAATGTGATCCAAAATCTGATCCAGAGCATGAATCGACGTTTACAAGCTGTTGTCACTGCTGGAGGAGGGAATAGTCGTTACTGAAGTCCTTGAACTTTCTTTTGTTTCAACAAAAGCGTATCAAAGTAAACTTGTTCATTTTCATTACTTTGCATATCAAATTAAAATTGTTCATTTTCATTACTTTCAACAACAAAAACCTTTTATTTTATTCAAGCAATCAGTTAGTAAACTGTTACAACCGAAAAAAAACACGTACAAAACTAGTAATTTCTAAAATAACTTCATATTATGGAGTGACCCTAATTTTATGCTCGGCAGTGTACCTCGAAAAGTATTGAGAAGCGGACAAATTAGTATGTATGCATAGGAAAAACATTGTATTTATCTGCCATGTTTGAATTTGCCGCCCGGGGCATGGGCCCCCCTCCCCTATATCCGGGGCTGATTGTATGCCATATCAGTAAACAGCTCAAAATCAACCCAGTTGCTATGCACAAGATATTGTCAAGAACATTCTAAAAGGGACTAAAAAAACATTCCTTTTATACCCCTTTGGTCAAGACTTACTACAAGAGTTACAAGGGCATGCGGCAAAAGTCGCTCCCAGATCTGCTGTTGGATAGCACTTGTAAATTAATTTAATCTACGTTGACCTTGCAGAACTGAAATGTGCAAATTCCTGCACAAGCAGCAAAACTGGAAAATAAATATATTTGTCAATAATTATAATAAAAAAATGCAAAAAACTTACCAATAGCTTCTAGAAATTTGATGCATCGAAAATTATGTTGAAAATATTACACTAAAAAATATAGCCAGATATATTTTTTATTTTATTTAAAAATAAGGGGCCACTAAAAATCATAGCCTAGAAGGTCGCTTCAGAGTAAGTGGTTATAAATTTGGATAATTTCACACAATAAAATTGTATAAGGTAGACAAATAGAAATAAACTGGAGCAATTAAAAATAGTTTAGAACAAAAATTGTATGAAAGAGCATTAAATTCTTTATATTACTGTAATAATTTTGAATAAAAAAAAAACATTTTAGGAAATAGTTTAATTCATAATATACACAAGAAGCTCATTACAAATATTTTTAAACATTTGTTTTATTTTACATATTAATATTTATTTTCTAGGTCTTCCTGCCCCTTTTTTACCACCCACTAAACTCTGTTTATCTTTTGTCTTTAATAACATTGGATGTATTTCTAAAACACAATGAAAACATTTTATACAAACATAAACATTTAATCAGAAGGTTAAAATAACTTATATACCTGAGTCACCACTGTTCTGTAATTGAACATCATAAACCCTATATTTTTTTCTTTTTGTTGGTGGTGAATTGGAGTTTGGCGTAGAAAGAGGAATAGATTCCTGAACCCAATTATCCTCAGGTTCTTCAACCTATAATATATATTCTTCTAGTATAAAATGAATTGCAATGAAAATTATTCAGAGAATTGTAAGTATTATAATTATATTTTTTTATTACTCATGCGTTAAAAGTACTATCTTGGCACACGTTTTTTAGTACGAAAAATGACATTTTTTTGTTGCATTACCACATAACGGGTAACGCACGCAAATATTCAATATCGCTAAGTAACATTAAAAAAATTAACAATAAAATAAATAAAATAAACACAATCAAGACCTCAATATTAAAAAAGTGACGTGAAAGTGACAGAAATTTAGTTTCATTACAAAATAAAAATTAAAGAAAACGTTTTAAAATGAGTGTAAATTCTATGGTGATACCGGAGACTGATGTGAGTTTCTATGACGAAACCACACCACCAGAGACAATTGAAAAAGCAAATTCTTCGTTTTTGGTTCATTTTTTTTTTAATTGAAATTTGAATGCCCCTGGATCCGAAACTTGTAATATACGTCCCCTCGCATGAGTAATAAAAAATATTATTTGCAAAAAATATTATTGGCAATTGTCAATTGCCCTCTCGAGCAAATGTGCCCAATTTCGGTCTCGTGACCAGTTGCAAAATATACTATAATCATATTTATAGCAATGCTGCTATACAATATAGAATTTGCAGGTTTTAAATTACTTTTAAATATAGGATATCATTATAAATTGATATCCTATTTAAAAATTCCATAAATAAACAAAATTTTACCTCAGGAGCTATTGGTAAAAATTGTAAACAATCAGTATTTTCATTTTCCTCGTCTGAACTGCAAAATGCTGCCACTGGATCAATTGCACAGACATCAACCTAAAATTTTTGACAATAGTTAAATCAAATCAAACAAAAAATTGTTTATCAATTTAAAAAAGAACAGATATTTTGTAAATTCATTTAAAAGGAATTAAATAACTAAAAACTACAATAAACATGAATTTATATTTACGTCAATTTCTGTATCTTCTTTTGCATCTCCTCCGCTTGCAACAGATTTATCCTCATCAGTTAAGTCAAATTCACTTTCTCTCTCCTCATACTCCACATTTTCATCTAATTCTTTAAAATCTGGTGCAAAAGCAGACCAATTTTCTACCTGATTTTGAGCCCAAACACTCACAACACCTAAAAAGTGTTGTTTATCACATTTGTAGCAGTAAATAAATATGTTGAAATAATTCAAATCAATATGTAAATTGCAGAGTGCCTGTGTTACCCTGATCTTATTATTTAATACAAATGTAGTACCTGATGATATGCTGGCAATAATTGGCCTAACTGGATGCCACGCGACATCTAACAACAATTCTCCTTTGGTTCCATGCAAGATTTTAACCAAATTACCTATAGATTTTTCCCAAATGTACAGGGCATGTTGTCTTGCAGATCCTGCACAAATATATTCTCCATCTCCTGAGAAACAACACTTTTTCCACATAGTTCTAAAATATGAATTATATTATATTATATAATGTAATTAATTAATATAGGCAGTTTTACTTGTTAACTAAATCTTGCAGTTTTTGGATAGGTTCTGGTTCACCATCTTTTCCACAAGCTAATACCTCTTTACTATCATAGACTCTTATGACTCGATCAGCAGTATTTACTAAAAAACAACTAACAATTTTGTTTATTATAATTAATTCTTATTTTGACTTTAACATTACATTTTACAACATACAATCTCATTTAATTTAAAGATATCATATATCTTATGTACTATATTTATTAGGATAACACGTAGATAATGTTTTCTCATAACATTTGCTTGTAAAACGATTTTCCCATTTGTCAAATGTTAGAAACGAATGTTTATCAAACTTTAGAATTGCAACGCTATTCCTTACGCTACGTCTTATATTTCATTTTTGTCTTTCTTTAAAAGTAATCAATACACTTTATCATTGTTGAACATTGTTGAACAAGGCAATTTTCTGAATTTGCGTTCCCCAACTCATTATGCACTGCTTGCCAGTTGTCCTCGTTTTTTGATCATCAGGTGTACCATGTTAGCCGAATTGATAGGCTTCCTACCGCGCGCTCTGCTGCACTTCTTAGATGCGGGCATTCGAAGATGGTATGTGCAGCCGAGTCTGCCCCAGACAGTATCTGCAATTGTCACTTTCTACCTTTCCAATCCTTTTAACGTATGCGGCGTAGCTTCCGTGCCCGCTTAGTACCTGTGATAGGTAGTAATCCACTTCGCCGTGGGTGCGGTTGAACCATTGCTCAATTTCTGGGATAAGCGTTCTAGACCAACTCCATCCCTTGGCGTCGTCCCAGCATTGCTGCCAACTGCTCATGAGTGCCATTCTCTGGAGAGCCCCCTCTTCTCTGTTTGCGCCCTGGTTGGAGGCCCGTTCCTCATTAAGTCAATCGGCGGGACTACCGCTATGACTTGTAGAGCCACATTCGACAACGTGCGGTAGTCGCAGCATATGCTTATTAGCATGCCGCATTGTGTCTCTTTCTGTTGGTGGCTGCTTTCAGCGACTCCACACATGCCGGTACAGCGTACAGGAGGATGTAATTAACCACTTCATTTAGTAGCCTTTTAGTCTTTTTAGTTGGACGATTCATTCTGGGCATCAGCTTTCGGAGTGCTGTACCTGCGCGTTCGGCTTTAACGGTTACGTTGTTGACATGCCTGGTCCAGGAGAGCCCTTGGCCAATATGGACGCCGAGGTTATATTACTGTCCGTGTCGCTGGCATCAGCCTACCCAGTATGTTAACAGACATGGTTTCGATTCTCTTGCGGCCCGCGAGTGCAATGACCTCGGACTTTTCTGGGGCTATATGTAAATCGTTCTTTTCCATCCATGTGTGTATCGCTCTTACCGCAGATTCGGCCCTCGCTACTACCGCTTTTTCGTCGGTGTCCACCGCCACTATGATTAGATCGTCAGCGAACGCGACCAGACTGCACTTTCTAAGTTAGTTCGTTTTTTACAGGTCCATTATGCCATCGTATACGATAATCCACAGCAGAAGTCCAAGGACCGACCTCTGAAGAACACCGCATGACACCGGTCAGATTGTATCTGACTCAAAGTATGAGAGTCCTGTCCGTAAAATAGCTTTTGATCATATCAACTAGATAAGCAGATACGCCTTTGCGTCTGAGTGGGTCTATAATTTGTCGCCAGGGCACTGTTTTGAACGCATATTTTCCTGTGTCTTCCTTTTACCGAGCGGGAGCACAGCGGGCAATCCTCGTTACCTCCTGGATGGCGTGTGTTGTCGACCTCCCATCTCGGAATTCGTGTTGAGATGCTGATAGTCCCTCGCGCAGGTCGAGTTCCTGGTTAATCCTCGCAGCTGTGATGTGTACGAAGAGCTTGCCTATGGTGTCTGGTAAACAGATTGGGCGGAGTGATTTACCCGGAGGTTTTCCAGGCTTAGGCACCAGGACCAGTCTGGCCTTTTTCCACCTTTGGGGGATGTTTCTGGTGCGGATGACGGCGTTATACATATCCGCAAACAGCTCTTTCTCCATGAGGGCAGCCAACTTTGTCACCTCCGGTAGAATACCATCAGGGCCTGGAGCTTTGTTGGATTATATATAGGCTGCATGTGATTTCTTTGTTTGTAATTTCGGGTGGTACAGTGTCCCCGGATTCCATGAACCGCCAACTCCCAGGAAATCATTTGTTTCTGTGGGAACACCTCTTGAGCAGCTTTAAGTGTGCTTTCTGTGGTAAAGTTTGGTGTGGAATGCATGCCCATTCTTTTACAAACAATCTTGTAGCCATTTCCAAAAGCAACGGAATTTACAGCCTGAATGACGCTTTCCCAACACAGTTTTGATTTCTTGATGCTGGTCATCAGCTCTTTCCTTGCGGAGGCTTATGCTGCATGTCTACCGGCTAATTCTTCGCGATCTGCATTCCTGGCTGCTTTAAGTCATGTCCACGATCTTTTCTTTCCGACGCACACTTTCCGGAGAGTGGCGATTTCCTGGTTCCACCAGTAGACAGCTTTTCTTCGGTTCTGTCCGGGTCTCGAAAGGACGGCTTCCCTGGTTCTAGACGGAGTCGCTGTGATGGTAGGCACATCGATTAACTCGATCATGTTGAACTCCGCTTCGAGGTTCTCCTTGACCGCATCTTCTTTATGGGGTTTGTACCTCCATTTGTTTACTGTGCGCGCGTTTACCTTCAATGATCGTTGTTTCCCGGTGTTTATGGCTAGCTCGAATGAGATTAACTGGTGGTCTTTCAGTATTTCCTCCTGGAGTACCTGCCAGTTTTGCACACTATCCATCCGCTGTGGCGAATGTCACATCTATTTTGCTGTGGATGTTGCCGCGTAGGAATACTGCGTTTCCTGTGTTGATAGTAACAAGGTCGAGTGATGCTAACCAGTCCTTGAGGGTGGATCCTCTCGCAACTTCTTGAGGGTGGATCCTTTACTTGGATCCCCAGGATTGGCTTTTCAAGTTGAAGTCTGCGGAGACGATTTTCGAGCCCTTTTTATTGCGGATTGTCTCAGATAGTTCGTCGAGGTAGTCCTCGAATTCGCTTTTGGTTATGTTTGGTGCTACGTAACAAGAGTAAATTGTTACGCCCGCTACCTCGCACCAGGATGTTCCGTTGCCGCTGCCGTAGGTTGTTGGTATGTTTTTATACACTTTGACGGCGGTGTCGGCCTGGGCATCTACCGCCCAGGCGCTGCTCCTCACGTGTTGTTTATTCGGTTTCGTTATCAATAGTATGTCAGCTTTGTACCTGGACCTATTCCGTAGAGTAGGTCCTGGGCTTCGCGGCATCTATTCATGTTAAGCTGTAGGAACTTGATCTTCTGCAGTGATAGGGTGCCTCTTGCTTCCGCTAGTGCTTCTTTGAAGGCGGGGCAATTTCCCGTGTTCGCCCGATGTGCTTGAGTCTCACATACAGGGCAGTACTCTCCGCCCTTGTAGTCCTGTGCTATGTGTACATCTTTTGACACATCTTTTGTCTGTTGGGTCATCTTTTGACACATCTTTTGTCTGTTGGTCATATTTTTATTATATTTACAATTCCCTATCCAGCCCTTCCCTCCTCTTCCATACTTCTTTCATTCAATGCATCTTTCTTCCATCTTCATTCAGTATTTCTTCCCTTTTCTTTCACTCTCTTTGTTTCATCTCGAAACATTCATTCCACATATGCTCCACTGTCTGAAACAATATTTTTTCTTCTTTCATCCAATATCTAATCTCTCTCTTCGTTTCCACATCTGAACCTAGCCATTATCTTCCTTTCTCTTACACTTTCTCTTCTCAGGTACTTAGGGATACTCTTCTATCATACATTTACTGTTTTATTTTCAAAAAACACAAACTAATTTATTAATCGGTTCTGTTCAACAACATTTAAGACCTAAAAATTCTTTAACCTTAAAACATGTATTCATGTACCTACTAAAAAAACTACTAAACAATTCAATAAACTACCAAAAAAAAATCGAATCCAGTATGGAGGCTCCAAAATTCAAAAATTGCAAAAAACTGCGTTTTCCTTATGTTGTGTCATTATTTTCCGAGATAAATCAATGTATATCCCAAATTTTGCTCATGGATATATGTTTTGAAAGTAGTGGATGCCCATGGTAAAAATCTGGTGATTAATCCCGGTAAATAATGAAACAACATAAGGAAAATGCTATTTTTGAGTGTTGGAGATTTATTGAAGCAGGTGCATATACATGTTTTAATATTGTAAAAGAATTTTTAGGTCATACAGGTTTTTGAACAGAACAGATTAATAATTTTTTTGTGTTTTCTTGAAAATAAAACAGCCATTTTAAGGCCGTCACATTGTTTTTTTTTTAAATAGCACATAGTATTATAAGATAGATACATTGAAGTAATTTTAATTTATTATATATTCATTTAAGTAATTGAAGTAATTTTAGACGGCCAAGGGGTCGTCCATTAATCACGTGATGTTTTTTAGTAACTTTTTAACCTCCACTACTACTTAAACGACTATGGATATTGAAAAATTAATTAGTTGTGTTTATAATAGATCAACCCTGTGCCATAAACATTAAAAAAATTACAATAATCGAGATTTTTCCATAAGGTTATGGTTGTTGGCACAAGTTGTAACACTGTTGCAGTGTAAGCACATACACGTCCGAGTTACTCGTCCGGGTAGTTCTGTTCGCCATCGGCCGACAAAATCGGTTTTGGTGTACGCTTAGCATAAGGGTTGATGATGAAAATTCACCCATTTTGGTCAAAAATGAAAACTTTTCATTGAACCTGTAGGCCTCCTGTTGTTTTTTTAATTCGGATATGAGTCTATCAATAAGGACGAAAAATGTATTAACCCTGAAAGTATCACTTGTAGTCACTCTCATTTCTTCATCGCGTGTTTCAGCAAATATTTTTTTCCTTTTCGGTTGTCTTTTTATCATATCTTTTGTTTACTGCTTCGTCACGCTTAATTCCATCGCCTTTTCTTCAAAATGCTTAAAATTCTTTCGTTCAGCTACGAAAAACTTGGAAAGGGATTCGTAAAGATCGGCATCAGTGATCACATCTACGGTAAAAGCCTGCATTTGAATATTCACTTAAATTTAAAAGTATCCCCGTCGCTTCGTTTGGCGTTACAGGTTTTTCGGTACAATCCTTGATTGCTTCCAAAGTTTTAAGAAATTCGTGCCCAGAAAAACTAAAACTTCTACATGCGTTCTCTCTAGCTGACCAACGTGTCAAATTTACTCTCTTTAGCATTTTTTATTTCTCAATTTCAATCAATAACTTTTGCCTGCGTCGTGTCTAATTTATAAAAATTAAAAAAATATTGAGATAAAAATTTTACTAAAATTTTTGATAAAAGTCTTAGATGTTCAACATGACTCGTAAAAAGGATCGAATTCAGCTAACAGTTCCAAAATCATACAGTAATTTGCGTTATTCGGATCACTGAACTTTTCATTTTCCCCTCTATAGCACACAACCAAAGAAAAATTAATACATATAAGAAATTGCATGACTATAAGGATTGCATGACTATCATGAATCAACAGAGGCGGCTTTTCTTTTCGGCGGCTTTTTCGTTTGTATCGCCGCTGTCTCTAACAGACTCAATGCCACTACGCGGCATATGCCCCTAACAGCTCGGCCCCGTCGGTCCTGCTTCGGACCAACCACTACTACGCTAATTTGTCGAAAAAATTTATTTAACAATATGTGGTGAAACATATTACATGTTGAATTGGGTTGTTGACTAAAAAAAAATTATCGATTTTTTTTATGTATTTTAAAACCTTATTATAAATAATTTGGATGTGCGATGCGAAAAAGTTAAAAAAAAAATGTTCAATTAATTATAAACAATTTAAGTGATAAAATGTTGAAAATAATCACGTGACCCCAAACGCGCAATAATTTGTTTGTGAAGTCGAAAGGGCGAAACTTCATTCTAACATTTAAACATAAACATTCTTTATAAAATCGTCGTTTTGGAATTTTTTCGGCGCACTGTTTAAAACCATTGGTTTCGACGTTTAACAATGTGGGACATTTAAAAACATTTTTTGAGTTCTTTTTATAGTACCTTCTCCTACACGATGGTACGAAACAAGCACGATAACTTTTAATATTTGACATATTTGACATGTCTACTACAACTACTGTATCAACAAAGTCAGGAGCGGGTAGAAATACATATTTATACATATTTTACGTCACAACGGTACATTTGTGCGTTTTCGGTACCGAGTTTAAAATAGTATATTTTACAGCAAGAGATGAAAGTGCCGTTTTTTTGGTGAGGTGGGAGTTTGCTCACGAGCGCCAGCGAGTTAGCAATCACACCGAACCAGAAAAAAACACTTTCATCTCGAGTAGTAAATGCAATTTTTTCTACTGATTTCGGTTGTAGAATCCATAATTCGACTTTAATAAATCCAATTCGAAGCCAACTGTCAGAACTGTCAAAACAAATTTAATTGTTAGTTTGGCCGTTTCCACGGTAACATATTGCATTCTCATAGAAGGTGATACTTTTCAATTTAAATGTCCTAATTTTATTTCGGTTTTTTTAAATAGTTTCAGGCTCGTTTTACGTTTGTACTTAAAATATTTCATTGAAATTGATGCAATTAATAAGAAAGTCCATGCAAATTTGGTTAGTTTAGTGTTTTAATCGAGAAAATCATAAATTTAAAATGCTCATTTTCGTCTCTAGACGTGAAGATATTTTCGTCCCTAGAATAAAAAAATGTCATTTTCATGTAGGGTAAGCCGTGGAAAAAATGCCATTTTCACATATATCAGTAGAAAAATATATTTTCAATTTGTTATAACTTTTTAATTACAACGAAAAAAATAAAACAAAAAATAGTTTTGTCATAAAACTTATATATGAGCTTTCGATTTATGACGAAAAAAAAAAATTGATTCAAATACCCAATTGTTTGTGTGGACCTAATAACATTTACATTAAGGTATATAAAAATGAATCTTTTTAATTTCTGTAAGCCAAAAAAAATGTAGGCCCCAAATTTGCCGCCCCTAAAATATGCCGCCATAGGCTCCAGCTAATCAGAAAAAATAAATACACGTGATATCTCAACTATCTTGACAAATTGTGAGACACAGCGAACAGGAGAAAAGTAAAAGACTGTAACATCAAATTTGAAAGTTTGATGTAATTATCATAAAAAGAAATCTAGTTATATTTACATACTCTCCTCTCCTGGCAAATTCTATGCTTTTGACTGCCGTAGCACTGGATGTTCCCAAAACAATTCTAAAACTAGCTTTAACTTCCAATGTGTTTACATTTAAAACCAATACTTTTCCTTTTGCATTGCCTGTATAAACATATTCTCCTCTTCTATCGAATGATGCAACAATATTTAAATCTGCCTAAAACATATTTTTTATTTTATGTTTATTAACAAATATTTTTTTCAAAAATGTATCTTAAAAAAAATGTATTATATTTATTTACATGATGTTCTTTTATAGATACGACCATCTAGTTTTTGTAAAAATAAGTTCATTCTTAAGTCAATTCTGTTTTGAAATTGACAATATTAGAAATTTGGGCTAAACCGAAGATCAGTGCATGTAAGCCGCGGCAGAAATTAGAATAAAGTGACCACACGTCCCGATTTTGGCAGGACAGTCCCGCTTTTTCGAAGCATGTCCCGCGTCCCACCGATTTTTTAAAATGTCCCGCTTTTTAGAAAATATCTGCATTTCTTATTTTAAATGTACTGTAATATATAATGTAATATTTTTCCACATATTCCCATAAAATCTCTTTTTTTAATGTCATCCAATGAAAATTTTTAATATCCTCGAATTGAAATAAATGTCAATTCTTCAAGATTATCAAGAGTTATTATATAAATTTCTGACTTCTTTCAGAAAATCCGGTCATTTAATGACACCTTGTTCTGAATTTTCATTGGGTGACATTAAATAAGGAGATTTTATGGGAATATGTGGAAAAATCTTTTGAATATATTAGTAAACATTTTCCGAAAAATAATATTTGGGAAAATAATATTTTTGATGAGGTGTTATTAGTAAAAAGTTACGTTACTGATAAAAAAGTTAAATGTTGGTTGTCTGCAAATGTGGAAACCAACAAAATGGACGGAGTTATTGCTTCATTTTAAACAGAATAATATTTTCGAAATATTTTGATAAGAAATATTATTCTGTTTAAAATGAAAATTTGAGTTTGTTTTAAAATGAAAGATTTTTTTCAAGTATCAATAAAATATGGACAACTGAAAAAACACAGTTGAATTAAACTTTAATATCAATATTAAGCGTAAAAAATAATTTGAATAATTTGACATATGATAAATTTCTCGGATCAAAAATATGACGTGAAAGAAAATCATATTTTCTTATAATAAAAAATTTAAATTAATTAATAATCATATCAAATTCAAATTCATCATGTTCATCATGTTCAAATTATTGCAGGAAAAAAATATAAGAAAATACTTTTCTCTAATTCACTCATGACACAAAATAAATAAATATAATTACAAGTACGATTTGGTTTCCTGCACTTTCGTTCGATTAGTCCATACTGATGAAGCCAAAAGGCAGAAACGCGTCTATGTTCATTATTATTATTTATCAGGCTATAGTATTTTTTAGCAACCCACATGGTCTCTCCTAGCACAAAAGTGCAGGAAACCAGATCGTACTTGTAATTAATAATACTTGTAGGGGAACCTGTTGTACCTAGGCACTATGTGTACCTAGGCCAGTTGGCTCATTTCAAATGTTCCCGCGCAATTAAATTATTTCGTATGTGCTATTCGGTACTTGACTGCCACTGAAATATATTCTAACTAGAAGGATCACTGGTTTCTAAGCTTGTGAGAGTAGAAGTCCCAAGTAGAGGGTAGAGGGGTAGAGAGAGAGATCCCAAGGGGAGCCCTCCCTCCGTGTGTTTGAGAGAGAGAGGATGACTTGAATTAGAGAGTGGAAGGATGTGATACAGTCAGAGCGAAAAGCTAGTTGTATCAAACCAAAGCAAGTATTTATCCACACTATGTAAATACAAAATATTAAAACTAATAATATTTTGTCATGTGCTACTAGTATTATATATATATATATATATATATATATATATATATATATATATATATATATATATATATATACATATATTTATATATATATATATATATAAAATATTTTTTTTTGTATTATATATTACATGTATAAAATAATATAGGATATATTTATACTATACATTAGGTTATTTACTGTACTAGACGAAGACAGAGCGATACGAGGGCTCCCCTTGGGACCTCTCACTCTACCCGCACAAGCTTAGAAGCCAGCGCTCGTTCCCGTTAGTATATATTCAGTGGTCACTTTAGATACTTGTCTCTGGTCACTGCAGACGATCTAGTGTGAAGTTAGTCGCTTACCGCCATTAAGGCAGTGCTTGGTGTTATCGAAGAAAAAAAAAATTCACGAAAAAAGTAAGTATTTTTAATATATGTGGTCTGTGGTCTTTTTAATATATTGTCTGTTATTTTTATACATTTTATAATAGTCACTTATCTTTTATATGCAATCGGTTCTTTGATTTAATAAGTGCTAAAACAATAATAAACTTACGAGATATATAATCTTAAAATATTTTAAATTTACGGTTTCAACCACAAGGAAACAGTGTTGTACCTTGGCCACTAAAGGTTTTACCTTGGTCGGTGGCCTAAGTACAACCTAGATGTTGTACTTTGGCCAGAAAGATTTATCTTTATTTATTTCATATTTTAATACTAGATTCTTAAGAAAACAAATTTTATATTTCAGAAATCATGCCTAGAAGTAAAGATAAGAAGAAGAGAACGCCTATTAATTTGAATGATTTGTCAAATGCCATTAAAATGACCAAGGAGAAAAAAATCACGACTTTCGGTGCTCCTAAACATTTTTAATTATCCAGAACAACTTTGCGTCATCATTTAAAGCACTGTATGGAAACAGGTAGCGATGTAAGCAAATTACACGATAATCTTGCAGTTAATCAAGTTTTGGATAGTGATGAAGAACGCAGTCTGGTTGACTATATTAAAGATTACAACACACTTGCAATTTGGACTGACTTTAAAAGACGTGAAAATACTTGCATATCAATTTGCAAAAACGAATGGAAAAAACTACCCTAAGAGCTGGGATACTAATAAAATGGCCGGAGATTATTGGCTGCGCTTACTTAGGAAGCGATACCAAACGAATTGTCTCTGAGAAAGCCTGAAGCCACTAGTTTGCTCGCTCATCGGCGTTTAATAAACATACCGTAAGCTTAACATTTGGTAATTTCAAGGAAGCCCTTTCTTTCTAAGTGTCTTCATATAAAAGCAACTGATATATGGAATTTAGACGAAACTGGATTGTCGACTGTCCATGTTCCTCCGAAGATTTAGCACCTCTTGGCGAGAAGCAAGTTGGGTCAATGACTAGCGCTAAAAGAGGAGCGACTGTAGCAATGATAGCGGCTATAAATGCAGGTGGAGGTTTTGTTCCACCCATGCTCATATTCCCTCGTGTAAACTTTAAGTTTGAGCTTATGTTAAACTTTGAGTTTATGTTAACTGGATCTCCAGAAGGCACTAATAGGTGCTAATCCATCCAGTTGGTCAAATAAATCGATGTTTGTGATATTCCTTCAACATTTTATCAAATATACCAAGCCTACCAAAGAACAACCTATCATTCTTTTATTAGACAATCATGAAAGACATATTTCAGTACCGGCAATACAAATGGCTAAAGATAATGGTGTAGCGCTTATTACTCTACATCTACATACTAGTAACCACATGCAACCATTAGATAAATCAGTTTTTGGGCCTTTCAAAACGTATTTCAATACAGCAGCTAATGAGTTATTTATGACTCCAGGTCATTTGGGAAAGCCATTAAATGTTTATGATATTGCTGGATTGGTGGGAAAAGCTTTTCCTCTTGCCTTTACATCAAACATTATTTGTAAATGTTTTAGTTCTACTGGATTTCACCCTTTAAATGAAAACATTCACACAGATGCAGATTTTATGCCAGCATCCTATTCTGATCGTCCACCTGTCGAAAAACCATCCACCAGAATTGATCAGGTACCTTTTAGCCAGTCGACCACTTCAGATTTAAAAGTTATTCACCGAAAATTGCCAACTTTGGTATCGCCAGTTATGATTCGTCCTCACCCAAAAGCTGAAATTCGAAAAGGAACACGAAAGGGAAAACAAAAAGGAAGATCCAGAATATTGACTGATACACCAGAAACGCAAGAAATTGAAAATATGAAGTCTAAAAAACGTGTTTTAACTAAATCTAATGAAGCAAAGCCTAAAAAAAATCTAATGAGAAAAAAAATATGAATTAAAACAAATCCAAGATTAAAAATAAGATCAAAAGAAGAATTCCATCGGAATCAGAAACTAGTGAGGATTCTGTGAACTATTCATTGAGTGATCATTGAGTGACAATATGTCTCCGAAAATGATAGTGAGACAGAGAATCTTCAGATTGAAAATATTTATAAAGAAAATTACAACATTGGGGACGAGGTCCAATGCTACTAGAGAAAAACAATAAATTGATCGCTTGCAAAGTGTGAAATGACCCAAAATATAAGCTATTACAGAATACTACAACATTGGGGACTATGTTATATTTGTATACGAATTTATTTTGTATTATACTTATTTTTTTGGAAAGATAGAATCAATATCTGAAAAGGCAGTACTGCTGAAATCGATGCAAAAGTCAATCAAAAACTGGAAATGGCCTGCTAAAGAAGATTTAAATCTGTACCAATAAGTGACATTAAAGAAAAAATTAAAACGCCTCAAAAAATAAATAATAACAAAAAGAAAGAAACTTATCATATTCCAGAGATACAGAAGTACTGGAATTTCTGCCAAGTGCTTAAAATTAAATAATTTATCTAGATAATACTAATATTCTTTTAAAAGCTAGTCCTAATGACTGATTAAAAACTAAAGAGGTACCTACTATATCTAAGTACAGACTAGTCTTAAAGACTGCTTTGTGACAACATAGTGTAGTTGTTTATGATTAAAGATTTTGTCTCTTAAGTAAAAAAAAAATACTATTAATGAAAATAAAATAATTTAACTAGACTATTTAACGAAAGAGTAAAAGAGTAAAAAAAGAGTAAAGAATAAAATATTTAACTAGACCTAGTAAAACGATTTTAGTAGAGAAAATCCCCCCAATCCAGAATGTGTTCTGGGTACAACGTGGTACTGGCCGAGGTACATAGGGTGTGTTGTACCTTGGCCTCATTTACGATATCTTTTTAAACATTTTAAACACATGTACGTGTAAATTATGCAGTTTCAATAGTCATGAGTGAATTAGAGAACATGGTAATTTCTGAATTATTTTCTTGTAATATGGAAATTCACATAGTAATTTTTTCCCAATTTTATATTCAAATTATTGTTTTTTTTTTTAATTTTCCAATAATTACTAATAAATATATTTTTGTATATTTATAGACATGTATATGAATATATACATTAAATTATTGGTGTGCTTTCATAACCAAATTATAATTCTCATTTCATCCCATTTGTCCCACTTTGTCTCAATGAAAATGTGGTCACTTTAAATTAGAACCTACTTAAAAGGACAATGTTTATACTATTTAACCTAGGTTGGAATAGGTTATACTGGAGCAGATAAATCAAGACCACATATCGAGCGGTAGCGCGACCTCTCGATCCAAAATAAGAAAAAATAATTTACCTTGCGACTTCACGCACTCGTTACATGCACGGATCTCCGGTTTTACCAAAATTTGCATTATGTCTAAATAAACTGACAAAAAGATTGATATTTTTTGAAAATATTTTGAATAAATTAAAATATATAATTCAAATTATTTACATAAAAACATTAAAAGTTATATATTTTTATAAATAAAAATATAAAATTTTGAATAATTATAACAATAATATAATAATAATTTAAATATATAATTTTAGGTATATGTTAAAAATTATATATTTTTAATTAAAGCAATTAATTCTTACATCATCATCAATGGGTAAAACTTGATGTCCTCCATTTGTATCAACCAATACAGCTGCATGTTTCATCGGACAGACTAATAATCGATCGACTCCCCTTGGTTCAAATTGTACTTTCAAAACAGGACATGGAAACCTATATTTTTGTTCACACTCTCCTGTTAAAACTGACCAAATACAAACTGTATTATCTGTAGAAGCTGAAGCCATCTTATGTCCAGTTCTTGACCAACTAATGCTACAAACTGGATGTACATGAGCAGATATTATTTTTGCAATGCCTCGTGTCAGAAAATCCCAAACTACAATACGTCCATCATTACAACCTACAGCCAATAATGTTCCTCGTTTATTGAAGGCACATGTTAAAGCAATTGAAAGACAATCTAGTGTGCCATCGAATTCCTAAAAATGATTTGTCAAAATGTAAGCTAGAAATATTTTTGGTTGTCTCTTACTTCTGGATAATTTTGCCCAAATGATTCTGAAACAAAGTGAAAGTTTTATTGTAACAAACATGTATTTATTAACTTTAAAACCTACCCAACAATTCCAAATTCATAGTTAATTGAATTCAAATTGAAAATATATGCCAAATAAATTAGGTTATGTATTATACAAAATATAAACAGACAACAAGTTTGGTTCCAAAGTGGTCGTAAGTGGCGCTGTTTCCTACTAAAAATTATTGTTATTTATTTGAAATGGTGGAATGACATAACAACACGCGACTAAACAACGCATGTAATTTAAGTGACATAACAACGCACTACTTTAACTCATTATCTCAGTCTTTTTTACCCTCTGGAGGGTGTAGTGATACTATTGTAGGTATGTGTTTGAATTTGTTGTTTCTATGCGTTTTTATCTTGTGCTAGATATATTGCCTCGTGCATTGAGTGTCTAGTCATTTCTTTTAATCTGTCGGTCCATCTCATTGGAGACCATCCTCTACTATTTGATGTTTCAAAATGTCCTTTTTTCCTCCAATGAGTTTTCGAAATTCCACAGATTTCCACGTAGAGTGTTTCTAGTTCTCTTTCTAGTATGTGTAGTTTTCCAGCTTGTAGTAAGCTTTAAACATTCGATGTGCCCATATTGATGGGTTTCCGTAATTGAAGGATGTCCTGTTTCCGGTAGCAAATTTCGCACTCGATGCCTGGTTGCTCACATCTCCGTGTCGTGTAGCTAATTTCACACTGGTTGGCCCGGAATCAACACATCAACTGTATTCTCATGGGAATTCTCATCAGGTGGTTTCCCCTTGTCTGCCTGATCCTATGCCGTTAACCTATTGATTATTGGTTCTTCCGCCTTTAGAGACTATTTCTAGCCTCAAGGGCACCAGAACTACCAGAAGGCAAAGGGAAGGCTTATCCCGGCCTACACTCGGTCCCCATCTACGTTATCCAACTAAGTGTTACCGTCCTTCACCGCGTGGAGGTGAAGATTGGAAATTTCGCTTAATCGGGCTTGAGACCATAGAGGCATTTCTTTTTACCTTGAAGGACCTACAGGCGTACGGACCTACTTGAAAACTACACGCTACGAAAACATCACATCTTAAATAGGGAATATGTTTAAATAGGGAATATGGCATTTTTTGGTTCAAATATTTTTATTCCGAATCTTTATTGACCGGACATTCTACAATTCCTTTATAATTACTTAATTAATAAATAAAAGTAGGGGGTGTCAAAACACAAAACGCAGGTTGTCAAATATGGTGACCCTGGAGCCCAGCTGTGACATGCTAAGTCGTCAGCTCCTTGACGAACAATCCAACGGTTCGGTAGAGTTTCATTCTGATATTCACGCACATGGCGTTGAACACATAGCGTTGTTGAAAAATGAAGTTGTCTTCGTGCAGCCTCGGATACAACGAGTTTTGTAACATAGCGAGGTACTGCCTACCGTTAACCGTGATTCCATCAAAGAAGAATGGGCCGTAAACAGATGATCGCGATATTGCACAAAACACATTGACTTTGGGCGAATCTCGTAATTGTTCAATGACTGCATGTGGGTTCTGCAGACCCCAAATCCGAAAATTGTGTTTGTTTATCTGACCACTAAAGCATCAGGAATCTCGTTACAAATCTTAGGGATTTTAGGGTGGGTTCAATGAGGGTTTAACACTTTACACAAATAATATATTGATTTACTCAAAACTTCGTTACATGCTTTCGTCTTGTTGCAGAGGAGAGTGTCTTGTTACACATGCGCACTCACACAAGCCACGTTGCCACTTCTATTCCCAACACTCCTCCTCGATTTTTACATATTAACCCTTTTTTAACATTACAAAACATAAAAATCGTTTCTCTTACAATCTAGTTCATAATACAAATAAAACTTTTTTTTTTTTTTTTTTTTTTAACAAATATTTAGAATATTTCTGTAGTAACTGAATTGTTCATAACTTAGTGCTTTAGTAAACATATCCGCCAGGTTCTCAGTAGAACTTACATATTTTATATCTATCTCCTTTGAGTTTACTTTGTCTTTAATAAAGTGATATCTAATATCAATGTGCTTTGATCGTTTACTATTTTCGTAACTATTCGCCATATCAATCGCACCCTTATTATCTACATACAATACAGTTTTTACATTTTCGTTCAAATCTTCGCTTAATCGTTTAATATTTATTTGTTCACATGCGCTGACAGTGGCAGCTATATATTCTGCTTCTGCAGTTGATAAAGAAACACATCCTTGTTTTCTGGATAACCATGATATAGCATTTTTACAATACATTGTTACTGATCCACTTATGCTCCTCCTATCTTTTTTGTCGTTTGCATAATCTGCATCTGAGTAAGTTTCAATTGACATTTGATCTGACTTTACATATGTTAATGACAAATCTATAGTAGTGTATAAATATTTTAACACTCTTTTTGCTTCTAACCATGCTGATTGCGTTGGTTTATCTAGACATTGACTCAAATAGCTTGTTGCATAGGATATATCTGGCCTAGTGCCTGTACTTATATACATTAATCCTCCGATTAATTCCCTATATGGAACATTAACAATCTCTTTGCTTGAATCTATTTGATAACCTTTTGTTATTGGAATCTTTGCTCCTTTACTCTCTATCATTCTAAATCTTTCAACCATTTTTCTTATGTGTTTACTTTGAGATAACTTGAATTTTTCTTTTGATCTTTCTATTTCCATACCTAAGAAGTTTTTTACATTGCCTAAATCTTTCGCATTATATTCTTTCTTTAGTTCAGATATAATAAACTTTACATTCTCGTCACTTCCAGTTATAAGTATATCGTCTACAAACACAATTAACCATACATTCTCGCCAATATAAAAACAACAATCATTTTTAGATCTTTTTAACTTGATACTACTTGCAAAACTATTAAATGTTTCGTTCCAACATTTTGGGCTTTCCTTTAGTCCGTACAAACCTTTATTCATTTTAAAAACTTTATTCCTTTCAATATTTATTCCTTGTGGTGGATTTACATAAATTTCAGATTTTAAGTTACTGTTCAAAAATGCCGTTGGGATATCCAACTGCTTCAATTGCCACCCTTTTTGAATAGCCTGAGAAATTAACAATCTAATTGTTTGCAATCTAGCCACTGGGGCATAGTTATTTGCGCTATAATTTACATTTTCTTGAAAACCTCTTGCGACAATTCTCGCTTTCTTTACACCGTCATCTTTGGTTTTAAAAATCCATTTAGAGTCTATAATTTTCTTATCTTTTGGTTTAGGAACTACTGTCCATGTGTTCATATTTGTATGAGCATTTATTTCTTTATTTATAGCTTCTTGCCACCCATCATTTAAGTTTATTGCTTCATCATATGTTATTGGATCTTTTCTTAAAAATAAACAATATGCAGTATGCAATTCGTATTCAAAATCTTTTTTATATCTTTCCGGTATTTTAATTGTTCGTGTTCTAGTCTTTCGTTCTTCATTAATAACATTTCTTTCATCAATACTACTATCATCACTACTATTCTCGTTTTCTACTTCACTATCACTTGATTCATTACTTTTTTCGGTTTCACTATTATTTTCGTTATTTACTTCGTTCTCACTTGACTTATTATTTTCGCTTAATACATCGCTTTCATTTAATATGAATTGCTCTGATAACTCATTTCTATTTTTATCGTTTACAAACTTATAATCACTTTCATCAAATTCTACATCTCTGGAGATTATTATCTCTTCTGTTTGAGGGTTCCACAAACGATACCCATTGCTACTATAACCTACCATTCGAGTTTCAATACTTCTTTCGTCAAGTTTAAATTTACGTGGTAAAATTACCGCCCACGCTTTTGAACCAAATACTCTTAACCTTTTTAAATCTAATTTTCCGTAATACATTTCGGCTGGAATTTTAAAATTTATTGCTGCAGATGGACATCTGTTTAACTGATAAGCTGCGCACATAAATGCTTCTGTCCATAAGTATTTTGGTAACCCTGTTTCATTTATCATTGTTCTAGCTTTATTGTACAAAGTTCTATTAAGTCTTTCTGCTACACCGTTTTGTTGTGGTGAATAAGGTCTAGTATACTGAATAATAATTCCGTTTTCGTAACAAAATTTTCTGAATAAATTTGAAATGAATTCGCCGCCATTGTCACATCTTATCCTTTTTACATTTACATCTTTTTGCGTTTGAATTTCTTTAATATAATGTATAAGGTTATTTTCAGCTTCACTCTTATTTTTAAGTACATACAGTTTTACAAAATGAGAATAATCGTCCGTTATAGTTTGAAAATATTTTTGACCTTCATTTGACATAGGTGTCACCGGACCAGCTATGTCTGTGTGTATTAACTCACCAATTTGTCTGCTTCTTGGTAGTTCTTGTTTAATAAATGGCTTCCTTACGCTTTTGTTTTTCATGCATGAATTACATTTTTTGTCGGACATGGGTAGTTTCATTGTTGATAACCCCTTTTTATTTAAATGACCCAATCTCAAATGCCATATATTATTGTTTGAGCATACATTTGCTTCTTCAAACTTAGAATTATCTTTAAGTAATCCATTCAAATAAAATAAACCGCACCTTTCTTTGCAATGCCACACTGCATCATTTTTAATTAACGTTACCTTTAATGGTTTAAATATAACTTCAATACCTTTATCTATTAACCCTTTTACTGACAAAATATTATGAAATAAACCCGGAACAATTAATGCATCAATAGTTACTTCCCTTCCGCATGATAACATACAAATTTTACCTTGTTTCTTTGCAATTAATGCATCGCCGCTTGCGATTTTTATTCTTGTACACGTTTCCATGACAATAACATTGGTCATGTATTTTTCATATTCTTGTTGTATTAAGTGTTCTGTTGCACCTGAATCAATTATCCAATCAATATTGTCTGTGTTCACTGTTGCCTGATAACATTCTAGCTGCGTCGTTGCTACGAAATTGTAGTTTTCTTCTGTCTTGCTCATGTGTGTCTGATTTTGATTTGAATTTCCTCTATGCTGTCCTCGACCTCGATTATACTGGAATCTTCCACGACTGAAGTTGGATTGTGCACGTCCACGACCACGAAAATTTCCTCTCTGTTTGCCATTATTTGTGTTGCTAAAACACTCTGACTCTATATGTCCAGTACGCCCACATTTGAAACATTCGTATCTTGCACTAAATGCTGCTTCACTTCTATTTGTTGATGTCTTTTCACCTCTCTTTAATTCGTCGTCTAACAAACACGTTTTTACAAAATCAACAGTCAAGTCTTTTTCCGCACTCATTGTTTCTATGGCAGTAACTACATTATCATACGACGATGGTAATGTTAGTAATAGATGACACACTTTATCAGACTCATCCATTTTAGTGCCTGATGATTCTATGCTATTTATTAATGCATCATATTTTAGGAAATGATCTTGTAATTTGTCACTTACTTTGCATTTTAGTGTTAAAAGTTGTCTTTTCAGATGTAATTTGTTTACTGCGCTTTTTCTTTCGAAAATGTTTTCTAAGCAAGTCAACATTTCTTTAGCATTTCTTGCTTTCTGCACATATGAGATGTATTTGTCGGTTATACATTTTACAATAGTTGATCTAGCTTTAGCATCTTTTTCTTTGTTCAGTTCCTTTCCAGGTTGTAAAGGTTCGATTGCTTCTTTTACTCCTTTTTCTTCTAGTATAAGATATACTCTGAATTTCCAATGTGTAAAATTTGTTCCCTCTTTCAGTTGCGGGTACACCACGATCCCTTCACCGGTCGCTGTCGCCATTTTTCTTTGTTCTGCTAAACACGTTTTTGCACTTTTTTAAATTTACCCTTATTTTATCAAATAAAGCGATTTTTCAAAAAACTTTTTGTCTCTCCCCTGGGCCCATAACCTCTTAGGGATTTTAGGGTGGGTTCAATGAGGGTTTAACACTTTACACAAATAATATATTGATTTACTCAAAACTTCGTTACATGCTTTCGTCTTGTTGCAGAGGAGAGTGTCTTGTTACACATGCGCACTCACACAAGCCACGTTGCCACTTCTATTCCCAACAACAAAAGGCCACACGTTTGAGTTTGTCATCATGACGCAGAGCTTTCATTGTAACAGCTGTAACTTGCACTTGTATCTAGTGGCTATTAATATAAACTATTATTATAACTAGCTATTAATATAAATTGTCTTCTATTTTAGGAGGGTGTAAGCATGATATCGGCTGGGTAATATGGACAATACGGGTTTTCTTGAAACTTAGGAATACGGACGTTTTATCTGGTGTAACTGTTGTTAATCGCCTTTGGCACTGGTTAACTAGAATCGGAAAGCAATAATCAAGCTTCTACGTTGTCTGATTCAATCAATATTCGTGTTTTTGTTGTCCTAAAAATTGACATATTTGACGAAACGGCTCGTAAATTTCTGGTCACGTGACAAAAAATGTGCGGATGCAATCATATCGGCGTTGCCACATACTTCTCACATTACTTCTCGTACAGCTGAATTGAGAAATTGTGATCGACCACGAGTAACAGCGTGTATGTGGTCGAATGATAAATTATTTTAAAATTATATAAATAAAATCTTGAAATTAATAATATAAATTATCATCATTTTATTATTTAACTTATTTTAATTTTTGCTGTAAATACTCTCTCCATATTGTCTAAAATAGGATAATGTAGCAATGGTTGGGTTAATCCAGGTTAGATTAGGTTGCACACCGCGAAGCGGCAGAGAAATCTAGACCACATACGGCAGCGGCAGCGCAAACTCTCGATCCAAAATAGGATCAAGTGGCAAGGACTGTTTGCATAACCCATGCAGGTTAGATTAGGTTCCGCAAGGCACATTCTAAATCTGTCGGAGGAAGAAAGTAGAAGATCTCTAAAAACCAGGAAGCTTGTAGCTCTCATGACGATAGACGTGAATAATTCATTCAACTCGACACCGTGGAGGATTATTGTCGAGGAGTTGGAACGCAGGAAGATGGCCGAATACCTGGTCAGCCTGATAGTAAGTTATTTCTGCGACAGGCGGCTGTCAGTGGAGGGACAGGACGATATAGAAGTAACGGCCGGTGTCTCCCAAAGGTTCGTTTTGGGACCGCTTTTGTGGAATCTATTGTACGACGGAGTCATGAATGCGGCTTTAATGACGTCGGCGACATCATCAAGGAGATAATGCAACAGAAGGAGAAAGACGAGAGGGTATGTCAAAAGGAAATAAACGGAGTAAATATGTAAAACAGGAGCCCACAACTTGAAGTGATGCATGATTGCAGTGCCGAGATCTTTAGGGCGGGAAATTAGGGGGAGATGATGGGTAATACAATGGGGGGTAAAAATGGGGATTCTATCTCTAGATGAGAATGGAGTCCTACACTACCCAGTTAGAGGGTGCCTATGAAAGGTTTCCCCTTCCTGCGAAAAAAAAGGTTAGATTAGGTTGCACACCGCGAAGCGGCAGATAAATCAAGACCACATATTCACAAGACCAAATCAAGACGCGCGGCAGCGCGAACTCTCGATCCAAAATAAGGTCATTGGGCAAGGTGGTTTTCACTGCTGGTTTAACCCAGGTTAGATTAGGTAGCACACCACAAAACGAGAGATAAATCGCAAAAATCGTCAAAATAGGATAATGTGGCAAGAACCGTTGGTTTAACCAGGTTAGATTAGGTTGCACATTATAATAAATACAGGGAATTTAAGCTACTAGATGTTAAATTTTTTGTTGCTAATATGTTTTTTTATAAACTTTTTGTGCTAATGAGAGGTCAATGAGACTACGCAAGCTGTCTGTTTCTATCGAAAATTTTGCATTTAATTCAGGGATATTATTATTAAATGGTAATATTTGTATTTTTTCTTCAAAGATTATAATTTTTAGGAAATCATTGTATACATATCGTCCACTAAGTTGACATGATTAGTATAACTAATGTTTCTATAAAAAAACATTTCTTAAAAACAACTACTTTACTGCAAACACCACGACTGACATTCAATTACATTAAGAAAGTTTTTGGGTGCTATATATTCCTGTAATTTTCATAAAAAAAACTATATCCTGATCAAATACAAAAGATAATTATCAATTAATTAATGAATATTATGATAATGTATTTGATCAGGATATAGATCCTGATAGTATTTTTTATGAAAATTAGAAAATTACAGGGTAATATAGAATAGAGATTTCACGGTATATATATATATATATATATATATATATATATATATATATATTATATATATATATATATATATATATATATATATATATATGTATATATATATATATATATATATATATATTATATATATATATATATATATATATATATATAATATATATATATATATATATATATATATATATATGTATATATATATATATATATATATATATATATATATATATATATATATATATATATATTATAAAAATTACTACGCAAACGGTAGAATTCGGGTGATACGATTCAAAGAAAAAACTCAAATTCTTCTTAAGTCGACGTTTCGATTTATTTATTAAATCTTTTTCAAGACCTACAAAATTATTACAGAAAATTACAAAAAAAACCAGTGAAAGATGTTATTGATTACTTACAAAGAAGGTAATGAACAATTAATTAAGATGTGTAACATCATATAACTTGAACAGCAATGTGGGTTACATAATCGTTGCTGTAAAACGAGCCATGGTGAATTTTAATTTCGGTGTTTGAAATTTAGTATTTAGTTTACAAAATGTCGGACACCAACCCGATCGGCACAGCACGAGGAAACCAACAAAACCTTTTCGTTCTCTTAAAATAAATTAAAGTTGAAAAAAAAAAAAAAAAAAAAAAAACAAAATTTTTTTCCCCTTTAATTGAGCTGCGAAGGTGCGCATTGGGAAAGATCGTGACATTAGAAGGACACAGGAGTCACAAGCACACAGGAAAAAGAATATTTAACTAATGTTTGAAGACATACAGTTCGAAAAATTTTTTTGTTTGAAACCGCCACTACGTCGCAGTTTCCCAGAAACCCAGGCAATCTGGACGATCCCTAGATCTTCTTAGAAAAACAGGAGCTCAACGACCCCCACTTAAGGAAAATTGTATAATAGTAGAACCACTAGAGACCACGAAAACCGCAGCACAAATAGAAAATAAATAGCAAAACAGAAACCACCCATCAAGTTAACTGTGTCTAGACGTCGCCCAAGTCATGAGCCAAACATACATATTGCTCAACCCGTCCATGTCCTTCCTTGAGTTCATGGCTGCACCGGCGTTATGAATGAAACACATTTCCAAGAAAAGTCTCTTAGATAAGCTTGGCTCCCTTGCAAGAACTTTCAGGTCATTGTAATTGACCCTATGGTCCTTGTCATTGCAATGTGTTGCTAAGGCGCAAGAGTGGGGTTTTAGTCTACAATCACTTCTGTGATTGGCCAGTCTGGATGACAATCTTTGGCCGGTCTGACCAACGTACACAAGCTCACACTCGGCACACGGAATGCAATAGATTACATTTGATTGCATTAACGTGGGGGTTGGATCTTTAAGGCGACTGAAAGATCTGCTGATGGTGTTATAACATTTATCCGCTATAATGGCTGGGCTCTTGTTCTTGAAAATTGATTTTATTCTGGGGGACAATGATTCTACAAAATGTAAGCTCTTGAATATTTTCGTGTCGTCCTCTGCGACCACCTCAGCGACAGGTTGTCTTGTAGGATTGGAGAACAACAACTTCCTAAGTACTGTTGTGGGATAGTTGTTCTTCTTTAGGATATTAAACAATCTCTCTAAACTATCATTACGAAGATCTGGATGTACAATCTTGAATATCCTCGTCTTAAGACCCAAAACTACATTCAGCTTGTGCTGAAAAGGAGCGCCACATTGCTGTTCAAGTTATATGATGTTACACATCTTAATTAATTGTTCATTACCTTCTTTGTAAGTAATCAATAACATCTTTCACTGGTTTTTTTTGTAATTTTCTGTAATAATTTTGTAGGTCTTGAAAAAGATTTAATAAATAAATCGAAACGTCGACTTAAGAAGAATTTGAGTTTTTTCTTTGAATCGTATCACCCGAATTCTACCGTTTGCGTAGTAATTTTTATAAAATTTACTTTTTAACTAATAACGATTGTTATTACCCCCACTCTTTATATATATATATATATATATATATATATATATATATATATATATATATATATATGTGTGTGTGTGTGTGTGTATATATCTATCATTTGTGTTTCGTATAGTCCCAAGCTTCTTAGAATTAAAAACGAAATTGCGTTTCTCTATAAGAATAAGAGTATTTATTTACAATAGTTGTTACAATGATTTATCTTTCCTATAAGAATAAGAGAAACAACATTTAAGGTTTCTAATTCAAGTAATAACTAGTTTTACAAATTTATAAATTAACATTTAATTATCTGTTGTGTCAACTGACGTTTAGTCCGTTTCATCCATTGACGTATAAATACTAGTATTCATACATCCATGATTTCATCAATTGTCAGTCTTTCCATGGAGCGGCTGATTCAAACTGAAGAAAACTAAAGACATCAGTATATGAGTGTCATGTTTTCTTTACATCTCCCCCCTTGGAGTTAGTTTGGTAATATGGAAGAGGTTTGATTCTGTTTTCTTGTATCCGGTATCGACCTCATAAATTGAATTGGATAACTTTCTGATTATTTTATATGGTCCAACTCTCAATTCATCTAGTTTTTTTCTATTTAGACGATTCCCATTTTCCACGTAAACCATATCTCCTTTATCCAATTCATATGCTTTTCTATGTAGATCGAACCGCTTTTTATTATAATTGTTTGATTTAATTGTATTTTCCAACGCCAATTTTTTATCTCTTGTCAGATCCTCGTCTGCACATCTTAATTTTAATTCATATGGTAAAAGGTTTACATTTTCGCCTTCCAGTATGTATTTTGGGGCAAACTTTCTGACTGTATGTTCTGTTTCATTATATTTCTCAACAAATTTTTGAGCAGTGGTTGTCCATGCTATTTGTCTATTACTTTCATTTATCTTGCATCTTATTTTATTAACTAATGTCTGATTTAGTCTTACGTTGAGACCATTTGAAAATGGTGCATCAACTGCAGTAAAAATAATTTTTATATTTATCTCGTTTAGAAATTGTTTAAATTCTTTGGAATTTATCCCTGGACATTGATCCGTCAAAATAATTTTTATATCGTTAACTTGTCGTGCCACTTTCTTAATCAATTTTATAAATATCTCGTAAAATGATCAACTAGAAGATGTAAATATTTCTTTGTTGAACGAGGTCCCCCAAAACCTCCAATTGTATCAATGGATACAATTTCAAATGGATATGTTGCTGGACCCAATTGTGACATGAAACATATTTAGATTTTTTTCTTGATTTATTTTTTATTCAGATTTCGCACTTTTCACAGATATTTTTATGTTCGCAGTGATGTTTCTTGCTGTATGAAATGGTGTTATTTTATTTAACATTTGTGTTGTTCCTATATGGCAATATGTATTGTGTGCATCTTTTATTATTGTGTTACTAAACTCTTCTGCTAACAAAATTTTATCTTTATTTTTAATTAGTAAATGTCGTTCTTCAATTTAAAATTAATTATATTATTTTGTAGATTGGTATTTGTACTTTGATCATTTTTTATGTCTCTCAGATTGATTAGATTTACTACTTTCAGAATTTCATCTGTATTTTCATAATGTTCTAAAACCGGATTTCTGCTAAATAATCTGCTTCTTGATTAGATTTTCCTGGAATATATTTTACTTTAAAATTATAATGAGATAAGTAATATGTCAAATCTCCAAGTTCTTCATCCGTTCTAGCCTTTATGTTCAGATTTTCTAAAGGTTTATCATCGGAAGATACCAGAAACTCCTTTCCAATAAGCCAATATTGCCAGTATTTTACCGCTTCTTTTATAGCTAAACGTTCTAGGTATATTGCCTTTTATCGTTTTTGTGTGTCATTCAGTTTTTTTAAAAAATATGCCACTGACTTACTGTCTCCATTTTCATCTTTTTTGTTTCAGCACAGCCCCTATTCCTTTAATGCTTGCATCTGTTTATATCTCAATTGGTAAATCTGGATCAAAAATTCTCAAAATTGGTTGTGAACAGAGCAATGATTTTATTTTATCATAAGATTCTTGACATTCTTCTGACCAGATAAATTTCACATCTTTTCTTAATAAATTGTGTAGTGGATCTAGAATAACTTAAATATTTGGAACAAATTTATGATGATAATTTACTTTCCCTAAGAATTGACGTATCTTCTTTCTTTTGTCTCTGGAATTGGGAAGTTCTTGACAGCAATTAGATAATCTTTGAGTGGTCTGATAGAATTATTTTCTATTATATGACCCAAGTATCTTACAGAATTTTCTGCAAAAGTGCATTTAGAGAATTTGGGTCTAAAACCTTCAATTATTAGTATTGCCTCAAGTAGTTTTGATAGATGAGATATATGTTCCTCAATACTTTTTGAAAAAATCAGGATGTCATCTTTATAATTAACTACATAGTCCGAGAGTTTGTGTTTTTTTATGATGTTGCTCAATATCCTTTGAAAAATAGCTGGGGCTGTCTTCAAACCAAATGGGAGGCAAGTCCATTGAAAATGACCATCTTGAGTTATAAATGCCATTTTTTTCTGTTTTGTAATTTCAAAGGAATCGACCAGAATGCTGAATTTATGTCTAAAGTAGAAATATATTTACAGTTCCTAGTCTTTACCATTAAATCCTCAATTAATGGAAAAGGTTGAGATTGGGGAACAACAATTTTATTTAATTCTCTAAAATCTATACATAGCCTAGATGTTTGTTTCTCTTTTTTTTATATGCTGTTACTGGAGCTGCGAACGGGCTGTATGATTCTTCAATGATATTTTTGTTTAAAAGCTTTGCTATTTGATTTTCTATTTCTTGTCGATCTTTAATTGTGCATCTGCATGGACGTTTGTAACAGTAATTATGTACCATTAAGCCAATATGAGCTTCATAATCTTTTACAGTACCAACATCATATTTGTCTTTAGTAAATACTGGTTTGTATTTTTCAATCAACTTATCTATTTCTGATTGTTGATCCAAATCGAAATGATTTATTGAAATTTCAAAATCATTAGTATTTATATGCTCATTGAAATTTACCTTATATTTGATTATTTGATCAATATTTCCTTGCTTCACTACCTTAGTCCAAAACCTTTTCATCTTTTCGAACATCCGAAATGCTGACACTTTTATTTTCTTTAGGTGTGATATATTGTGTGATCCTTAGATCTTCATTTTGAATTAGTTTAAAATTCTTGATACAATCCAAACCAATAAGAAAATCGTAATTAAAATTTTCATTATCCACAACAAATATATCCATCGTTTTTTCAATATTGTAGATTTTTATCTTCAGTGTTACTATACAATTTGTTTTCTTTACACCATTAATCGTCCTCAAATTTACTATTTGTATATAAACTGTTTTTACTTTTTTCATATATTTTTCAATAATTTTGCATTAATTAAAGACACATTTGATCCAGAGTCATAGATTCCAGAAACTTCTAAGGTGTCCTTCAATAGCAATTTGATTTTTATTAATGGTGGTATTATTAGTTTTTTGGATTATCTTCATTCAATTCTAGTTCTAATTCTGAATTATTAACAGTTCTAACCTGATCTCTTCGATTTTCATATTGTTTATTTTTAAACCAACAAATTTCTACAGCATGGTAACGTACACCTTTCTTCTCCTTTTCACATATTCTGCATGGTTTTTGTTTTTCTATTTCTTTCATTTTATTTTCTAGGTACATCTTTTCTTTCTTATCCCAACTGTTTGTTTTCACTAGGTGTTCTAGACCTCATTTCATTAAAAATATCTTCGGTATCTTTCAATTTGCTTCGGTCTATTCTATCAAATATGTAATCTGGAAGTCCCACATCAATTAAATCAATCAACATGAGCTTGTCCACTGATTTGTTTATTTCTAATAAAAGTTTTTCTTTTTTTAGAGCATACTCTAATAAGGAACCATAATAGTTATTTACAGTAGAGTGCGGAAACTTTCCCATTTGCTGGAGTATTGTAAAATCATTTTCGCACGAACTTTGTATAAGATTTTTTGGCCGACAATTATTATTTAAGAAACAAATAGATTTAGATTAATTACAATATTGGAAATTATTTAATTTTTTAATGTTGGTACTCACAAATTTTGACATTTTTACTAATTCAAATTTATTAGGTACATAATGTGTCATTTTTACACGTCAGACGCACAGTAAAGTTTAAAAAATCATTCTTATTTTCTACATTATCGTGACAAATATGGTGTAAATTAGCGTTTTCTAAATTTGATTTTATTTTCTTATACTTAATTTATTTTGTAAGAGTCCCTGAAAGGTTAAAATTTACTGGTCACTTTACCGCATCGTAGCCGTACTTTTCAACATTGTGAGTAAAATTCTAGTTTCGCTTGATGTATACACGATGTCAAAGCTAGCTTTACAATCCAGGAGGCCAAAAATATATTTAAATTCAATGGCGTATTTCACCGGAGTCCAACCTTTATCTCCATAAGTATCATAGAATATTTTCTTCCATTTTCCCCAGTCAGAGTCCAATGTATATTTTATAAGCATTGAACTGTACCAGTTGGTACATGAGCCTTTTAAAAACAGTCTTAAAATTCCAATTTTATCTAAATCTTGGGTTATATTGAACCAAGTACATTCACTTTGAAAGGTTTCCTTCCTTGTAATATCAAATCATTATTATTCGCACCATTAAATGTTTTAAGGACAATTTTTTTAAAAATCTCATTTTTGTTAAGGACTTCTGGTTTTGGTTGCTCATTTGTTTTTGTTTGGAGATATTTTTCTTCTTCTAATAAGTATCCATGGAAGTGTATATTCCCATCTTCACTTCTGTATTCTTTCAAAGTATCTGTGTTCAAAATAATCCAAACTCTTCTTAAAGTACCCCTTTTTGTAAGAGTTGCTTTTACTTTTTTAAAAGCAGCTGTATTCTTTAACTTTTCATGATGTGCAATGTTTTCGAATTCAGGTGGCATATTGAAAATCTCTTTGTCTTCCGTCTCAATTGAGGTTATAGTAATGGCATTAGTTTTTCCCTCAGTGGCCAATGCCTTGACATTGAATTCAAACCTGAGCTTTTCCATTTCTCTTGAAATATCCGAAAAAAAAATGTTGTTTTATAATATGTTTCGTATAGTCCCAAGCTTCTTAGAATTAAAAACGAAATTGCGTTTCTGTATAAGAATAAGGGTATTTATTTACAATAGTTGTTACAATGATTTCCCTCACGTGGAAGTCACCTTGTCGCGGTGTGAGGGCTTAGTTTCGCGTACCGTTGGACGTCACGACTGGAACAACCTCGGTTGGGGCGTTCGGCGGAGGGCGAACAACCAAGAACTTCCAAACCCTTAATCCCAAGGTGTCATGCGACCCGTGCCAAAGGGACTGGTTGATGGCCAAGGGCAACCGGCCATCGCTTACGGAGCCCCTCTGATACCTGGCGACCTCAGAGGGTATCCAGCCTTACCACTATCAAGCGGGGCTCTGATGTGGTGGACCTTTAGTTCCCTTGCGACTCGTGGGATTTATATGAATTCCAAAGGTAAAAATAATCCATGTGTACGGGACCTAACCGACACAGAGAACAAGGAAGTCAGCCCGGATTCCCGGGAAGACGACCTTGACCTCACACTCGTAGACATGAGCAGTCCAGCCATGTCTACAGAGGCAGAGGTAGATGTTCTTGTAGGGACAGAGGAGGACTTGCCGCCTCCTGTCACAAAACAAGAATGACCAGCAGGCGCACCAAAATAGCCCAAGTGAACATCCATCATGCCAAAGCAGCTTCAGCTGTGATGGCTAGGATGTTCACCAAGCAGCACCTAGGGCTAGCGCTGCTTCAAGAACCCTGGACCTACGGCGGTAAGATCAAAGGCCTTAGCAACAGGGAATGTAAGTTGGTATGGGACAGCCGTGAGGTCTCCCCTAGAACTTGCATTATGGTAAGAAATGGCATAAATTACTTATGTCTTTCAGAATTTTTAACGCGGGATTTAGTACCGATTCAGGCCCTCATCAAGATCGAGGGTCTCCACCGCGAAGTAGTGATCGCAGCAGCATACTTCCCTGGCGATGGTAACAGCATACCACCCATTGAAGTACAAAAGCTGGTGGAACACTGTATTAGGAGAAGGCTGCCACTCATCCTGGGATGTGACGCGAACGCACACAATGAGATGTGGGGCAGCACGGACACTAATAAGAGGGGTGAGTACCTTTTAGAATACCTCATTAAAGAGAACTTAATTGTGTACAACGTTGGGAACACACCAACATTTGTCACTAAAGTCAGAAATGAGGTACTGGATATTACGGTAGGTAGCGCTAACGTAAGTAAACTAATTAAAAAGTGGAGGGTTTCAAGTGAGCCCTCAATGTCAGATCATAGGATCATAGAGTTTGAGCTGGAAGGAGCGAGTGAGGAAAACACCCCCATTCGAAACCCCAGACAAACTGTGTGGCCTATGTTTAGTTCCCAACTAAAAGAAAACCTAGAGCAGGTGACAGTGCGGGGTAGTATCAAACACTACACCGTGCTGGAGCAGGCTGTAGGAGAAATAAATGTAGCAATCACCACGGCATTTGAATCCAGCTGCCCGGTAAAAACCGTGAAGGAGCATAAGGACGAAAAATGGTGGAACAAAAATTTGTCTACATTAAGAGCAAAAGTACGTAGGCTTTTCAACAAAGCCAAGCAATACGGAAATTGGCTAGAATACTCTGAGGTGCTTACCACCTATAACAAAGAGATCAGAAGGGCAAAAAGGGAAAACTTTAGGACCTTCTGTGAAAACATAGAATCCACGCCGGTGGCAGCTAGACTGCACAAAGCACTAGCGAAGGATAGAGTGGAAATGACAACCACTCTCAAGAAACCGGATGGGACCTTCACGGAGGATGAAGAGCAAAGAGCTCTCCTCCTACTAGAAACCCATTTTCCGGGATGTAGAGTATACAGGGAGACCGAGGGCTTGATGCAACCACGGAAACCAAGTCGGGCCGACTGGAAGAGGGCAGCGTCCATCTGTACGGAAAACCGAATCAGATGGGCTATCGGCACTTTCCAGCCTTTTAAGGCCCCAGGAGTGGACGGACTAGTTCCTGCCTTCCTACAAAAGGGAGAGAGAGAACTAATGCCGTATCTTCTAAATATCTTTAGAAGTAGCTTAGCGCTCGGATATATACCGGAGCTATGGAGAAGGGCTAAGGTGGTATTTATACCGAAGGTGGGGAAGAAAGACACCACTCAACCGAAGTCATTTAGACCCATTAGTCTAACATCTTTTATGTTAAAGACAATGGAGAAGGTGATTGATAATTACCTTAGGACTATAGTGCTGGTAGGTACACCACTACACAGGAGTCAACATGCTTACAGAGCAGGGAAATCCACAGAAACCGCCCTGTATCAGCTGACAAACGAAATAGAAGCAGCACTAGAGATAAAGGAAGTAGCGATATGTGCCTTCTTGGATATAGAGGGAGCTTTTGACAACACCTCACACGAGGCTGTCAGGGCGGCCCTCGAAAGAAGGAGTATCGACAGCACTATCTCAAAGTGGATGGGAGAAATGCTGAGAACTAGAACGGCGGAGACACAAGTGGGAAAAGACACCATTAAGATCTCCACAACTCGAGGGTGCCCATAGGGAGGTGTACTATCACCGCTAATGTGGAGCCTGGTAGTTGATGAACTACTGGTTAGGCTAAACGACCTAGACATCAAATGTCAAGGTTACGCCGATGACATAGTCATAATGGCCAGAGGAAAATTTGAGGGAACGCTCTGTGAAATTGTTCAGAGAGGCCTCAAAGTAACTAGTAGATGGTGTCAAACAGTGGGATTAAGACTCAACCCGAGCAAAACCACGGTGATACCATTTACTAGAAGGAGAAAACTAAACTGCCTACATCCCATACTCATAGATGGGAAGGCAGTAGAATACCAACAGGAGATAAGGTATCTGGGTATCACACTAGATAGCAAACTCCTATGGAATAGACACGCTGAGGCAGTGGTAGGTAAAGCCAAACGCGCCCTAATGGTGTGCAGAAATCTGGCAGGAAAAACGTGGGGTTGTAACCCCACTATCCTGCGATGGATGTACACCATGATAGTGAGACCTGCAATCACTTATGGGGCGGTTGCGTGGGGAAGTAGAATCAAGCTGGCCTCTATGAGGAAACAGCTTGAGAAGATTCAAAGACTGGCGTGTGTCTGCATCACGGGGGCGATGGGGTCGTGTCCGACAGCAGCATTGGAGCTGCTGCTGGATCTGACTCCGCTGCACCTTGTGGTGGAGAGCGCCGCCAGATCGGCGATCGTAAGGTTCAGCAAGGACGGAATGGGCAGAGGCAAAATAATCGGGAGCAGAGGCCGAAACAGCCTCGCTACCAAGATCCCCTGGCTGGAAGTACCAAAAGACGAAATGGTATGCAAATACCACTTCGAGAAAAACTACACAGCAATGTGTAGTAGTAAAGCCGATTGGAGCGACGAATCCTCAGCATACCACATAGAGCAAAATGCCATCAAGTGGTATACAGATGGTTCGAAGACAAAGGAAGGCACTGGTGCAGGAGTGTTTGGACCTCGTACCAGATACTCCGAATCCATGGGAACATCCCCAAGTATCTTCCAAGCAGAGGTACACGCAATCGAAAGATGTGCACAGTTTAACCTCGACAGGAAGTACCGCAAAAAACGAATTGCTATCCTGTCAGATAGCCAAGCAGCCATCAAGGCCATTAGCTCATACACCATCAGATCCAAACTGGTATGGGACTGTGTGGGGAAGCTGAACAAGCTTGGCAGGGATAATAAAGTAACGCTATACTGGGTACCAGGACACACTGGTATAGACGGAAACGAAGAAGCCGATCACCTAGCAAACAAGGGATCCAGTAGCCCCTTTATAGGTCCGGAACCCTTTTGCGGTATGAGCGTGAACACCATCCGCAAAAGTTTAGATGAAGAAATAAGAAGAAAATGGATGAAAACCTGGGAAGAACTTCCAGGGCTAAGGCAATCCAAAGTGATGCTGGGATCTTTTAACCAGAAGAGAACTAAAGCTTGCCTGAAACTAAGCAGGAACAAGCTCAGAATTCTGACAGGAGCCCTGACGGGACACTGCAGACTTAGGAAACATCTCAAGGCCCTAGGCCTAGAGGAGGATGATGGATGCAGATTCTGTGGCTCAGCAGAGGAAACCCCCATACATCTGTTCAAAGACTGCGGAGCATTACTCCGCAAGAGACAGATGTACCTTGGGGCTCACTGCTTGAACACAGAGGAGCTGCAGGCCTTGAATCCCACCCAGATCCTGAGATTCCTAAAGGAATCAGGATTAGAGGAGGCGCTCTAAATGGGTAAGTACACCAACACTTGGAGGAGGAGGGTGGGGTACAATAGATCTATAAAGGTCGCAGTACAAGTCGTCACCACCATATCTACAATCTACAATCTACAATGATTTGTCTTACCAATAAGAATACGAGAAACAACATTTAAAGTTTCTAATTCAAGTATTAACTAGTTTTACAAATTTATAAATTAACATTCAATTATCTATTGTGTCAACTGACGTTTAGTCCGTTTCATCAATTGTCGGTCTTTCCATGGAGCGGCTGATTCAAACTTAAGAAAACTAAAGACATCAGTATATGAGTGTCATGTTTTCTTCACATATATGTAAATGTATCTGCCGAAGATTTCTCCAAGCAATTGTTGTCAATCGGTAATGGCCGTCTTCCCGTCGACGAAACGAACGGATTGATTTCCGCATAATTTTCGTAATTTTGTTGGGCTTTTTTTTATACGTCGTAGCTTATGCGAGGGAGAGGACAGACACGATTATTTTCCCATCTATTATATAATCGTGTACGATTTTGTATATATATATATATATATATATATATATATATATATATATATATGTATATATATATATATATATATATATATATATATATATATATATATATATATATATATATATATAATCGGTCCCGCTGTTCTTGAGTTTTTAAAATTCAATATTCAAACCCGACAGTGTTTTATATATTAAGATAATAGAATATACTCTAAAATTGAGGCTAGTATTTCGCAAGCAACCGCAATAACAGTAATATGTCAATGCGCATTGGATATGTTTATAATTTTTTTCTTGAACATGGCATTTTAGCAATAAAGCCGTTTGTTGGTTCACATACTGGTACCAATATTGCAAGAGAACTGAATGGTATTGAAGATGGAATATTTCTCATAGCAAGATACATTTACTACAGTGGAGCCAATATGATAAAATGTGTACGAGACGCAGAATATTATTATATACACTGCCAGGTGTTTTATCCATTCACTACAACGAGCTATCGAGGAATCTCTAAAATCTCAAACGGAAATAACACAGGCTGTAAATGCTACAAGGCGAATTGTTACACACTTCAACCACTCAGGTATAGCAGAAGAAAAGCTTAAATCCATTCGCCAAGAACTTGACTTGCCATTCTACCAATTAGTGCAAGATATAAACAAACGTTGTAATTCTACATACTATTTAATGGAGAGATTAATAGAACTACAGCGAGCTGTTTCTTTATACATAACTGATTAACAGTGAGGTGTTTCTTGCACCTCCGAAGTGATTCCACACGTTGTCACATTGTTGAAATACCTGGGAAAGGAAGAGCCAGCAGATAGAACATCAAATTTGCTGAAAATGAGATCTTCACTACAAGCTGCGCTAGGAACACGGTTCAACTTTAATGAAAATGACAAATATCAGGTTTCCACTTTTCCTGACCCTTGTTTCCGAACCAGTTTCCTGGGATTAGTTAAAACGCAAAGAGCAAAACAAAAAATTCTTTTAGAAGCTCTGAAATTGAGTTGTGATGAGTATTGTAGTACCGATAATGATTTTTCTCCACTTCGTAAAAATACAAATCAATGAAAATGACAAAACCATTGAAAAACACGACATTTTCTGGAATTATTTTGAGGAAGTTGCTACAGAAAATATGGAGAAAGATGAGTGCCTGGAGAAGAAAAGTGCTAATTTGTGTGCGAATTTGCAAAAATCTATCTATCATCACACGGTAGCAGTGTATACAGTGAGAGGCTATTTCCAGGAGCGGGTATAGTTTATGAGAAAAAGCGCAATCGGTTGCTATCACAAATGCTGAAAAAAATGTTTTCATTCATCACAACTTATCTCTGATACATTTTAAGTATTAGAAATTGTAATGTTTTGTTGGTAAAATATTCATTTTGAATAATATTTTTTTTCATGATTTGGTATTCAATATTCGGCCGAAAATCGAATATTAAAAAAGTGGCCGAATACCGAAGAGATACCGAGATTTCGTGACATCTCTAATATAGAACCCAAAAACTTTCTTGATGTAATTCAATGTCAGTCGTGGTGTTTGCCAGTGAAGTAGTTGTTTTTAAGAAATGTTTTTTTTTTATAGAAAGATTGGTTATAGTAATGATGCCAACTTGGTTTAGGATATGTATACAATGATTTCCTAAAAATTATAATCTTTGAAGAAAAGCTACAAATGTTACCATTTAATAATATCAAAATCTTCAAACTCAACAATATATAAATAACAGGGATTTTATATAACGATAAATAACAGGCAATGATGTGGGGATTGTAGGAATGTTATTTAAGTTTATAATGTCTGGTCGGGATTCGGGTGAGTTAATTGAAAATTTGGCTGTTGAGGGGTTTCTTCAAGTTCATGATTTAGACTATGATTTTTATCATATTGTGTGTCGGTATTATATGAGTTTGTGGATAGTCTTGTTCTGCATAATAATCTTCATTTGGATAATATTCATTATTCTGGTCAAAATTGTATGGTTCTTCTGGGATCGGTTGTTCTTGATTTATTTCTTGAATAAATAATTCTTCCATGGCAAACAGCGAAATACCCCACATTTCTATTCTACAAGCGATACTCGCGCATGCGAGTTAGCGAGTTGTTCCTCGGTTAGGTTTCTTGTTTCCATCGCTTCATCTATTCCATTCATCCAGCTTCTTCTAGGTCTTCCTCTCTTTCTCCTATACGGCGGTATCCATTCCAACACTTTCCTAGGCCATCTATTCTCATCCATTCTTTTCGTGTGACCAAACCAAGTCAGCTGTTTTTTCTCAACTTCGTCTGAAATATTCTTTTCGCTGCCCATTTTATTTCGAATCTTCTCGTTTCTCACTCAATGCCTCCGTGACACTCCAAAGATTTTCCTTAAGAAATCCATTTCAGTTGCAAGTAGTTTTCTCTTCAGAGTTTCTGTTATATCCCATATTTCTGCTCCATAAGTTATCACACTTTGAACAATACTTTCATATATTTGCTTTTTTGTTGTTCTCCTTATATTCTTCTTCCAAAGGATTAAATTTAGGGCTCCAATAATTTTTCTACCTTTATTATTCTTTTCTGTTATCTCATCCCTGCTATTGCCCTCCTTGTTAAATACAACCCCTAGGTATTTGGACTTTTCTACTCCTTTTATGAATTCGTTTTCTAAGAGAAGATTATTCGCATTTACTCATGTTCATCAATAGACCAGCTTTTTCGTATACCTCTTTCAGTTTTCTGACCATATACCCCAAATCGTCTTCGTCCTCTGTTATCACAACCTGATCGCCAGCAAAGTATAAACTATAGAGCGTGTCATCTTCCACTCTAGTCCCATTTCTCTAAGGGATAGATCAAGGTGAATTTTAAAAAGAGTTGGGGATAGACAGCAACCCTGTCTGAGCCCCTTGGAGGTCTTAAAACTCTGTCAGGCCTGTTTCTAGCTTCACTTGCAGAATTCCCTTTATAGTAGTTTTTAATGGCCTGTAGTAGAGTCGGTCTGAACTCTAGTTCCTCCATTCTTTCTCATAGTTGTGATACCGGGTCGCTATCGTAAGCCTTTTCTAGATCAATAAGGGCTACATGTGTTTCTCTGCCTCTTTGCATAAGCTTCTCTTAGGCTATTTTAATGTTGAAAAGGTTTTTTGTTGATTGCGACCCGCTCGAAATCCAGCCTGTTCTTCAGGTTGTTTATCCTTAATATGGTCTTCTATTACGGTTTTCAGTATACGAGAATATATTCTGCCTATTGTAGGAATGACAGCGATTCCCCGGAAATTATGTGGGTCATTTCGTGATCCCTTTTTATGTATGGCTGTGATATATGACGTTCGCCAGACTTTTGGAATATCTGCACTATTTAGACACCGCTCAAATAAACTCTTCAACATAACCTTCAGTTTTTCAGGGTCAAATCGTACAAATTCCCGGTGTATTCCATCAAGTCCTGGGGATCTTCTAAGTTTAGTCATTTTGATTGCTTCCTTTACGAGGGACATATCTAGTTTCAAGGTTTCCCCATCGATGTTTGGTTCATTTTCCTCTGTATAATGTGACCTTGTTTCTGTTAAAAATTTTGTAAAATAATCTACCCAACCTTACTTAGAGATGTTCTTAATTGTGAATCCAGTTCTGGATAAGGTTCTTTGCGATTTGACGGTCTTCCATGCCTCTGAACTCTTAGTACCGCCTATATTTTGGTCGACGTATTCGCACTTTTCGAGCCACGAGCTGTTTCTCTTGTTAATTACTTCTTGTTTCACTTTCCTATTTAGTTGCTTTGATCTCCGGGTCTCCCGTCTGGATAAGCTTTTGATATATTTGTTTCTTTTCTGTTATTCGTTCTTCTATTTCTCTATCCCACCAATATGGCTTGTTCTTCAGATCCGTTGTCCCTAAAGATTCCATCGCAGCTTCCTTTTTTTTCCTTGTTGTAACAATTTCTGTTCTAATCATCTTTGGTATAGAAACTTTGTACTGTCGTATTCAAAACTTTCCATGTCAAATCTTTTTACATCTTCTCGTTGCTCCTCGTGACATTCTTGTGATTTATTTTGATTTTGTGCTATATAAGGTACATCGATCTTCGCCTTTACTAGCCAGTGATCGCTTCCGCAATCAGCCCCTCTCGTGATCCGTACATCCTGGACCTTAATTTTTGTTTAATCACTTAGCATATAATTGACTTCCAACCTCTCGTGTGTTGGTACCAAGTATACTTGTGGATGTCCTTATTTGCGAAAAAGGTGTTCGTAATCTTTAGATTATATTGGTCACAAAGATTTTTTAGCCTTTCACCATTATTATTGACTACCTCTTCCCCGTGCCTTCCAACTATTTGGCTATTTAGTTGTCTGCCTACTCTACCATTAAGATTCCTCGCTATAATATTCATGATGATTTGGAATTTGTTCAATAATATCTCGTACATTCTGTTCGAATTTATCTTTCCCTTGGGCCTTAGCGTCCTCGTTCGGTGCATATAATCCAATCACTATTATGTGCCTTCCTCTAATTTGTATGGAAATTTTAATAATGCGTTCGTCAACCGGTTCCCATGATTTTATGTATCTTTGTAATCTTTTGTGTATAATAATTGATACCCCGGCTTTAGCCCAGCAGCTTTTGTCGACTCCGCTGAATAAATGTATATATTCTTTATATTTTTCACTTCCGTTTCCCTTTTTCTTGGTATCCGTTTGGATGGCTATATCCATATTGCGATTTATGAATTCTGATATTATTTCTTGCTGTTTGTTTCGGATTCCTCGTATGTTCCATGTTCAAATTCGTCTTCTATCCAATATCCGAGGCTTAACTTTACTAGGTAATTTGGCGATAGTGTAGTTTTTACGGGTGTAAGGTTGCTGGCCTCACGACTCAACCCCCCATCTTTGGAGGACCGGGTATCTATCTTAGTCTGGTCCTTCTCCCTTGACCTGTCTGACTTGGGTGACCCTTCTGGTAGCTACGCTACCGTCAGCATAGCTGTCGGGATCATTAGGACTAGGGTTGCCACCTTTTGTTGTTGCAATTAAAGTACGTTGGCTATTAAAGGTAAGAAAAAAAAAGTACATAGTGTCAAAATAGTACAAATAAAAAGTACAATTTATTTTTCTTTATTATTATGTTTAATACATATTTTTTATTGCTTTTAGCAAGTTTTAACAATTTATTATCAACAATTTCACAGCATCTTTACAGTCTATATTTAATTGGATATTTGAATCAATTTTTTCTCGTCATAAATCGAAAGCTCATATACAAGTTTTATGACAAAACTCTATTTTGTTTTATTTTTTTCGTTGTAATTAAAAAGTTATAACAAATTGAAAATATATTTTTTAAGTCGGTACCGAAAGGTACAAATGTACCGTTGTGACGTAAAATGTAATTTCTACCCGCTCCTGACTTTGTTGATACAGTAGTTGTAGTTGTAGACATGTCAAATATTAAAAGTTATTGTGCTTGTTTCGTGCCATCTTGTAGGAGTGGATACTATAAAAAGAACTCAAAAAATGTTTTTAAATGTCTTACATTGTTAAACGTCGAAACCAATTGTTTTAAACATTGCGCCGAAAAAATTCTAAAACGACGATTTTATAAAGAATGTTTATGTTTGAATGAAGTTTCACGCTTTTGACTTCACAAACAAATTATTGCGCGTTTGGAGTCACGTGATTATTTTCAAAATTTTATAACTTTTAAATTGTTTATAATTAATTGAACAATTTTTTTTTAACTTTTTCGCATCGCACATCCAAATTATTTATAATAAGGTTTTAAAATACATAAAAAAAACGATAATTTTTTTTTATTCAACAACCCAATTGTAAGTTAAAGTAAATAAGTAATTCGTTTCTTTATAAGATTTAGTAACGCTTTGTTTCTTACATTTCACCATTTTATTCATCACAGAAAAAACTCTCTCTGAGAATGCTGACAGAGCAGGAATAGACAGTAAAAATGAAATTACCTCATACAAGTTTGAAAAATTATCATCAGTCTTATTAAATACTTGCTGCCATTTTTGTGTTTCTTTTATATAGTAATTTCTCCATAATGATCATCCATATTGTTTTTGGAGATTTAAATTTTATTATGTTAACAATATTATCATATTCAACATCGCTATTTAAATTTATATTGCTAAGTGTAAATAACCAGTTTGTCATTAAAATAAAAGCATTTATTTAGGGACTCTAAGGCTTTGTCAATAAATAATTAAAAATCGTTTTAAATTCCCTAGTCAGTTCCGGTGAATACAACAGTTTAATTGTTTCCTTACTGCTAATCCACCTCTAAGATTAATCATAATCTCATAAATATCTAAAATTGTTTTCTTGCAATTGCTTTCTAGACATTTTATGGCTTTTTTATATTCGTTACGGCCAACTATGGACCACGTTTGACAGTTTTTACATTTTTTTTTGTCCCCACTCTCTGACAATATCTCTTCATCCTCTCTCCCACTTCCTCCTTCTGTTCCTCCGTGTAAGATCTTCCTTTTCTCACTGACAATTCCCCTGTCTCCTGGAAACCTGTACACTCCTCAATTAGTCGCTTAAATCTGTCTCTCTCCTCATTGTCTGTCCATTATGTCTTCTTTTTTCACCCCCATCCGATCCAAGTCCAATCTCACTTCCCGAAACCATTTCGGCTCCGTCTTCTTCATCCTAAAAAATTCAAAAATCCTCTTTGTCAGTCTGGTACTGATCATCCTCACAAAGTGTCCATAAAAACTGAATTCTCCTTTTTCTCATTAGGGAAATTACAATTCCTTCTGTCTTCAGGTATAATTCTTTGTTAGGTTTTAGTCTCCTCTCTCCATCCTTGATATTTGGGTTTAGGATTTTTCGGAGCATTTTCCTTTCATTTCTCCAGATGTCTTCGAGAACACCCTTACCAGTCATGCCTAGTGTTTCTGCTGCATATAGACATTCAGGTCTGACAACAGTATCTAGGTGTCCGAATTTAGCCCAAAAGGATAGACCCTTTTTGTTATATGTATCCTACGTTAAGTTAATAAGCTATTTCCAACTCCACGTGGAGAGGAGATTCTTTGATGTTGGTCATGAAGACAGTCTTCTCAAAAGAAATTTGAAGCCCAGTCTTCTTTGCTACATCTGGAGTTCTTCAGTTCTTTTATCGCTATTTCAGCACCGGCAGTGTGTATCATAACATCGTCGGCGAATGCAAAACAATCCGTGCTTATACTTTCTTTACCTTTCCCTAACCTGAAAGCCTCTTTATCCGAAATTCCATTTGTCCGTTCTCGAATAACTTTTTCTAAGACGCAGTTGAATAATATTGGCGAAAGCCCGTCGCCTTGTCGTACGCCAGTTTTGATTTCGAAAGGCTGTGACAACTTCCCCCGGAACTTTATTTTGGAGAAAGTATTACTCATCGTCTGTTAAATTAGATTCCTCGTCTTGTTGTCCACTCCAAATTCTTCGAGAATTGCCAACAAGGTTTTTCAGTCAATGGAGTCATAGGCCTTCCGGAAGTCCACAAACCCGGCGACATATTTATTCTGTCCCAACATCATGTACTTTATGATATTCCGCAGGTTGAAGATTTTGTCCACGCAAGATCTTCCTTTCCGAAAACCGGCTTGGTATTCACCCAATTCAAAATCCAATAACCCTTCTATTCTTGTTAGTAACGCTTTCGATAAAATCTTGTAAGGAACTGAAACAAGAGAGATGTCTCTATAATTATTAACGTCCATCGTGTCACCCTTCGTGTGAAGGGGATGGATCGAAGCCATTTGCCAGTCAGCAGGGATCCTCTCAGATATCCATATGTTCTCAAGTAACCGAGTGAAAGGTTTTACTCCCGCAGATGCGAATTGTAGGAGTTCAGTGACGATACCATCTGCACCAGCAGCTTTGTTTGCGTTAAGTTCTTGAATAATCCGGAAAATTTCGTAAGGAGGCAATGAATTGGGAGATGATACTTCTGGTAGTTCCATTTTCAGGTTTTCTTGTGGACCATCACAGTTAGCAGTGAGTCGAAATATCTAACAAGGATGTCACAGTTTTGCTTATTGGTCATTCCTATCCCCCCTTCTTCATTCTTGAAGCACATTTCTGGTGCCTGATAACCCCTTAACACTTATGTCAATACCCAGTCGTTACTACGTTGTTCAATACCCGGGTACCCGTGTACCCGCATGGGTTTTTCATTCAATAAAATAATTTTAATACCCGGAGACTTTCACATTACAACTCGGGATTACCCATAGAGTATTCCACTACCCGAAAAACCCTATTTCTATAAATAAAACCGCCGGGTTGGCAAAGTATGGTATCAAAATATGGTGGATAAGCGACGCTAAAAAATCATATCCATTGAAAGGTCAAATTTATACTGGCAAAATAACAACTGGCCGTGAAATAAATCAAGGCGAAAGAGTGGAAGAGAGTAAAAGATTTAGCTGCAAAATATAAAGGATCCGGAAGAAATATTACAATGGATAAATTTTGTACTACTTTACCTTTAGCAAAGCATTTATTGTATGGAACCTAACAATTGTAGGAACATTGAAAAAAAAAATAATAAAATACATTCTAGTAGACATGCTAGCATCTAAAGATCGTGAAGAATTCTCTTCTCTATTTGGGTTTCATGAAAAAGTTACTCTATGCTCTTATGTTCCTAAAAAAAAGAAAGTTGTTACTACTTATACTTCTATCTACGATGCCCTCAGATTTGCAGCGAAGACAAAAAAAGAAACCAGAAATTGTTCAGTATTATAATAAACCAAAAATTGGTGTGGATATAATGGATAAGATGTTGGACCGTTACACAATCCACAGACGAACTTTTTTAAATATTTTGGATATCGCCAGTCTTGCCAGCTATATCATTTATCATCTAAATAACGTAATTTTACGAAAATTAAGTGAAGAATTATGTATCACAGTTATTCAAGAAAGATCTCAAAATAATTAAATTATTTCACCACTAGGGAAATTTCACCACTAGGATTGCCATAGAAAGCATATATGGAAAACCAATAGATCCTACAAGCAGGGCAACAACATCAAGTGAGCCATGCAGGTCTACTGAACAGACAGATTCCACTGGACGAAAAATTGTTGTAGGATCATATCATATTTGTTATCAGGGTGTCTATAAAAAAAACGGAGAAAAAACGCGAAAATCGTGTAAAGAATGTAACAAACCAGTTTGCGATGAACATTTAAAAGCAATTGTAAAATGTGACAATGTTGCCAATAATAAATTGAATATAAAAATATTTTATGTATAATTTATAATAAGTTTTATAATAAAAGTAATTAAAAGTTAAATAAATCCGTTTATTTATATATTAAGTACTATTTTTTATCCCTAGAAATAAGTTTATATATGGGTACACGGGTACCCCGGGTATTGAATAACGGGGTATTTGACTTTAACTCCAAAAATTTTATATATTTTTTGGCATATTTTATTATTTATGTATATGAATCGATGTCAATAGACTCAAATAACGAGGATCTGACAGGATTTGATGATTTTTCTTTAAACAAAAAAGATATGTGAGTAAGAATATGCAAAAGGGTACACGGGTACTCGGGTATTGACATAAGTGTTAAGCGCGATTTGAAATATTTTAGGGCTTTATTAAATAAATTTAACATGTGGCTATAAAAATGGAAATATATTTCATATCATTTTCAGTGCTGTTGAGCATCAATAAGTTCATGTAAGTTTCCATCTACTGATTCTACAAATGTTTTCAGTTCCTCTATTCTTACAGCAGAATGTGAAAAAATGAGAATACATTTTCAAAATCACATTTCTATATCTTATGATAAAAAGACCAATGGCATGTCTCATGTAGTTATGCAATATATGTGCATGACAATTTCCTTTAATCAAATCTAGCACCAAATCTCTCATATTTGTAAATAAAGAATGGTTGACACCAAAATTAGCATTTGTATTGTCAACACTTAGCCCAGATACATTATGAAAAGATAATTTGTATTGCTCTAATGATTTGGATTGCTTCAGCAGATTTGTTGCTATTTTCATAAAAAACTAATAATTTGTTTTGAATGTCATTTTTGGCCATAAAATATTGTATCACTATTGGAAACAGTTTTATATATTTTTTGTTAGAAGCATCTGTTTGTAAGCAGTAATATAAATTATCTGTATTAATATCATCTCTTACATTGTGTATAGCATGTGGATCAAACGCCTCTGTAACCAGTGCTTCCATTTTTGTTCTAGCTAGATGAATTCCTGTAGCTGTACTTGAATTGGCATATATAATGTTATTCAATTTTATAGTACAATCCATGCTATTGTAGCACAAATTATATTTTACAGTGTGATATGTTAGGGCTAGCTCAGCAGCAAAAACATTTTCTTTATCACTGCGCAATGAACTTTTAGTCGATGTGGATACAGAAGAAGAGTCAAGAAATTTTTCAAGTAGTTCAGATGTTCTTTGCATTTCTAATTTTAATTTGTGTTGTTTTGTTTGCAGGTGTTCTAAAAACCTTACCCATCAATCACTAGTCCCATTTTCAAGCATTTTTTTTCATGGTATTAATTTTGTAACATTAAAAAATGAAGGATTCTTCGACCCTCGACGCTCATTAAACCACACACATACAAAAATAAATTTTTCTATTTATTTGTCCTATTCCAGGTGCAGCAATTGTAAATGTAATTCCACACAATTTGCATTTTGCGTTATATTCGTTTTGTGGATCATTATTTAACCATTACCACCATGTTCGATTTCCCATTGACTTTTATACTTCTGCAATCGTTTAATTTTCTGTTTCCTCGTATCAATTCTTAGTGATTTTTTTCGGTGTAACATATTCACTATCTATTTGATCTGCTTCACCATCAAAATTACGTTTTGTAGGTGTGTACTTTGTTTACTGAAGTTGCCCTTATCCATGATTTACTATAACATGAATCTATAAAACCGATAAATCGAATTCTTATTGCACTCAAATCGCTTTACACAAAACAAACACGAAGTTTTGACAATGACATTGATAATGTTGACATATGAGGTTAGGTTGAGTTTAAGAATTATAAAAAACGACCGTTGAAGTGGCGCTGGCGACTGGCGACCTATCGATTCAATCGATAACGTTTCGTTTTACGCAAAAATGCTTTCGACCAAACTTTTTTGAATCCCAGAAATCAAATCATGCGAAATAAAGTATTTTCGCGTTCTTTATTCTTCTCATAAAGCATAGATTATAATTACCAGAAACAACGTACAATACTTTATTATAAAGTACGGGTGGCAACCCTAATTAGGACACACAAACTCCCCCACCCGGCATAATGCCTTCTTCAAGGTGTAAATACTTCGAGGGAGACCTTTTTATGATCACTTTAATACCCTTCATTTCAATTCAGTAAATGAATATGAATTCGTTAACATTAATTCGTGATATTTTCGTATCGGGTTACTTGTCGCCTGATGTTTTGTACGGATACCGAAAAATTGTGAAGGTTTGCTTTTTAAATAATTTTCATTAGTTTGAAATGTTCAATTTTTACTCTTTGAAGATGCATTTGCCTATACACACCCGCAAATAACACATTACCGTAAATCAGTGCCATTTCCAGGAAAATAAATAAAGTCGTAATTAATAAATTTAGGGATTTTTTTAATCCATACCTATCTATATTAGCATATGACCATATTTAATAATGTTATTTTAGCATTCTACATTATTTACATTGAATATATTAATAATATTTCTAACCTATTACAAAAAGATCTACAATGTATGTTGGAATTAAATATCTGTTTGCTTTGTTTTATTGTAATTATATTTTATTACATATGCTATAAAAGTATATATAACTAATATATTTAAAATGTTATTGTAGAAGCTTATTTAACTAAAAGTTAAAAATAGGTAGATATGTAAATACATCTTATTTACTTCTATCCATTCCAGTCGTCGATCGTTTCGATATATATACAGTGACGGTTAAGCACATAATCGAGGTCCGATGCTACTAGAGAAAAAACAATAAATTGATCGCTTGCAAAGTGTGAAATGACCCAAAATATAAGCTATTACAAAATACTGCAACAAACTTGTACTCTTAGTAGTGACTTTGGCCTTTTTTGCGTTGTGCTAAGCGAGAAATGAACTGTCACTGAATTAAAAAAGGGGTCGAAAAGGGACGACTTTTTTTAAATTACGAAAAATTGACCAAAAGTGCGGTGAATTGACCCAAAATCAGTTTTTTTAGAGGTAACCGACAAACAAGTCAGGTTGGTCAAATCAAGTATTTTGAGTCGAGTAAAGTTTATAGGGAGTGAAAAGTCTATAGTGATAAACATAAAATTTAACATTGGATTGGTGTTTGAGAAATTTATAGTGAAAACTTCGAAAAAACGAATTTAACGTTGGATAGTTGTTAGTGTAAAGAAAAATTGGGTGAAAACAAAGTGATTGGTTGGTTTCAAGAAAATTATGGTTCGAAATGTCAAATTAATTTAATGTCAAATTTTCTTTTTCTTTGTGAGATTAAAAAAAATAGTATTATTGTATATAGTAATAGTATTAAAAAAAATAGTATTTGGCAACGGCCAAACAAATCGAAGTTGACGTGCAAAAAATTTTGCTCGTTTGAATTGTGTTTTTGAGTGGTGCCAAACGATTAAATATTTAAGAAAATTGTGTGATAAGTATCGATTTAACTTGATAAAGTGTTGGGGAAAATAAAATTGCTTAAAAAAAGGTAACATTTAATAAATTTGTGTTCGGAAATTAATTAAAAATTTTGACGTTTGAACTGTCAAAAAAAAGGAATTAATTTTGTAAGAGTGAAAGTGAAATTTTAACTATGAACAGAAAGAAAAAAATCAAGATTGGACATAGATGTTCCAGGACCGTCGAAAATTACAGGAGAAAACCGTTACCAGGTTCTATCAGATCTGGAAGACAGCGACAATGCCACTGATGGAGAATCAGACGACGACCGGAGACAGAAACAGAGACCAATGGGAAAAACAAAAAGGAATCCGAAACCAGTGAGACCGCCGCCAATCGTCATCCATAAGCGAATTACAGAAGGGAGAGCTCTACGAAAGAGAATATATGACATGACGGGAGATGAGAACTTCACCATCAAATTCGGGAGCGAAACAACGAACATTTACTTAAGCAACATGGACACTTTCAATAGAGTTAAGACAGGAACTGAAGAAGATTTTCATACATATACACTAAAAGCGGAAAAAACCAACGCATTTGTCTTGCACGGCCTACCCGAGGATGTCGAAATTGAGGAAATCGTAGAGGAATTCAATAGTAAATATCAAATCAAAATTTCAAAGTGCTCAAAATTACGAAATACTAAATATCCATTATTTTTGTTAATCGTTCCGAAAAATATTTCACTAAAAATCTTAGAAAACTTAGTTAGATTCGTGCAACACACAAGAGTTACATTTAGGCCATACGTAAATAAAAAATTAATGACTCAATGTCATCGGTGTCAGCAATGGGGTCACGCAACCACCAATTGTTTTTCAGATCCGGTGTGCATGAAATGCGGTGAGGGGCATTTCTCGCATGCTTGTCTTAAACCCCGCGAGGAGCCAGCAAAGTGCGCAAACTGTAAAGGAGCGCACACGTCCAATTCCACAGTTTGCCCCGTTTATGCCAAGCGGTTGGAATGGATAACTAGCAAAAGAAATACCACTCCAACACAATTGCGAACTGTGGAATACGTGGACGCTCCGGCTCCGAAAGAGAATGCTTGGCGAAAGAGCAGTAGACGGGAACCACAGCACACCGGACCTGAAGAATGGCCATCATTGCATCAAAATTCTATCCAACAGCAACAAACAACATTAACGTCTCAACCGACGGTAGGTCGTGTGCCGCAAAGTACCAGAGACCCTATCGAACAACTTCCTCCACAGAATGATATCTTTTCTGAAATGTCCCGCACAAGGGAACTTATTTTTGACCTACCCAGATTCCTGCAAGCATGCAGAGACATAAATAAAAGACTTGCAGTATGCAAAACCCTAGGAGAGCAAATCCAGGTAGTTATGTTTTCTTGTTTAACTATTGTATGAAAGGTTTAAACGTGGTTACTTGGAATTCAAATGGTATAAGGAATAAGATGGGGGAGATGGTGACGTTTTTAGGCGACACTAACACAGACACACATATATTACTCATAAACGAAACAAAATTGGACAGATCATTTAATCTTCGAGTAAGGGGTTACACCGTCTTACGAGAGGATTGCAAGAACGGAGTAGGGGGTGTGGCGGCTCTCATACGAAACGACATACCATTTCAAAAAATTAAAACGGACAAGAGAATCAAAATTCAAAACATCGCCTTTCGATTGACGAACAACGTACACATAATTTCGGTATACAATTCCCCGACAAATAAAATCACGAACAAAGACTTGGACTTACTGACAAACATCGGAGACAAGACTCTTATTTTCGGAGATTTCAACGCGACGCACACGGCATGGAACTGCCATAGAAACAATAAAAACGGTACAACCCTTTATAATTACTCATTGGGGAGCGGATGCGCCATCCTATTCACAGACGAACACACACACTTTCCCTCCAACAACACAACACCGACAACAATTGACATTGCTTTGGCCAAAAATATTTCGAACATCACAGATATCACCACACTAAATTCCCTAAATTCAGACCACAACCCCGTCAGGATCACTTTTGGGAATCCCTTGGACAGAAGACAACGACGAACAGTACCCGACTACAAGGACGTTGACTGGACCGAATTTAGACGACAACTGGACAGACGAATAACAATAAAACGCATAGACAGTATCGAAGACCTGGAAACTGAGACATACGCACTTACAAAAACTCTGATGAAACTGAAACGGAAATTGATCAAGACAAAGACAGTAAACGAGACAAACGAACGACTGCCATTTTATATAAAGCAATTAATTCAAACAAGGAACAGACACAGACACGATTGGCAAAAACGCAGAAACTTGACGGACAAACAACTTATGAATCAATTAACGAGACAGATCAGAACAGAAATTAATAAATTTCGAAATGACAGATGGACAAATAAATTAAACTCATTAAACACTTGCGACAACTCACTTTGGAGAATGACAAAGAGACTGAAAAATCCACATAAACCGATACCGACGCTGACACATGACTCACAAACTGCTATGACAGACGAGGACAAAGTTGAATTAATTGCAGACGTTTTAGAAAAAGTACACGAAATTGACGAAGACACTACCGAATCACATAGACTTATCACAGAGACAGTAAAATTATACCTGGACCGTAACGAGGATATCGAAACAGAGACTCACGAACTAATGACTAGCCCGACAGAAATAACTGAAATTTTAAAATACCTAAAGCCCCTAAAAGCTCCAGGTCCGGACGGAATACAGAATAAAATTTAAAAAAATTTATCTAGAAAAGCCATTGTGCAATTGATGCACATCATAAATGGCATACTTAAACTCCGTCACTTTCCAGAGTCTTGGAAAAATGCTACTATTGTGCCAATTTTGAAACCCGGCAAGAGAGACTCAGATCCGAACAGTTACCGGCCAATCAGCCTTATGAGTACACTGAGCAAAGTGACGGAGAAAGTGATTTTTAAAAGACTGAATAAACATTTACGACGACACAAAATTCTTAAAGACTACCAATTTGGATTTAGACCAAAACATAATACAGTACAACAGACTTCCAGAATAGTAAAAGACATAGCCTTAAATTTTAACAAGAACAATGTAACAGCTCTTGCGTTACTAGACATACAAAAAGCATTTGACAGAGTTTGGATGGACGGACTAATCCTTAAATTAATAAAACTAAAATTTTCACCGACTCTAATCAAATTAATAGACAACTACTTACGGAACAGGACATTTACTGTGACAATTAATGATAAACACTCGACACGAAGACCAATAAAAGCAGGGGTTCCACAGGGGTCGATCCTGGCACCCATCCTTTTCATCATTTATATAAACGACATACCGACAATGCCTCAAACAAAATTAGCACTTTACGCAGACGACACCGCCGTGTACAGCCATTCCTTCAGTGCGATAGCTGCACACAAAAAGGTGGAAATACACATAGGACAGATTATTAAATTTTTTAACCTTTGGAAAATAAAATTAAACGGACAAAAGACAGAGACTATTACATTCACACGCAAATACACAGACACGAAACTATTTTTTCCGCCTAAAATTGACGAACACCCAATAACACTTAAAAAGACGGTTAAATATCTTGGAATTCATTTGGACAGTAAACTCACATTCAGATCACACATTAAAAACACAATAGCACGAGGATTCGCAGTCCTCAAAAGCATCTACTCCTTAATGAGTAAAAGGAGTAATTTGTCAAAATCGAATAAATTGTTATTCTACAAAGTTTTAATAAGACCAGTTTTAATATATGGCGCACCAACCTGGTGTAATGTCGCCCCCACAAATTTATTGTTACTACAGCGCTTCCAAAATAAATGCCTGAGACTTGCATTAGACATGGACAGATACACCAAAATAGACACATTACATGCACAAGGACAAATACAGTTACTGGAAGACTACATACGAGAACACTCTGAAAAATTTTACACAATACAGACAAACACAAAACATCCCAATAAATTGGTACGAGACATAACGGACACAAGACTACACAACACTACAATTACTCTAAAACACAGGCTTCCCTATCAAAACTTATCCATTTTCACAGAAAATTTGGATGAATGAGTGTGTGAATGCGAATAGTTTCATTCAAGATTTATCTTCAAAATTTCAATTTTAAAATCTAATTTTACAAAATTCTGTTCAGAGTATTTATGATTTAACACAAATTTTTGCATACTGCTTGTTACCTTTTATTTTTTTTGGTACAACCCTTTGAAATTTAACATCCAAATTTATCAAACTTGTACAAAATTTTCTATACCGAAGTTGTTCATGACACGCCGTTGATAAGTGTTTGTTCACGCACACACTTATTAACATAGTGCTCATCAAAATTAATCTGTGGAGGTAAGTACCTTAGGGTAGGTACTCCAATTTGTTATTGTTATTGATACAAATTTTAATGTTTGTTAATTTTGTTGACTGTAAAATAAAACTTATTGAAGAAGAAGAAGATCGCTTGCAAAGTGTGAAATGACCCAAAATATAAGCTATTACAAAATACTGCAACAAACTTGTACTCTTAGTAGTGACTTTGGCCTTTTTTGCGTTGTGCTAAGCGAGAAATGAACTGTCACTGAATTAAAAAAGGGGTCGAAAAGGGACGACTTTTTTTAAATTACGAAAAATTGACCAAAAGTGCGGTGAATTGACCCAAAATCAGTTTTTTTAGAGGTAACCGACAAACAAGTCAGGTTGGTCAAATCAAGTATTTTGAGTCGAGTAAAGTTTATAGGGAGTGAAAAGTCTATAGTGATAAACATAAAATTTAACATTGGATTGGTGTTTGAGAAATTTATAGTGAAAACTTCGAAAAAACGAATTTAACGTTGGATAGTTGTTAGTGTAAAGAAAAATTGGGTGAAAACAAAGTGATTGGTTGGTTTCAAGAAAATTATGGTTCGAAATGTCAAATTAATTTAATGTCAAATTTTCTTTTTCTTTGTGAGATTAAAAAAAATAGTATTATAATATGTGGGATTAAAACCGTGTGGAGTTGTTTGTCTCCCATGGGGCGTCTACCCTGGTGGCAGATAGGAGAATGCTCTTCAGATATGGGGGGTACTGAGGAAATAAAATACTCAGGGCGGACCAAAACTAATAATCAAAATCCAAGTGCGTCTGCAGTGGAGACCACCGGCAACTTGGTCAGCGACTGTTCACCCAGAGGGTGCGGCTGAAAACGTGCTCCAGGAACTAACAATCCCTGGTTCTAGAAAACCCAGTGGAAACATTGGACAAACTAACAGATGACAAGCAAACCATGGCTTGTGCAAGTAAAATAAATAGTACCCCAGGTGGTAACCATTCCACCCGTCAACAAGTGGCGACAACCGGGATATCGGATTCTGGGGATCCCGGGCTTATACGAACACAGAGAAAGTCGGAGTTCTTTGACAAAATTCCCCGTAAAGCTAATACATACATCGGCGCCTTCAACATCAATACGCTAATCCAACAAGGAACGCTACATTAGAACAACTCAACATTAGAATTAGACAAACAAAAGATTCAGATCCTCGCACTAGAGGAGACACGTTTCACAGACAAAGACACAGTAGACTATGGAAATTACCGTATATACAGAAGTAAAACTGAAAAACGACTGGCCAAAGGTGCCCCTATCCTAGGAATGGCCTTTATAGTAAACAAAAAATGTTTAGGATCAGTAAAAGAAGTCACACCGGTTAAAAACAGGCTAATGACCATGTGCATCCAATGCGCAAACAAAAAATACACAATAGTCAATATACACGCACCTACCAATGGGGATAACAAAAAAGATCCAAGAAGAACAGACATATTTTGGCAAACGTTAGAGAAAATAATTATTAAAATCCCAAAAGAAGACACTACAATCCTACTACGAGATTTCAACGCACAAATTGGCAGAGAAAAAAATTATCAGAAAACAGTTGGGAAATTTCCCGCACACAAATTCACCAAAAAAAAATGGCATAAGGCTCATCGAACTCTGTCAACAGAACAACCTCAAAACCATGTCCACCTCTCTTAGAAAAACACCTAAAAAACAAAAGACTTGGAGGTCTCCAATACAGTCCATCGGCGAATTCCAAATCGATCATATCGCAATCACACACCCGGCACAAAGAGAGATTCATAATGTACAAGTCCGCAGAGGTGCGAACATAGACTCGGTCCACTATCTAATAAGAATTAAAATAAAATTCACTCCAAATAGAATATATAAAAAAACACACCTGCAGAAATTCGATACAAAAATGATCAACGAAACAAATATAAAACAAGAATGGGATGAAGAACAGGCAAACAACTGGGCAGACTTCCACAGGAAAATCGTACAGAAGGCAAGAGAACTTATCCCACTTAAGACGAACACAAAACACCCGTGGTGAGACTCAGAATGTGAGAAAGCACTTGAGAAACGAAAATGGGCATTCCAAACCTACAACAGTAAAAAATGACCAGGAACACAACAGAAATTTAATGAAACAAGAAGAGAAGTCACAAAAATTTTCAGACAAACCAAGAGAGAATTTATGAAAGAACAGTTAAAGTCCATAGAGGAAAACTTCAGGAACTACAGCAAAAGAGACTTCTACAGAAAATTTGCAGGTAAAATCAATGGCTACACACCACAAAACTTATGTTTCAGAAGAGAAACAGGAGAGCTAGCACACACAAATCATGGAAACTGCAAAGAACTAGCAAGATATTTTTCTAATCAATTAAACTGCCAAGAACCCACCTCAAGGTTCTCCAGAGAAAAAATAGCAGAAAGACACTCGGATTCACCACCACCCACACAAGAAGAAATCAATAGACACATTTAATAACTCAAGAACAACAGAACATCCGGAGAAGATAGAATAATTGCGGCATTATTGAAAAATCTAGGACCAAACTCACTACGAGAATTCACACAAATCATCCAAGAAATTTGTCAAACCGAAAAATTACCAGAAGACTGGAAATGCGCACTCATACACCCACTACATAAAATGGGGGACAGAGCTAATGTGAACAACTACAGAGGTAACTCTATTACAAGTCGCTTACAAGGTCATGTCTATGTGCCTCCTCCAAAGAGTAGAGGAATAACTAGAACACAAAATAGGGGAATACCAGGCAGGCTTCAGATCAGGTCGCTACTGCGGAGAACAGATCTTCACACTGAAAACAGTACTCAAGCACAAAGTCATCAGAAACTCACCAGTTATATGCACCTTTGTGGACTTCAAAAAGGCATATGACTCCATAGACAGGAAATCTCTTTTCGAAATCCTGGAAGGCCATGGACTGGACTCAAAAATACTAGGACTCATTAAACAATCTCTATCAGACACAACATCAAAAGTAAAGTTCATGGGAGAAATTTCCGAACCATTTCTGATAAAAACATGTGTCAGACAAGGAGATGGCCTGTCACCGCTACTCTTCAATGTGGCTTTAGACAAAGTGATGAAAGAATGGGGGAAAGGTGTAAAAGCGCAAAAGCACAGGGAACCCATACAATTAGGAAGGGCCAAAGACAAAGTAGAAATCTCATGTCTAGCTTTTGCAGACGATATAGCAATACTCGCTGAGATTGAAGCGACAGCAATCAAGCAGATAGAAGTCCTCAAAGAATGCGCAGAAAAAGTTGGACTACAAATCTCCTTCACAAAAACAGAATTCACTTGCCCAAAAAAAGAACTTACAAAAATTGAATAACAAATACAGTGAAATCAAAAGGGAATCCCATTTCAAATACCTTGGAGAAATTTTATAACCTACAGGAGGAGAAAAATGGCGCAAAATACCAGACAACAGAAAATGATGAAGGCCACAACACGAGACATCTACAACAAACAATTCCTGTCACTACACACAAAAGTTAAACACTACAACACTGTAGTGAAACCAGAAGCACTGTATGCTAGTGAGACGCTTACACTCCACACAAAAAGCGATCTCGAAAATCTTATTCTAAAAGAAGAGAGGAAAATCGTGAGAAAAATTTTAGGCCCAAAACAAACAGAAGATGGATACAGACTGCATTCCAGGAAAACAACAGAAAAAATATCCAACCTCGCTTCAGACATCAGGAAAAGGAGACTCAAATTTTACGGAGAGGATCGCCAAGCGAGTCCTCACATACATGCACGAAGTTAAGACAACTCCATTGATAGTCCAAGTAAGAAAAGATCTGGAAGAAGCACAAATAAACATTACAGAAATAGGAAATAGAGAGACATACAGACAAAAGGTTAAGTTATGTCGGAGAATCAGAAGCTAAAGAAGACCGGGACAAAGTGGACGGAAGAATGGAAGAAGATCCACGGAGAAAAAAAGAGGAAAGCGTGGGAAAATAGAAGAAACATCACAATGAAGTCAAGTTTGCTTTGCGTGATCCCATAGAGTTCAAACTCTAATAATACTAATTATATATATATATATATATATATATATATATATATATATATATATATATATATATATATATATATATACATGGATACACACTGGAAAAAATTAGCTAAAGACGTAAAAGTTGTCTGGAAAATTGAATCTACCACTACGCAGCAGTTTACCCAAAAGCCCAAGTAGTAAGGAAATTACCAAGATCTTCCTAGAAACAAGGAGCTCGACGACATCCATTTAAGAAATTATATAACAGGTGGAACCACTAGAGAACACAAAACTCACCAAAACTAGAAAATATATAGCCAAACAGAAAGCCACTTATCCAATCAACTGTGTCTAGACCTCGCCCAAGTCATAAGCCAAGCTTACATATTACTCAAACCGTCCATGTCCTTTCTTGAGCTCATGGCTGCACCGGCGTTATGCATAAAACACATTTCTAAGAACAGAGCCGGCGCTATATTTTGCGGGGCCCTGTGCAAAACAATGCAGCGCGGCCCTGCTCAAAATAATTAAACTTCTCTCATATGAAAGTTGCTTAAAAAATTCACATTAAATTTTTTTAATATTTTAATTTCAATAAATCAGTTCATTATAGAAATAGTTTATATTCCAGTCTCAAAAAATTTAGAATAAATAAATTGGGGAATAGTAACATTTGAATGAGATTTAATTTACCTCGCTTATTTATAATGGTATATTTATAATAGATGAGTTCAGTAAGCCCGATTTTACAGCACGCGTCCAAGTTTGGACCCGTTTGAACTTTTCTAATGAACAAGTGTTGAAAAACGCCTTACGAACGAGTTTTTTATAGATTTTCTTCTATTTTGCACCATTTTATGCCATTTCTAAATAAAAAAACCGCCGATACCTATTGAGAAAATAATATCGCACTCGGCGAGCCATAACCGGACGCATATTAGTGCTGTTATGTGTCCATTACAGACGCAAAATAGCAAAAGATATTTATAACATCGTATTAAATCATCATCATCGATACGTCTTAAAACATTATGCAAGCTATGCGTTTCATGATTTATTAGGTTTCGTAGAGACTGTTGTCAATCGATTGTATTGTTCATCTTTAAATTGCATAACAGTTGTGTCTAAGAATGCATCCATTTAATATATACGGTGTGGATCGTTCATGAGATTTTATTTGTACACTTCCGTACCGCCAGTGGGAAAACCTCTTATCTGCTAAAAAATGTGATCTGAGGCAAATGATGCAGCAAAAACTTGCAGCAAAAATAAAATATTTTGTCAGAAGATTTGGAATATACAAGCCACCTTCTGTAATGCTTCATTAATAATGTCTCCATTTGCCAATATTCTCACATAACGTGTAGCGGAAAAACATCTCTTATTAGCATTCTTTAGGAAATCATTTGTTGTTGACCACATTGAACAATTATTGTAGCATGGTTTAACATTATTGGCTACGTGGCTGGGTCATCACTGGTAAATAATTCATCTATTTCTTTCTGCTTTTGTGATTCACTTTCACGTTTTCCAGATGTGAATGTTTTCATTCATGAGATGATATATCAGGTTCTTCGTGTTCTCTAATTATTTCAACAGATACTTCTATATTTTGTGTTGTTGTAGAATTATCGTTATCAACATCAAGAGGATTTATCACGGTGAAATGATTTCTGATGATTTCTTTATAAATTTATTAAAAATATCTTTTTGTTGTTCTTTTGTCGCTTCTTTATCACGTTTTCCTTTATGTTTTTCATACCCACTAATATATTTTCTTCCGCAGTCTCTTTCAAGACTAGACTAGAGATGAACATGGGATCCCATCGACCCATCCCAGCCCATCTTATCCCATCGTCCCATGGGATGAGATGAGTCGTATGAACGTTGCGTGAAATGGGATGGGACGACAAATTTCTATGGGACGCAGTGGGACAAGTTTTGACAATCTAGTAAATTTAGTTCGTGCATAATTAATTGCTTATCGTGCCAATACGCACATTTTCCATATTATATCCAGCCCAGGAGATTTCTGTGATAACGAGGTAGTACCGTCTTACGATCCGTTTGCGACGAAAAAGGATTACTCACTGTAGCTACAGTAATTACGGAAAAATTAAATTTAAACGAATTTTCGTTAAGAAAGTCTGAACCGAAAAGAAACTCTGCTTTATGGGAAAAATGGGATGAATTGGACAGGCCACGCGACCGAGATGGGATGAATGGGAAGGGATGGAACGAAAATTTTAGGTTTGTGGGATGGGACAGTGGGACGAAAATGTGATGGGACAGTGACAGGGATCCGTCCCATGGGATGGGATCTGGAACAAGAAACTCGCCCCATGCTCATCTCTAGGCTAGACATCTAGGGGTTATATTGCGAGTGGATTAAAAAATAATTTACCTAGACTTGTAATAATAGTTTTAGTTACGAGTAGTAGTCTACGTTCGGCGTTTTCAAGTAAGTAAGCGGCTTGTTTGGGAGATAAATAACGTACTCCGTTGATGGTTGATGATTGCAGTTTTAATGATTTCTTTACAATGAAAATTATTATGTGTAAAATAATGATTATGTGAAAATGTGTCCGTCGCAGCAGACGCGGCGCAGGCGACTGCGCACGCCAATAGATGCCTATTCCAGACCTACGGACAAAATATCAAACTCAACTCTTTGAATGTGCGGGGCCCCTGTCAAGCGCGGGGCCCTGTGCCGTCGCACTGTTCGCCCACCCTTCACGCCGGCCCTGTCTAAGAAGAGTCTCTTAGATAGACGTGGCTCCCTTGCAAGGACATTAGATCATCATAATTGACCCTGTTGATTTAAAATTAATTAAAATATTCATTGGACAATTTTACCATAAGATGTTTATTATTTAAGAGGAACTAAGGAAGAACTTAAAATTTTGTTGAATGAACATTAAATTGGAAATGCACTAATAATCAAAGAATTTAATAATGAAGAAAATATAGTGTGTAAAGAATTAACAAATGAAAATAAAGAAGATGAAAATTTAGTTAGAGAGGAATTATCTATTTAATTTAATGAAGAAAATTTTGTTTGTGAAGAATTATCAAATATAAATAATAATAAACAGATATCATGAGTCATGGCCCACTGTCCACAATTTGGGACCGGATTTATAGTGGATAAATCAATACTTGAATCAGTTGTGACATTCAAGTCGTACTCAGGACGCCTTTCCACCATAACAATAAAATCAGGGAACAAAATCTATACTCTAATTAATGGTCATGCACCAACTAACATACCTAACAAGGAAGCACCAGAGAAAGCTGAGCAATTTTGGAATCAATTAGATAATATTTTACAAAGAATTCCACAACATCATGTTAAAATTCTTATGGGTGACTTTAATGCACAAATTGGCAAAGAGAGGATATATCGATATTGGGTTGGGAAATGGTCTGGTCATAAAAATACTAATAAGAACGGCATGAGACTCATCGACTTATGCAGAAGTCATGATTTATTTTTCAAATCAACCTTCTTTAAGAAACTCCCTTCTAAAACAAGGACTTGGGTCTCACCTAATTCCTTATTGGGTGAGTATCAACTGGATCATGTACTAATTTCCCGTTTGTATACTGCAGAAATCATGAAACTAAAAGTATTGAAAGGCCTGGACTTAGACTCTGATCATTATCCAACAAAATTTTCCCTGTTAAAAAGAGCCCCGTTAAAAAGAGCAAGAAAACACCCGTGGTAGACAGATGAATGTGACCAGTTAATACAACATAGGCAGCAAACCTGGCATAATTGGTCGTGCAATAAAACTCCGACCACATTGCAAGAACTTAAGAACGTTAGGAAGATAGTTACAAAATCAATAAGGAGGATTCGTAAACAAAGTGAAAATTTTAAATTACAATCAATAGAAGAGGACTTTAAGCAACATAAATCACGAAACTATTATAGAACGTTCAAGCAAAAGTTGACAAAGTATTCTTCGCCATCGCTTCATTTTGTTAATGAAAATGGAGAATTGGCTTATACTATAGATGCAAACTGTACAATCCTTGCAGTATACTTTTTTAAATTACTTAACAGTGATTTACCACAAGAAAAATTTAAGTTCATTAATTCTTATAAAATTAATCAAGGTTCAACCCCACCGACTGTACAAGAGATTAAAGAAATTATTGAATCACTAAAAAATAACAAAGCTTCAGGGGAGGATCAAATATCTGCAGAATTGTGGAAAAATGCAGGAGAAAATTGTATCACAAAATTGCACGAAATTATGTTGGACATTTGGGAAACGGAAAAAATCCCCTCGGATTGGAAGTTGGCGATAATCCATCCTATACACAAAAAAGGAAATAAAACTGACCCAAACAATTATCGAGGTATATCCCTTCTTCAGGTCACATACAAAATTCTTTCAAAAGTGTTACTAAACCGTGCAGAGCTGCAAGTAGATAATCAAATCGGTGAATATCAAGGTGGATTCAGGAAGGGACGGTCCTGTGCCGAGCAAATTTTGAATTTGAAAAACGTCATACAATATTTTCGCAACACAACTAACAAAAAATTTGTCATAACGTTTGTGGATTTCCGGAAAGCATACGACAGTATAGATCGCTTATCACCCTTTAGTGTTTTAACAGAATTTGGACTTGACCAAAAAACAAGAAATATTATCAAAGACACACTTACGGAGACAAAGGCTAAAGTAAAATTTATGGGTGGATTAAGTGAAGAGTTTGAAATAAATACAGGCGTCCGTCAGGGTGATGGAATTTCTCCATTACTTTTCAATTGTGCCCTGGAAAAAGTTGTTAGGGAATGGAGAAAAGCAGGGGCACCATCTCACCGACTAGGGCCAAAGATTAAGGGTATTCAAATAGACTGCCTAGCATTTGCTGATGATATGGCACTAATTGCTGAAGACATCTCTGATGCACAGAAGCAGATTACTATCTTGGAAGAACAAGCAGCAAAAATAGGGCTTCATATCTCTTATGAAAAAACTAAATTTATGACTAACATAAAAAATGCGCCACATGAAATTTATATTAACGTTAACAAAATTGCTAGAGTAAAGGAATATAAATATTTAGGCGAATGGGTTACAGAAAATGGCAATGAAAATAAATCTGTAACATCAAGAATCCAGAAAATGGAGGTAGCATTTCAATACACAAAAAATGTTTATAACAAGCAATGCCTGTCATGGAATAGTAAAATTCGTCATTATTTAACAGTGATTAAACCGGAAGCTCTTTATGCTTCAGAAACGCTAAATTTACCAATTAAAACATTAAAGGAACAATTAAATATTAAGGAAAGGAAAATTATGAGAAAGATCTTAGGGCCCAGAATTAAGAATGGCATACACTATCCCAAACCCAATTCTGAAATATATAGAAAAAATTCAAAAATTACCGATAACATGAGAATGAGACGAATTCAATTTTTGGGTCATTTGGAAAGAATGAATCATACGAGGCTTACTTACCGAATCCACAAATTTCTACAGAACAAACATACAAGACCAAAGTGGTACAAACAAGTGGAAAGGGACCTAGTGGAGATGGGATCGCCAGATCTCATGAATAGAAATGTGATCAGGAATATTGTTCATACAAGGGGATTTGAGGAAGATCTGAAGAAACCAACACGACGTGCATGGTCGGAGGAACAGAAAGTACAACAATCCATGAAGATGAAAAGCTATTGGGCAAGGAGGAAGGCTCAGCATACGTTGATTCCGCGTGGTCCTAAGTGCCCCATCTGCGAGAAGAAGAAACAGATATCAGAATATATCTAAAGGGTGTAAAATGAAACTCGAATCATTGGAATCAATTGAAACTGAAATCATTTGGATCAAAAACATATTTTCGAAGAGGAATCAGATTTCTGATTAATCACACCCTGAAGCTACAGTGGGAACGACTGTAAGAGTTAAAGTACCTGATGTTGACCAGGACAGTCCATGACAATGCAGAAAATATGTCGGGCAAGTACAATGGTCTGCGAACAAGAATAAGACAACATGCTCCATCAGAAACCTTTATTTCGTGCTCTAGTCATTTACTTAATTTAGTTGGTAATGTTGCTGCAGAGAGTTGTTGTAATGCGTCCAGATATGTTTTAAGCAATAAATTAGATAATGAGTCTTATACATTAAAGAAAGTGTCAGATACAAAATGGTCTGCCAGGGCAGATGCAGTTTTAGCATTAAAATGTGGCTTCAAAAATATTAAAGACGCATTAGATAAATTATGTACATCCACCAAAGAAACAAAAAATGTTGTTATTGAAGCAAAATCATAACTTAAAAAAATTAATGATTATGAAACTGCTGTTATGACAGTCCTATGGAATAAAATTTGCAAAGAATAAATGCAACAAGTAAATCTTTACAATCTATTGTTAAAGTTGCGTCATTATTAAAAAGTCTAGAAATTTTTATTAATGAAAAAATCAGACATAATTTAAATAAAAATGAAAAAATATCGAAATAGAATCGGAAGTTAAAGAACTTCGAGATAAATCATTTGAAAATGATCGCATAGAGTTGTACAGAAAATCGAAAGATTTTTTTTACAAAATGTACTCTGCGACGTTATATGCCAGGGGTCTCCAAACTACGGCCCGAGGGCCACATCCGGCCCGCGGACAGATTTGGTCCGGCCCGCGGAGAGCTAGCATACTTGAAAACTCCTTTTAGAAAACATATTTTTTATAGCAAATTAAATTTAGTTTACTGAAGTATTCTAATTTTATGTTGAATAATTATTAATATGACATCTACATTGATATGGTCATGGGCTAACTACTCATAACATTGTTGTAGGCTTATTGTTTTTGTGATAAGTTGGATAAAGAAACACAAAATTGTAATGAGTAAAGACATGTATAATATGCAGAAAATTTAACTTCAGTATATAATAACTAACAAATTATTGAAATGAATCGAACTAACATTTTATACAATTTAAATAAAAACATAACTTATAACAAGCATAATGACATATGAAATACTAATGAGATCCATGTAATTGAGATTTTCCACTGACAATAGTTTGTAGTTGTGGACTAATTTTACTTGTACCAATTATTAAAAGAGGTTTAAGATGCTCATCAGTTAATTTAGATCTGTAAACATTTTTTGTGTACTTCATTTTGGAGAAGGTCTTCTCACACAAATAAGTAGTACCAAAAACAGAAAACAGCCCACGAGCAAATTTATGCAAATTATCAAATTGTGTCAGTGGAAGACTCTTATAAAATTCCAACAAAGATGAGTTTTGATATTTGTTCTTAATTATATCACTGCACTGTAGATCAATCATTTCCATTTGAAGTTCCGGGGCTAGGGTTTCAATGTCAGTATCAAAAGGATTCTGAAAAATCTTAATTTGATTCGCAATGGCATCAAAGTCCGAGAAACGAGTATCAAAATTTATTTTCAAAGCACTCAAAGTTTCGATTGCAAAATCGATAGGAAACTCAGTCTCAGTGGTGTGGCTGAATATTTCACATGTTTTAAAATGTGAAAAACATTTACTTCGTAGTTGTGGTTGAAACAGTATTAATTTCTTCCGGAATGATTTGATATTAGTGTATAAATCAGGAAGATGCTGGTTTTCTCCTTGCAATCTCAAATTCGGTTCGTTCACATGTTTTGTCAAATCAACATAGAATGCTAACTTCCACAGCCATGCGTTGTTTTGTAATTCAGTAAGAGGGCGATGCTTTTCATTCAAAAAAATTTCGATCACTGCTCGAAGTTCAAAAAAGCGCTGAAGGACTTTCCCACAACTAAGCCAACGTACGGCAGTATGATAAGGTAAGTCATTTTCTCCAATCTCTTCAATATATTGTCGGAATTTCAGAACTTCAGACATATCCAAACATTTTCCGCACAAAGACTGTTGATGAATGATGACAATGTAAGACTAATGGTTTTAAACCACCGTCATTTTCTACAGCCTTTGACACAAGAGCGACCACTCCTTTATCTTTCCCACTCATGTTTTTGCCCCCATCAGTTGTAATACATTTCAAGTTTTTCCATCGAAGGTTCTTTTGATTAATGGCCATTTCAACTCCTTTAAAAATATCTGTACCAGTAGTTGTGCCATGAATACTATACATATCAAGAAGTTCTTCATGCACTTCATAGCTTTTATCTACTCCTCGAATATAAATCAACACCTGAGCAGTATCTGACACATCCGTTGACTCATCCAAGGCCAAAGAAAACCACTCAACATGTCCATTTTTGTCGAACAGTTGAGAGGATATATTTTCAGCGATGTTTTCTACCCTTCGAGCGACAGTGTTTGCTGACATACTGACAGTTTTTAATAAATTTACCTTTTCAGGGCACATTTCTTCGGCTACTGCATTTATGCATTCTTTGATCATTTTTCCATCGGTGAATGGTTTTCCACGCTTTGCAATTTCAGGAGCCACACGAAAGCTGGCACGAGTTGCAGCCTCTTGTTCAGTTTTGAGTTTTGTAAATGAAGATTGCTGCGATTTCAATCTGCGCTTCATAGCTTCGAATTTTTCTGTCCGCAAACTTCCTGTATATTTTGAGTAATTTTGAAAATGTTTTGTTTCATAATGACGTTTAATGTTATATTCCTTGAGAACGGCTATGCTTTCATTGCAAATCAAACATAGCGCCTTGTTACTGGACTCTACGAAATACTGAATGTTCCACTGATCTTTGAATTTTCTGCATTCACTATCAATTTTTCGCTTCTTTTCCATACTACTAAATCACACACAAAAGCAACAATTCAAATCAAAATTCTGTTCCAAAGATGTCTTAAACTTAAACACGCACAAACACGTTTTAAGGAGGTACGCACTATTTTATTTCACAACAGTGTCATAGGAACTGACTTGTGGTTGCGCCACTAGCCTTCTTATATATTCCAATTACTGCCATCTAGAAGTGAGTGGAAGACACCAGAACTTTCTCGAACCAACGAGATTATTCTGTACGTGCTATTAGCGCCATCTATTAGCGATAGAAGGTACTACCTATTTCCGCTTGTGTCCACCAGATGTCGTGTCACGTTACTCCTCATGGCTCGTACTCTACGACTAATCTAGAAATTACAGATAATAACAGGAAAATTAATAATATGCAGTGTTGCCGTTTTGCGGACTTTAGTCCGATTTGCAGCCTTTTTTAAACGTTGCGTACTTTTTCGGACTTTTTTTTTCATCAGTGGACTATTTCACTTTTTACCACCGGCAACGATGATAATATGGTTTTGGCCCTCGGAACTTACTGGAGTAATCAGAATCAGAACTTGCTGGAAAGTTTGGGGACCCCTGTTATATGCGATCATTTAATAGCGGAACTGAACAGACGTGGACAAATCTATGAAAATGTTATAGGTAATATTAGTTTTTTTTTCGTGTTTAACTTGTGTTTAGAATAAAAGAAAAAATGCTATTTTATACAAATGTAATTCATAATTTTATACAAAAGATGACATTGACTCAAGTTATTTAAAATATGAGTTGGAGCAGTTTTTAATATTTTTAGATGGAGACAAGTAATTAATTGATAATATATACAAAATGGCTTTAGATATGAAAGCAACTTTCCCAAATGTAAAAAATTATCTTAAAAATTTTGTTAACCATGCCAATTTCGAACGCATCGGGGGAACGCACATTTTCTTATTTCAAAAAAGTTAAAAATTATCTAAGAAATTCAATGTCATAGAAGAGAACTTAAACTTTATATAATATGGCTATTTTATATAAAGAGAGCGATTTACTGAAAATTATTTATAATAAGTTTGCAAAACAAAAAACAAGGAAAAAAATATTTTTAAATATTTTCACATTTGGAATTTTTATTTCAAGTACAATGCTATGATTTTTCTGATTGTTGTTCCTCTTGCTACGTATATTATTATTAATTTTATTATAATATATTATTTTGTTATGAAGATTGAATGAATGTATATTTTGCGTACGATTTCGAATACATGATCGTACATTGTATCAGCTCCAAAACTGTCGTATAAATACGACGTCCGGCTGAAAACACTGCTTCAAGCTGCATTACACATATGCATAAATATTCAAAACAAAATTTTGTTTGTTTACATAACGTGGGCCGATCCCGACGGCACTGCAATGCCGGGCCAACCCGTGATAGGACTGGAGCAAGCCCCTAACTCCTATCCATTTCCAAAAATCAGTTTAATATACTGGACCCGCATGCGGGTCGTATCAGATATTAAGCTGATAAGAACAGATACTACACTTTGATCTTAGCCATAGGCCGAGAAGCGATAACTACAAACACGTTTCATTAGATATTTAAACACCTTTTACCAGCCGATTAGATTACAGAAGGTTCTGCAGATCCATCTGTCGAGTAAACAGCACACGACAGGCCAAACTCGTGCCGTATATGCTACCCAGAAGCAGCCTGTGATTTGTATTTGAGACAAAATATGGTAAGTAACTTAAATAAAAAAACGCACTTATGCATCCCAGAGGTAATATTGAAATTTTGCCCCTAAGAAAATATTTTTTAACTATGAATAAAAGCATATTGAAATTGCCATAGTATTAGTCTCTAATTTAATCCAATATAACTAATCTCATCACAAACATTAATAACAAAATTGCAATTTTTAAAGCATTTTCTTGCATGGTTTTAAAGCAAAATTCTTATTTCTTATTATTATTCTCTTCTTATTTTTCTCATACCAAACCGTGATGCTATTTCATTTTCTGTTGACAATAGCGCTAAACAAATGAATTTTGTCTCTCATCAGTCATTGTCGAACGTAAACAAGTCCGTATGTTTGTTAAAACTTCCCTTGTTAACTTGTCACTTACCACAGTTTTTTGGCAATACTCTCAATGAAATCCAACGAAATTGCAATATTTGCAAAGTATTTGACTTTATGAAGTTTAGCAGATTTATCGGTTTATAAATATCGCTGGGAAAAAAAGAGGATACGGTATTCAATTTTTCAAATAATACATCTGAATTAATATCCCAACCAATTTCATCTTTATATCCAAACTTTGTTTTGTTTACATTGGAGAAATTTCCGAAAGTTAATCATAAATCCTTGAAATATATTGAAAGCTCTGTACACCTACATATGTTCAACTATCAGTTCAAAACTTTGTGATAATTATTATGCTATTAATTATATTACATATATATGATATTCAAATACTATTAAGAATAAAATATAAATAGTATTTTTTATTTATTAATATGGTTTTTATTTCCTTTGTCTCTCTCGTTTTATTGGCGGGGGGCAATATTTTTTCTGTGCCCGGGGCCTTAACTGACATAAAGCCGCAATGAAATGAAAACCCACTGGTACTACCTAAGAAGGCGGTAAAATACTTTGGTATACATCTAGACACTAGATTATGTTACAAGACACACATCAAACACACAATTAACATAGCTCTCGCTACACTGAAGAGCCTACTCCCTAATGAACAAAAATAGCAAACTATCAAAAGACAACCAAAAAAGAAAACCAAATGTATCGCATAAAAGTATAATTCGACCCGTTTTAGTTTATGCAGTAACGTCCAGGTTCAGTACTGTCAAAACCAAACTGGTAATCCTGCAAAGATTACAAAACAATTGCCTTAGAATGGCGCTAAATAGGGGTATTTATACAAAAAATGATGACTTACATGACGAAGAACAGATTCCTATTCTAATGGACTACATCTACGAAGACTCAAAAATATTTTACACCAAACATGTAAGCAAAATACACCCAAACAGACATATTACAGGCTGGACGAAAATTAGAGCCCACAACATACCAATCACACTGAAAAACAAACTCCCATGCCAAATATTACCCACATTTGGTTAATGAGGAAAATGATAATGAATGTGGTGTATGATAATGAATGCAAAATTTTGTTTTCCTTTCAAATAGACGTTTTTTTTACTGAAAATTAACACTTACCTTCTGGATGACCGTTTTTACAAACCCTCGCTTACTCACTTTTAATTTTTTTAGTACAACAATTATTATTTTGACCTAAAATTTCGAATCTAAAATTTACCACCAAATTTGAAAAGTGTGATTAGTTATGATTGTTATATCATGCATTAGCAAGTATATGACGGGTTGCTGTTCTCCAATTATTCTCATAATGTTTAATTTGTTATCGAAAAATTGATCAAAACTGCGGCGAATTGAACTAAAATTAGGTTTTTCTATTTTGCGTCTGTAGTGGACTCATTACAGCACTCATATGCGTGCGGTAATGGCTGGCCGAGTGCTGTAATATTTTTAGTTAGTTAATTTATTCAAAGTTGGCACAGAAATTCAGAGCTGTCAGTAATGCAAAATTTTTGGCGAGATAGATTTGAGGTTATGTGATGTGTGTAATCACAACAAAAATTTGCTCCTTGAAATAAATGTATTTTTTGAATGGTATAGTTTATATAGAGAAATTTATAGTGAAAAAACAAAAAGTTAACTTTACATTGGTGTTAGTGTTAAAAATTGTATTAAAAACAAAGTGAATTTGGTTTCAAGAAAATTATCGTTCGAAACGTCAAATTATTTTAGTGTCAAATATTCTTTTTCTTTCTTTATGGGACTTAAAAAGACGGAGTTTGGTAATTTGAGAAATGTCGCAATGTCTTTTGATATTCTCCCCATATTAATAGCAACTGGACTATTAATACAATGACCGTTACGAAAAGTTAAGAAAAATCTCTTATGCGTAACATTATTAGGACGTAAGTTAGCATATTTTTTAATTAAGTCAATCCAATGAGGATCTGTAATTGCAAACATACTTGGAATCTAATTTTTTGTTTTAGATACAGACATAACGATGGAATCGGATCTGGATTCTATGTCATTGACAGACATATCCGTTATAACTCATTATCATTATAACCCATTATCAAGACGATCTTTAATGAATACCATTACATACAAAGCTGCGATAAACATACAAATTTATCCACCTTCATAGCCAGATAAGACTTATCATCCAGGTCCCTTATAAATTTATGAATATCTTCTAAAATCTTCTAGGTGCATAGCCCTGAGATATCCGTTTCAATAAGGCCTGCAATTTACAATATTTGGATATATCTAACATCCTTATGTATAGATAAACAGGACCTCAACATAGAATATATCGTCCATAAACTTGATGGTATATACTTCTTAATTTGTAATTCGAAGTAAGCAAGTAAAACATTTTCCGAAACAACTGTAACTTTATTTAGATTAAACCACTCCTACTTTACCCCCACTTAAATTTGCAGTATTCTTTTTCATATCTTGCTTGCGATTTATATGGCAACAATTTATTCACTGTATTTGCAGTTATTTCTTTCAATTCTAGTGGAGTGAGATATTTTTTCACACATTTTAATTATAACTTTTAAATTAATTTCAAGTGTCAATTATCAGTGTAACGAACCACCATAAAATTTTATGAACATGTATGGGCGATTTTTTTATTTAGAAATGGCATAAAATGGCGCAAAATAGAAAAAATACTATAAAAAACGCGTTCGTCAGGCGTTTTTCATCACATGTCCATTCTCCTCGCTACGCTCGTCGTTTCCCAAACTTGGACGCGTGCTGTAAAATCGCGCTGACTAAACTCGTCCTTTAATATACTATTTTTTAGACAAGCTCTACAATGGTAAAATTCGCGGTTTCTTGTCTGAAGGTTTTAAGGTTGGCAGACCTGATATTACTGCTCTACGTTTTTAGTTTGACTGATTATCCTTTCAAGTTCTAATGTCGTTATTTTACTTGTGTTTTGTAAATAAGATTTGTAACTGTTTATTGCATTAAATAGAAACAATTTAAACTGTTAAGTGTTTTTGTCTCAAATTAATTAAAAGTTATGGGCCCAGACCACGAATAATAGAAGTTTGTTTTTTAAATGTACGTGTGGTAACATAACCTATACAGGTTAACTTGTGTTAAGTTTGTGTTTGAGTTTAGTTTGATAAATAAAATGAGTTTGGATTTTAAACACCAAATTGAGAAACTGCAGGGCGTTAAGAATTAGAGTAAATGAAAACGGCAAGTCGAACTGCTGCTAATTCACCATGATGTCCAGGAATGGGTGGTTGGTACAAAAGTTATTCCAGTTGTAGAAGAATGTAAAGCCGAAGATGCAGATTTTATTGAAAAACTAAAGGAATTTAAAAAGCTTGATGCGTTTTCTCAATTAATTTTAGTTAGCTCATTAGATGAGAATAATGTAGAGCTAACAGCTACATGCAAGAGTTCAAATGAAATTTGGACAAAGTTGCTAAGCATATATGAGTAAAGCTCAGGTCAAAGGGTTGATCAATTAATGGAAGAGTTTTCACAAGTCACAAAGGATCCTTATGAGAATATAGCTTTACACATATTGCGAAACTTCAAAAAAACTTCCATGATCTTAATGACTAGTTAGAACGTTTAGTTAAAAATAAGTTGCCAGATCTTTTACTCATGAGTAGAATCATGTTAACGTTACCAGTTGAATACTTTGAATTTAAAAGTGTGTGGGAGTCAGTAAAAGTTGAGGATAGAACAGTCAACCTGCTACTCGAAAGATTGCGTTTATTTGAAATGCGACTCCCAAATAAGCATTTGGCAATGCATGAGGCAATTGCTCTAGTTGGTGCTGGGGCAAGAACTCATGAGGGTAACGAGGCTAAAAGGTATAATAAAAAGACTGGGTATAACGGTTTTAGGTGCCATAAGGTTGGACATTTTTCTAAGTCCTGCCCTCTGAAGTCAAACCAAAAACTAGAGGACGTAGGAAAAAGAAAAAAGTATATCTCACATTCACAGGGTGAACCTAACATAACAATACATGATGTAACAGAGTCAGATGGATGGCTGGCAAACTCCGCAGCCAGTCCCACCTTTGTAACAGAAGAGACTGGATTGTGAGGTATGAAGAATTTGTTTACCCCATAGAGATACAAGTTGGAAATGGACAAATCATTTTGTCATATGGTAGAGGTGTGGTAAATGTAGAAACCAAGGCTACAGACAATAAGTGGGAGAAAAACCATTTAGAAAATGTTTGGTTTGCACATGATATTTCCAAGAATATTTTTCTATTGGTAGCGCTATAGAAAAGGGTTTTAATTTTGTATCTGATATGAAGGGCTGTGCACTTCAGAAAAACCGCATTACCCGACTTACAAGAGTAAAAGCAATTGTATCTATTGAACATAAGAGTCTGTGTACCAGAACAGGCTTTATCATCTGCGGCAAAAATCTCACTTCAAGTTTGGCATGAACGCGTATGTCACCAGAATAAGCAACATGTGAAAGGTGTCTTAAAATAGCATAAGATTGAAGTGTGTTTGCCTTCAGATGAAGAATTTTGTGAAGGTTGCATAATGGGAGAAGACAAAGCAGACAAGAGCTTCATTTTATGACAGAACTGAGCGACCTGTTGCACCCGGTGGCTTGGTAAGTGGAGATTTGTGTGGTCTGATGCAAATACAATCAATTGGTAACTCAAGGTACTTCCTGTGTTTAAAGGACGATTTTTCAAAATCTCGTCGTGTGTTTTTTCTTCGTGAGAAAAATGTAGTTACTGAATGTCTCAAAATATTTATTCGAAAGGCTATAACTGCAAGAATACGAATAAAATGTTTACTTACGGACAGAGGCGGTGAGTTTGACAATAAAAACGTAAGGCATTTGTTAGAAGAACATGGTATTTCTTTTCGCGTGACAATGCCCCATACGCCTGAGCAAAATCCCACAGAGCGGGAAAATAGAACTTTAGTTGAAAGAGGAGGAGCTTTGTTACACACTAAGAATTTACCTATTCGACTATGGGCAGAAGCAGTCAATACAGCTACGTTTGTAATAAATAGAACAGGCCCAACACAAATAAAGAATAAATCTCCTATTGAGCTTTGGACGGGAAAAAGGGTCAAAAGCATAAATCATTTTAGAGTTTTTGGAACAGTATATTATTTTCATATTCCAAAAGAAAATAGGAGAAAGTGGAACAAGAAAAGTACCAAAGGCTATTGTTGGCTTTGTTGGTTACTGTGATGAGAAGGATGGGTTTCGTGTATGGCTTCCTGACAAAGATAAAGAAGTTGTGTCATTTTTATGTCATTTTTAAAAATGAAGAACCTGTTGAAATAAATTCTAGTGAAACTGTGAAGGAGACTTTAAGTAGTGGTGAACAATCTTTGTCTGATAAGAAGAATATTTTGGAAACTTCCGAGTCTATCAGTGTCATTCCTGAGGTCATGGAACCTACCCATGAGGTGGCTGCTGGTGGTGTTGGTCAGCCGCTCACTGAGGCTGAATATGTTCAAGTGGAAGAAGAGGGACCACCTCCTAATGTTTTCACCACGCCTACTGAAGTTGAAAGAAGATATCCATTGAGGGAAAGAAAAAAGGTGTCATTTGAGGACTTTGAAGCAAATTTTTATGCTTCTTGTAATACTGTAACTGTAGAACCTAGTGATATAAGTGAGGCTAGAAAATCTGCCGATGCTGATAGGTGGAAAGAGGCAATAAATTGTGAGCTTAAAAGCTTGAATTCAAATAATACGTGGATCTTGGTTGATCGTCCTAAGGACAAAAATATTGTTCAAAATTAAGCACGATGCAAACTCTGACATTAGGTATAAGGCTAGACTGGTTGCAAAAGGTTTTACCCAGCGGTATGGGTTGGGCTATTAAGAAACTTTTGCACCTGTGATTAGGTTCAGTACCTTTAGATTGTTAATGGCAGCAGCTGTCCAACTAGGCATGTCAGTTGACCATATTGGCGTAGAGACGGCATTTTTAAATGGTGAGTTATGCGAGACGGTATATATGGAACAACCAGAAGGTGGCATAGATGAAAACAATCCGGATAAAGTATATCTTTTGGGCCGCGCATTGTATGGGTTAAAGCAAGTGTCTAGGGTATGGAACAAAAGGGTGGACGAAGTCCTTTATAAAATTGGATTTAAAAAGTCTGAATATGGGCCTTGTGTATATTTTAAGGGTAGTAATAAGGATCTAATCCTGCTTGCCATCTATGTTGAATGTGCAATATAATTCAAGTATATGCACCCACAGGAGATGCACCAGATGATGTTACCGAGTTGTTCTACAACGATCTAAAAAGGGCAACTGATACAGTTAAACCGCATGAAATAAACATAATTATGGGTGATTTTAATGCCAAGGTGGGAAAGGGAAGACGAGAACGTATTGTAGGCGATTACGGACTGGTGAACCCAAACGACCGTGGAAACAGACTGGTTCAATTCTGCTTGGATGAAAACTACGTCATCGCAAACACATTTTTCAAACATCATCCAAGGCGCCTGTATACGTGGACGTCTAATGCAGACAGATGTGTAAGAAATCAAATAGATTTTATCATGATTAATAATAGATTCAGAAATGCAATAAAAAACGCCAAAACATATCCCGGTGCCAATGTACATACAGATCATAACCTATTAATGGCATCTATAAATCTAACACTGAAAAAAATGTGTTAGAACGCAAAAAGTACTCCGTATAGACACACAAAGGCTAAAAGATCAGATCATACGCTCAAAGGTTTGGAATGAAATAAACGAGAAACTAACAACATGGAGTAATACAACAGAAAATGCAGACATAGAACACACGTGGAAACAGCTGAAAACCACAGTAATAGAAATAGGAGAAAGGTATCTAAGACCAAGCGAAAGGCCGAAAAAACAAGCATGGATGACCGAAGAGATACTATTACTAATGGATTCCAGAAGAGCATACAAAAACAAATGCGCACTAAGATATAAAGAAACCCAACGAGAAATAAGATCGAAAATAAGATCAGCAAAAGAGGTACGGTTGTCTGCGCAATGCGCTGAAATTGAAGCTCTTGAAATAAAGCATGACTCCTTTAACTTGCACAAAAAATTGAAGCAGGTCGCTGGTGACCACAAGCCTATAAGATCCCAAATGCTAATGGATGAGCAAAACACTATATTAACATCAACAGAGGATAAACTAAAAGAGTGGAATAGATACATAAAGACTCTTTTTAAGGACAACAGACATGAACCCTATTATATCAAACTACTCGGAAATGACGGAAGTGACATAACAAGATCAGAAGTTGAACATGTTATTGCGAGAATAAAGAATGGGAAGGCACCTGGCCCAGATGAAATACACGCAGAAATTTTTAAGATCCTTAAAGATGATAGTTCTCTCTCAATAATAGTAGACCTATTTAATAATATATATAGAACAGGTGAAATACCAAGAGATTGGTTAAAATCAACTTTCATCACCTTAGCAAAGAAATCAAATCCGAAACAATGTAAAGATTGTAGGACCATCAGTCTCATGAGTCAAGTATTGAAACTATTTCTGAAGATCATCCATAATCGTATTTACCGCAAATGTGAAGAGTCGATCAGCGAGTCCCAGTTTGGCTTTCGGAATGGGTTCGGCACAAGGGAGGCACTTTTCAGTGTACAAGTTCTGGTACAACGATGCCTTTATGTTAATGTGGATGTTTTGCCTGCTTCTTAGACTATGAAAAAGCATTTGACACCGTAAACCATAATAAAGTAGTAGATATACTTAAAGAACTAGGATTAGACGGGCAAGATATCCGCATTATAGCCAACCTGTATTGGAACCAAACAGCAGCGGTGTTAGTGAACAAAGAACTGTCAGAAGAGGTCATGATTCAAAGAGGGGTGCAACAAGGCTGTGTTCTCTCGCCATTACTTTTTAACCTTTATGCAGAAAAAATATTTCGAGAAGCATTGGATGGCAAGAACATAGGAGTAATCGTAGGAGGCATAGTGATCAATAACCTGAGGTATGCCGACGACACCGTTCTATTGGCTACGAACATAGAAGACCTACAAGAACTAATGACAACCGTTACAGAGCACAGCTTGTCCATGGGTCTTAAACTCAACGTTAATAAGACAAAATGGCTCGTCGTAAATAAAACCAGCGTAAATAACCAGCTGAATCTAAGAGTTGGAAATGAGGTGGTGGAACGCGTCAACTCCTATAAGTACCTTGGCTGTAACGTAAACGACAAATGGGACATGACATCGGAAATTAGAAGCCGCATCGAACAGGCAAGAGGAGCTTTCACCAAAATGAAGAAAGTGCTGAACAACGGGCACTTGGAAATCCCCCTCAGAATCAGATTGTTAAGGTGCTATGTGTTTAGTATCCTGTACTACGGCGTCGAGGCTTGGACACTAACGGAGGCTATGTGTAAGAAGGTGGAGGCTTTTGAGATGTGGACTTACCGTAGAGTGCTGAGAATTTCTTGGGTGGATCGAATTACTAACGTCGAGGTCTTGCAAAGAGTCAATAAGCAAACAGAAGTTCTCAACACAATAAAGAGAAGAAAACTGGAATACCTTGGTCATGTTATCCGAAATGATAAGTACAGGTTACAGCAGACAATAATACAGAGTAAAATACAAGGTACGCGCAGTCCAGGCCACCGCAGAACATCATGGCTCAAGAACCTTCGCCAATGGTTTGGACAAAGTACAAGATCCCTATTTCGAAAAGCTGCAGATAAAATTCAAATAATGAAATTGGTCGTCAACGCCCTTGGAGGGCATGACACATGAAGAAGAAGAAGATCTATGTTGATGATTTTATTTTAGTTTATAAAAATTTAGAATTGTGCAAAAAGGTAAAAGATGAACTGGCTAAGTAGTTCAAAATCAAGGATTTAGGTAAAATTAAATATTTCCATGGAATTAATATATCATATGATAATTTTGATAATATTGTAATTTGCAAAAAAGATTACAACTCAAAATTGCTTATAAAATATGGAATGTACAACGCCAATCCTGTGTCGACACCTCTGATAAAGGTCAATCACGAAGGCATTGAAGATGAAAAGTTCAAGGGTGATGTCCCTTATCAAAGTATAATTGGGTCCCTGATGTACTTGGCTGTTTGTACAAGGCCAGATATTTGTTACGCTGTCAGTTACCTGAGTCAGTTTAATAATTGTTACAATGAGGAAGTCTGGGTTTTAGCAAAACGGGTACTACGTTACCTAAAGGGTACATTTGAATTAGGGATTTTGTTCAATAAATCTGATGATGAGATCGTCGGGTTTGCTGATGCTGATTGGGGTGGGGACAACAGTAATAGGAAATCCTATACAGGATATGTATTTAAATTTAGCGACAGTCTAATTTCTTGGGAAGCAAAGACTTGGTTCTATTAGAAGCCTCCAAAGAAGCCATTTTTTTGAAAAATATTGTTAATGAATTTGTAGGTTCAGATAAAAAGGTAAATTTGTTTAGTGATAACCAGGGAGCATTTAAATTAGTAAAGAATCCTGTGTATCACAAAAAAACCAAGCATGTAGATATAATATATCATTTTGTGAGAGAATGTTATAATAAATACATTAATGCTAAAAAAAGAAGTTAAGAAATGCCTGCCGATATGTTGACTAAAGCATTACGAAGGGCTAAGCATGAAAACTGTGTGAATGCGTTAAAGTTGGTCAAGGATTGTTCGTTCAATGGCAGCCTAACTTAAAAAGGGAAAGTGTTAAAATTCTAAGGTTGGCAGACCTGATATTAGTCGTTATTTTAGTTGTGTTTTGTAAATAAGATTTGTAACTGTTTATTGCATAAAATAGAAACAATTTAAACTGTTAAGTGTTTTGTCTCAAATTAATAAAATGCAAAAGTCCGTACCCGCAGTGGACGGCTGTAGGTAGATGCGTTGTAAATTATTCACTTTTTCTTCAAAATCTCGAAATTGTCATTTTATGTTGTAAAACTGAACGGGCCTTCGACTCGTGTCGATTTGCGAGATGTTTATCCGCAACGGGCGGTGGAAGATTCTGGGGCCTGCGGCATCCTATTCTCGCTCTGGGTCAATTTTAACACTAAAATCAGCAGCCCATACTGCAAAATGTTCTTCGAAATTTCGTAAAAAGGGTACAATCCTGCCAACAGAGCAACGGAGGCCATTTAACCGATATTTTGTTTCATGTGTAAATGTCACTACTACATCTGTACATATCAAGTATCAACTAAATAAAGCATTAAATTTATATATTTGAATAAGTTTTTAAAATTCAAGTTCTTGCTGAGATACCTATTACAAGTGCATTTTATGAGAAACTAAATAAGGGATCTTTAAATATTCCTAAACCAGCAAGGGTATTGATTAGTGAAAGTATTTTGTCATACGTCTTTATAGGATGTGACGCCTTTTCTTTACATCCGGATTTGATGAAATCATATCCTGGTCTAAATTTAAGCCCTCAACAAAGAATATTCAATTATAGGCTGTCCAGAGCCCGTCGCAATATTGAAAAAGTGTGTGTTTTTTTAGTCAACTATTTTCGAATTTTTAAAACTTCAATCAATTTAGATTTGAAAATATCGATAAAGTAGTAATGGCGTCATGTATTTTACATTACTTTACTACGTCGAAAATGTAATCAATATGCCAGAATCCGTGAAGATCTTGAAAATATTAATAACGGCGGTATCACTATAGGTTATAGAGCTTATAATGTCTTAATAAAATTACAAATAAGAAATCAACTTGTAAGTCAAGCTTGTGAGCGGTCCGGCGTAGTCCGGCCTACATCATTGTGTATAAACGAACGTAACTCGAGAAAGAGGGAGTTAGCCGAACAATTAACGAGCACGGATCCCCCTCTGCCGGGCCCGCACTACACACCGCAATATATTTGATTTTACAGGAGCTCTTCCACCAAAAATCCAATAACATTGACGAAAGTAGGCCAGGGTGAGCTGAATTCCTCCATGAAGGGTGCTGCGATGCAGGGCCCGATCTAAGGGGGGGGCAGCCGGGCAAATGCCCAGAGCGGCAAAAATGAGGGGCGGCAAAATTGAGGGCGCCGAGTTGCACGAAGTCCAAACGTTCAGAAATAATAAAATATGTACCTCTACATATAAAAAATATTTACATAAGTAGGTACATACTAACAACACATAGTATTAAATAAAAATAACTGAAAAAATATTATACAAAATAATTAGATATATAAAAAAATATTATAGTTATTATATATATTTCAAAATATTATACAAAATAGTTTTCCCAGAGCGCCGAATTACTGAACGTGCCATATTTGTAAATAGTCTAGGGGAAGCCATACAAAAGTTACTAATTTCGACACAGCGACACTTAAGAAATCACTCAAGAAATATATCTCAAGTCTACAAGTTGTATTTTAAATTTAAAAGTGGTGTGAATATTGGTGGTAGATTAATCCGACAATTAACAATACATATTGAAGTGCGCGTGTGATTCGTGTGAATTTACTAAGTACCTATTTTATAAAATAAATCTGTAGTACGTAAACAAATACGTAATTTTAAGCTAGAAAGTAGTTTTAATCAGGGTTGATAAAAATCATGATTTCAAAAAAATATCAAAGTAATCTGATTTATTTGATTTAAATCGGATTTATTTGATTTAAATCAGATTTTCTTTATTCATTTACATATTCCAATCTTTCTTCCTTTGGAAGTCGGTTATTATTATTAAAAAAAAAAACCTCATTGCTTATTTTAATTATATTTTCACTATATTCTTCTAAAATTTCTTTCTCAATTTTCTCAGTTCTAAAATTATCAATATTAGTCACATTCAAATCAACAATGAAAAATTAAAAAAAATCTACGACTTAAAATTGACAAAAACCGTTTGGGTATTACTGTAGTCGCAGTCACTTAACATATTTTGATATTTATGTTCTTACTGGCTACATAATTATTTTTTGTCATCACCCTACGAATTTTGGCGACTGGAGACTCCTAAAAGTCTTTAATGTACTTATTCAGAGTGTCAATTTAAATATAATTTTAATTTATATGGTAATTTTTAATGGAATTTAAAAAAAAAATCATATTTTTGTGAAAATAAAAATTTCAAATTTGCTGGGAATCTGAAGAGTGAAAATAATTTATAAGTTGCAATTATAATTGAAATTTGATTTTTGATGATATTTTTAATGGTATTTTTAAATTTGAAAAAATTGTAAATGTACCTACTGTATTTGTACTAGTAAATCTAATTTCGGTTACAATTTCAATTTAATTTCAATTTTTATGCTACTTACAAAAAAGAATAGGGAAGTCACTTGACATTTTTTGGTTGATTTTGTTGTTAAAAAAGGTATTGATTTAAATCAACGATTTTAATAAAAAAATCACTTGATTTTAATCGCGATTTAAATCACTGATTAAAATCAAGTGTTTAAAATCATCTCAACCCTGGTTTTAATTTAACATTGTCCGCAAGAAATGAGTAACTTTTCTGCGGTAAAAAGTAGCCTATTTCCGTTTTGAAAGTCCAATTTATTTCTATATATCAAAATTTATCAAAATTAATTCAACGATTTAAACTTAACAAACCAACGTCACCCATACGAGAAACCGATGTAGTAGCTACGGCTTCGTTTAAATCACATGATGAACATACGCCCGATCCCAATATAATCTGTGAACCTGATGCTTCTACTTCTGGGTCAAGCGCTATTGTAGCTGATGGTGCAACTACAAGTGTTTCTGCAGGATCAACGTCACTTTTAGATGTCGACCCAGCCAGAACAGATGCCGAAATAATATATTTGGTAAATAGAGGTTTTCCTGACCCACTGTATGAATTTGAAGTTCCACGGGATAGCAATGGTCGGAGGTTACGAAGGTATATTATAAGAGATAGCTTAACAACGGTGAAGAAATTTTGAGAGATTGGCTTGTATATTCTGTGGCAAAAAATTCGGTATATTGTTTTTGCTGCAAAATATTTAATACAACTACAGCTTCCGGTCTATCTGAAGCTGGCTACAAAAATTGGAAGCATGTAGGCGATATACTTAAATCTCATGAGACATCACGGAACCATGTAGAAGCTGTAAAATTATGGGTCGAACTTTCACGTAGGCTGAAATCATCTCATACGATAGATGCCGAGTCACAAAGAATAATTAAATTAGAAATAGAATACTGGAATGGAGTTTTGTTACGTATTGCTTCAATCATCAAAATGTTAGCCAAAAACTGCTTGGCTTTTCAAGGTACTTCTGAAAATCTATATCAACATAACAACGGTAATTTTTTAAAACTAGTAGAGTTGTTAGCCGAATTTGATCCTGTTATGCAGGAACATGTACGCAGAGTTTTGAAGTAAGAGGAGAGAAAAGCAATCTACTTAAGTAAAACTATTCAAAATGAGTTTATTGATACAATTTCAAACAGCTTAAAAAACATATTCTGGAAGCTATCATTAAATCGAAATATTATTCTATTATCTTAGATTGTACTCCGGACGCTAGCAAAACTGAGCAGATGACCCTCGTAAGTAGGTATATTTCTATTCAAGAACGTCAGAAATTGTCTGACACTAACAGAAATTATCCTAGAACAATTATCAGCACTTGGATTGTCTTTAGAAAACATAAGAGGGCAAGGGTATGATAATGGATCTAATATGAAAGGTATTCAAAGTGGCGTCCAAGCCAGGATAAAAAACATCAATCCACGGGCATTTTATGTTCCTTGCAGTAGTCATTCTTTAAACTTAGTGGTAAACGACATGGAAAAGTCCTCACTGGATGGAACACATTTTTTTAGTACTGTGCAAAAAATATATGTTTTCTTTTCCTCTTCAACATTGAGATGGTCAATTCTTTTGAAGAATGTAAAAAATTTTACTCTAAAACCACTTAGTAAAACGAGATGGGAAAGTCGAAACGAGGCAATAAAACCACTAAGACATCAAATAGGACAAGTGTACGATGCATTGTTTAGTGTTTACCAAAACACAGATACGGATACCTCTACACGAGCAAAGCTTCGGGTTTGTTGAACCAAATTAAACAGTTTAAATTTTGTTCCATAATAATTTGGTACGAAACTTTGAATCGGATAAATCGGGTTAGTTAATTAATGCAAAGTAAAGATTTTGATTTCGTTTCTGTTATTAAAATACTTAAAAATACTCAAGATTTCTTTAAACTTCACGTTCAGATGAGTATTTTACTCAAGTTCTTGAAGACGCAAAAGTCTTAGCTTCTGAAATTGATTGCGAGGTGTCAGACTTTGAAAATTTGCCGAAACTTCGTGCTCGATCCCAAAAGAAGCAATTTGGTTACGAGTGTAGTCACGAACCAATCATTGAACGTCGTCAAAAATATAAAATCGAAGTATTTTTTCACATTATAGATACAGCTATAAACTCCTTAGAGTTAAGGTTTTCCCAGATTACTGAGCATAGTAAATATTTTGCTTTTTTATATAACATATATGCCTTAAGAGAACTTTCAAAATATGAATTGTTAGAGCATTGTAAGAATCTGGAGACTATTTTAACCCACGACAACTCATGTGATGTGAATGCAATAAACCTTTCAGAGGAGTTATCAGTTCTTTGTATGTTTTTAAACAGTAATTTGTCTCCTCAAGACGTTTTAAAATTCATAACAGATTTAAGATTTGGTACAAATATCAGTATTGCGCTCAGGATTCTTTTAACTTTACCAGTTACAGTTGCAAGTGGCGAAAGAAGCTTTTCCAAATTAAAAATAATAAAAAATTATCTGCGATCCACCATGACACAGAATAGATTGTCTGGATTGGCTATGATTTCGATAGAACACAAGATTTGCGCCAGTATAAATTTTTTAGAAATTATTAAAGATTTTGCGGAGCAAAAAGTGCGAAGAAAATTATTTTAATTACGAGGTAGAGTTTAATATTTACAGGAAAAATGTTTTATTTACCTAATTTGATTATTTTTAATAATGACTGATTCGTTTTGTATCGTTACATAATAATGTGTTATTTTTACTTGCATTAAATTTAAAAACAAATCGTTTCTTTTGTTTTTTTTATACGTAACGTATGAACCTTAACTTAAATATTATAACAGTTTGTTCCTAATCTTTTTAACTTATTCAATTGGTCTCCATGACAATGACAATTTGCATGCTTTTATTCATACTTGTCGCACTCAAATGAATAAAGAGCCATTTATCGCCCGAAAAAACGTGCGTAAAATAGTACTTATCCCGCATGAGTAATAAAAAAAATATTTGTTGTTAAAGGGTAAGTTACAGGGTCATACCTAGGCACAAAGTAAAAGAGGCCTATGCCCAGCACTAAGTCGAAACAGGTTGATGATGATGATGACGAAATTGAAAGATAATATTATGTCGTTAAAAAAAATATTTCAATCCATTCAGTAGTTTTTGAGAAATTCTTTAACATATACATATATTCTTATAAACATACTTATACATACATACTCTCATGAACTTTTGTATGCTTGTTCAGAAGCCCTCGTAGACTAACATAGGTGAGTATTATACAATTCCAGCAAGATCACATTTCTTTGGAATAGCAAGCTCATGTGGTAACTTATGTGGTAAACACCAGGGCGACGGTGGTGTAAAGGGCGGCGAATATTAGTTTTGCCCGGAGCGGCTAAATAGCTAGATCGGGCCCTGCTGCGATGAGCGTGGCCAACGAGCAATAGCCACAATCGTGCGTGACGTGAAAGGATGACTGGAAGCTTTCCCTTCTGGTTGAGATCTGACCGATTGAGACGGCCTCCAACACTCATGATGCCATACTCGCCATTGCAAGCAGTCTGCCGTATGAAGGAATGACTGCGATGTTGAGCCAGAGTTGAGCTGCTTGAACTGCGATGAGAAGTACGCTACTTGAGCGGTTTTTTATCCACAAGTGTTTTGCGCTTCGCATGTCGTCGGATAATATGACACAGACTGGTGAGTCGAGCTAAAAAGTCGAATCTAAAACAAATTGCGGTTAGGCGAAACAGTTTAAGGAGAGAGGATACCTGGTGTTTGAGGTTTTAGTGATAATTAGCGTGAGGAGCAGCGGTCAGTGAGATGCCTGGTCGAACTTCGTTTGCACTATGTTCGTCTGACTCCAGAGGTTGGGCTTGTCTTGTGTCCAATCATGAGTTATCAATGGTGGATTGAGTTATCCATGATGAATCGATTCAACATGGCCGAGCGGTTTATTAAAATTTAATCGAAATTTCATATAAATTGGTATGGTAGAGTATCATGGGCGTAGCCAAGGGGGGGGGGGGGTTATAATATCCAAAATATTAAATAAATCCCTTAAATATTTTATTGTGATAGGGAGAGACGACTCTCTTTGAGAAAGCATGGTAAATGTGGAGTCTATGGATATTAATTGTCAGTTTTAGAAAGTAAATTGGCGCATTTCTGTTATTGTATTTTCTTCAACCGCCCACCCCACGCCCGAAACTAATTTCAAATATCAATTGATTTATAAAATAATATATAAAATATGGATGAAATTTGACCTGTTCGAACGGTTCCATTTTTCGCGCGCTTTGGATGACGTCGCAGAGCAGGTTGCCATTCAGTATTGTATACTATTTGCATAGACCAGCGGTTTCCAACCGGTCGGTCGCGACCTACAAGGGGGTCGCCTTAGCCTTTTTGGGGGGTCGCCTTGGCTTTTTTGGGGGTAATATAATGCTAAAAAATTATCTATGCTTGGCAGCACGCAAGATATGCGTAATGATTGGGCGGCTCCTTATGCCAAGTGAAATACGACTCTGGTAAACTTGCCGGGTATAGTTTGAAGCGATCGCGACACTCCGATGACACCGACAACGCCAAAATAATCGGAAAATTACCACCAACTAGAGGAATTTGAAAGAGCTATTTTGTTGTACCAAGAAACGAATAGAACGTGTACAGATAAATTGTCGCATTCGGTAAACTTGTTACATAGTGTTGTTTCAGAATTCTTTTTATCGTTTATATAATTGTATATGAATAGTTTGTCGCTAGTTACTGTCTTGTTTAATCCGTTACAATACTATTGATAGCCCGTAACAATTCGTCACTTACAAACAGAGCAGAACATATTACAAAAGACTTGTCATTTTTTAAACAACATGAGTCTGCCTTGAAAAAAACAAAAGTTGGATTTTACTGGGGTCTTTCAACAAAAAAGCCAAGCTATAGTTAAGTAATCATATTAAATTGCCCTGGAAGTTACAAAAATTAAAACCACCCATTTGCAGAAACCCTCATCAAACCATGTTTATTAAAGTTAGTTAAGCTAAATCTTGGAGAAGCAATCTATATCCAGTAATCCATATCTATATCCTCACTTATATCCTTATCCAACAAGACAATTTAGAGTCATATTTCAGACAGGACATGTCTAGATGTGACAAATTTTATCTGAAATAAAGGTATCACCTGTCTTTTCCTTTCAACTTAACGAATCAACCGATGTTAGTTCAAGTTCCCAATTACGCGTTTCCGAGAGATATATTCACTTGAAAGACTTAAAAAAAGAGTTTCTGTTTTATGGAGAACTAGAAACTACTACGAAAGGTGAAGACGTCATCGAGATGATAAGTTCATTCTTTGAAAGTAATGGTTTACAATGGAAAAACTTGTGTTAAATGTGTATACCGATGGAGAACCAGCCATGCTTGAATTGAGGTCGGGCTTTCCGGCAAAAGTTAAACAGCTTGCACGCAAAGCAAATGGATTGCACTGCATGATTTACCGATATGCCTTTGCTACCAAGACTCATCCAAAGTCTATGCCAGAAGTACTCGGCTCTTTCGTGACAATTGTCAATTACATAAAAGCTAGTGCTCTCAATACTCTACTACTGTTCAAAGAATTACGCCACAACATGAACTCTGATCCCGAAGTTCTTCTTTTCTACATTGCTGTCCGTTAGTTATCAAAAGGAAATGTTGTTGGCCAAGTTTTTTAATTTTTTAATTGGAAACAAAACATTTCTTAGAACTGAAAGGAAAACATGACTTTTTGGCACACTTTAATAATAAGACCTGGATTCAAAGAGTCACTTATTTATCTGATATATTAGATCAGCTAAACAAGTAAAATTTGAAACTGCAGGATAAAGAAACGCACATTATTTAATTCTAAGATAATATCCAGGCGTTCGTATTAAAACTGCAAAACTGGTGCCGTAAAGTAAATCTTGGAAACTTTGCCATGTTTGAAAATCTTTGCACCAAGACTGAAGAATCGAAGACGGAAATTATAGAAAACTGTAAGTCGTTAAGAGAATCTAAGAGCCCTTGAAATTCAACGTTATTTCCCGGAGTTCTCTTTGGATGTTACCGGCATTCTCGATGAAGTTCAAGACGAATTTTTGGAGCTACGAAATAACTTGAGCACTTTTGGGAACAATCGTTACGTCAATTTTGGTGTACCATGCATCATTCGTATCCTAGTATAAGTTTTCATGCGGTCTTTTCGAAAATCATTGCCAGTTGCTTCTACTTACCTCTGCGAAAATTGATTATTAACTCTTCTGCAGATCAAGACCAAAGCCAGGAATATTCAAGATGACCTGAGATTGGCCCTGACAAAAACTCAACCAAAAATTATAATGCTTTTAAACAGATGCAAGCTCAATTATCACATTAATCATTAATGACGGATGCGAAAGAGGGGTCGCAAACATTAAAAAAACTAAAATCTTGAAACTGATCTTGAACAGTTCTCGACGAGTACAGATTATTTTATCAATACGCGATTCTAAAATATAGACATAAAGCGACAATATTAAGTAATTTTTTCACAATAATATTTTCGCGGTAACTCCGCCCCGCTATGTGAGGGATGAATCGAGTAGTCCGTTGGATGGCGATGCAGGTCCCAAGCCGGGATAAAGGAGGAGGGTTGAGCGGGGGGCTAACTACCCACCCTCGTCAAAAGATCCCAGTTACGAAAACTGCAACTTTGCCTCTGAATCGGACGGATAGAAATGATAAACGACAAATGCAATGGAAAAGGACTATGAATATTGGGACATGGAAAGTCCAGAGTTGGTAAAAACTCGGAGCCTCTACGAACACCGTGCAACAACTCGAAAATATAAGAATGGACATAACAACAGTTCAGGAAATAAGGTGGCCTTAAAACGAAAATATAAAGATAAGCAAATCTGTCATATTCTTTAGCGGTAACGAAAACGGAAAGCACGAGTTTGGAACGGGCTTTGTGATTAGAGAAGATTTGGTTCAGAGTATACTGAACCTCAAACCAAAATCTAAATCTCTATATCAACTATAACTGGTGAAAGGATAAGGCGGATGAAGCGCCCAACCAAAATCTGCAAAAACATGGCAACAACCATGCTTACTGTTCAAAAAGTCGCATGGGCTGTGAACAGTTGTAAGCCATTTAAGTCTGCCGGACCTGATGGCATTTTCCGGCAATGCCGCAGAAAGGTATCGAAACCATAGCCCCCTGCATTGCTGAGATATTTAAGGCCAGCTTTCGACTGGCGTACATACCGCTGGAATGGAAAGAGGCCAAGGTGATATTCATCCCTAAGGCAGGGCGCAGACCTCAAGACCTGGCAAAGTCCTACCGACCAATTAGCCTCACTTCCTTCCTCCTGAAAACAATGGAAAAAATTGTGGACAATCACATACGGTGCGGACCTCTCCATAAGCACCAATACGTTTATCAGCCAGGCAAATCTTCAGTGGACGCTCTACACGAGATAACGACCACATTGGAAGCAGCACTGGACTGCAAAAAAATTGCAGTAGGTATCTTTATAGATATAGAGGGAACGTTTGACAACACAACCCGTTTATCAATAAAGAATGCAGCCACCAACAAAGGGATCGAAGACCCTATCATTTAGTGGATTCAAGACACGCTGACCAATCGTAAAATTACCGCCGCACTGGGGGGGGGGGGGATCAACGAGGATAGTAACCACACAGAGAGGCTGCCCACAAGGGGGGGGGGGTGTTATCGCCTCTGCTGCGGTGCATTAACTGGTCGTTGATGATCTCCTAGATGTGCTAACAAGGAACGGGTACAAGGCGGTTGGTTATGTTATGGCGGTTTGGTAGTACAATCATGAACCTTGCACAGAGTGCACTTGACACCATCAATTGTTGGAGCAAGAAGGAGGGCCTTAGTGCCAACCAGAGCAAAACAGTAATGGTCCCCTTCACCAGAAAGAGAAAGCTGAACTTGAAAGCTCTGAGCATTGATGGTCAGACGTTAGAGTTTTCCGAGGAGGTGAAATATCTAGGGGTAACCTTGGATAAGAAACTCACTTGGAACTAGCATTTGAAGAAAAGCCACAGCAGCCTTTTGGATCTGCCGTAAGCTTTTTTTGGGAAAACATGGGGACTAAAACCCAAAATGGTCCTATTGTATTACACAGCAGTGGTAAAACCGATTATCACCTACGGTTCACTCGTATGGTGGTACGAAACAAAGGAAAAAAACACCCAAAACATGCTACAAAAGCTTCAACGGCTTGCGTGCTTGGGTATAGCAGGAGCGATACAATCTACTCCAACCACAAGTTCTGTTGGACCTACTCCTACTGCACAAACAGGTAGAAAAAGAAGATATTTTCAGTGCTCTGAGACTAAGGTGTACATCGCCTGTCAGAGACACATGAAAATAAGGGAACAAATCGTACAGAAATTTCTGAAGCATCCCTGGGACGCAATGTCAATACAATATGACTTTGACACAGCCGTTGAAGTGGTCATCAATGACCGCGAAAGCAGTGTTCAATCGAAAATCCGAAAGACAAAGCGTCCATGTGGTGCACCGACGAATCAAAAACTGCTAAGTTTACAGGAATTAGCATATACAGCCGGAGTCACAGGGAGTCCACGGCATTGGGCCAGGCTCCCACGGTACTACAGGCTAAAATTATAGCCATTGAAAGATGCGCACAAATCTGCCTAAAGAAACGTCTTAAAGGAGTGCAAATCTACATCCTAACGGACAGCCAGTAGCTCTAAGGAAATTAAAAGCCCACAACTTTAATTAAAAGTTAACCTGGAACTGTAAACAAACCCTGAAGCAACTGGTGAAAGGTAACTCACGCTAATGTGGTCACCGGGTCACCGAGGTATATATGGGAATGAAATGGCCGTCGATCTCGCCTAAAGCGGGGCCGAGGCTCAGAAATGGGAAAAAGAGCAAGAGCAAACCCACTGGAAGAACACGCCAGGACAGAGGCAAGCTAAAATGCTCATAAACTATTCTGGCGCAATAACGCAGCTTCTCTAGAAGAGAAATCAGAACTTTGGTAGGCATACTCACAGGACATTGTCCGGTGAGATATCACCTACACAAATTGGGAAAGGCAGAGGAAGTTGCCTGTAGACTATGTGAATCAGATGAAGAATGTATACATGTGTAGCGCTAGCACACATAAGGCTTGCCCACTTCGGGGTCGCAAGATTGACCACCTTGGAGCTGAGTAGCAAGCCTCTCAGGAATATCTTAGACTTCGTTCACGAAGTTGAATTCCTGGGAGAGTAATTGTAGTAGCGTCAAGCACAATATATCAAGTTGGTCGCAGTGCAGAAAGGCTTTGCAACCCAACGACCCCCACACACAAAAAAAACTTCATACCAATATATGCAAGAATTTACTACATCAGACTTAAAGGACAATGGTACAATACCTCGATCATTTCAGCACATGCACCAACCGAAGAAAAACATGAAGATACCAAATAGATGCAATGCCGAAACAAGACATGCGACTACTTTGTGGAGACTTTAACGCCAAAATAGGCAAAGAGCCTAACCTAAGTCCAACAATAGGTAAACGCAGCCTCCATAATGTCTCCATCGATAATGGCCAAAGACTTATAGAAACAGCCGCAAGTAATAATATGCTGATAATATCAACCATGTTCTCCCACAAGGACATTCATAAACAGACCCGCGTCTCGAATGATCACATTACCCGAAACCAGATCATATCATTATAGATGCGGATCACGCGAGCAACATTTTGGATGTGAGAAGCCTCAGAGGAATAGATGGGGACACAGACCATTACTTAGTCGGAACAAAAGTCATAACTAGAATATTGACAGACAAATACAACAAAACCAAGTCAACCCCACAACGGAACATGGACGAACTGCAAAATGAGAAAAGACAACAACAATATAGAGAAAAACTCAAACAAACACTAAACTCTGAAACAGAAAGTAGTGAAATTGAAAAGCTATGAGATGTAACTGCAGAAATTATAATAAAGACCATCGAAAACGTCTTTGGAAAAAGTAAAAGAAAGAGGACAAAAACATGGTTGGACGAGGAATGCCAAAAACAGCTAGGAAGAAGACAAACAGTAAGGAAGAGAATGATACAACTACAAACAAGCGAAAATAGAGAGAAATATGCAAACTGTCGGAAAGAAACCAGAAAACTAATAAGAGCGGAACAAAGAAGATATGAACGACAGAAGTATGAAACAATGGAAAGAGATCGTCCCAAACCGGGCTCTAGAGAGTTCTACAGAGCAATTTCTTTGAAGAGAAGAACGGATTTAAGCCCAGATCTATACCAATACTGAAAAACAATCAAGGCCACATGATATTCAATGACGAAGAATAAATTGAAAAGTGGATAGGATATTTTAAAGATCTTTTAAACGTAAAACAGGAAGAACCGCACAAAAAAGAAACATACATCACAGTGAACCTACCAGTCAAAGAACCCTCTTTTAAGGAAACTCAAAAGGCATTAAATAAACTGAGAAACTCCAAGGCACCTGGCTCGGACGAGATACCGGCAGAATTTCTAAGATATGGGGGAGAGGCACTACATCGCCATATTCACCGACTAACTACTTTTATATGGGGAAAAGAAAAAATACCAACAAGATGGAAAGAAAGCATCATAGTGTCAATCCACAAAGGGGATAAATTAAAATGCTCCAACTACAGAGGAATTTCACTGGTATACACCGCATATAAAGTTCTATCAAACATCCTACTATGTAGACTAACCCCATATGCAGAGAGCGTCCTGGGAGAAAACCAAGTCGGATTTAGGAAAAACAGGTCAACAATAGACCAACTCTGTACACTGAGGCAGCTCCTAGAAAAATGGATGGGAGTATAATAGAACGGTGCATAACCTTTTCATAGATTTCCGGCAGGCATACGATAGCATAGAGCGAAGTCAGGTCTGGTATGCCATGGCAGAACTCCCAATAGAAAAAAAGCTCATTCAGATGACTAAGGTTTGTATGGAGGGTGAAGTATCTAAAGTAAATAACAGTCTATCTAATAGTTTCGAAATACACGGTGGGCTTAAAATGGCGACGCCCTGCCACTGTTGCTTTTCAACTTCGCCGATCAGCGGAAATAAAAACTGAATTGCTAACAACTGAAGGCCCCAAACTACTATTAGCATACGCAGATGACATTAATATCATTGGAGACTCAATCATAACCGTAGAAGACATTTTCAACAAGATCGAAAAAACAACGGTTGAAGTGGGACTAAAAGTGAATGAAGAAAAAAACAAATACATATGTATAAACAGAATGAGGCGGAGAGATAGAATAGGACAAAACGTCACAGTTAATACATTTAATTTCGAAAGGGTAGAACTTTTCAAATACCTTGGAGCTACAGTCACTGCTGATAACGACGTCACTGAGGAAATCAAGGGCAGAATCCAATCTGAAAACCGCTGCCTATACGCACTAAGCAATCTTATGAAATCAAAAAACATAACAAGAATATCAAAAATTAAAATTTATAAAACCATTATCAGGCCAGTTATAACATATGGATGCGAAACGTGCGGACAAATGCGGACAATGACCAAAGCAAACAAAGAAAAACTTAATTCTGACAAGGCGTTTTAAACGATAAATCATCAGAGAAATCTTTAGACCCCAGCACGATCCGTCCACAAATCGGTATCGCATTAGACCGTGTGCCGAGGTGCAAGAGCTTTACAACGACAGCGATATTGTCCAAGAGATTAAGTCACAACGACTAAGATGGGCAGGTCACGTACTCAGGCTTGATGACGAAAGACTTGTAAGATCGGTGTGGGAAGAGGTTCCAACAGGAAAGAGATCACTCGGACGTCCTAGAATGCGTTGGAGAGACAACATCAAATCAGATCTCCAAAAGATGAATATTCCTTTTGACCACAGATTGATGGAAGACCATATTAAGTGGAAAACAGTAGTGCAGTCAGCCAAGACCCACCTAGGGTTGTAGAGCTAGAATAAATAAATAAATAAATACATAATAAAAATAATATTTTCGCGGAGTGTTATTCGAATTATTAATTGCATAAATGATGAAATATAATGATTAAATCATTATGGTCAGACGTTGTCTATTAAGTTGGGCCGGTACTATATCCCTCCGACAAATTTAATGAAAAGACGATTTTCTGAATGTAATGTAAATAACTTTAAACAGATTCTATCTAATGAGAGGTGGGAAGAGGTATATAATGAGAAAGATTGTGCAAAAAAGTTTTAAGCATTTCTTACACCTTCTGCTACTATTTCAACTGTGCTTTTCACTTAACCAGCGTTGTAAATCGCACACAGACTCGACCTAAAAATAAACCTTGGCTAACATCACAGCTTATAGATGAGGGTAAAAAATTAAAATAGTTTCATATATACAATTCAAGTTTTGATGATATTGAACTTAAAAACAAATACAAGGAACTAAAAAGAAAACAATAAATATCAATACTGCTAAAAAAAGAACCAGGGTAACTTATTAACCAATGCAGCTAACAAAAATAAAACAGCATGGCAAATTATTAATGACAATATTACCCTAAAAACTCCACAAACTAATCCAACTAAACTCGTTGATTATACTGGAGCTTGTATCGACGATGACCAGGAAGTGGCTAACAGAATCAATCGCTATTCCCATGAGTCTATAGTAAAACTGGTTGGTACTCAGGTACCAGCAAGTATCTCTATGTCCCCTAGCTCCAAGTCAAATGAAAATTCTTTGTTTCTACATAGTACGACTGATGATGAAGTTTATTACATACTGAAACATCTTGCAAAGAAGAAGTCCTCAGGTTATGACGAAATTTCTTCCAATATCCCTTTCCAAGTAGCCGAATATATAGTCACACCTTTGAGCTATTTATTTAATGATTCCTTCATAACTGGTTACTTCCCTGATCAGCTGAAGTTATCGGTAATAGTCCCAGTGTATAAAAAAACTGGAAAAGTATAAAGTTGAGAACTATAGACCTATATCACTCTGGTCTGTTTCTCTAAAGCAGTGCTCCGCAACCTTTTATCTTCCACGGCACACTAACGTATTTTCAAAAATTCTGCGGCACACCACAAACAAGTAAAGGCTTTAAAAATACAGCAAATACAGTAATACATCGACCTACGCTACCCCGACTTACGCTAACTCGGAGTTGCGCGATTTCAAATCTGGTCGATTCGTCTTTTGTTTGAGCGTCACACAACTTTTGATTATAGATTATAGACTTACTGCCCCCACACTATTGGGAACTGACATAGTGGTGTGGCTAAAAATACATGTGTTAAAACGTAACTGTATTATATTTCAACTACACTGAATTTTAGCAAATGAATCCAACGAAGAACTCATTTCTTCCAGAAAACGAGTAATAAAGAAATTATTAGCATGCTATGAGGAAATTTCGCGGGAGAAAAAAAAATCTTTGAGTCGTCAAACTACTTTGTTAGATTTTATGAAGCTTTCTATATCAAAATAACTTCGGTAGGCAATTTTATATTTCTATAATCTAAGGGTTTAATAAACATTTTTTGTCTAAATTATTATTTTCTTTCGCTTCCGGCCCCAATTAAAAATATTTTATAGGTATTTATTTGCGAAATTATAACCCGACTTACGCAAATTCGAGTTACCCGGTTAGCGCTCAGTCCGACCTATCGCGTAAGTTCGGGGTATTACTGAATTAAATAACAATAATAGGTGGTTCGTATATGTTTTTATTAGATAATAATATAAAATTAAAATTTTTAAGTAACCCCCGGACAAATTTAAAATCAATCGAATCTGTGAAAGTTATTAAGACCCGTTTGTCAAGTAGGAAATGAGCTGATGATCATCCAGCGCCTGAACAGATCTTCATACATTATAGCTCGATCATGTCAGCTTTCAAACAAACAAAAACGCATCAAATTCGGTCCATTCCTTTAGCAGCTATACACAGCCAGACACACAGATACACAGACAGACACGTCAAACTTATAACACCCCTCTTTTACGTCGGGGGTTAAAAATACAATAAGTTTTATATACAATTTGAATTTTACACCAACACAAAAACACATATCTTTATTATATATTACACATGTAAAAAAATGTCTTTTAATTTAACTATGAAGTTTGTTGTTATTTACTTATGTCTAATTAATCTATGATAGGTGATCCATACTTACTCTGAATTGAAAAATTCACTATGTTTTTACCATAATTAATTTGTAAAAATATTATATGACTTGTGAACACAGTTATATAACACTGAATTGGAAAATTCACTATGTTTCTACCACAATTAATATATAGAAATATTATATAACTTATTACTTTATAATATATATTATATAATATTTTTAAAAATCAATTATGGTAAAAACATAGTGAATTTTGCAATTCAGAGTAATCAATGCTAATTTAAACAGTATTTAAACATAATAACTAATTTATTAATGTGATATTTGAGCTTCTTTTGGTGAACATATACGTCGTATATTTGGCTCTATATTAGAAAGTGCTACTCGGAGTTCATGGTCAAGACCTTTTAAACACGATCGTTTTTCATTTTTAATTAGAACCAATGTAGAAAAACTTTGTTCACATAAGTATGTCGTAGAAAAAGGTAACAAAATTGCAATAGCCTTTGCAGAAATTTGAGGATACTCATTCTGAACGGAAATCCAGAAATCAGCCAATTTCATTTCACTGAAGTTGAGTTTCAGCGTCCCATCGTTCCTCAATTCTATAAATTCCTATCGAATTGGAAGGGAAAGTGCTTCTGTTGAATTTTCTGCATCTGCTATAAAAGGATTTCTAATCCAATTATATTGCTCCGCATTAATTGTGAACAAATAATGATTAAATTTGTCTTGCAACAAATTTAAATGTTGTTGAGTCAGATCCAGAATTATCTTTTTGTTTTCAATCATTGACTAGTGAGTCCTTTGGAACATTTCTAATGATCCTTTTTGTATCTCTTTCTGCCAAAGTTCAAGCTTATTTTTAAAGCCCACTAACTTGTCGGAACACGTCAGATTATATTCGGTTCAACCTTGCATTCATTTATTCAGTTCGTTCAGGTGCTCAAAGATATCAGCCATGTACGCCAGTTTGGACATCCAGTAATTATCATCAAAAAGTTGATAAAGTTCGGGCATATCTTGTTTTAACAAAAACTCGCGAACCTCGTTGCGAAGCTCAAACAATCTAGCCAAAACTTTTCCACGGGATAGCCAACGTACCTCGGTGTAAAACAATAAGGATTCATAATCCGATCCCATTTCTTTACATATTATTTTAAAAATTCGCGAATTTAAGGCTCTTGTTTTAATAATACTTATGATAGTAATGCATTGATTCATCGTTTTCAATAGTTCCGTTGGCAAGTTTTTGGTCATTAATGCTTCGCGATGTATGCAACAGTATGTAATTTCTATATTTGGATTTTGCCGTTTTACGCACGAAATATTTTTTCCTGCCCATCATTGCTGCAGCACCATCCGTGCAAATACTAATATAATTACTCCATGACATATCATAAGTTTAAAAAAATCATCTGTTACTTTGAAAATTTCCTAGCCGGTAGTTCGCTCTGGAAGCTCGTTGAAAAATAAATAGTTTTCTATTATGGTGCCCTCGTCAACGAAACGTACAATAGCTATGAGTTGTGCTCGGTTTTTAATATCCGTCGATTGATCAATTTGTAGTGCAAACTTCTAAGCCGTTATTAGTTTTGCAATTAGTATTCCTAAAATATCGTTCGACATATCGTTGATACGTTTTTGAACAGTATCAGCTGACAACGGTACTTTTTTTACTTCATTAACTTCTCTAGGCCTAAGCACGGATTTAACAATTTCTATGCATGCTGGTTTAATGAGTGTCTCACCAATAGTTTGTGGTTTTTTCTGACGTGCAATTAATCTTGCAACATGGTAACTAGCTTCTAAGGCGTTATCAGAAACTGTGACTAACGATAAGAGTGATTGCTTTTGTTTTCGCCTTTGATCGAACAGTCTCAGAAAAAATGATTTGTCCTTCTTAACGTAACTAGGATGGTTTGAATTTAAATGGCGAAGCAGTTTACTGTGTACTATTGCTTAGATAGCATTTCTCCGCAAATGATGCATTCTGGTTTGGGTGGCGTTTCTTTATCACAACACGAAAATCCATATCGAATGTAGTCTTCGTTATACTTTCTTTCCCACATCTTCTGTTTTTTTACAGCACCACTTGTGCCTGGTTCATTTTGGTTTGTCGGTGAATTCGAAAATCTTTTTAAAAACTTGTCCATTTTTTTTTAGAGGTATAACAACAAAATAACCTAAAAATGTGGTATTTGTGGGAGTTCTTCTCGTTCGGATGCAGACTGACTAACATGATCATCAGTTCGGTAGATAGAACAAAATACGTCGAGACTCAGACACAAAGTGCCGACACTCGAGCCACGCCCTCCGTAATTTGCCCCACGTGCAACAGCGAAATATGGTTTATATTGTTGATTGTATCAAAACACTATTGTCTGCAATGCCACCTGTGTTCATACTTTGTTTCGTGTACGGCGTTTTGCGCCATCTATATTATATTTTGTATTTTGTATATTTTAAATAAAATTCAGTTAGTCTGTGCAGATAATTACAACGTGTCGCTTCAGTTTATTAACATATACTAGAGTTTCCGATCTCGATTCGATTTTATTATACGTCAATCTCTTAAAGCCCAATTTTTGTCAGCCAGATCGATCTTAAAATCGCCACGAAATGAAGAGATCGAAAATCGATCACTACTAGTACATTTATAACGATTCATTTTAATATTTCTAACCTACGACAGAATTTTGTTCGAATTTAAGTCGAGAACGATTTATTCGATTCGTGTTTCTGAAATCCTTAGAAGATTGGGATAATAATTAATATTACCTCAAAGCTATGCTTAAATAAAAAATAACATATTGGCGAAAGACTCAGTTGGATCGACTTAAATGTTTTATTATCGATACGCAAGATTATAAATTTGACTTACCCGAAATAAATGCACTAGTGCCGATTATTTAATAAGAAAATGCTTAGAAAAGCATAACAGCAAGCTGCTTTACTAATGTAATAATAATATCACATTAAACGACGTACATCTGTAGGCATAAGTACGCAAACTAACACTCACAGTACTATATGTACAATCTACATTTTTTGTTTAACTAAGTACATGTTTTTGTTTTGTATATAATTTCGACTCTGAGAAATTACATATTGGCATTTTTACATACATTGGCATTTTTACATACATTGAGAAAACCGCGGCACAGCTAAGATCACCTCGCGGCACAGTAGTGTGCCGCGGCACAGCGGTTGCGGAGCACTGCTCTAAAGTATATGAGATATTATTTTTAACAGCATAAGGTTAACAGCATTTTGCTGACATACACTGTTTAATTTCTAGATCCCAGTTTGGATTCCAAAAAAATGGAAAACACCGAAGAAGCTGTTTTCTCCTTTTGTAATCAAGTTCTTAGTAAATTGAATGAGAAATGTCTAGCATTAGGCATTTTGTTTGATTTGAGCCGAGCCTTCGACACTATAAATCATCATCTTTTGTGTAACTAGCTGGAGACTTACGGTGTTAGAGGCTGTGTACTATCTTGGCTAAAATCCTATATTTCTGATAGGAAACAAATGGTAAAAATAAAAAACAATTTAAATCAAACTGCCTTTTTCAGATATAATTGTGTTAAATATTGGTGTCCCACAGTGTTCTACTCTGGGACCGCTGCTATTTATTTTGTTAATTAATGACATCTGTGACAGTGTTAAGGATTATTTGCTGATGATAGTTCCAGCGTGGTCTCAGCCAAAAATGAGTCGCAGTTACAAAGTTATGTAAATGTCCGAATAAATGAAGTCTCCAACTGGTGTAGTAAAAATGGCCTAATATTAAACTCAGGTAAAACGGAACTAATTCAATTTTCCAATATTCACAATAAACTAAATTATAGTTTACTGATAAGAGGGTTATCTGGCACTATTCAGCCCTGTTTAAATACCAAATACTTGGGAATTGTCATTGATCGATATTGACCTGGACATCACATCAATTACATCGCGTCAAAGTTGACTAAATGCTGTTACTGCATCCTTCAGCTCAGAAATGTTGTCAACTTAGAAACATTGCTAATATTTTACCATGCATCTGTAGGCTCGGTACTTAATTACGGTATCCTTTGTTGGGGTAACTCACCTCATTTAAAAAGGTTATTTACATTGCAAAAGAAAATCGTTAGAACTATAACCACTGTACCATTTCCGGAGACGTGTAAACCATTATTTCTTAGGTACAGAATTCTAACTATATATAGTATGTATATACTAAAATGTATATGTTATGTTAATCGACACTTGAAAGAGTTTGTGAGATTTGGAGGTGTCAACTATTATACAACGCGTAATTCTGATAAGCTATATGTACCAAATTTCAGTACCTCCCAGATGGGGAATAGCTCTTATGTCATAGCCATAAAGCTTTATAATGTACTTCCTGGTGACATTAAGGCGATCGTTAATTATAATAAATTTAAAACCACCGTCAAACAAATGTTTCTCAAGAAACCTTTGTACCCTTTGAACGAATTTTTTTTATGAATAATTTTCAATTTTTAACATTGTTTTAATAATCAAATGTGACGTGAACTAAATGATTAAATCCAGTAGTTTATTTATGTGTATTGTTATGTAATGATGTTTATCTACGACCACTATTATAATTGCCCAATATTGTACAGTTCGTGAATTATGTAAATACATCTTACAACACACGTATGTAACAGTCCGCGATTAATGTTATTTAATGATTCAATAACGCACTAGTGCGTTTGGTTTACGATACTTTGATTGGTTGAGAGCTGCTACTATCGTTTAATATAGGCAACCCAATACATTCCGTTATTTGTCAAAAAAAATTAAACGTCAAACTAATACATAAACACTATATTTTTTTTCAATTATAAAAATTAAAGTCCAGTATTGTCCAGTGATAGCGAAATAGAAAATGCTACTCCGCCCGAAATTGTTGAAAAAGCGAAACAAGCTGCCCATAATTTGCTACGGATTAAATCTCCGGATCGATACGAGGATGCATATAGAGAATTTATGGGCTGGAGAATGAAGCATAAAGTTAAATCCTTTTCAGAAAATGTTTTATTATACTTTGATGAGTTATCTCAAACAATGAAACCATCTTCACTTTGGGCAATTTATTGAATGGTTCGGACAACAATTAATATAAAGCACGACATAGACATTTCAACGCATTCAAAGTTAATAGCTTTACTAACGAGAAAATCTGATGGATTTAAAAGCAAAAAATCAAAAATTTTAACCATTTAATAAATTAACAGTTTCCTCAATAATTCGCCGGATAACAAATATTTATTGATGAAGGTATTCATTACTTTTTTATCTTATAATGCTCTCTAATGAGCATAACGACATATTTTTTATATAATTTTAGGTTATTCTTATAATTGGCATTAGTGGTGCTTGCAGAATACAAGAACTACGAAATATCAAACCCTGCCATATAGAAGACAACGGAACATCTCTGATCATTAAAATTCCCGATTCCAAAACAAAAACTCAAAGATCTTTTGTGCTACCGAATTTTACCAAACCTGTAAAAAATATATTAACGTACGCCCACAAAATATGGACAAAACTCGGCCTTTTTTTCTAAATTATCAAAATGAGAAATGCACTAAGCAATGGAATAAATAAAATTGCTTCTATTCCTAAACAAATTGCCAATTATCTTCATTTGCCGGGAGCAAATCTTTATACAGGACATTGTTACAGATTGGTAATTTATTGTCACTAAAAAGGCATGGTGGCTGGCGTTCGTCTGTAGTAGCAGAAGGCTATATAGACTGCTCCATGAAAAATCTAAACGATACTGCTACAACACAGTAGGTATTAATAGGTATTAATGAAATTAAACATAGAAAATATAAATTATTAAATAAATATAAATTATTTCATTTGACACTGCGTACATTGTGTTGCCTATATGGATGAATCACTATATCAGTTACATCAAACATATTTTTCTTATTAAATAGAAAAAAAATAGTGTGGTCGTAGATAAAGTATAGTACATAATTCGAGTTGTAAGGCAATTACGTACTCGCGGAATTACGCACTCCCCGCTACGCGGGTCGCGCGTAATTGTTCCGCTCGTACGTAATATGCTTCTTACAACTCTCATTACGTAATATACTATAATTAATGACATCAGTTTATAAATCTTGACATTTGTTATATCATTATTGTGATCTAAAGCATGAAATTAAATAAAAATAGAAATAAACATTAAAATAAGACATACGATCTATAGGTACGTACATACGTATAAGTATTAAAACTCTGACTAAATGTAAGTGTAATTTTTGCAATGACCCATATTATCACATTCATGCAACAAGAGTGAAATTTATATGTTGTAGTCGAAAACAAACGAAAATGCACACACGTTACCGACCTAGTTGCAGAATAGTCAGACCATAAAAATACGACCTTTGCGGTTTTTACCTAATAAATTATTTAACTACTCATTTGATTCGTGTTGAAATAGTCTCTTTTATGTTTTGTTTACTTTATAAACAATATGAAATCTACATTATTGAAACTCTAGGAAATGTGCAATTTTTAACATTTAAGTATTAACAACAAAATTAGAATATTAAGTAATTTGTCAAAAAAGTAGGTCTTTATAAATTAAAAAATAAATTAAACTATTCATTATGTTTGTTATTGATGTTATTTGTTGTTGTTATCTAATATATTATTTACTCTAATTATTTTATTGGTAGAATACCGAGTTTTCTACGGTAAGTTATTATATACAGGGTGTTTCATAAAAGTCCGGCAGAAATTCCAGGGCGTGTTCTACAGCCCAAAATAAGAAAAAAATCGCAATAAAGATGAATCCGAAAACGCTTCCTAACTGAGATACAGCCCTTAAAAAGGGGTGGACACACACAACATTTTTGCTAATATCTCAGACGCAATTAATGATATTTGATTGAAATTTGGAATGTATTCATTACTGGTGCCCCACTACCGTTTGTGGTTATTTTTGGCGGTAGATACGGATAACCTTGTATTTTTGAAAATATTTTTTCCATCTGCACATTTATTAAATGCTTGACTGAGTGAAATTGTTAGCAATCAAAAACTACATTGAAAAGGTATTCTTTGTATTCGAGAAAAATTCTTAAGAACGTATTTTTTGAGAATTAATTAAAAAAAAAAAAACAGTCAAAGAAAACAAACAAATCTTTATTTCAGTATTGAATTAGCACATAAAAGTAAAAGTAAATTCACAATAGTTGTTAAAATTGCCGTCCCTCAACCCCAACTCAAGCTTCAGCACGTCGCAGTAATGTATGGGAAATTATCGAAATAGCGATTCAAACTGAAAATCCCTAACTAATCCGAAGTCATAACGTTAATATTAATAAGGTCATCCAAAGCGCGCGAAAAATGAAGGCGTTCATACAGGTCTAATTTATTCGGTATTTTATATATTTTTATATATTAAAAAAAAAAATTTACACGGTTTTCTACGGCTGTCGCCGCCTCTCCGTCTCAAGTTTCCATGTTCTCCTATCAAGAGATTGTTCCTCGGTTAGGTTTATTGTTTCCATCGCTTCATCTATTCCATTCCTCCAGCTTCTTCTAGGTCTTCCTCTCTTTCTCCTCTCCGGCGGTTTCCATTCCAACACTTTCCTAGGCCATCTACTCTTATCCATTCTTTTCGTGTGACCAAACCGAGTCAGTTGTTTTTTCTCAACTTCGTCTGAAATATTCTTTTCCCTGCCCATTCTGTTTCGGATCTCTTCGTTTCTCACTATATCCCTCCGTGACACACCACAGCTTCTTCTTAAGAAATCCATTTCAGTTGCAAGTAGTTTTCTCTTCAGTGTTTCTGTTATATCCCATACTTCTGCTCCATACGTTATCACACTTTGAACAATACTTTCATATAGTAGCTTTTTGTTCTTCTCCTTATATTCTTTTACCAGAGGATTGAATTTAGGGTTCCTATGATTTTTCTACCTTTGATACTCCTTTCTGTTATCTCATCCCTGCTATTGCCCTCTTTGTTAAATATAACCCCTAGATATTTGAACTTTTCTACTCCTTTTATGATTCGTTTTCTAAGAGAAGATTATTCTGGTTGTTTGTGCCTATTGCCAGGTATTTGCATTTACTTATGTTCATCGATAGACCAGTTTTTTTGTATCCCTCTTTCAGTTTTCTGACCATATACCCCAAATCGTCTTCATCCTCTGCTATCACAACCTGATCGTCAGCAAAGAATAAACTATAGAGCGTGTCATCTCCCACTCTCAGTCCCATTTGTGCACACTTTCTTGTCCACCCTCTAAGGCAGGGATTCCCAAAGTTTTCCTGGGCCCAATTTGGCCAAATTTTGTATTTCTCAAATTTCTGGCGGGCCAAGAAAAAAACACGGAATTATATAAAAAAGGGCTATATGTAAACATGATTTGGTTTCAAATACATTTAACTACTTCTTATTTTTTGTTTAATGCATTAGTACAGTGGTGCGCAAACTGTGGGTCGCGACCCCCCGGGGGGTCGCGAGGGAAATTTTGGGGGTCGCCTAATTCAAAGAAATCACAAATTCAAATTTATAAAAAACCTACTATTAGTATATAACCGCGTTTGTAAACCTGATGTGATGCCAATAATTTTTTTTCTAAGTATCGTAGCAGGCAGTACTTGTTTAAAGGTCACCGCACACCAATGCGTCAGTGCGTTACGGTTCGTAAGTGCGAGAAAATATGTACTGCACACACCAATGCGTTAAATGGATTGCGTATTTAGTTAATTTTCTTAATTTTTATTTCATAAGTATATCTTTAAGTTATTTCGATCGAATATGTTGTATCTATTTATGTCTTTGTATTATGTTGTTGTTCCAATTGTATTTTATAATGTATTTTTTAGTGAACTTAAAATTATTATACTATTTTTTGACACAGACGAGTTTAATAATGTATGGCCATAATTTTGTTTTAGCACAAATAAGGTAAACAAACAACGAACACTGTAAAAAAAAACAAATTATTGAATAGGATAATCCATACTTACACTGAATTGATAAATTCACTATGTTTTAACCACACTTATTATATAAAAATATTTTCGTGTTTTGACGTGTTAAGATCATTTTCAAGTTCACACTTCTTAAAAATGACCTGCACCCGTTGAAACTGGAGTCGTGTTAAATGTTTAAATTTATATAACTGTGATAATTTATATAACTAGATAAGCAAATGAATGTTTGAAACCTGCTAAATTAAAACATTTGGAAGGACATTGGACATTTGGAAGGTAAACATAAAGAATTTGCAAATAAATCTGAAACCTTTTTTGAACGACGGGTTGAAATTATGAAAAATCAAACTGTATTTTTGAAAACATGTGCAACAATACCTGAGAAGGGTTTACGGACATCCTTAGAAGTTTCATATTTAATAGGGAAAAAATTGAAACCACATACAGTTGGAGAATCCCTCATTCTTCCTTCAGCAATTAAAATGACATCAATTATGCATGGAGAAAAATATGGTAACGATTTAAAAACAATACCATTATCAAGAGATTCCGTTTCTCGTCGAATTTCCGCCATATCACGTAATATTGAATCAGTTCTGTTAAATATAATACAAAACTCTCATGTGTTTGCTCTACAACTTGACGAAACTACTGACATTACCAAAATGTCGCAATTATTTGTTTATGTGAGATACTTTTTTGAAGAAGATATATCGGAAGATTTTTTTAAAAACTTAACGATTTGAATTTGAGTTTACAGGGAGAGAGTACATTTTAATATTGAGCAGTAAAATTCAAGCTTTTAGAAAGAAGCTGAAACTTTGGCAAGGAGAATTAAAAAAAGCAATACAGACATGTTCCCGCGCTTTCCTTATTTTTCTAAAGAATATAATAGGTATATATTTCTTGTTATTTAAAACACCATTTTCCATCATTTGATAAAGTTGGGAGAAAACTTAACGACATGGTTCGAAACATTTCCAGATAATAAATTAGGTTGGATCCGTGATTCGTTTTCGTTTGATATTATTATTTACAATATCCCTTTACATGAAAAAGAACAGTTAATTGATGCATCAAGCGACGAAACACTGCCTATTCAATTAAAATTGCAGATTTGTACAAAATTTTGGTTATCTATTAGGAAACGAATATGTAAAGAAAGGCAATCAATATTTTAATTCAGTTTGCATCTACCTACTTATGTCAATCCACCTTTTCAAAATTGCCATTAAATAAAATATCGAACTCGATTGGATCCTGAGGATGACTTACGACTTGCGATTGCCAATATAAAACCGTACATGGAAGCAATCATCAGCTCACAAACGCATACTTCACATTGAATTCTTATGATGTAAGGTTTTTTAAAGTATTTTTCTTTAAAAAAATATTTATACTCATATGCATGAACAAAATCATTGTTTTTAAAAGAATGTCAATGAGTCAACAATATTTAATTTCTAAATACAAATATATATATACTAAATTCATACTAAAACTAGACTCTACTAATATTTGCGGGTAGATGCGTATTCATAATCTGAAGTTTAAAGGCCGATTCTCATATACGCGACACTCAACTACGCGACGTCACACGACATCAAATAATGATTACATTGTTTTAAATGGGTACGTTCTCACTATGGCTACGAGACAGCTACACGATGTGCCCATTTAAAACAATGTAATCAGTATTTGACAGGCGATGTCACACGACGTCGCGTAGCTAAGTATTCCGCATATGGGAATCGACCTTTATGGTGTCTAAACTTTTATAGCATTTTTATGATAGTGTCTAGGTTTTCTGCGCTATTTTAAAAAGGCTGTATTTTATTCAATGACGTCACCAAAGCTCCTTTAAAAACACCCTGTAAACGCAAATCCCTGAAAAAAAATCACTTTACCTACGTTAACGACTAAAAAACGTCTACTGTCGATCCAGGGGTCGCGACAAAATTTTACAAAAAATAGAGGGTCGCCAATGAAAAAGTTTGCGCACGACTGCATTAGTATACCATATTTAATACAAATATAAATACTTAATTATATTTATTAACTTTATTTTTATTAACACTGCCTATGAGGACACTGGGTAGATTGAGTAGCTCAGTGAAATCATAGCCGGTCCCAAGCCCGGATGAAAGAGGGGGGTTGAGGGACAAGGCCAGCGACCTACACCTTGTAAAAAAAGAAATATGCTAACAGGATACACGATGACGACCACGCGAGAAACAGGAAAAACAGGTTAGAATTGCTGGGTGGAACATAAACACATGGAATAGCAAATCACACGAAATCATAGAAGCTATCAATAAATACAAAATGGACATCTGCATCCTATCCGAAACGAAGAAAAAGGGTCGCGGTAACATACTCGTACACAACTACCTCTTATGCTATAGTGGAAAGGAACACAACGAAAGAGCAAAATCAGGAAATGCAATTCTAATCCACAACAAATATAAAGATAATATCGAAAAAACTAAGTATGTAGATCATAACATAATACTATTGACATTAAAGTTTAGAAAAGAAAGAATGCACATCATCGGCATATACGCACCAGATAGCTCGAAAACGCAAGATGAAAGAGCATCATTCTACAATAGAATTGACGAAACTATCAATGAAATCGACCCCAATGACAAAATATTTATAATCGGAGACACAAATGCAAGAATTGGTAACAACATAATACCAGGAGTAATTAATAGATTTGGAGAAGAGCAAATCAACGACAACTGCGTGCTTGAATGCTGCATGCATTCAAAACCAATTACGAATTAATAATACCTACTTTAAACACAAAGACCAACAAAAGTACACGTATCAAAACACTAGAGGACAGCGATCCATTATAGATCATATAATATCTAACAGAAAAGTCCACCCAAATAAGATCATAGACGTAAGAGTGATACCATCAGCCATTATAGGCACAGAACATCACCTCGTCCTATGTAAGTACCGATTCAAAGCAATGAGACACAAGCAACAAGAGATGACAAAATGCGGCAAATTTAACATAGAGGCATTAAAAACAGAGAGCATAAGGATACTATACGAAAATAGACTAGCACAAAAAATAGCATCCAACAGTATACAAGACCAGGACAACAAAGATGAAGCCTGGGAATAGCTGAAATCTAACATTACAAACAGCGCTCTCGATGCTATCGGCTCTAGATCAGTTAGTAATACTCCAGGACATAATTATAAACCGTGGTACAACCCAGACCTAAAATAAATAGCCCGATAAAAATCAGAAGCGTACAGAAAATATATGAACATGAGAACTCAGGAAGCTTACGACCAATACAAACTGGTGAGGAACAGGTGCAAGACAGAAGTGCGACACCTAAAAGATCAATACTGGGAGAACTTCAGCATTGAATTGCAATACGACTTATATGGCGGTCAAAAGAAAATCTGGAAGCTCTTCAGGAAGTTTCGTCAACCAATTGACGAACAACATCAAATTGAATGTATAACACCTAAAGAATGGGCCAAGTACTTTCAGAAATTGTATGAAACAGAAAGCAACAACATCAAGGAAGGAACCACTACCGTAACGCACGAACAGACAATAAAGGAGTCATACTGGCTTAGTAGCCAAGAAGAAATAAATCGGGAAATCAGGAACCTAAAAACAAGAAAGACACCAGGTGAAGATATGATTTCCAACGAACTCCTAAAATACGGCGGCGACAAACTCGAAACAGAAATCTACACCTTGTTTAGGAAAATTGTCGAATCCGAACAAGTGCCGGTAAGATGGAAAAACACAATCACCATCCGGATCTTTAAGAAAGGTAAAAAAAAGACTCCTCAAATTACCGAGGCATCACATTGTTAAACACCACAGAAAATCTTTTCACAAAAATACTGGCCAAAAAATAAACGAACGAATAACGGTAAATGACGAACAACAAGGATTCCGAGAAAATCGATCAACTACAGACGCAATATTTACTGTAAGACAGATCACCGAGAAAGCAATAGAGTTTGCCAAACCCGCCTATCTGTGCTTCGTCGACCTGAGGAGCGGGGGGAAAGCTAACCAACCTAATAAGAAACATCAACACCAACAACTACACAATCATAAAAACAAAGACACTAGAGAGGGTGCGCGTAAGCGATGGTGTAAGACAAGGTGACAGCATGAGCCCGACCCTATTCAAAATCATTATGGACAACATAATAACCACAGTAAAGAACCTTAAAGCGGGATACAGAATGGGGAAGCAATCCTTCAACATCCTATGCTATGCAGATGATGCAACGCTAATGGCAGACAACGAAGACGATCTGCAACGATTACTAAAGACATTCTCGGAAACAGCAAAGAAATACAACCTCGACATTTCCCACCAAAAAACCAATGCATGGTAGCCAGCCGATACCCAACAAGATGCAAACTAGAACTCGACGGTAAAGTAATAGAACAAGTGATGAGCTTTACATATCTTGGCATAGAAATATCAAGTGACAGGAACCTTAAGATGAAAACCCGAGCAGCCACCAACAAGACCCGAAAAATATCCGGTGCAATAAACTATATAATGTGGAGAAATAAGCATATATCTAAAGAAGGTAAATCCGCATATGCAAAACAGCAATAAGACCAATTCTCACATACGCAGCCGAAACAAGAGCAGACACAGCAGTTACCAAACAAGCCTTAAGAACGACAGAGATGCGCACCCTACGAGCCATAAAGGGGTCACGCTAAGAGACCAAATCAGGAGCTCCATAATCAGAGAGGATCTACAAATACAGGACGTCGTACGCTGGACAAGAGACCGTCGGAGGCACTGGCGGGACCATGTGAAACGCATGATCCCACAACGGAACGTTAACTGGGCCATGACACAAAGACCCAACAATTCAAGACCACCTGGAAGGCTACCAAAGAGATGGGCAGACTCCTGGACATCCATATCACAGGAGATTAGATACTAAGGAGGAACTTAAAGAAACAGGCACACGTGCCTATACAAAAGTCTAATAAGAAGAAGAATTATATCAACAAATGCTACAAACTAATACTATTTATTAACACAAGCTACAATAACTTAAATCAATCTTATTTTAACTATAAATCCTTAACTATAGCAACAATTATTATGAAATAATACTATTTATTAAGGAAAAAGTAAAACCACCGTGAATGTAAATATAGAACTTTACCTATAGCAACAAATATCACAACCTACTCGTAATAATCTACTACTTTGTAACAAAAATAATAATAACTAAAACCAAACTTATTATTACAAATATAAATCGTTAATCATTGCAACATTATTTCAAATTGGGACTTTTAATTAACAAACAAAAATAACTAAAATATAAGAACTTGCAATAAATTTATTCCTTTGAATTGTGAGATCTGCGTTATAGCTTTTTTGGTTCTGTGTCTTCTATGTCCGTCAAGTGTATACCGCTTTTAAATGATTATCACTCAATATCGATTTTTCTCTGCTCATAATTGAAAAAGTTTTTTCGCGAATACCTATATGTGCTCCCAAATAATGAAATCATTTGTTGATCGGGTTTACGTATTTTCGGATATATCCCGAATGATAATCCTTAATAAAAATCGATTATGAGTTGTTCTAATAAGAATTCTTAGCATCGACATTTTCCTGTAATGCTATCGACTTGCTCAAATTGCATGTGTTCGGAAACGACACGCGGATTGCAAGAAAATGGAAGTGAAAATAAAAAGTCGTCCGTGTGACTATTAAAATCATCGAAAAGATTTATCAAGCTTTTCTCATAAGCTCCGTATCATTTTGTAATACTTTACCGATTGAAGAATAAATGATCCCTCAGAATTTTCCTTTATTAATGTTCCACATGTTTTAAAATGACAAAAGTTTGATGCTCTTGGATTAAATGAAATTTTCTTTCAATGGACTTTACATATCCAAAAAGATCATAAACAAACGTACCATTACCTGATAATTTCAAATTTAAGTCATTCATAACACCAATTACGTCTACTAGAAATGTCAATTCGAGTAACCAGTTAATATTTTGCAACGAGGCAACAATTTTTTACAGTTAAAAATTTTATAATTTCTTATCTTATACCAAAAACCCTTTTTATTTTGTATTAACCCTTTTTGTTTGTCCTCTTGAAAGCTATCGAACTTTTGAAAAATATATAACGTCTCCAAATGGAGACTCAGATTCTTCTAAGAGAGTTTTAAATTGGCTTTAAAATTAACTGTATTAATAACAACATGCATAACAATTATCATTTTTAACACTTGAGCTGTGAGATTTACCTGGTGAATATTACAATTATAATGATTTAATTTATCGATCAAAGCATGCTCCACCGCGGAAAATATATCACATCCCCTTGTACGGAATTTTTAAGGTTCCCATTCACAATAACTCTTCAAAAATCTAAATAAATATTAAGAGTTGTGGCGAATCGCATATATCGGTACTTTTCTCCGAAGAAATGGAAAAAGCATTAAACAATTTTAAAATTTCTTGTAACTGTTGTAAAACGTCCTCAACAATATTTTCTATTTTAAAAGAAGTGGTCAGACTTTTTATCATCGCACTCTGCTTCTAAAAATGGTTTACTATGTTTGGAAATTTATTGCGCAATACCATAGCTAGCCAAAACGCAGGATTCTTTTTGTTTAACCAGATTTTTCAACATGAATTTCTGACCATTGAAGGACTTTCTTAGTTCGTAGTGTCGTCTGTATCTGTGGGAAACACTGTTTTACCGGTATAAAAAGTTTATTTAAAGGGCTGAAAAATCGCACCCACATTTTATTGTATTTTATTCGTAATATTTTATTATCTATTTTACTGTTGATTTATTTTTTATAATTTTAATAAATATATAAATCATGGCATCGAAATCGCGGGCCACATTCACAATGTTCGCGGGCCGCATTTTGCCCGCGGGCCGCACTTTGGGAATTACTGCTCTAAGGGATCGGTCAAGGTAAATTTTAAAAAGAGTAGGGGATAGATAGCACCCCTGTCTGAGCACCTTGGAGGTCTTAAAACTCTCTGTTAGGCCTGTTCCTAGCTTCACTATTGCAGAATTGTCCCTATAGTAGTTTTTAGTGGCCTGTAGTAGAGTCGGTCTGAACTCTAGTTCCTCCATTCTTCCCCATAGTTGTGATATCGGGACGCTATCGTAAGCCTTTTCTAGATCAAGAAGGGCAATATGTGTTTCTCTGCTTCTTTGCATACGCCTCTCTAAGGCTATTTTAAGGGTGAAAAGGTTGTCGATTGTTGAGCGACCCTCTCGAAATCCAGCCTGTTCTTCAGGGTGTTTGTCTTTAATATGGTCATCTATTAGGGTTTTCAGTATACGAGAATATATTCTGCCTATTGTAGGAATGGCAGCGATTCCCCGGAAATTATGTGGGTCATTACGTGATCACTTTTTATGTATGGCTGTGATATATGATGTTCGCCAGGCTTTTGGAATATTTGGGCCATTTAGACACCGCTCAAATAAATTCTTCAACATAACCTTCATTTTTTCAGGGCCAAATCGTACAAATTCCGGGTGTATTCTACCAGGTCCTGGGGATCTTCTAAGTTTAGTCGATTTGATTGCTGCCTTTAAGAGGGACATATCTAGTTTCAAGGTTTCCACATCGATGTGGTTTGGTTAATTTTCCTCTACATAATGTGGCCTTGTTTCTGTTAACAATTTTGTGAAATGATCTACCCATCCTTCCTTGGAGATGTTATAAATTGTGAATCCAGTTCTTCATGAGGTTGTTAGCGATTTGACGGTCTTCCATGCCTCTAAACTCTTTGTACTGCCTATATTTTGGTCGACGTATTCGCACTTTTTGAACCACGAGCTGATTCTCTTGGTTATGAATTCTCGTTTCACTCTAATATTTAGTTGCTTGTATCTCTCTTTGATTTCCAGGTACCCCGTCTGAATAAGCTTTTATAGCTTATCTGTGTTTCTGTTTCGTTATTCGTTCTTCTATATTTCTTTCCCACCAATAAGGTTTGCTCTTCAGATCCGTCGTCCCTAAAGATTCCATCGCAGTTTCCTTTATACATTGTGTAATATGTTCAAATTCGGTTTCTGTACTCCTTTGTTGTTACACCAATTTCTATTCTAATCGTCCTTGGTATAGAAACTTTGTACAGTCGTGTTCAAAATTTTCCATGTCAAATCTTTTTACATCTTCTCGATGTGTCTCTTGACATTCTTGTGATTTATTTTGATTTTTTGCTATATAAGGTCCATCTTCGCCTTTACAAGGCAGTGATCGCTTCCGGAATCAGCCCCTCTCATGACCCGTACATCCTGGACCTTAATTTTTGCGCCCTGTTTAATAATCACGTAGTCTATATCTACGTGATTCTTCTAACCTCTCGTGTGTTGGTACCAAGTATACTTGTGGATGTCCTTATGTTAAAAGGTGTTCGTAATCTTTAGATTATGTTGGTCACAAAAGTGTTTCTGCGTTCCACCATTATCATTGACTACCTCTTCCCCGTTCCTTCCAACTATTTGACTATTTAGTTGTCTGCCTACTCTATAATTAAAATCCCCCGCTATAATATTATCATGATGATATGGAATTTGTTCAATTATATTTCGAATCAATCATGAGTCCTTTGCTGGTTTGGCGGTCTTGAGCTTTCGCCCAGCTATTCCGCCGTCTTGTGGTTTGTTTGTCGTTGTGTTTTTTTTTAAATTGTTTTGTCTGTTTGTTTTGTTATCTGTTTGTTTGGTTGTCTGTTTGTGTTTCCTCATGACCGGTTTCTTTTCTTTCTTTTTTTTTTGTTTTGTTTTTTTTTGTTCGTCCTGCTGTTGGTTCCCGGTTTGCCCTCGTGGAGGTTCCTGGTTCGTCCTTCGTCCTCGTGGCGGTTCCTTGTTCGTCCTCGTGGTGGTTGCTGTGTCTCTCGGGTTGTCATGCGTTTTCATGCGTTCGAAGCTTTTCGTTGCTAGTTTTTCTATGTGTTGCTTTATTGTCTCCATGTTTAGATCGCTGTGCAGCTGCTCATTGGTCATATACCATGGCGAGTCTGTTATTTCTCTCAGTGTTTTGTTCTGGATGATTTGAAGTTTGTAGATTTTCCAGTCTTTGGATTGTATCCAGCACGTGGATGAGTACGTCATTGTCGGCCGTATTATGGACTTGTAGATTTGTGGTTTGTTCCTTATTTTGTTTTTAGCCTTTAATTTGTTTTGCTTTTTTCGCTGTCCGATCAATGTGTTCTGAAAATGTTAGAGCTTTATCTAGGATTACGCCTAGATATTTGATTCGGTTTTCCCATTTTATGTCCGTGTTGTTAATTCTCAAGCAGCTACTGGGTTCTTGCTTAAATTTTTTCTTGAAGATAATTGCCTGTGTTTTTTCTGCGTTTGGTTTAATCCTCCAGTTGTTACACCAACGACTGGTGTTACACCAGTCGTTAATCCTTTCCAGGTGATTTTGAAGCCGTTTTGTTATGGCCTCGGTCGAGTATCCTCTTGTGAAAATTGCCGTGTCGTCTGCATATAGCGCAATTTCTGTGACGTTTAGTTTTGGGATGTCTGCGGTGTTCTTAATTTGATTGCACGATGTAATAAATTATTAACAACATTAATTTTCTGTTTTGTGTTGTGATGACTGAGGTAATTTAATATTCTATTAGGGTTTGTAGGTTTAGTATACCAATTTGAGATTAACTGTTTGTTATGTCTAATTATTTTAGTATCTTACCAAATTAATCACTATTTATTTCATTTCATGCTTTTTTGATATTTGATGATTTCTATTTTAACTTCAATTTATTTTATTTTTGTTTGTTTTCATTTACTATTATAGTAATGTCGGGGAAACCAATTACTAACAAAAATTAATATAAATTTCAAATTTAAAAAAAAAATGTCAAAATCAAATAATCTTTAAAAGAAATTAGGTGAGAACAAATAGTTTTTAATTTATCCTATTACAAAATCTTGTATCTAATCATAAAAAATTATTATTGTAAATTGTTATAATTTTTATATACGTATTTAAGAAATTTTATAATTATGTTATTTTGTAATTTGTAATTTTGTTTTTTTTTTGTAGACTTGTGAAAGACAGAATACAGGTCGAAACGTTGGCTTAATTTTAATAAAAATACTTGAAAAAAATGTGTCCAAACACCTGCGTTAAATTACCCTAATCATTAAAACAAGATGGACGTTATATCAAAAAAGAATTACTTAACAGAGGGTTTTTTCAACACCATCAAAGAAAGATATGGTAACCATATACAACAAATTGCAAAAAAATACATAAATTTATTAACAAAATTGGCCTCATATAGTAATAGACTAATCGAGATTCCAATTCGAGCGGTTGAGCGGAGCGGACGTGTTTTGTGAAGCGAGTTTTACGGATTGAGTTTTTTTTTAATTTTTTATTTGTGACGCGTAAAAACGGTGCGCGATAAGGAAGAAAAAAGAAAGAAAAAGAAAAAATGAAAAAAAGTGAGAGTGAAAGCGACCGAGACGAGGATTATAAAAGGAAAAGAGAAAAGGGAAGAGAGTCAGAAGAAAGGTTGAACCCCTTTCAAAAAAGTAAAAAACTGGAAAGATCACCGGCTAAAAAGGAAATGGGTGAGGAAATGAAGATGCTGAAAAAAATTATGGAAGATATAGGGGAGATAAAGGAAGAGAATCGGAAGATGAGCCGGGAAATGGAATACTTGAAAAATATGATGCGTGAAAAGGAACAAAAATGGGAAAGAGAAAAGACAGAACTAAATGAAAAAATTAAAAGACTGGAGGAGAAAATGGAAGAGAAGGAAAAAATAATGAGAAAAAAGAAGATTGTTGTGACGGGACTGGACGAAGGGGAATGTGAGAACGAGAAGAATCTGGAAGAATGGATAAAGGCAGAATTAGAGGTAGAAGTGACGGTGAAAGAGATGTATAAAGTAAGTGGAGGGAAAATGTTAGTGGCGGAACTTGGGACCTGGGGTGAAAAGCGGAAAGTTATGGAAAATAAGAGGAAACTAAGAGAAAAAAGGGAAAAGAGAGTATACATAGAAGACGATCTGACAAAGAAGGAAAGAGAAATACAGAAGGAATTAAGAGCGATAGCCAAAGAAGAGCGACAAAAAGGACGGTGGGCGAAAGTCGGTTATAAAAAGATATGGATAGACGGAAAAGGCTTTAAGTGGGATGATGAAAAGGGGGAGTTAAGCACAACAAATTTTTGAATAAGAGCACAAGGAAAAGACGACAGGACAGAAAACGGAAAACGAACATGGAGAGGAATAAGGAAGAAACGGAGCAGTTAAGAATAGTATACTGGAACACAGCGGGGATAAAAAACAAAGACAATGAGTTTTGGGAATATTTGGGAAAATTTGATGTAGTGGGACTGGTAGAAACGTGGGTGGAAGAGAAGGGGTGGGAAAAATTGGAAAAAATAATGCCGAAAGAGTTTAAGTGGAAGTGTCAATTTGCAGAGAGGGTAAGCAGGAAAGGGAGAGCTAAAGGGGGGATAATAATGGGAGTGAAAAAGGGTTTGGAAGAAGAAAACAGAACCGAAGCAAAAGAAGAAAGAGGCATTATGGAAAGAACGGTGAAAATTAGACAGAAAAAATGGAGAATTATAACAATATACAGCAGAAGTATGAAAGAAACGAAGAGAATGATAGAAGAGCGAGTAAAACAGCAAGACGAGGGAACTCTGGTGATTGGGGGGGACTTTAACGCAAGAATTGGAGAAAAAGGAATACGGCTAGAAGAAGAACAAACAACAATAGAAAGAAGACCAACAAAAGACACAACAGAAAACGCCGAAGGGAGACTACTGATAAGTCTAGTAGAAGAAAGAGGGTGGGACATACTTAATGGAAACAGTATAGGAGATGAGAAAGGAGAGTACACATATATCGGACCAAGAGGGGAGACAGTTATTGACTATGTTATGGTGAATGAAGAAGCATGGGATGAAATAGAACAATTCAAGGTGGGAGAAAGAGTCGAGTCGGATCATATGCCATTGGAAGTGAAGACAAAAGGAAGAGAGAAAAATAGAAGAAGTGAGAAGGATGTTAGAAGAAAAATTGTGAAGAATATCTGGACGGAAGAAGCAATAGAAAATTATAGAACAAGACTTAGGGAGGCTAGATACGAAGAGGAAGGGATAAACGAAAAAGTGAAAGAACTGGGTGATCACGTAAAAAATGCAACAGAAAAAAAAGTGATAGAGACAAGAGTGAAGGTGGGGGCTTGGAAAAACGAGTGGTGGGATAAAGAATGCAGGGAAGGGAAGCAATCAGTAAGAAAGAAATTAAGAAATTGGAAAAGAGGAAAAGCAAGTAATGAGGATTACAAGAGAGCACGCAAGAGGTACAAATTAGTATGCAAGGAGAAGAAGCAAAAGAAATGGATGGAAGAAGAACTAAAGATGAAAGGCATAAAGACGGAAGAAGAGGTATGGAAATACATAAATAGGGAAAGAAAGAAAAAAGTAGAAAAAGTGAGTAATAGAATTACTATGGAGGAATGGAGAAAGTACTTCAGTCAGCTGCTGGGTGGTGACGAAATCAGACAGGAAAAGAAAAAGAGTCAACACAGGGTGGGAGAAATAGAAGAGATAACAAGAGAAGAATTAGAACAACAACTGAGTAAACTGAAAAAGAAAAAGGCACCGGGGAGGGACGGTATACAGAATGAATCGTGGATATATGGAACTGAAAGGGAAGCTGACAGGCTGTTGGAGATAATGAATGGAGTGTGGAAGGGAGAGGGCTTCCCACAGGAGTGGAAAGAGGGGATAATATGCCCCATATATAAGAAAGGAGAAAGGGAAACAGCAAGCAATTACAGGGGGATCACCATGCTCAATACAGCATATAAGATATATGCAATGATTGTAGAAGAGAGATTGACGAAGGAATTGAAGGAGCGAGGTGTGATACCAGACGGACAGGCGGGATTCAGGAAAGGGAGAGGGACCATGGATAATGTATACATCTTGAATCACATAGTAGGGAATGAGATAAAAAAGAAGGGCGGCAGGATGTATGCATTATTTGTGGACCTGAAGGCGGCCTTTGATAATGTAGCAAGAGAGGCACTGTGGGAATGCCTGAGAAAGAAGAGGATAAAGGAACATCTGATAGCAAAATTAGAAGAGATTTATGAAGAAACAATAAGTAGAGTGAGAGTTGGGGAAAGGGTGAGCGAAGGTTTTAATACGCATAAGGGAGTGAGACAAGGCTGCCCACTAAGCCCCAGCCTGTTTGCAGCATTTATTGGAGATATAGAGGAGATGTTCAGCAAGGCGCAGACGGGTGGGGTCGTGGTGGGCAAAGAAAAAGTGTGGTCCCTAGCCTACGCGGATGATTTGGTGGTGCTAGCGAGAGACGAGAAAGGGATGAAAGAAATGATAAGAAACATGGAGAAATATATGAGGAGGAAAAAGCTGACAGTGAATGTGGAGAAGTCCAAGATGATGGTGTTTAGAAAAGGGGGTGGCAGGCGAAGAGTAATTGAGTGGAGATGGGAGAAGGAGAAAATTGAAGAAGTAAAAGAATTTAAATACCTAGGGTACGTGTTTAATGAGAGAAATACTGAAACAGCACACGTGAGAGAGTTAGTAAAGAAAGCCAATAAAATACTAGGAGTGGTATGGGGAATAGGAGAGAGAAAACTTGGACACGACTATAGAAGGAGGGTGATGATGTTTGATAGCCTGGTGAAAAGTGTGATGATGTATGGAGCGGAAATATAGGGGTGGAGAGAGCAAGAAGGACTGGAAAGGGTGCAAGAAAAATATTTGAAATGGGTGCTAGGACTAGGTAGAGAGACCCCGGGGTATATAGTGATGGAGGAAACAAAGAGAGATGGAATAAGAATAGAAGCAGGAAAGAGAGCAATAAGTTTTGAGGAGAGGGTGATAGAGAGAGGAGAGTGCAGAATTCTGCAAGAGTGCCTCAAAGAAAAAAGAAAAGAAATAGGAAAGGGGGTGTGGAAAGAGAGGGAAGCATATCTAGAAAGAAACGGGTATGCAGGAGCGGAGATAGAAAGAATGCGAGAGAGAGGTAGAGTAATGACAGAGGAATTGGTCCAGAGAGATAGAGATGTGCAAAGGCAAGAAAGGAGAGCAAGAATTAGGGAGTCTAGGTACAACGGGAAATATGAAAAAATAATAACGGAAGAACTGCCAAAGTACCTAATAAGAGAAAGTAGAAAAGAGAGAGTGACAATAGCAAGATTCAGATGTGGAAATGAAGAGAGAGATAATAAATTTTGGATGGAGGATAGGAATAGAGTATGCAGGATGTGTGGAGAAAACAAGGAGACAATAGAACACTGGCTGAACGAATGTTCAGAAATGAGAGAAAGGGACGAGGGTAGAGAAGAGGTTTTAAACGAGGATGGAAGAGGGATAGATTGGATGAAGAAAGTTGAGGAGAGAAGAAGAGCAATATGTGGAGAGGGAAGCCGACAATCCACCCAACAACGGAATTCATCACTATAAGAAACAATATCGGTCCCAGAACAGATCCATGGGGGAACTACAGAAAATGATCACAAGAGCTGAATTGGAATAGCAAGTTTAGGTTTTTAGTGATTTATTTAGTTTTATTAGCATATATACTATATTAGTTTTATTTATATATGTATTGTTTTATGTATAAAATTTTGGAATCCATTTATAAACCTGTAGAGGTAATAAATATACATAAGTAGTAGTAGTAGTAGTAATAGACTAATCTTCCTCATACAATGTCGGAAAAAGAAAGTAATTCCCAATCATATTACCAACAACATCAAATGCCTATATACCCTGGAGCTTGATAATCATCCTTACCATAGAAAATTAGACAATATAAGAACTAAATTTAAAAAATCCATTTTCAATATAGAGATAAAAATTACTATCTGGAAAATTAACAAATTAAAAAAGGATATTGATGAACACCATAGTGTAATAACAAAGAAAATGGTACATAACAAAAAATGACATTGAATCCATCGCCATGAGACAACGAAACCTAAAGTTTGAAGAAACGAAATCCAAAAACATTGAAAAATTGAACAACTTAATAAATACGAACCACAATCCAATAATACCAATAGGGAACAATTCATTTATAAAAAACTACACAAACATACCAATACCACAACCAATTTGTTCATTACTTAGTTTAGGCCCAAAATTTGCTTTTGAAGATAATAAAGTTCCCATTCTCAAACTGAAAAAAGATGTAGAATTTTGCATCCATAAACAAATTGACTGTGAAGAAGAAAAGAATATAGCAAGAAACAAAATTACAGGATCAATTCACAATTACATAAACAAGAAACCTAGCACAGTTTGGAACCACTCAATAGAAAAACAACTTTCAGAAACGATAAAACTTTAAAAACAATGATAACTTATTAGTGAGCAAGTCAGATAAAGGTAATATAACTGTAATCATGTTTAAACATGAATATGAAACAGAAGTTAATAAAATGGTAAATAATACGAATACTTACACGAAACTAAATAAGGATCCCACTTCAAAATATCAACGTATCTCCAATAACCTAGTGAAAGAACTACATACAGGACACCATATCACTGAAGAACAGTACAAGACAATGATTAGACACAATTCGGTACCACCCAGACTATATTGCCTTAGAAAAACACACAAACCTCAATTAAACCTCAGACCCATCGTTAGTTGTATTGATTCGCCAGGTTATAATCTAGGGAAATAAATACTTACATTCAGTTTTAGTCCAATATTTGTCAACCTCACCATTCAACATAAAAAACTCTTTCGAGCTAGTTGAATCTTTAAAAAAAATAACAGTTCCTAAGGATTATGTTCTAATTTCTCTAGATGTTGTGTAATTATTCACTAATATCCCTAGGGAATTAGTTATCACAATAGTTAATAACAATTAGTATTCTATTGAACCATACACAAGTTTAGATAAAAACCTATTCTTAAAGTTAATAAAATTTACATTTGAATCAGCTTATTTTATATACAAAGAAAATTTTTACAAACAAATCGATGGCACAGCAATGGGAGCTCCAACAAGTCCCACTTTAGCTAATTTAATTATGGACGAAACTTTCAAATTTGTAATAGATAAATTAAAAATTCAGTTTCCACTAATTAGAATGTATGTAGATGACACAATATTATTAGTTCCAAAAGAAAAAAGAAAATAAATTTTTAACACATTTAACAGTTTTCATAAAAGTATTCAATTTACAATGGAAATAGAAAGTGATAACTCTATTCCATTCCTAGACACTAAAATAATTAGACATAACTAACAGTTAATCTCAAATTGGTTAGTATACCAATTTGTTATACCTACTAACCCTAATAGAATATTAAATTACCTCAGTCATCACAACACAAAACCGAAAATTAATGTTGTTAATAATTTATTACATCGTGCTATCAAATATAAATAAAATAATCGTCACTCATCTTTTCATGTAGATAATTTAGCTAAAATCAAAAAAAATTAATCAAAAATAATTATCCGAGTTATATTGTGAAACAATGCGTTAATAAATATTTGAAAAAAAGACTAGAACTAAGTAAAGATAAAACTAATAACAATTACGAGTATACAAACAAATTAAAAACATTGACAGATATTGAAACCAACACCCACACATTTTCTTGGACATATTCTGGAACAACAGGCTGGAAACTCAACAGGAAATATTTTAAATACACATTCCAATTGGAAATCTATTCTGCATAATTTATTTTAGATCACGTACCAAGTGATATCTGAAAGATATTTTCCCATAATTTTTGAAGTAAAGCAATTTTTATTGTAAAACTGTAAGCAATTTTTCAACTGCAAGCAATTATATGTTATCATAAACAGCGTGAAACGGTATTTCATAATGCTTCTAATAAAAGTAGACAGTATTAATCCAGTTGCATTAGAAACGTTCCCATGTTTGTATCAAATTAATTTATTTCGTAATAAAATTTGATTTCGTTTTAGTTTAATGAGCAATTGTCTATTCGTGTTGTTAACAAATAATTATTAAGCAACTATATTTTATTGCTATATATATATATATATATATATATATATATATATATATATATATATATATATATATATATATATATATATATATATATATATATATATATATATATATATATATATATGTATATATCTAAGAAAGTAACAGACTAAATTGAATGCAATAGTAGAACACAAAAACTAAACAAAAAATTAATATCAAGTGTACACAATATTTAGTATTCATAGAGATATTTTATTAAAATCATGCTCGGACCCTTGTCGGTTAAAATTATTACTTTCAATTTATAAAGAAAGTAAAATTGAAAACTAATTAATATTTAAAACATGCGTACCAAAAACTTGCGGTGGTTTGTCTGCATGTAATTTACTATGCGTGATATCATTGCTACTATCAAAATAAAAAAGAATTTACTGTTGGGCATGTCTCCATTACCAAATTTAATACCATATCAAAATGTGACCTTCATTGTCACATTCTTCATTGCCTATTTAGCATTCATTTCACAAGAAAGTCGTAATTTCTTTAATATAATTTTTAAACAATACATACATAAAATAGACATTAAAATATTACTTTTAAGCCTAATATTTTGAAGATATATGTATTATAACCAGATATTTTATAACCAGAATAAAGCGGTCGACAAAAGAGTACCAAGTAAACACAGATTTAACACCATTGGAAGATTTGATTAAAAACTTACCGCATACTCCTTACCAGGACAGCATAATCCATATGAATAGATCAATGTTTCTAAACCCACTAACAGAAAACGAATTATATAACATAGTGACGGATCTTAAAAACAAAAAGAGTTCAGGGTACGATGGTATTCCTATAAACACAATAAAAGAAACTTTTTGGCTAATATCTGATCCACTGATTTTTATCATAAACTACTCATTATCACATGGAATCTTCCCAGATCAGCTAAAAATTTCTGTAATAACACCCATTTTTTAAAATGGAGACAGAAATAAGCTAGAGATCTACTGACCAATCAGCATCCTTTCATCTCTTGCGAAAATCTTTGAGAAAGTGTTTTGTGTTAGAATGGATTGTTTCTTACGAAAATATGTAATCCTGTGTGACTCAACATGGATTTGTTAAAGGCAGAAGTATTGATACGGCATGTCATATTTACATCGATAAAATCTATAAACTGATCGATAGCAAACATATTCCGTCTGGGTTCTTATTGACATATCGAAAGCTTACGACACAGTTGATCATACTATCCTCATGACTAAACTTCAGAAGTTTGGTATAAGAGGAATCCCACTAGAATGGATTAAATCATATTTAAACAAGCGCACACAATATACGAAGATAACAACAGCAAATACCACAGTGACTTCTAATATGAGAATGGTGAAAATGTGTGTACCGCAAGGGAGTATTCTTGGACCTGCTCTCTTCCTTATTTACATAAACAACCTGCCAAACATAAGTTTTAATTTTAATTGTGAAATGACGAACTATGCTTACGATACCAGTCTTCTGCTAGATAACGATTGCGTCGCGGATATTCAAGCTAATGCCTATGCAGCCATTACTTCAATTAAAAAAATGGTTTCACATTAATCGTCTGATCATGAATGAACTAAAAACCAATATTATTATTTTTAAAACTAACAGAAATATGAAAGTATACCCTTGTAATATTAATATAGATGTTGAGTACCTAAAGGTAAAGCAGTCTGTTAGGCTTCTAGGAATACAAGTTGATAGCACCTTCGATTGGTCTTTTCATATTGCCTGTGGTTTAAAAAAGCTGAATAGAACAACATACACGCTCAGAATGCTGCAAAGATATGTGGGCATAGAAGTCTTAAGGACGGTTTACTACGCAAACTTTCATTCTCACCTCCGTTTCGGAATTATTTTCTGGGGTAGCGGTAAAGACTGCAGACTGTTGATTTAAAGCACAGAAACAAGCAACCAGAATCCTTTATAAATTAGATTTCAGGGAATCTTGCAGAGGAATATTCCAAAATGCTAAAATATTAACAGTAACTGGTTTATATATTTATGAGTTGCTTGTTTTTAAGTTCAAAAATAAAAATAAATTTAGTAATTATGTTGCATCTCAAAACACAAGACAAAAATTTGTATATTATAACACGGCTCGGCACATGTTATCAATGACTGAGAGAAGCCCTATTTATTCTGGTATACCTATAAGCCTTTAACGCTCTCTCCAGACGCATCTCCAGAAATTAAATCATTCACAGATCTAAAAAAATTCAAACCAAACATTTTTTATTTCAACTTGGATGAATTTTTTCTAGGCCTATAAATTAATAGATGCCTAGTATAGGATACTGTTTTGCATTTACTATCTCTTTTTGGGTATGAATTGCATATTTTTCCTTATTATTTCATTTTGGTTTCCTTATACTTTGTTTCCTTTAAGATAGAATTGGTAAAACCATCCTACGTTATAGATAATCATACAAACTTAAAACAAACGGAACACAGCCTGAATATATAAATATATTCAGTCTTTCCGGAGCTCTATAACAATTATTGAGTCTTTTTAGGACTACCAAAACAAATCTGACATGAAATTTGTAAGTTGCTTTACAGCTTTCTTTCCACCTTCGTGGAACTCAACAGAAACCATAAAAATTACATTGTTTTTAAGATCATGTCCTTCCGATACCTTAAGTGGATAGCCATCTGTGGACGCGTTTCGAGATTTATCTCTCATCAGCACAGCTTTGCTTCCATGAACAATAATTTGTCAACCACTTACTTGAAAACCCTTGTGGTGTGTAGGGTTAGATGTTTATAATTTTGACATTTTGTGAGAGAGATATGAACTTAGCAGGTTATTGATTGAACTGATAAGATACAATTGGTGAAACCATCCTACGTTATAGATAATCATACAAACTTAAAACAGACGAAACACAGTCTGAATATATAAATTTATTCAGCCTTTCCGGAGCTCTATAACAATTATTGAGTCTTCTTAGGGCTACCAAAACAAATCTCATATGAAATTTTACAGCTTTAAGTTACTTTACAGCTTTCAGTCCACCTTCGTAGCACTCAATTAAAACCATACCTTAAGTGGAGTAATAATGTTATTTTTATGATTTTTGTTGAGTGCCACGAAGGTGGATTGAAAGCTGTAAAGTAACTTACAAATTTCATGTGAGATTTGTTTTGGTAGTCCTAAAAACACTCAATGATTTTAATAGAGCTCCGGAAAGACTGAATATATGTATATATTCAGGCTTTGTTCCGTTTGTTTTCAGTTTGTTTGTTTCCTCTGTATATAGTTTACTCAATGCAATAAATATTTTTGAGTTTGATTTTTTTTTACTAGACAGACAAGATTGGCAGACAAGACTCGACACACAAGACTAGACAGACAAGACTAGACAGACAAGACTAGACAGACAAGACTAGACAAACAAGACTAGACAGACAAGACTAGACAGACAAGACTAGACAGACAAGACTAGACAGACAAGACTAGACAGACAAGACTAGACGGACAAGACTAGACGGACAAGACTAGACGGACAAGACTAGACAGACAAGACTAGACAGACAAGACTAGACAGACAAGACTAGACAGACAAGACTAGACAGACAAGTTTAGACAGACAAGACTAGACAGATAAGACTAGACAAACATGACTAGACAGTCAAGACTAGACAGACAAGACTAGACAGACAAGACTAGACAGACAAGACTAGACAGACAAGACTAGACCGATAAGACTATACAGACAAGACTAGACAGACAAGACTAGACAGACAAGACTAGACAGACAAGACTACACAGACAAGACTAGACAGACAAGACTAGACAGACAAGACTAGACAGACAAGACTAGACAGACAAGACTAGACAGACAAGACTACACAGACAAGACTACACAGACAAGACTAGACAGACAAGACTAGACAGACAAGACTAGACAGACAAGACTAGACAGACAAGACTAGACAGACCAGACTAGACAGACAAGGCTAGACAGACAAGACTAGACAGACAAGACTAGACAGACAAGACTAGACAGACAAGACTAGACAGACAAGACTAGACAGACAAGACTTGACAGACAAGACTAGACAGACAAGACTAGACAGACAAGACTAGACAGACAAGACTAGACAGACAAGACTAGACAGACAAGACTAGACAGACAAGACTAGACAGACAAGACTAGACAGACAAGACTAGACAGACAAGACTAGACAGACAAGACTAGACAGACAAGACTAGACAGACAAGACTAGACAGACAAGACTAGACAGACAAGACTAGACAGACAAGACTAGACAGACAAGACTAGACAGACAAGACTAGACAGACAAGACTAGACAGACAAGACTAGACAGACAAGACTAGACAGACAAGACTAGACAGACAAGACTAGACAGACAAGACTAGACAGACAAGACTAGACAGAACAAGACTAGACAGACAAGACTAGACACACAAGACTTGACAGACAAGACTAGACAGACAAGACTAGACAGACAAGACTCACCAAATCCCCTATTCCACCTTGGCTTTTAGTATGCGCCACCCCGGTATCGCATATATTGCATTCATTCAGGGTGGGCAGCCCGGAGGGTTAATGAAAACCGCCCTAGTTGTCGCCTCCCCGACCAGGATTCGAACCCGGGTCTCCCGCATTGAAAGGCGGGTATGTTGTCAACTACACCGCCGAGGAGGGCTAGACAGACAAGACTAGACAGACAAGACTAGACAGACAAGACTAGACAGACAAGACTAGACAGACAAGACTAGACAGACAAGACTAGACAGACAAGACTAGACAGACAAGACTAGACAGACAAGACTAGACAGACAAGACTAGACAGACAAGACTAGACAGACAAGACTAGACAGACAAGACTAGACAGACAAGACTAGACAGACAAGACTAGACAGACAAGACTAGACAGACAAGACTAGACAGACAAGACTAGACAGACAAGACTAGACAGACAAGACTAGACAGACAAGACTATACACACAAGACTAGACAGACAAGACTAGACAGACAAGACTAGACAGACAAGACTAGACAGACAAGACTAGACAGACAAGACTAGACAGACAAGACTAGACAGACAAGACTAGACAGACAAGACTAGACAGACAAGACTAGACAGACAAGACTAGACAGACAAGACTAGACAGACAAGACTAGACAGACAAGACTAGACAGACAAGACTAGACAGACAAGACTAGACAGACAAGACTAGACAGACAAGACTAGACAGACAAGACTAGACAGACAAGACTAGACAGACAAGACTAGACAGACAAGACTAGACAGACAAGACTAGACAGACAAGACTAGACAGACAAGACTAGACAGACAAGACTAGACAGACAAGACTAGACAGACAAGACTAGACAGACAAGACTAGACAGACAAGACTAGACAGACAAGACTAGACAGACAAGACTAGACAGACAAGACTAGACAGACAAGACTAGACAGACAAGACTAGACAGACAAGACTAGACAGACAAGACTAGACAGACAAGACTAGACAGACAAGACTAGACAGACAAGACTAGACAGACAAGACTAGACAGACAAGACTAGACAGACAAGACTAGACAGACAAGACTAGACAGACAAGACTAGACAGACAAGACTAGACAGACAAGACTAGACAGACAAGACTAGACAGACAAGACTAGACAGACAAGACTAGACAGACAAGACTAGACAGACAAGACTAGACAGACAAGACTAGACAGACAAGACTAGACAGACAAGACTAGACAGACAAGACTAGACAGACAAGACTAGACAGACAAGACTAGACAGACAAGACTAGACAGACAAGACTAGACAGACAAGACTAGACAGACAAGACTAGACAGACAAGACTAGACAGACAAGACTAGACAGACAAGACTAGACAGACAAGACTAGACAGACAAGACTAGACAGACAAGACTAGACAGACAAGACTAGACAGACAAGACTAGACAGACAAGACTAGACAGACAAGACTAGACAGACAAGACTAGACAGACAAGACTAGACAGACAAGACTAGACAGACAAGACTAGACAGACAAGACTAGACAGACAAGACTAGACAGACAAGACTAGACAGACAAGACTAGACAGACAAGACTAGACAGACAAGACTAGACAGACAAGACTAGACAGACAAGACTAGACAGACAAGACTAGACAGACAAGACTAGACAGACAAGACTAGACAGACAAGACTAGACAGACAAGACTAGACAGACAAGACTAGACAGACAAGACTAGACAGACAAGACTAGACAGACAAGACTAGACAGACAAGACTAGACAGACAAGACTAGACAGACAAGACTAGACAGACAAGACTAGACAGACAAGACTAGACAGACAAGACTAGACAGACAAGACTAGACAGACAAGACTAGACAGACAAGACTAGACAGACAAGACTAGACAGACAAGACTAGACAGACAAGACTAGACAGACAAGACTAGACAGACAAGACTAGACAGACAAGACTAGACAGACAAGACTAGACAGACAAGACTAGACAGACAAGACTAGACAGACAAGACTAGACAGACAAGACTAGACAGACAAGACTAGACAGACAAGACTAGACAGACAAGACTAGACAGACAAGACTAGACAGACAAGACTAGACAGACAAGACTAGACAGACAAGACTAGACAGACAAGACTAGACAGACAAGACTAGACAGACAAGACTAGACAGACAAGACTAGACAGACAAGACTAGACAGACAAGACTAGACAGACAAGACTAGACAGACAAGACTAGACAGACAAGACTAGACAGACAAGACTAGACAGACAAGACTAGACAGACAAGACTAGACAGACAAGACTAGACAGACAAGACTAGACAGACAAGACTAGACAGACAAGACTAGACAGACAAGACTAGACAGACAAGACTAGACAGACAAGACTAGACAGACAAGACTAGACAGACAAGACTAGACAGACAAGACTAGACAGACAAGACTAGACAGACAAGACTAGACAGACTAGACAGACAAGACTAGACAGACAAGACTAGACAGACAAGACTAGACAGACAAGACTAGACAGACAAGACTAGACAGACAAGACTAGACAGACAAGACTAGACAGACAAGACTAGACAGACAAGACTAGACAGACAAGACTAGACAGACAAGACTAGACAGACAAGACTAGACAGACAAGACTAGACAGACAAGACTAGACAGACAAGACTAGACAGACAAGACTAGACAGACAAGACTAGACAGACAAGACTAGACAGACAAGACTAGACAGACAAGACTAGACAGACAAGACTAGACAGACAAGACTAGACAGACAAGACTAGACAGACAAGACTAGACAGACAAGACTAGACAGACAAGACTAGACAGACAAGACTAGACAGACAAGACTAGACAGACAAGACTAGACAGACAAGACTAGACAGACAAGACTAGACAGACAAGACTAGACAGACAAGACTAGACAGACAAGACTAGACAGACAAGACTAGACAGACAAGACTAGACAGACAAGACTAGACAGACAAGACTAGACAGACAAGACTAGACAGACAAGACTAGACAGACAAGACTAGACAGACAAGACTATACACACAAGACTAGACAGACAAGACTAGACAGACAAGACTAGACAGACAAGACTAGACAGACAAGACTAGACAGACAAGACTAGACAGACAAGACTATACACACAAGACTAGACAGACAAGACTAGACAGACAAGACTAGACAGACAAGACTAGACAGACAAGACTAGACAGACAAGACTAGACAGACAAGACTAGACAGACAAGACTAGACAGACAAGACTAGACAGACAAGACTAGACAGACAAGACTAGACAGACAAGACTAGACAGACAAGACTAGACAGACAAGACTAGACAGACAAGACTAGACAGACAAGACTAGACAGACAAGACTAGACAGACAAGACTAGACAGACAAGACTAGACAGACAAGACTAGACAGACAAGACTAGACAGACAAGACTAGACAGACAAGACTAGACAGACAAGACTAGACAGACAAGACTAGACAGACAAGACTAGACAGACAAGACTAGACAGACAAGACTAGACAGACAAGACTAGACAGACAAGACTATTATTTTATTATTATAACCTTTTATTGGCATATATACAAAATATATTAAAATATATTACATACTATACATATATTACCTACACTTTATATACTAAAGGAATAGGTTCTTCCTTTTTGCCTATTTGCTGTTTCCACTTTTTCACCCTCCTTAACAATTCCAAACCAATTCCACTTTCATCCATACACTTCTTCCATTCTTGTCCTAGCCTTTTTTCCTGTTCCTTCCATTCATTCCTTGTACATTCTTCTATCCAATGTTCCCATCTATCCTCTCCAGCCCCACAAACTGTGCACTTCCGATATTCTTCACTCATCCAATATTTCCTACCACGTTCTTCACTTCCACACCTAAACCTTGCCAGTATGACCTGCGTGTCTGCCTCTTTCGTTGAGTATAAATAGGTAGGTAAACGACCAAGCACCTGAATCTTTGCATATTCTTTGAAAAATCTACTGTTTGCAATTTGGTCTTGGCGTTCCTGTAACTCTACCTCTACTAATCGCTCACCTAGCATTTCCACCCAGTTTGCCCCTTCCCTCTTAAGTTTTTCTAGTCCCTCGCCAGATATCCCTGCTCTTTCATATAATTTCCTTTTATTCATTCCCCACGCATTCCCATTCTTCCCTCTTTCACCCTCCTGATTTGCCAGTCTAAATACCTCTTTTATTATTCTTTCATCCCCCATTTCACTCACCTTGTATTCATATCTTATCACCCTGTTTGTCGCTAAAACGGCCACCTTGTGGGCATTCACCTCTTGCAGAACTATGTAGCCTGGTGTCGATTTGTCTAACTTTAGGAATTTCTTGTAGAAGTTTTGTTGAACCCTCTCTATCTTCTCTTCCTCTCTAATCCCCCATACTTCCGAACCATAGGTCAAAACACTTCTCACACACACTTTCCATATTACCTCCGCCGCCCTAAAGTTCCCTTCAAAACTAGATCTCCATCCCTTCCACATGCGTTCTGCCGCCACCCACGCTTTTTTTGACACATAATCCACATGCTCCCTATTAGTGCACCCAGTTCCAAACACATATCCTAAATACCTAAACTTTTGCACCTCCTCAATTTCCTTTCCTAGCCATTCGAAACGTTCTTTCCTATATTTACCTCCTCTTTTAAAACGCATCCATTTAGTTTTTCCCACGTTTACATTTAGCTCTCTCTTTTTAAAATAACCTCTCAGCCTTTCAATCAACTCCTTCATTTCTCCTGCGGTTTTAGCGAACACTACCATATCGTCCGCGTAGGCTAAGCTCCACACTTTCTTTCTCCCTATAACCACGCCTCCAGCTTGGCCATCTGTCAACACTTTCTCCATGTCAGCCACATAGAGATTAAAAAGTGTAGGACTCAACGGGCATCCCTGCCTCAGACCCTTTCTTACTTCGAAATACTCAGATTCACACCCATTCACTCTAATCTTACATACTGTTTCCTTATATAACTCTCTTACATTCCTTATCACACTCTCTGAGATTCCCTTTTTTCCCAAGCACTCTACCAACTTCCCTCGATCTACCGAATCATACGCCGCCTTTAGGTCAATGAAAAGAGCAAACAGGCTCCCTCTGCTTATTTCTTGATCAATTATGTAGCGCAGGGTTACTAAATGCTCTATCGTACTCCGTCCCTCTCTGAAACCAGCTTGCACCTCTGGCACTAGATGCTTCTCCTCTATCTCTCTCCTCAACCGCTCGTCCAAGATTTTGGTGAAAATTTTATATGCCGAATTCACTAGCGTAATCCCCCTGTAGTTTCCTACATTTTCCCTATCTCCACTCTTATATATTGGGTGAATTATTCCCTCCTTCCAGCTCGTTGGTGCACTCTTTGCTCCCCTCCATACCAAATTCAATTCTTGGGTGATTCTAGTCTTACACTCTTTCGGGATAGCTTTCCAGGCTTCGTTTCCTACGCCGTCAGGGCCTGCCGCTTTTTTTTGTTTTAGTGCTGCTATAACCTTTTCCACTTCATCAATCTTTATTTCTTCTTGGTCTAAATCTTCCAAAGCTTGTTCCTCCCTTACTCTTCTATTCCCTACTCTTTCCTGTGGCTCGACTCCTTCCAACAAAACCATAAAGTGACTTTTCCACTTTTCCATCGGAATGCTGTTTGGAAATCGTTCTCTCCTCGCTCCTCTTTCTTTTAAATACTTCCAGAGCTGTGCTTCTGTTTTGATGTCAAGTATGCGCTGACGTTCTCTTCTCTCCCAATCCTGTTTTTTCTTCGTCTCCAAATCCTTTAATTCGCCTTTAGACAAGACTAGACAGACAAGACTAGACAGAACAAGACTAGACAGACAAGACTAGACACACAAGACTTGACAGACAAGACTAGACAGACAAGACTAGACAGACAAGACTCACCAAATCCCCTATTCCACCTTGGCTTTTAGTATGCGCCACCCCGGTATCGCATATATTGCATTCATTCAGGGTGGGCAGCCCGGAGGGTTAATGAAAACCGCCCTAGTTGTCGCCTCCCCGACCAGGATTCGAACCCGGGTCTCCCGCATTGAAAGGCGGGTATGTTGTCAACTACACCGCCGAGGAGGGCTAGACAGACAAGACTAGACAGACAAGACTAGACAGACAAGACTAGACAGACAAGACTAGACAGACAAGACTAGACAGACAAGACTAGACAGACAAGACTAGACAGACAAGACTAGACAGACAAGACTAGACAGACAAGACTAGACAGACAAGACTAGACAGACAAGACTAGACAGACAAGACTAGACAGACAAGACTAGACAGACAAGACTAGACAGACAAGACTAGACAGACAAGACTAGACAGACAAGACTAGACAGACAAGACTATACACACAAGACTAGACAGACAAGACTAGACAGACAAGACTAGACAGACAAGACTAGACAAACAAGACTAGACAGACAAGACTAGACAGACAAGACTAGACAGACAAGACTAGACACACAAGACTAGACAGACAAGACTAGACAGACAAGACTAGACAGACAAAACTAGACAGACAAGACTAGACAGACAAGACTAGACAGACAAGACTAGACAGACAAGACTAGACAGACAAGACTAGACAGACAAGACTAGACAGACAAGACTAGACAGACAAGACTAGACAGACAAGACTAGACAGACAAGACTAGACAGACAAGACTAGACAGACAAGACTAGACAGACAAGACTAGACAGACAAGACTAGACAGACAAGACTAGACAGACAAGACTAGACAGACAAGACTAGACAGACAAGACTAGACAGACAAGACTAGACAGACAAGACTAGACAGACAAGACTAGACAGACAAGACTAGACAGACAAGACTAGACAGACAAGACTAGACAGACAAGACTAGACAGACAAGACTAGACAGACAAGACTAGACAGACAAGACTAGACACACAAGACTAGACAGCCAAGACTAGACAGACAAGACTAGACAGACAAGACTAGACAGACAAGACTAGACAGACAAGACTAGACAGACAAGACTAGACAGACAAGACTAGACAGACAAGACTAGACAGACAAGACTATACACACAAGACTAGACAGACAAGACTAGACAGACAAGACTAGACAGACAAGACTAGACAGACAAGACTAGACAGACAAGACTAGACAGACAAGACTAGACAGACAAGACTAGACAGACAAGACTAGACAGACAAGACTAGACAGACAAGACTAGACAGACAAGACTAGACAGACAAGACTAGACAGACAAGACTAGACAGACAAGACTAGACAGACAAGACTAGACAGACAAGACTAGACAGACAAGACTAGACAGACAAGACTAGACAGACAAGACTAGACAGACAAGACTAGACAGACAAGACTAGACAGACAAGACTAGACAGACAAGACTAGACAGACAAGACTAGACAGACAAGACTAGACAGACAAGACTAGACAGACATGACTAGACAGACAAGACTAGACAGACAAGACTAGACAGACAAGACTAGACAGACAAGACTAGACAGACAAGACTAGACAGACAAGACTAGACAGACAAGACTAGACAGACAAGACTAGACAGACAAGACTAGACAGACAAGACTAGACAGACAAGACTAGACAGACAAGACTAGACAGACAAGACTAGACAGACAAGACTAGACAGAACAAGACTAGACACACAAGACTAGACAGACAAGACTAGACAGACAAGACTAGACAGACAAGACTAGACAGAAAAGACTAGACAGACAAGACTAGACAGACAAGACTAGACAGACAAGACTAGACACACAAGACTTGACAGACAAGACTAGACAGACAAGACTAGACAGACAAGACTCACCAAATCCCCTATTCCACCTTGGCTTTTAGTATGCGCCACCCCGGTATCGCATATATTGCATTCATTCAGGGTGGGCAGCCCGGAGGGTTAATGAAAACCGCCCTAGTTGTCGCCTCCCCGACCAGGATTCGAACCCGGGTCTCCCGCATTGAAAGGCGGGTATGTTGTCAACTACACCGCCGAGGAGGGCTAGACAGACAAGACTAGACAGACAAGACTAGACAGACAAGACTAGACAGACAAGACTAGACAGACAAGACTAGACAGACAAGACTAGACAGACAAGACTAGACAGACAAGACTAGACAGACAAGACTAGACAGACAAGACTAGACAGACAAGACTAGACAGACAAGACTAGACAGACAAGACTAGACAGACAAGACTAGACAGACAAGACTAGACAGACAAGACTAGACAGACAAGACTAGACAGACAAGACTAGACAGACAAGACTAGACAGACAAGACTAGACAGACAAGACTAGACAGACAAGACTAGACAGACAAGACTAGACAGACAAGACTAGACAGACAAGACTAGACAGACAAGACTAGACAGACAAGACTAGACAGACAAGACTAGACAGACAAGACTAGACAGACAAGACTAGACAGACAAGACTAGACAGACAAGACTAGACAGACAAGACTAGACAGACAAGACTGGACAGACAAGACTAGACAGACAAGACTAGACAGACAAGACTAGACAGACAAGACTAGACAGACAAGACTAGACAGACAAGACTAGACAGACAAGACTAGACAGACAAGACTAGACAGACAAGACTAGACAGACAAGACTAGACAGACAAGACTAGACAGACAAGACTAGACAGACAAGACTAGACAGACAAGACTAGACAGACAAGACTAGACAGACAAGACTAGACAGACAAGACTAGACAGACAAGACTAGACAGACAAGACTAGACAGACAAGACTAGACAGACAAGACTAGACAGACAAGACTAGACAGACAAGACTAGACAGACAAGACTAGACAGACAAGACTAGACAGACAAGACTAGACAGACAAGACTAGACAGACAAGACTAGACAGACAAGACTAGACAGACAAGACTAGACAGACAAGACTAGACAGACAAGACTAGACAGACAAGACTAGACAGACAAGACTAGACAGACAAGACTAGACAGACAAGACTAGACAGACAAGACTAGACAGACAAGACTAGACAGACAAGACTAGACAGACAAGACTAGACAGACAAGACTAGACAGACAAGACTAGACAGACAAGACTAGACAGACAAGACTAGACAGACAAGACTAGACAGACAAGACTAGACAGACAAGACTAGACAGACAAGACTAGACAGACAAGACTAGACAGACAAGACTAGACAGACAAGACTAGACAGACAAGACTAGACAGACAAGACTAGACAGACAAGACTAGACAGACAAGACTAGACAGACAAGACTAGACAGACAAGACTAGACAGACAAGACTAGACAGACAAGACTAGACAGACAAGACTAGACAGACAAGACTAGACAGACAAGACTAGACAGACAAGACTAGACAGACAAGACTAGACAGACAAGACTAGACAGACAAGACTAGACAGACAAGACTAGACAGACAAGACTAGACAGACAAGACTAGACAGACAAGACTAGACAGACAAGACTAGACAGACAAGACTAGACAGACAAGACTAGACAGACAAGACTAGACAGACAAGACTAGACAGACAAGACTAGACAGACAAGACTAGACAGACAAGACTAGACAGACAAGACTAGACAGACAAGACTAGACAGACAAGACTAGACAGACAAGACTAGACAGACAAGACTAGACAGACAAGACTAGACAGACAAGACTAGACAGACAAGACTAGACAGACAAGACTAGACAGACAAGACTAGACAGACAAGACTAGACAGACAAGACTAGACAGACAAGACTAGACAGACAAGACTAGACAGACAAGACTAGACAGACAAGACTAGACAGACAAGACTAGACAGACAAGACTAGACAGACAAGACTAGACAGACAAGACTAGACAGACAAGACTAGACAGACAAGACTAGACAGACAAGACTAGACAGACAAGACTAGACAGACAAGACTAGACAGACAAGACTAGACAGACAAGACTAGACAGACAAGACTAGACAGACAAGACTAGACAGACAAGACTAGACAGACAAGACTAGACAGACAAGACTAGACAGACAAGACTAGACAGACAAGACTATACAGACAAGACTAGACAGACAAGACAAGACAGACAAGACTAGACAGACAAGACTAGACAGACAAGACTAGACAGACAAGACTAGACATACAAGACTAGACAGACAAGACTAGACAGACAAGACTAGACAGACAAGACTAGACAGACAAGACTAGACAGACAAGACTAGACAGACAAGACTAGACAGACAAGACTAGACAGACAAGACTAGACAGACAAGACTAGACAGACAAGACTAGACAGACAAGACTAGTCTTGTCTGTCCTACCTTCAATTTAAAAATGGCATTCAAAGAACCTAGTCGCCCCCAGTCATCAACATGCATTGATAATATAATTATAACAGAAGGTATAGTCCACAAAGCGGATACTAAACAATTTTATATTTCTGATCACAAGGCACAAATATTAACTCTTTTGGAATATAAAAAACGGGAAACTAAATTAAGAGTCAGATGCTTTTCTCCTGAAAACACTAATCAATTTCAGAAACTACTTTCCGAGGAAACCTGGGAAGAAATCTACACTGCAGAAGAAAATGACGTAAATGGCCAATGGACATTATTTATGGAAAAGTTCTTACGATTTTTTAACAGTAGTTATCCCTATTCATTTAAAAGTAGATCAACAAAAAACATAAACCATATTTATGCAAGTCCAGAAGTTATAGCAATTAGAAAAAAACTAGATATCTTAGAAATATTATCAAAATATGATAAAAAAATCAGGAAAATATTCAATAAAACCAGACGAGAATATAACCAAATGCTAAGAATAACGAAAAAAAACAATTTGGAAAATGAAATAAAGAATTCTAGTAACATAATGAAATCTACATGGAATGTTGTAAATCAAATTATAAATGTTAAGAAACAAAAAAATAACACAGCTTTTCCAACAAAACAGAAGAATATTTTGGCAACAGTTAATGAATTTAATAACTTCTATGCGGACAACCCTATTCAACTATCCAACAACATCGAAAAATTGGAATACTCAGACATAATCAACGCAAACAATAATTCCATATACATCAAACCAACAACGAGTGAGGAATTAGTGGACATTATAATGAATTTCAGCAATAAAAAAAGTTCTGGTGTAGATGAAATCCCAATAAGTGCTATAAAAGCTGTTATACTGGATATAATAGCACCATTAACATATATAATAAATTCATCAATTAATTATGGAGTTTTTCCAGATAAACTGAAGCACTCCATAATATCTCCGGTTTTCAAGAAAGGAAAGTAACTATGCGTAGAAAACTATAGACCTATCAGCTTACTGTCGTCATTTTCAAAAATATTTGAAAAAGTGGTGGCTAGGAGGACTATTGATTTTCTGAAGAAGTACAGTTTGTTAAATGACACTCAGCATGGTTATATAGAAGGGCGAAACATAGAAACAGCTTGTTTTAATTTCGTCAATAACATCTTAGAACATTTAGAAAATAAAGAAATTCCTTGTGGGATCTTGATAGATCTTTCAAAGGCTTATGACACTGTAGACCACACAATTCTTATTAGTAAATTAGATAAGTACGGCATCAGAGGTATTGCTCTTGATTGGTTCAAATCATACTTATCTGGTAGAACGCAGCAGACAAAATTGAATACAGAATGTGGTTATCAAACATCAGAGGTCAGAAGCACAAGAGTAGGGATCCCACAAGGCAGTATATTAGGACCATTGCTGTTTTTAATCTACCTAAACGACTTACCGTTGGCCTTAAAGCATACCCAATATAAGATTATAAACTTTGCAGACGATACAACACTATTAGTAGGAAATAAGAAAATTGAAGAAGTAACTGTAAGTGCGACCAGAGCACTAAACATAATTAAACAGTGGTTTACTAAAAACAAATTAACTATAAACCAAAATAAAACAAACATAATATTTTTTAAAACAAATAGATCCAGCATAAACTATCCATCACAAATCAAAATAGACAAGAACATATTACACATACAACAAAATGTAAAGCTTTTAGGTATATACTTCGATGAAAATTTAAATTGGGAAACCCACATTCATCATTTGGCTAACAATCTAAATAGAACAATATTTTCATTAAGAATTTTACAAAAAGTTTTGAGTCCCAAAATTCTAAAAATGGTGTATTACGCGAACTTCCAATCTCACACACGGTTTGGAATAATCTTTTGGGGTGCTGGTAAAAACATTATGGACATATTTAAAATACAAAAACAAGCATTAAGAATCATATTAAAGCTGAACTACAATCAGTCCTGCAAAGGTAAATTTAAAGAAGCTAATATATTAACTCTGCCCGGTCAATATATCTATGAAGCATTAATTTTTAACTTCAAACACAAATCTGATTTCATCAAAAGCATAAATAATCACAATGCAGATACAAGAAGAAAACATTTGGAATATATACCACCAATCCATAGATTAACATTGACAGAAAAGGGACCTTACTATAGATGTATAACATTATATAATCACCTACCTAGGAAGATAAAAGAAGAAAAGAACTTTAAGTTATTTAAAAAACAGTTATTCAACCACTTAAATAATTTAGAACCATATAGTGTGGAAGAATTTTTTAGTGAAAACCAAAATTCTTAGTGATTCTCTATTTTAATTAACTATTTTAAATTGTAAATTCTATTAACATTTTAATTTAAATCTAATTTTAATTGTATTAACTTTTTAATTTAATTTTAAATTGTATTAACTTTTGACAAATTTCTATTAGCTTGTAGCTTGTTTATGGAAATAAATTGATTTGATTTGATTTGATTTGATTTGACTAGACAGACAAGACTAGACAGACAAGACTAGACAGACAAGACTAGACAGACAAGACTAGACAGACAAGACTAGACAGACAAGACTAGACAGACAAGACTAGACAGAAAAGACTAGACAGACAAGACTAGACAGACAAGACTAGACAGACAAGACTAGACAGACAAGACTAGACAGACAAGACTAGACAGACAAGACTAGACAGACAAGACTAGACAGACAAGACTAGACAGACAAGACTAGACAGACAAGACTAGACAGACAAGACTAGACAGACAAGACTAGACAGACAAGACTAGACAGACAAGACTAGACAGACAAGACTAGACAGACAAGACTAGACAGACAAGACTAGACAGACAAGACTAGACAGACAAGACTAGACAGACAAGACTAGACAGACAAGACTAGACAGACAAGACTAGACAGACAAGACTAGACAGACAAGACTAGACAGACAAGACTAGACAGACAAGACTAGACAGACAAGACTAGACAGACAAGACTAGACAGACAAGACTAGACAGACAAGACTAGACAGACAAGACTAGACAGACAAGACTAGACAGACAAGACTAGACAGACAAGACTAGACAGACAAGACTAGACAGACAAGACTAGACAGACAAGACTAGACAGACAAGACTAGACAGACAAGACTAGACAGACAAGACTAGACAGACAAGACTAGACAGACAAGACTAGACAGACAAGACTAGACAGACAAGACTAGACAGACAAGACTAGACAGACAAGACTAGACAGACAAGACTAGACAGACAAGACTAGACAGACAAGACTAGACAGACAAGACTAGACAGACAAGACTAGACAGACAAGACTAGACAGACAAGACTAGACAGACAAGACTAGACAGACAAGACTAGACAGACAAGACTAGACAGACAAGACTAGACAGACAAGACTAGACAGACAAGACTAGACAGACAAGACTAGACAGACAAGACTAGACAGACAAGACTAGACAGACAAGACTAGACAGACAAGACTAGACAGACAAGACTAGACAGACAAGACTAGACAGACAAGACTAGACAGACAAGACTAGACAGACAAGACTAGACAGACAAGACTAGACAGACAAGACTAGACAGACAAGACTAGACAGACAAGACTAGACAGACAAGACTAGACAGACAAGACTAGACAGACAAGACTAGACAGACAAGACTAGACAGACAAGACTAGACAGACAAGACTAGACAGACAAGACTAGACAGACAAGACTAGACAGACAAGACTAGACAGACAAGACTAGACAGACAAGACTAGTGACACGACTAGAAAGGACTAGAGAGACCGTACTAGACAGACAAGACTTGACTGCTAGCTAGGGAGCAGTCAGCAGTAATTAATCTTCTGTAGACCCCATCAGTAAGATCTTTGAGGTGGTTGAGAAAGCCAGAGTAGATACGCGGAAGACCAGGAAGCTTGTTAACCGTAGTAGTAAGAAATGCATTTAACTCTGTATGTCAACAAAACACGAGGTGACGTCGCTAGGCTTTCCCCCATATTTACTCAGCATATTTCGCAGTTATCTTCTGGAAATTTATCATGGAATTGGGCAACAAATCAGAGGAGCGTGACTTCAGTAGTGTTGCACAGGGCTCAGTCATGGGTCTTACAATATGGAATATCCTCTATTTTGAAGTGCTCAGACTCGATTTAGCAGAAGGGGTGGAAACCATTGGATTTGCAGATGATCTCACATTAGTTGTGTGCGGGAAAATCGAAATGGGCGTAGTCGCTAGGGTAATTAACACCTGAGAAAATAGAGGCAGTTCTCCACACAAAAAAGAGGCACATACACCCTATCAATTAAGATTATTTATCTTTCAATTAAGAACCAAACAAATTGCGAAAGAGACAGTAAAATACGTTTTCATTGTAATCAGCAATAGCCTCTCTTTCAGTAACACATCACGAAGGCCGCTGAAAAAGCAGTCAAAACGACTGCTACGCTAGAGAGACTCATGCCAAATATGGGAGGTCGTAGTAGTAGCAAGCAAGGCTATAGTCTCGGTTTCGCACTCCTCTATGCTGGATGCGGCTCCTGTCTCGCAAAATCTAATGAGGGTGAAAACACTAAACAATAAGATGATATGGACATGTTGTACACATTTTGTGTAACAAATCGAACTAAGGGATTGTTTTATTTAAAATGTGCAAATGTATAAAATGTGCAAATGTGTAAAATAAGCAACAAATTTTACATAAACTGTGTGAAATTAAAAATGTGTAGACTTAAAATTATTAAAATTGGCATACAACCATTTTTGTAGCAAGTTTGTCTGTAGTTTTTGAAAATGCAATTCGTTGCACATATATGTCACCAGACAGAAACTTTTCTATTCAATACTGCTTTATATAATTGGTAATATTCTCTTCGCATATTTAATCGCTGGTTACAATTTAACAGTTTGAACACCAACATAATTGTAAGTAAACGTGCTACAATAGTAATTGGTCAATAGATTTTTGCCATATCTACGTGCAGACGCTAATACTGTGTCAACATATATTTTCGTATACATAATTATTATCTTTGCATAATCTGCTGTCTATCAAGGAATAAGTTCAAATTTGATTTGATTTGATTTGACAAGACAGACAAGACTAGACAGACATGACTAGACAGACAAGACTAGACAGACAAGACTAGACAGACAAGAGTAGACAGACAAGACTAGACAGACAAGACTAGACAGACAAGGCTAGACAGACAAGACTAGACAGACAAGACTAGACAGACAAGACTAGACAGACAAGACTAGACAGACAAGACTAGACAGACAAGACTAGACAGACAATACTAGACAGACAAGACTAGACAGACAAGACTAGACAGACAAGACTAGACAGACAAGACTAGACAGACAAGACTAGACAGACAAGACTAGACAGACAAGACTAGACAGACAAGACTAGACAGACAAGACTAGACAGACAAGACTAGACAGACAAGACTAGACAGACAAGACTAGACAGACAAGACTAGACAGACAAGACTAGACAGACAAGACTAGACAGACAAGACTAGACAGACAAGACTAGACAGACAAGACTAGACAGACAGGACTAGACAGACAAGACTAGACAGACAAGACTAGACAGACAAGACTAGACAGACAAGACTAGACAGACAAGACTAGAGAGACAAGACTAGAGAGACAAGACTAGACAGACAAGACTAGACAGACAAGACTAGACAGACAAGACTAGACAGACAAGACTAGACAGACAAGACTAGACAGAGAAGACTAGACGGACAAGACTAGACAGACAAGACTAGACAGACAAGACTAGACAGACAAGACTAGACAGACAAGACTAGACAGACAAGACTAGACAGACAAGACTAGACAGACAAGGCTAGACAGACAAGACTAGACAGACAAGACTAGACAGACAAGACTAGACAGACAAGACTAGACAGACAAGACTAGACAGACAAGACTAGACAGACAAGACTAGACAGACAAGACTAGACAGACAAGACTAGACAGACAAGACTAGACAGACTAGACAGACTAGACAGACTAGACAGACTAGACAGACTAGACAGACAAGACTAGACAGACAAGACTAGACAGACAAGACTAGACAGACAAGACTAGACAGACAAGACTAGACAGACAAGACTAGACAGACAAGACTAGACAGACAAGACTAGACAGACAAGACTAGACAGACTAGACTAGACAGACAAGACTAGACAGACAAGACTAGACAGACAATACTAGACAGACAAGACTAGACAGATAAGACTTGACAGACAAGACTAGACATACAAGACTAGACAGACAAGACTAGTGACACGACTAGAAAGGACTAGAGAGACCGTACTAGACAGACAAGACTTGACTGCTAGCTAGGGAGCAGTCAGCAGTAATTAATCTTCTGTAGACCCCATCAGTAAGATCTTTGAGGTGGTTGAGAAAGCCAGAGTAGATACGCGGAAGACCAGGAAGCTTGTTAACCGTAGTAGTAAGAAATGCATTTAACTCTGTATGTCAACAAAACACGAGGTGACGTCGCTAGGCTTTCCCCCATATTTACTCAGCATATTTCGCAGTTATCTTCTGGAAATTTATCATGGAATTGGGCAACAAATCAGAGGAGCGTGACTTCAGTAGTGTTGCACAGGGCTCAGTCATGGGTCTTACAATATGGAATATCCTCTATTTTGAAGTGCTCAGACTCGATTTAGCAGAAGGGGTGGAAACCATTGGATTTGCAGATGATCTCACATTAGTTGTGTGCGGGAAAATCGAAATGGGCGTAGTCGCTAGGGTAATTAACACCTGAGAAAATAGAGGCAGTTCTCCACACAAAAAAGAGGCACATACACCCTATCAATTAAGATTATTTATCTTTCAATTAAGAACCAAACAAATTGCGAAAGAGACAGTAAAATACGTTTTCATTGTAATCAGCAATAGCCTCTCTTTCAGTAACACATCACGAAGGCCGCTGAAAAAGCAGTCAAAACGACTGCTACGCTAGAGAGACTCATGCCAAATATGGGAGGTCGTAGTAGTAGCAAGCAAGGCTATAGTCTCGGTTTCGCACTCCTCTATGCTGGATGCGGCTCCTGTCTCGCAAAATCTAATGAGGGTGAAAACACTAAACAATAAGATGATATGGACATGTTGTACACATTTTGTGTAACAAATCGAACTAAGGGATTGTTTTATTTAAAATGTGCAAATGTATAAAATGTGCAAATGTGTAAAATAAGCAACAAATTTTACATAAACTGTGTGAAATTAAAAATGTGTAGACTTAAAATTATTAAAATTGGCATACAACCATTTTTGTAGCAAGTTTGTCTGTAGTTTTTGAAAATGCAATTCGTTGCACATATATGTCACCAGACAGAAACTTTTCTATTCAATACTGCTTTATATAATTGGTAATATTCTCTTCGCATATTTAATCGCTGGTTACAATTTAACAGTTTGAACACCAACATAATTGTAAGTAAACGTGCTACAATAGTAATTGGTCAATAGATTTTTGCCATATCTACGTGCAGACGCTAATACTGTGTCAACATATATTTTCGTATACATAATTATTATCTTTGCATAATCTGCTGTCTATCAAGGAATAAGTTAATAAGTCGAAATAAAAATTATAAGTTCATTGTAATATGCGTTCATCGACGAAGCACGTTTCTATGACTCTTCAACAGAATACCAATTACCCTTTAAATAGTGTGTATATAAATAGGTTTATATATATTTATTTTGTAGTACATGTGAAATACTCGACGATGAAGGTAAGCCAAAGCGGACCGTGTCCACTAAGGATATTAAAACATATGTTTTTAGGGTTTAAGTGTATTATTACTAGCTGCGGTAGTTTGCGCGGAGCCACCACCGTACCAACCAAGCGGTTGGAAACCATCCGGAGAAAGATTACAACTACCAATTAAAAGTGCAAGACAACAAGCTCCAGTTCCTCATACAGTGTACGGTCCACCATCAACTGAAGCACCATCTGCAGCAGCACCTGTACCTCATACATTATATGGACCTCCATCAACTGAAGCACCTGCAACTCAACCTCCAGTTGAACCTAACTATCAATATGGACCACCACAACAACCGGATAATCAATACGGCAATCCTGATAATGAATATGGCCCCCCACAAGAACCTGCAAAAGAATATGGACAACCTCAACCTCCAAATTATGGATACGGTTCACCAGATAATGAATACGGAGGTCCTCAGCAACCTGAAGATGGTTACGGTTCGCCTCAACAACCCGAAGATGGATACGGTTCCCCTCAACAACCCGATGATGGTTACGGGCAACCTCAACAACCCGATGATGGTTACGGACAACCTCAACAACCCGATGATGGTTACGAACAACCTCAACAACCAGACAACGCCTACGGTTTACCCCAATATCCCGATAACCAATTTGGAGGTCCTCAACAACCTGATACCCAATATGCCGCTGAAGAAGGTAGTGGTGCTTTACCCTTGGATCCTGGAGCAACTGAGCGCCTAAAACAATCTCAATTTAGGCAACAATTACCCCATTTTCAGCCAGCTAGATTTCGATCAGAACAAAGCTCTAGATTACAAAACCAAAATTCTAGAAGACCACAAAATAATAGACCTCAACAAAATATTAGAAACCAAAATGTTCAGCAACACCCAAAAGCAGGTAATTTTGGTCGACAAAGGCTTCAAAATCTTAGACAAAACAATGCTCAACAACAAAATTTTAGACAAAGCAATCAACAACAAAACTTCAGACAAAGCAATCAACAACAAAAACAATTTAAACAAAGTGCACAACAACAAAATTTCAGACATAATCAGCAACTTAGTCAGCAACAAAATAGACAGCAACAAAATTTGAACCAAAATGTACAAATGCCTGATCGGCAGCAAAATTTTAGACAAAACACTCCACAACTCATGCGACAAAATAACATTGTTCAACAAAATATTAGACAAAATCCACAAACCTCCCAAAGATTAAGAAATAATGTAAATAGTAATGTACAAATTACCAGACAACCTATCAAGTTAGTTCAACAAGAATTACTCGCGCCAATAGTATATCAATCGGACTACAAAACTATTGGTGAATCAGAATACAAGGCACAAAAACTGCAAGTGGAAAACTTCAATTCACAAAGGCTTCCAAAGTTTTCTCAGGCTCAATTCCAACGACAAGAATTGTACACTACCCCTCAGTCAGAAACAACTACCTCCAAAGTTGAACCAACAACCAAAAAGGTTAGAAATAGTAAAAGAACAAGAAGACCACAACCCCAGCAACCAGATGATGTAAGTGTTAATGTTTTTATATAAAAAATACTCATTCTTTGATAATGCTACTTATTTACTAATAATTGTATATTTCAGGATGTTGAGATTGGGCCAAACATTGCAGTATCAACAGCGGTAGCTGGGGAATATTATGTTTTGCAACAGGATGGAGTATTGCAGAAAGTAATTTATACAAATACTGGTGGTCAGCTGACTGGTCAAATTTTATCAAATTTGAGACTTGAAGACGTTGATCCGGTTAGTCCAATATATTCCATAAACGAAGCTAATCAACTAATACGAATTAATAAATAAATGAATATAAATATTTTATATATTGTATTGTATATTGAAAATAAATGTTATTGTATTCATTTTGTATATTTATTGGAATAAGAAATGTCATTGATCATGACAATACCCAAAAAAATCTTTTTTAGGGACAATATGGATAGTACTATAGTAACCACAATAGTTATGAAAGAAAATAGAAGTAACAGCACCCGAATAACTTGCGTTGCTCGGTTCTTCAGAACAATCTTTAATAGTATCAGAGAGTAGGTATATCTAGAGGTCCAACCCTGGGCAAATGTTTGAAACGGGATGACAAACCCCAACACCAGGGGTCGCTATCAAAGCCATCTAACAGCGAGGCATATAACTAAAATCAGTAGCAGTCGGCCGTCAGCTCTGCCGTCAGTGATTTTCGGACAGTAGCTGAAGCGCTGAAGCTCAAGCTACATTATGTTGAGCAGAAAACTGCATGTTTCATAATTTAAACTACCTAACCAAATTCGACGCGTCCCTCGCCCCCAACATCTCTTATATGATAATTGGAAGATGCCCATTTAATACCATTTGTCTTCAACCGCCGTTAGTGCCACAAATTTAGTACAATTAATTAAAAGCAATTTGTCATTTTTAATTGAGTCGGGGCTCGTTGTAAAAGCAATCGTCTGCGATCAAGTGTCAAATAACAGAAAAGCACATAAAATCCTCGGCGCAACACAAGACGCCGTCTTTTGTTTATCAGTCAAAAAATATTGTTGCAGCATTTGACGCCCCACATTTAGTTAAAAGAGTAAGAAATGTGCTACTTAAACGGAAGGACTTTTTGGTTGCTGGAAAACAAGTACTTTGGGATGACGTTATTCGCACGTATGAAATAAATAAAACAAATAGATTGTCTGATGCTCTAAAAAAAATTACAGATAAACACATGAAACCCAACCATTTTGAAAAAAATGAACGTCAGCCTAGCTACGCAAGTGTTCAGCAAAACATTTTATGATGTTATGAAAACGTGTGTAGCAAGCAAACAATTAATATCACCTACCGCGAACAATACCGCCGATTTTTTATTAAAGATGAACGATATTTTTGACCATCTAAACTCTAGAAGTAAATTTTCTTCAAATCCGGCAAAATGCGCTTTGTCGCATGCTGTGCCGATGAATGAAAATTTTAAATGTGCTATAGATTACATTAAAACCTGGTCGGTACAAAAAAAATAGACCATTTTGTTTTGATGGGTAAAAACAAACGATTATTGCCATTTTGGGACTGTGGGACGCCGAGAAAGATTCTGTAGATTATTTTCTGACAATTTCTAAAATAATCTCTAAAATAAGGCAAAGGCGTGGGTTTGATCCTTACCCATCGGCAGAACACTTTGGACAATCCTTACAAGCTGTAATAACTACGTCTCTTGAAAAATGCAGTGCAAAAGCGAACTGTGGGAACGATGAGGATGAGTTCTTATTTCAAAATAATGAAGATATTTGTAATCCTGAACTCCAAGGGACTATTTTATCAACAATAGGTCAACCCACTTCCTCAAAGTCATCTTCTTCCTCGGAAACATATTCTGATTCTTCCGAAGAATTAAATGTTTTAGAATCATGTTCAGTTAATTATTTTGCCGGCTATGCAACAAGAAAAACGATTTTCAGATTTTAATGCGACCAATGCAACCAAACTTGTCACACAGACAAAATATTAAACGATCAGAAAGAAATTCTAATTTTAAATCAAGATATTTCTCGAAAAATGATAAAATTGAATTCCTCTTTAGACCTCGGGAAGAAACATATCGCGTTGCTAAAGCTACTTTAACCTTGTATGACAAAATTATAACATACACGCCACATAGACGCAATATAATAACGTATATTTTAAATAGGGTTAATCAAAATATAGTTGTGTCCGATTGGTTCAGTAGATCAGATTGTTCGGTACATCGACAATTTTTTTTGAATATATTAATCCTAACTAAATTGCACAGCATAAAAAACTATTAAAACAAAATGTAACCTCGGAGGGTCCCCCTCGAAAGCGACCCAGATTGCAATAAAATATTAACAATTTCAAGAACAACAATTTTAACAATTTTTAAGTTACTATACAGGGTGGGCCATTGAAAACGAAACAGAGGGATTTTCGGATAGTTGAAGACGGATTCTCAAAAAACACTCGGACACGTCAAATTTGCTTGTGAGGAGGACACCTTTTACAAGAAAATTTGTAGACAAATCACTTACCCTTCGTACTGGGATCACAACCACTAAAATTCTTTTTTGTAAAAGGGCACGTTGGGGTAAGTTATACCTCATTGGAAAGCTCTTTTTGCCCTGAATACTAAACGGTTACCATTTTCCAAATTTATCCATTTGTTGTCGAGATTATTTAGTTTCAAGTTATGAACGCGTTCTTTCAAAAAACCACGTGATGCGGTCCCCCAGGTGAAATTTAGGAAACGATACGCGTCAGTCGTCTCGGAATCGATTGAAATTTTCGATTCCGTCGTGACCTGGCGGTTTCGACTTGACCTCTCTCCACACGAACTCCAAAACTCGGCCACAAAAAAATGGACCGCTTTTTCGGAGGCCACAGCGATGCCCCCCAGGCGAAAAGAATTTCTCTTTATGGGGAGCATCGCCGTGGCCTCCGAAAAATCGGTAAATTTTTATTGCGGCCGACTTCTGGGGTTCGTGTGGAGAGAGGTCGAGTCGAAACCGCCAGTTCACGATGTAATCGAAAATTTCATTCGATTCCGAGACGATTGACGTGTAGCGTTTCCTAAATTTCACCTGGGGGACCGGACCACGTGGTTTTTTTAAAGAACTCGTTTATAACTTGAAATTAAATAATCTCGACAACAAATGGATAAATTTGGAAAATGTTAACCGTTTAGTATTCAGGGCAAAAAGAGCTTTCCAATGAGGTATCACTTACCCCACCGTGCGATTTAAAATCTTAGAGGTTATGAGAGTCCCAGCGCGAAGGGGTTAAGTGATTTGTCTACATTTTTTTTGTAAAAGGTGTCCCCCTCACAAACAAAGTCGACGTGTCCGAGCGTTTTTTGAGAATTCATCTTTAACCAACCGAAAATCCCTCTTTTTCTTTTTCAATGGCCCATCTTGTATATGTAGATAGTTGATATTTTTAAGCAAATTATTATTACATATTCTGTTTTACCTCTTATTGTAGATTGGTTATTCGCTGTTTTTCAGCTATGCTGTTAATAATAATTATACTTCTGTTCATAGGAATTCTACTAACTTTTTATACCTTATTTCTTAAACAAACTTCCATGTATCATAATAAATAAAAAAGAAGTTCTATCTCGTAGTTTTATTTTTCAAGTATACCCATGCACCACTATTCCACCACTTATTCGACGCTTAAATATATCCATAAAAATTGGTTTCGTGGGGGTTTTGTTGTTATAAGCTGAATTATATATAAAATTGAAGCTTATGTACTGAGGTTTCAAAATCCCAAAGCCGTCAAAAATCGTCCGGTGCAAAAGGGCATTAAACTTAAAAATCGAGTTAGATAGATGTTGATCAAGAAGAAAAAAAAACCAATATTTTGATATATTTTTGATAAAAAGTTTTGTATAGCAAATATTTTTTTATAATTTTCAAAGATTACGATTCATTGTGTCGCTTACGGGAGAACGAAACTTAAACATCAATCAATATGTTAGTTTCAAATGGTTGAAAATTATTATAGTCAATTTTTTCGTTTCTATCGCGATATCTCCAAAATAAAAGCCCTAATCAAAATTTTGTATTTTTCAGAATATTTTATCTCATCCTTTGTGATCATATTAGTGTTAAATTTATAATTTTATGACTTACAATAAAAAAGCTATACAATTAAATGCAATGCGATGTAAATATTCAGCGCTCGGCTTTGAGCCGCCAATACGCGTCCCCACTCCAATAACACATCGTTTATTTCATGTTTCCTCGTAGCTCCATTGCATTTCCACACATAATGACACCCAGGATGCAGATGTGATCGTCGATATTATTGTTTAATATAATTTAGATATGATAGATAATAGTACATAATATAATATACATTATACAAGACTATATAACAGACTATATAACAGCTCAACCTAGATGTGATAAAGAAATATAATTACTTTTGTTTTCAAATTTGACCAAGGCTATAGATTAATTAGATAGGCAGATATGACGATGAAACGCTAAAAAACACAAATGATTAGTTTCTGATTTTTTTTCAAAATAAAAATTTTGAAAAATTTCGTAAATAGCCATTTCATAGGTAAATTTTTTACTTTGTAAAATGTATATAGTCTCATCTGGTTCTACGCTCAATTTTTTTGAGAACCGAGCTGCTTTTCTTGTCTATATCGCTCCACTATACGATTTTGGCGAAGTTTCAAACCTAAGATTTTATTGAGAAGCAGATGACAAAGTTTCCTTTAATCAATTCAGTGAGTTTTGCAATAGACTCATGATGTCGCCACTTTCTTAGTCCAAAGTGGGGCATTTGTTCCTCTTTGTAACACCTGTATGGCGGACAATATGAATAATAACAACAATATCTACAACAACAAGTAGGACGACCAGTGCAAGCAGGACTGTTATAAGCTTCACCTTTATTTCTTGTCATTTCTCTTTGTTCCATGGACTCATGGTGTTTACTCCATATTTTTTAGATTCGTCGTCCGATTTTCCTTTCCTAGCTTCCGAACTTTTTGATCTCTTTGTAGTAGAAATACGTACGCTTTCTTTCATTATTTTAATGGCTACAAATGATGTTTCTCCTGGTAACATATAAGGTCTAAGCATAGGTGGGCACAGTTAATCCAAAAATTATCTTCGTTAATCGTAAACTCGTTAAGCATCCTTATGGGATGGGATACATTGGTAAATAAAACAAAAACAAGTAGATAGATTAATTGATTTAATTATTACAAGCGACAGTAGCGATCCGCCCTGGTTTCGTGCGGGTAGCAGAACATATACGCACCTACTATGGAAGACTAACTAATATGGAAGAAAAAGGCTTTTTATTGTATTATTCATCGTCTTGGATTGGTCCGAGTATTCTACGCAATACTTTCCTCTCAAAGATATCTATTTTGTTGCGACTGGTGTGTGTCAAGTCCCAGGTTTTGCAGCCATATGTGGGTATTGGTCTGAGAATTGTTTTGTACATCCTTATTTTTGTGTATCTGTGCACGTGTTTTGATCGGAAGATATGTGCGAGAGCGAAGTATGCTCCGTTTGCCGCTGTGGTTCTGGCTCTTATTTCTGCTTCTTCGCTTCCGTTGTTTTCTAGGGTCGCCCCTAGATAATGGAAGCTGCTGACTTGGTCTAAGTTGTCTTGTGTTGTTATCGCCATTGCCGTTGTTCTTGCCTGCGTTAGCACTTTAGTCTTTGTTACGTTAATTTTCAGCCATATATGTCCTTGGCTGCTTCCTTCAGGAGGGTGTACGCTTTTTCTTCTGCGGCTTTGGTTCGGCTAATGATGTTGATGTCATCGGCTATGCCGCTAGCTGAACAGTTTTGTTAGTGAGTAAGTTGTTTCTGCCGATACCGGATTTTCTGACTACCCCTTCTAGCGCCAGGTTGAAGAGGGTCGTTGCTAATCCATTTCCCTGCTTCAGTCCCTGCGCTTATGTGAATTCTTCAGTTAGTTGTCCTTGTACGCGCACTTTTGCCTTACACTTTTCCATGGTCATGCGTACAAGTCTTGCCTGGTTTCCCTGGTAAGACTAGTACCTTAAGAGTCGTGTACAACTTTGTGCGATTGACCGAATCGTAAGCTTGTTTGAAGTCCACAAATATGTTGTACTCAGCACAATGCATTTGTTTTACATAGTGCATTTGAACATTTGTTTTATGGTGAATCGTTGTGGACCTGCCTGGTCTGAACCCGAGTTGACGCTGCTTTTACTTTTTCTTCAAACTGTATATATTTGGATGCATTTGTAAAGCGTCCTTTTCACATGTTGTTTAAGATTATTAAGACTAGACATGTGAGCCTTTATTGTACAAACTTTAGGCAACCGCAGTTTCTGTTCTCCAAGTTTTGATTGGAATGTAAAGTAATCACTCAAGTGCGGCCAAGGATTTGATTCAGCTTCAATTTCAGAGCTTTGCGAACTTTGAGTAGAAGTAGTAGAGTTCATGATGTACACTTGTAAATGTTACATCATCAGTTATTTCCAACAATAACCATCACAAACGAAAAAGATAAATAAATGAAGGTTGATAAAATATAAATGAAGTCGGTTAAAAATGATGGAGCTGAAAAGCTAAAGAAGTCTGGTAATAATAACTTGTCGTATTCACTCCCACGGAGCAAATAATATTCAACAGGGTCGCTTTATTTTTTTCGGCTCTATAGTTTCTCGGCTCTGGATTTTTGCTTTTTGAGCAACAGCCGGTGTGCCCGCGTGGCGCGTAATTCAAACAAAAAATGACAACATGTCAACAAACAACCAATTTAACGGACTAAAGTTAACGGAAGTTCAATTTAACGGAAGTTAACAAGAGCGTTAACATTTTCTTGAGTTAACTTTAAAGTTAATCAGTTAAGCATTTTGTTAACTTCATTAATTAACGGTTAACAGATTAACGAGTTAATACCAACCTATGGGTCTAAGCAATTCTTCTCCGTTTGGTGTTTGAGTGACTGGGTTAATTCATTTCCAATTCAGGCTCAATATGATCGATATAGAGTGACTCTGGATATTTAGACCTATGAAATGCAACATCCTCATTTGCAACAGAACTATGGATCGCAATGATGTCAAGTAATTGTTTCTGTTTTCTTGGTTCTTTTCATTTTCGAGTGGAGATCGATCAGTTTGGTTGTTAAACATTTATTAATAGCCAGTTTATTGAGGTAGCATTTAGTCAGCAAACTAAAGAGGATGCTGTTTAAATATTGAAGACAGCATTCGTGTGGAGTATCCACCAAAACAAAGAGCATTTCAACAATCTTTAATTGCAAGATGAGAGAGATCTTTCTCTTGCGTCATCTTCTATGCATAGATTTGCTAAAAGAGCGGTTGAAAAATCTGCTTCATAATTTGTAAAATTATCGTGCTTTGCTATTATGAAATTTAAATTAATACTAATATTGTTACTTCTTTTTATTGGTCCAGCTTCTCCGTTGGAGGTTGCTCATTATGGCAATTTTTATTTTTGACATCGCGGAACGGAACAGTTCCGCTGATGACACTACAAACTAATCTCTGCCCAGCCAAGATATGCGGCGTCGACCAGTACTTCACTTGCCTTAAATTTTTCCTTGAAAATATGAGCTGTTGCAAACCATATTTTTCGTTTCTGGAGATGTGGCCCGAAGTATTGTAACTCTCATTTCTTTATGATGAAGAGCATCTCAGTTTCTTGGTTGATTCTGCGAAGTACCTCTATGTTCGTTACTTTGTCCATCATACGACGGCAGACCCACATTTGGAAGGCCATTATCCTCTTTGTTGTTTCCTGGGTCAAGGTCCAACCTTCCATCCCGTATAGCAGAATCGGGTAGACGTAGCAGCGGGTCATTCTTAGTCTCAGTTCTATGCTCAGACCCGGAGAGGTCAGCATTTTCTTAAATACTGCTTTTGCCTGTTTGGTGCATGCTAAGACCTCTTTGCGGTTTGTCCACTCGTCATTTATCAAGGTTCCAAGGTATTTGTATTTGGAGATCTGTTCTATGTGTTCCCCGTCGACGTGCAGTTGGATATGCTCTTTGGTTTTTGTAATCAGCATGGCCTTCGTATTTGCCGTGTTCAGTTAAAGTCCGTAATGTCTACTTTTTGCGGATATGTTGGTCAACATGCGTTTGAGGTCTTCAATGTTGTCCGTCACCAGGACACGGTCGTGCTGGCGTTGAAATTGATACGGCCGTCCGCGTATCTGATGTTGTTAATTGCTCTGCCCTTTTCCTCAAATTTCTCTTCAAGCGCCTCACCGAATATAACTTCGGAGCATATGTTGAACAACATAGGGGAAAGAACACATCCTTACCTCACATCCTTTCTAATCTGGATGTCTGACCCCAGTATAAATTCGACACAATCTGAATAAGGCGGCGGTCGATATCCAGATTTGCCAATCATCATCATCAATCATTCATCATCATCAGTAGTGCTACAGCTTTACAGGGCTTCGACTTTATCCAGCCTCGTCCGCTATCCTTTCCGGTCTCTGGCAAGGACCTTCCTATTAGCTGAAACAATTTTTCTGGCATCCTCAGAAAGGCTGTCTTTCCATCTCAGCCTTGGTCTCCCTCTGCCTCTACTGCCGGTTGGTATGGCCTCAAAGTTTCTTCGTGTTTGCATGTTGTTGTCATAGCGTGCTATATGTCCTGCTCATCTTAACCTGCCAATCTTGATTGTTTTTATTATGTCTCTGTTTCCTGACCCTCTGTATAAGTTATAAAGCTCAAAATTATATCTTCTTCACCAGACGATATCCTCTTGGACGGCACCATAAATCTTTCTTAGGATTTTTCGTTCAAATGTTGATAGTAACGTCCGCCTCTGTCAATCATGACAGTCCGTCTCATCTGCTTTTGTTAGGGTCCAGGTTTCCGTGCCATAGATTAAAACTGGTACAATTAACGTCTTATAGATTCTGATCTTTGTGCTTCTCGAAAGGCCCGATTTACGTAAGTATTTTGACAGCCCAAAATAACAGCGACTGGCAAGCATTATGCGCCTTTTTATTTCTTTGCTGACATTATTACTCGCGTTTATCAAGGCTCCTAGATATACGACCTCATCTACTACTTCGATGTTATGTTATTCTCCAATTGTGATATTATGACTCGCGTCTCTCGCCCAGCGTTCTTTTGTGGCAGCCATAAACTTTGTCTTATTTGCATTTATTTGTTATCCCATATTTCTTGTGGCATTCTCAAAATTTACAAAGATTTCTTTTGCTTTTCGAGGAGTTCTAGTGGTCAGATCCATGTCGTCTGCGTATGCCTGCGCATGTGATGACTTATTAAAGATAGTACCTCTAGTATCCAGTTCTGCATCTCGAACTACATTTTCTAGTGCTATGTTAAACAGGAGACACGCCAGCGCGTCACCCTGCCTCACGCCTACAGTTGTTTCGAATGAATCTGAGGTTTCATTCTGTATTTTTACGTGGCATACAAATTTTGACATTGTCGTTTTTGTCAATTCAGTTAAGGTTTTTGGAATGTGTAGCTCATGCATAGCTTGGTATAACTTTGGTCTTAGAACGCTATCATAAGCTATCTTAAAGTCAATGAAAAGGTGGAACGTGTCGATATTGTATTATCTCTTCAATATAGTTCTTGTACGCATTAAGTCTTTCTTCTTCTTTCAGGGCATCTGTGTTGTATCTTAGTTCTTTACTTCCTCTGGTCTTTTTCACGCTGGAAATTTTTGCTCTTAGTATCGCACCAATCAGGTAATGGTCCGTGTCAAGGTTTGTTTCTCTGTACGTTCTAACATCCATGAGATTGGAGTAGTGTCTGCTGTTTATAAGTACATGGTCGATTTGGTTTTCAGTTTCTCCATTGGGGGATGCCCGTGTAACCTTGTGTATTCTTTTAAGTTCGAACGTTGTATTTACCCACTACTATGTTCTTAGAGGCCGCAAAATTAATAACCCTGTTTCCGTTGTCATTCAAATTCAAAAATTCAAAATAATTTATTTACATTATGTAAGAAACTGCAATAAGCAAGCCTAAATGAAACATGTAAAAAAAAATAATAAGTAATAATACAAGGAAATAATAGTAATAATAATATAAACTACTAGATAATTCAAATATGCGAAATATCTAGGCAATTTCTATAATTAAAATTGAAGGTTAGGAACTGAAAAATACAAAGAGCTTTAAAACAAAAACCATAACACAAAAGCATAATTAATAAAAATATATAAAGAAAAAATTAATTCTGATTTCTGTTCAGCGCAGCAAAATATTCCTCCATGCTGTATGGTTCTATATATGATGAATTCATATAAATATTTTTTTACTCGGTTGGTATTGTGCATTTGTTTGAATTTTTTTTGGTAGGCTATTGTATAGCCATATGAAACTGTAAGGAGCATTTTTTTCTGTCAGCGACAGTTTATGTTGGAGAAACTCGTATAGCTCTCTCGTGTATCTAGTTTCTCTTACATTTTGTTTCACATATTCCTTAAACTAAATTTTATGGTTAAATATAAACATAAGACTTTCAAAAACATATGTTCCTATGGTTGTTAGGATCCCAGCTTCTTTGAATTTCCCCCTACAGGAGTCGCTGTATTTCATGTTGCACATAATTCGAAGTGCTTGTTTCTGTCTTATAAAAATTCTTTTGATCTGAGCTCCATTACCCCAAAACGCTATACCGTAGCGTAGATGGCTCTGAAAATTTGGAAAATAAACCAATCTTAGGGTTTCCAAATTTAAATAGGGTTTTAGAGTACGCATTTTTTTTAGAATACCGCTCTATTCAGTTTGGTTGTCAGTTGACTTATATGCGTTGACCAACCCAGGGTCTCATCAATATAGATTCCTAAAAATCTTACTGAATGTTTAATCTCTATTGTGTCGTCACCTACCTTAATATCGTGTGGGTAGTCTAGAGTGCTACGATTCGTTTTAAATATAATTATATTAGTTTTTGTATTGTTTACCATCAGTCTATTTTTTGTTGAACCAATGTCCAATTTCGGTCATTGTTTTATTCGTTGTGGAGTAGATTTCATCCACTGTTCTGTTCATAATTAATAGACTAGTGTCATCTGCGTACTGGCTTATGTCGTTGCGTGTATTTATATTATAGTCTGGTAGGTCGTTGACATACAGGGTAAACAATAGAGGGCCCAATATGCTGCCTTGTGGAATACCTACGTTCAATGTCCTGGGCTGTGATAATAAACTACCATGCAAGGTCTCTAATTTCGTGATTTGCCTACGATTCTCCAGAAACGAGGCCATAAGCTTAAGAACTACTCCCCTTAAACCATATTTTTCCATCTTTTCTAAGAGTATAGTATGATCGACTAGATCATAAGCTTTTGTAAGATCCAATAACATACCACATGAAATTGTATGATTTTCTAAGTGATCTAAAACTTTTTTTATAAAACAATAACAAGCAGTGTCAGTATTTCGCCCTTTCGTGAATCCATTTTGTTTCTTATTTACACAATTAAACCTCTGTAAAAAAGTTGTAACTCTGGTTACCATAATTTTTTCCAATATTTTTGAAAAATTTGATAACTGACTTATTGGTCTATAGTTATTAATGTCATGTTTATCACCGTTCTTGTATACTGGAGTTATAATAGAAGTTTTTAGAAATGATGGAATAATTCCGTATTGCACTGAATTGTTGAATATGTGCACTAAGGGTTTTATTATATAGTCGCACGACGATTTTAACACTAAAACTGGAACCTCATCATAATCCGAACATTTTTTGTTTTTCAAACTTTTTACTATTATATTTAATTCCTGGATTGTTATTGGTTGTATAAACATTGAACTTGAATTTTGTTGTATTGCGTCGTTGTAGCTAGTTGTATGCATTCCATCTTGTAGAGAAGAAGCTCTATCAGCAAATTGGTTATTTATTTCTGTAGCGGTGGTTGTTGGGTATCTTCATATATGAAAGCATAAGAAGGCTTCTTTAAATGGTTAGTTCTCTGATAATATTCCACGTCGTTTTCTGCGTGTTTTCTGATATTGTGAGTTGTTTTTTATAAAACTCCCTTTTTTCTTATTTTATTTTAGATCTATAGTATCTGCGGAGATTATTGAAAATTCTTTTGAAATTGGGGTTGTGTTGTGCGACAATTTGTACTATTTTCAATTGTTCTTCTATCTTTTTCAGTTGAGGATTTGTGAAAATACGTCGTTTCCTATTCCTAATGTTAATCCTTGTCCTGGGGAAACAGTTGTTGAAGTAAGAGATATATAGCCATAAATGTATCAAATTGTTTGTTTACATCTTTGTCTTCAATTTCAAAAATGTCTTTCCAATTTTCCTTATTTGAAAATTCTAAGTATTGTTTCATGTTAATTTCGTTATAAAATCTAACAAATTGAAATTTTGTTTTCTCTCTATTATTATTAACCTCTAATTCCAATTTTAGTTCTTGTGCACAGTGATCAGTGATCAGATATGTGGTATTGAATGGTTCTTACACTGTATTTAATTTTGGTATTAACCACAATATTGTCTATACATGTACCGGTGTTTGGATGACTAATTTCTTTAAATGTAATTACAGCATTAAAAGATTCCAATAATGATTTAAATTGTTTGCAGAACGGTGAATTTTTAAAAATATCGATGTTAAAGTCGCCCGCTTTGATATATTGTTTTGATTCAGAACTCAATATTAGTAACATTCTGTGGAGATGGTTCAAGAATAATTTATAATTTGATAGTGGAGTTCTATATTCGCTAATAATTACAAGAACATGATCTTCAAAAACGGGTTCGATTGCCGCACACTCAGAAACGTATTTCTCCGCCGTAGTGTTTATGTCTTTACGTGTTTTCCATTTTATTTTCTCTTTACAATAGATCGCTACTCCGCCGTGTTCACCTTCTGTTCAGGAGAAATGCGAGGCCAACTTGAAATTTTTCAAATTTATTACACTTAATTGTGACTCACTTTTCCAGTGCTCCGTCAGTGTTAAGTACTTACAATCAGGATTTTCCTCTAGCATTCGTTCTATCATATCAATAGAGTTTCCAATAGATTGAGAGTTTTGGTTGATAATACTTAAATTGACTATTTTATGTAAATTCAAATTTCTACTCTTAATATCTGTTGGCCTATCTATGTCGAAATTTTCACAGTTTTTTACTGTTGTTGATTGGTGTTGATTTAGGTGTGTCTGATTTATCAGCAATATTTGAATTTATGAGATTCACAGATGTATTTGCATGCTGCAATAGACACTGATTATTCACTTCAGTTACGACAATTTTATTAGTAAGTTCGGTAATCTTAGCAGTAATTTAGCTTCAATAACCTCTAGCACCTTTTTCATTATTTCTGCTATTATTTCCTTAAAACCGGCACTTGACAGGTAATCTAAGATGCACTGTCCATCTACTACCTTGGACCTTAGTTCTCTCGACATTATTACAACACTTGTCGATATAAACTTTAAAGTTAATTCTATTTGTCTCACTAACTGCTTTCACGACTGCTCGCTTTGACGGTCGGACGGAGACTCTTTCATAATGGAGGCTGTGTCTACCAATATTCTCTGGTATATTTCCTCTTTGCCAATCTAAGCAGCCATGTCAACAATACTTATTTTAATGTCGTGTGTTGCGGTTTGATCATAGGCACTTTCTAACTGATCATAGTATAGGTTTTTATCATCTTCTGATTTATCGTCAGTTGGTGCATGCATGTACATTAGGGTGGAGCACGGATATATGCAAAAATATTTTTTTCGAGATTTAAAGTTGTAATAGGGGGATTAGTGCATTATATTTAAGGTAAAATAAATATAATTTTTGAATAAATTTGATGAATATCTTCTGCCTCCGCACTGACCTTAAAAATTTTAATTTAATGATAAAAGTCTAGTACAGTTATGACCAAATATTAAGCTTAATTTAATGATAAATGGGTGATAAATGATACAAAATATATAATTATGATACAATACAATATATAATTAAGATATATATTATTAACCCTTAATCAAAAATACAACAATTTTTTTTACAATTTAATTTGCTCGAAAATCTCTTTTTGTCTCAAATTTAGGAATTACGTTCCGTGATTCCAATTTGGCTTTTATTGCACCTAATCGTGACTTTTTTGTGCATTGAGAAGTGGCAGCTATCGTCGTCAATTTTACAGCCCGTTCAACAGCTTGAGTATGGCATGGAAGCCTTAAAAACAACAATTCACCCTCACCACCTGATTCAGCGATAGACTGAATTTCTTGGTCGGTCAGGTTTTTCATAATCGGTGGTTCACTTAATATTTCTTGCCAATTTATTAAATCAATGTATGTTGAAGCATTGAAACTTATAGGCGGCACTTCAAACATTATAGGTGTTGAAGTTTGAGGCATCCTGCGTGCCTTTAATATGCGCCGGGCTGCCAGTTCTCTAATGTGCTTTCTATCATCAGTTATTATTGCAAGGAATATTGCATGGGATTCTAATTCGAGCGGTTGAGCGGAGCGGACGTGTTTTGTGAAGCGAGTTTTACGGATTGAGTTTTTTATTTGTGACGCGTAAAAACGGCGCGCGATAAGGAAAAAAAAGGAAAGAAAAAGAAAAAATGAAAAAAAGTGAGAGTGAAAGCGACCGAGACGAGGATTATAAAAGGAAAAGAGAAAAGGGAAGAGGGTCAGAAGAAAGGTTGAACCCCTTTCAAAAAAGTAAAAAACTGGAAAGATCACCGGCTAAAAAGGAAATGGGTGAGGAAATGAAGATGCTGAAAAAAATTATGGAAGATATAGGGGAGATAAAGGAAGAGAATCGGAAGATGAGCCGGGAAATGGAATATTTGAAAAATATGATGCGTGAAAAGGAAGAAAAATGGGAAAGAGAAAAGACAGAACTAAATGAAAAAATTAAAAGACTGGAGGAGAAAATGGAAGAGAAGGAAAAAATAATGAGAAAAAAGAATATTGTTGTGACGGGACTGGACGAAGGGGAATGTGAGAACGAGAAGAATCTGGAAGAATGGATAAAGGCAGAATTAGAGGTAGAAGTGACGGTGAAAGAGATGTATAAAGTAAGTGGAGGGAAAATGCTAGTGGCGGAACTTGGGACCTGGGGTGAAAAGCGGAAAGTTATGGAAAATAAGAGGAAACTAAGAGAAAAAAGCGAAAAGAGAGTATACATAGACGACGATCTGACAAAGAAGGAAAGAGAAATACAGAAGGAATTAAGAGCGATAGCCAAAGAAGAGCGACAAAAAGGACGGTGGGCGAAAGTCGGTTATAAAAAGATATGGATAGACGGAAAAGGCTTTAAGTGGGATGATGAAAAGGGGGAGTTAAACACAACAAATTTTTGAATAAGAGCACAAGGAAAAGACGACAGGACAGAAAACGGAAAACGAACATGGAGAGGAATAAGGAAGAAACGGAGCAGTTAAGAATAGTATACTGGAACACAGCGGGGATAAAAAACAAAGACAATGAGTTTTGGGAATATTTGGGAAAATTTGACGTAGTGGGATTGGTAGAAACGTGGGTGGAAGAGAAGGGGTGGGAAAAATTGGAAAAAATAATGCCGAAAGAGTTTAAGTGGAAGTGTCAATTTGCAGAGAGGGTAAGCAGGAAAGGGAGAGCTAAAGGGGGGATAATAATGGGAGTGAAAAAGGGTTTGGAAGAAGAAAACAGAACCGAAGCAAAAGAAGAAAGAGGCATTATGGAAAGAACGGTGAAAATTAGACAGAAAAAATGGAGAATTATAACAATATACAGCAGAAGTATGAAAGAAACGAAGAGAATGATAGAAGAGCGAGTAAAACAGCAAGACGAGGGAACTCTGGTGATTGGGGGGGACTTTAACGCAAGAATTGGAGGAAAGGGAATACGGCTAGAAGAAGATCAAACAACAGTAGAAAGAAGACCAACAAAAGACGCAACAGAAAACGCCGAAGGGAGACTACTGATTAGTCTAGTAGAAGAAAGAGGGTGGGACATACTTAATGGAAACAGTATAGGAGATGAGAAAGGAGAGTACACATATATTGGACCAAGAGGGGAGACAGTTATTGACTATGTTATGGTGAATGAAGAAGCATGGGATGAAATAGAACAATTCAAGGTGGGAGAAAGAATCGAGTCGGATCATATGCCATTGGAAGTGAAGACAAAAGGAAGAGAGAAAAATAGAAGAAGTGAGAAGGATGTTAGAAGAAAAATTGTCAAGAATATCTGGACGGAAGAAGCAATAGAAAATTATAGAACAAGACTTAGGGAGGCTAGATACGAAGAGGAAGGGATAAACGAAAAAGTGAAAGAACTGGGTGATCACGTAAAAAATGCAACAGAAAAAAAAGTGATAGAGACAAGAGTGAAGGTGGGGTCTTGGAAAAACGAGTGGTGGGATAAAGAATGCAGGGAAGGGAAGCAAGCAGTAAGAAAGAAATTAAGAAATTGGAAAAGAGGAATAGCAAGTAATGAGGATTACAAGAGAGCACGCAAGAGGTACAAATTAGTATGCAAGGAGAAGAAGCAAAAGAAATGGATGGAAGAAGAACTAAAGATGAAAGGCATAAAGACGGAAGAAGAGGTATGGAAATACATAAATAGGGAAAGAAAGAAAAAAGTAGAAAGAGTGAGTAATAGAATTACTATGGAGGAATGGAGAAAGTACTTCAGTCAGCTGCTGGGTGGTGATGAAATCAGACAGGAAAAGAAAAAGAGTCAACACAGGGTGGGAGAAATAGAAGAGATAACAAGAGAAGAATTAGAACAACAACTGAGTAAACTGAAAAAGAAAAAGGCACCGGGGAGGGACGGTATACAGAATGAATCGTGGATATATGGAACTGAAAGGGAAGCTGACAGGCTGTTGGAGATAATGAATGGAGTGTGGAAGGGAGAGGGCTTCCCACAGGAGTGGAAAGAGGGGATAATATGCCCCATATATAAGAAAGGAGAAAGGGAAACAGCAAGCAATTACAGGGGGATCACGATGCTCAATACGGCATATAAGATATATGCAATGATTGTAGAAGAGAGATTGACGAAGGAATTGAAGGAGCGAGGTGTGATACCAGACGGACAGGCGGGATTTAGGAAAGGGAGAGGGACCATGGATAATGTATACATCTTGAATCACATAGTAGGGAAGGAGATAAAAAAGAAGGGCGGCAAGATGTATGCATTATTTGTGGACCTGAAGGCGGCCTTTGATAATGTAGCAAGAGAGGCACTGTGGGAATGCCTGAGAAAGAAAAGGATAAAGGAGCATCTGATATCAAAATTAGAAGAGATTTATGAAGAAACAATAAGTAGAGTGAGAGTTGGTGAAAGGGTGAGCGAAGGTTTTAATACGCATAAGGGAGTGAGACAAGGCTGCCCACTAAGCCCCAGCCTGTTTGCTGCATTTATTGGAGACATAGAGGAGATGTTCAGCAAGGCGCAGACGGGTGGGTTTGTGGTGGGCAAAGAAAAAGTGTGGTCCCTAACCTACGCGGACGATTTGGTGGTGCTAGCGAGAGACGAGAAAGGGATGAAAGAAATGATAAGAAACATGGAGAAATATATGAGGAGGAAAAATCTGACAGTGAATGTGGAAAAGTCCAAGATGATGGTGTTTAGAAAAGGGGGTGGCAGGAGAAGAGTAATTGAGTGGAGATGGGAGAAGGAGAAAATTGAAGAAGTAAAAGAATTTAAATACCTAGGGTACGTGTTTAATGAGAGAAATACTGAAACAGCACACATGAGAGAGTTAGTAAAGAAAGCCAATAAAATACTAGGAGTGGTATGGGGAATAGGAGAGAGAAAATTTGGGCACGACTATAGAAGGAGAGTGATGATGTTTGATAGCCTAGTGAAAAGTGTGATGATGTATGGAGCGGAAATATGGGGATGGAGAGAGCAAGAAGGACTGGAAAGGGTGCAAGAAAAATATTTGAAATGGGTGCTAGGACTAGGTAGAGAGACCCCGGGCTATATAGTGATGGAGGAAACAAAGAGAGATGGAATAAGAATAGAAGCAGGAAAGAGAGCAATAAGTTTTGAGGAGAGAGTGATAGAGAGAGGAGAGTGCAGAATTCTGCAAGAGTGCCTCAAAGAAAAAAGAAAAGAAATAGGAAAGGGGGTGTGGAAAGAGAGGGAAGCATATCTAGAAAGAAACGGGTATGCAGGAGCGGAGATAGAAAGAATGAGAGAGAGAGGTAGAGTAATGACAGAGGAATTGGTCCAGAGAGATAGAGATGTGCAAAGGCAAGAAAGGAGAGCAAGAATTAGGGAGTCTAGGTACAATGGGAAATATGAAAAAATAATAACGGAAGAACTGCCAAAGTACCTAGGAAGAGAAAGTAGAAAAGAGAGAGTGACAATAGCAAGATTCAGATGTGGAAATGAAGAGAAAGATAATAAATTTTGGATGGAGGATAGGAATAGAGTATGCAGGATGTGTGGAGAAAACAAGGAGACAATAGAACACCTGCTGAACGAATGTTCAGAAATGAGAGAAAGGGACGAGTGTAGAGAAGAGATTTTAAATGAGGATGGAAGAGGGATAGATTGGATGAAGAAAGTGGAGGAGAGAAGAAGAGCAATATGTGGGGCGGGAAGCAGGTAATCGGTTTAGGGATTGGAATTTAATGGCTTTCTTATTTTTTGTTTTTAGTTTGATTAGTATGATTCTTTTTTTTTTCTTTCTCTCTTTTTTTAATTTATATTATGTACAATATTTGTATATTAATTATATATGTACTGGATTTTGATGATGTAAAATTTTGGAACCAATTTATAAACCCGTAAGGGTAATAAATATACATAATACATATTGCAAGGAGTATGTTCTCAGGATGTGCAAAATAGCCATTGCGTTGAATCACGGGATCAATCACCTTTTTTAGATCCTCTGACAGGTACCTGGAGGCCTTAATTATGTTAAAAAGGTGTCGTGTGCCATCCTTGCATGATGGTTTATTTTTAATGTAAAACCAAGATGGTGCGTAAACTTTTACAACAAATGTAGCCAAAGTTGTCAAGTTTTCTGATGGTGTCTCTGTTGTTACATAAAAACGTAGTATTCGGTTAGCACGTGTGAGCCAACGGGCATGTGACATTTTACCTGGGGATTTGTTTTCCAAATCTTCTGGAAAATCACCTGAGAGCACGCTGAGACAATCTTGTGTAGGTACTGTTGATCTGTACTTAAATTTTGAGCCATTTCTGGAAGCAATTCTCCTTCAATATGCTGAAATTTTTTAACAGGCAATTGTTCACAAGTCTCGAGTGCTTTTCCCAATGTTCCAGTGTAAGACTTAGGCCCCGAAGTACCCCCGTCAAGATGAAAAAACAAGTGTCTCAAAGGAAGTTCGTTCATGTGGAGTAAACAAATTATCCACTGGAGTGGTTTTTGTAGCCTTTTTTCGAGCAGTCTTATAACACCCCCATACCTGCCAGTATTTACATTGATACCATCACAACCTATTGCCATAAGATGGTGTTGGGGCATTCCTTCATGTGATAGAAACTTTGTCATCGCAGTTTCTATTCCTTTAGCTGAACCAACGTTAAGTACTACGTACCCCATGTAAATAGATCCTGGCTCTTGAATTAGTGAAATATGCTCCTCAACTGTCATAGTCCTGTAGCATTTACCACCTTTTTTAATAATCTTCAACGTTTTGTCTTTTCTCCCATCAAAATATAAAGCAGACAGTTTTGGGATTGCGATCTCCATCATTAACTTTTGTCTAGTTTTAGTTCTCTCTCTTCGTACTTTATGTCTGTCAATGACCTCGACATCAGACTTAATGTCAAATAAAATAGACGACGCAATCGCTGCTGCTGCTCTATCTGATACTCCATACCTATCGCAGGTCTTCGATAACGTAGTAAAATCGACGCATACTTTCTTTTTCTTTTTCTTCGGAATGCTTTTTTTATGGTGTTAGTGGAATTATCTGAACTACTACGACTTTCAGACGCTGACGATACCGGAGAAGTACTAACTTCTATAACAGATGACGAAGTATTTAAGGCTGTAGTTGCGCGGTTTTCTAGTTCCTGTTTCGTTTTTAGGGTCTTTTGCAACTTCTTCGTAACAATTACGTCGATTCCACCTATTATCATACTTCTAGAGGTTCTTTGATCAATTAAAAAAGTGTTCTTGTTTGGGAACCTTTTTATCCTTACGACAGATACATTGAAGAAAATCTTTACACTTGCATGCTGCAATATGAAAAAGTACCTTACTACTTTGTCGAAATCTTTCTAACTTTTCCGGAGAGAGCCTTTTGACAGACTTGAGTAGGTTTTTGCATTTTAAATGGTATGCTTTTAACATTTGTACGACTCTTGTTCGTGTTACTATCGGAATAGATGCAGTTTGCCATATATTTTCAATTCTTCTATTCTATTTTCTGGATGTCACTATATCTGCTATTTCTGAAAATGTGGGCTCTTTTGCAGTTTCCAATTGCAACTTTAGTTGATGTCTTGTCCATTCATACTATTTTATTACATCTTCGTAAGTAGGTAGAATATTGTCTTTTATCTCACAAATATCACCAAAGATAGGACATTTAAATACACTTCGTGTTCTTTGCATGTTTTTACAAAACAAAATTGAGGTTAGGTTACTTGTTAAATAACTGGCGAAAGTCTAATTCGAGCCAAAACCAATAGTCCACTGACGACGCGAAAAGTGTTCTAATTATCCCCTCCTGCGCTCCCTCACTCCTCTTATTTTATGTTATAAACTTAAGATCATGCATTTTTTTTGTTTCGTATCGAAAATAAACTGTAGTTATAAATAATTTCTGGGAATAAAACACGTCTATTTATTAAAATATACTAAAAGTACTAAAAGTCTAAAAAACATTTTTTTTCAAATATTCAATGACGTTGCGGAGGCTATTACTTTAAATCAAATCAAATAATATTTTGCACGGATTAATTTGAGTCTAAAAGGCACCGATTTTTCACTATTAGATCACTCACAACAAAAAAATAATATTTCGCTCCACCCTAATGTACATTCTTAAAAAATTATAAACTCCGTTAAAATTTTGAAATTACGACGAATGATAGGATAGGAATAATGACGAGCTTAGGATATTACTTCTAGAAGAGAAGAATTAGCTGCCCGACTTCTCATGATTTTTAGAAAATGTTAGTTAACTGAATTTCTCTTTTTAGAGAAAAAGTACTAATTTACCGATTCTTAACAATAAGCTACAAGGCTTTAAAAAAAAAATTGGACCAAGAAAACGGACCAAGAGCTTTGGACAAGGAAGCACAAGCATGTTTATTTTCTGCATGAACTTCAACTTTCAATTTTCTCCTTTAAGGAGGCGTCAACATACCCCTCCGCAACAGAAGAAGACTTCCATTCACCATGATTTTTTATTGTCAACAAATCACTACCATGGTTAGAAACAATGTCTCTGTATAAAGATCGGAGTTTGGTAATTTGAGAAATGTCGCAATGTCTTTTGATATTCTCCCCATAATATTAATACCAATTGGACTATTAATAAATGACCGTTACGAAAAATTATGTGTAACATTATTAGGATGTAAGCATATTTTTTAATTAATTCAATCCTATAAGGAACTGTAATTGCGAACATTCTTGGAATGTAATTTTTGGTTTGATGGAATCGGATATGTATTCTATGTCGTCGACAGACATATCCGTTAATTCCTGACGCCTTGATGGTTTATACTTCTTACGCTGTAATTCGAAGCAAGCAAGTAAAACATTTTCCGATACAACTGTAACATTATTTTCATTGCACCACTCGTTAAATTTACTATATTGCTTTTCATATCGTGGACGTGATATATCCAGCAACAAATTTCTCACCGTATTTGCAGCAATTTGATGAATTTCAGGTGAACTACAAGATGCTTTCTCACCCATTTTAATTTTAACCTTTAAATTAATTTTAAGTGACAGTGAAATGTCAATTATCAGTGTTACCAATCACCATACAATCTTCTAAATATATATGGGCGATTTTTTTATTTAGAAATGGCACAAAAGGGCACAAAATAGAAAAAATACTATAGAAATATCGTTCGTTAGGCGTTTTTCAGTACATGTCCATTAGAAAACTCCTCGCTACGTTCGTAGCGAAAATATGACACTCTGATTTTCAGTGCCAACCTTGAAAAAATTAACTCATAACAGCACTCGACGATCCAAAACCGTACGCATAAGAGTTCTGTTATGAGTCCATTAAAGACGCAAAATAGAAAAATCATTTAACAGATTCAATTAACTGCTTTGAAAAGTAGTATACATATATATGTATACACAAAGCAACTTTTTTTTACGTAACCCTATTCTAAAAAAAAATGAGGTGCCGTGGTTAATCGATATGTGTTGTAGGGGAGCCGCGACATCAAAAAGTTTAAGCAGTGCGCTAGAACATCCTAGAGGAGAAATAAACTATGCTACATTATGCATTATTTAAAATATATACTTCTCCTGCAAATAAGAAGTTTAAAAACAAATTTAAAAACAAATGATAGTAAATAGGTTTCATAAAACGAAGTTTCAGATTTAATTTTTTTAAAGAAAATTATGTCTAATGGTTTAATAGTAGTGTCTGGTTTAGTCTGATCTTGTATGGACCTCTCTGGTATTGTCTGATATTGTCTGGTATTGTCTGTCCTGTATGGTCTTGTTGCATCGTGTCTTATGGTCTCGTCTGGTCTTGGCTGGCCTTGCCTGGTCTTGTCTGGTCTTTTCTAGTCTTGTCTGATCCTATCTAGTTTTGTCTGGTCTTGTCTTATCGTGTCTGGTCTTTCCTGGTCTTGTCTGGTCTTGTCCGATCTTGTCTGGTTCTGTCTGGTCCTGTCTGGTTCTGTCTGACCTTGTCTGGTCCTGTCTAGTCTTGTTTGGGCTAGTCTGGTCTTGTATGGTCTTGTCTGGTCTTGTCTGGTCCGGTCTTTTCTGGTCTTCTCTGGTAATGTCTGGTCTTGTTCGATCTTATCTGGTCTTGTCAGGTCGTGTCTGGGCTTGCCGGGTCTTCTCTGGTCTTGTATTATCTTGTCTGGTCTTGTCTGTCTTGTCTGCTCTTGTCTGGTCTTGTCTGGTCTTGACTGGTCTTGTCTGGTCTTGTCTGGTCTTGCTAATCGTGTTAATCTTGTTTGGTTTGACTTGTCCTGTCTGGTTTTGTCTGGTCTTATCTGATCTCGTTTGGTCTCATCTGACCGCATCTGACCTCCTGTAGTCTCGTCATGTTCTTTATGGTATTGTCTGGTCTTATCAATTCTCGTCTGGTCTTGTTCGGTCTTGTCTGGTCTTGTCTTGTCTTGTCTGGCCTTGTCTGGTCTTGCCTGGCCTTCTGAGATCTTATCTGGCCTTGTCTGGTCTTGTATCATCTTGTCTGGTCTTGTCTGGTCTTGTCTGGTCTTGTCTGGTCTTGTCTGGTCTTGTCTGGTCTTGTCTGGTCTTGTCTGGTCTTGTCTGGTCTTGTCTGGTCTTGTCTGGTCTTGTCTGGTCTTGTCTGGTCTTGTCTGGTCTTGTCTGGTCTTGTCTGGTCTTGTCTGGTCTTGTCTGGTCTTGTCTGGTCTTGTCTTGTCCTGTCTGGTCTTGTCTGGTCTCATCTGATCTCGACTGGTTTCGTCTGGCCTCATCTTGGGGGCCTCATCCAGGCGACACTTGACGAGACCACGTCTGCTCTCGTCAAGTGTCGCCTGGTCTCGTCTGTGCGTTTCTGGTATTGTCTGGTCCTGTCTGGTCCTGTTTGGTCTTGTCTGCTCTCCTCTGGTCTTGTCGTGTCTTGTCTCGTCTTGTCTGCTCTCGTCTGGACTTGTCTGGTCTTGTCTTGTCTTGTCCTGTCTGGTCTCATCTGATCTCGTCTGGTCTTGTCTGGCCTCATCTGATCACGTCTGCTCTCGTCTAGCCTCGTCTACTCGTTTCTAGTATTGTCTGGTGCTGTCTGGTCTTCTCTGGTCTTGTCCGCTCTTATTCGGTCTTATCTGGTCTAGTCTGTTTTTGTCTGGTCTGGCCTGTTCTGGTCTTGTCTGATATTGTCTGTTCTTGTCTGGTCTTGTCTTTACTCGTCTTGTCTGGTCTTTTCTGGTCTTGTCTGGTTTTGTCTGGTCTTGTCTGGTCTTGTGTGGTCTTGTCAGGTCTTGTCTGGTCTTATCTGGGCTTGTCTGGTCTTGTCAGGTCTTTTCTGGTCTTCTCTGGTCTTGTTTGGTCTGAGAAAAGATTAGAACAGGATAATCTTTTCTGGTCTGGTCTGGTATTGTCTCGTCATTTGTAGACTTACCTGTTCTTTACAATTCGCGTCTGGTCTCGTCTAGTTTTGTATAGTCTTGTCTGACCTTATCTGATCTTTTATGTTTTTTCTGGTCTTGCCTGGTCTTGCTTGGCCTGGTCTGGTCTTTTTTTTTTGTGTTGGACGTAGGAAGCACCTTCGTTAAGTTGACAAGTGGCCCCCCTGAACTTCACGTACATCCCGAAACCGCTCTTCGCATATCTTCATGATGCCGCTGTACTGGAAAAGGTATTTCCAAATCTGAATTTCTTATTTACAGCAATCCTTACATCCCCCGTTCACTTTTTGTGTTTAGGGGTTCAGGGAGTTTCAGTTTGCCACAGTTTGCTGTATATTTCGTTGGATTTGGCGCGTGTCTTGCGCTGTTCGTTCATCCTGTACTTTTTGTCTTAGAATGGCTCTTATAAAGTTGTCGGTGATACTCCAGCTGTCCTTGTCCATCTATAGACGCATCTATAGACGCATCTATCATTATTAAGCTCTGCCTATGCGGAAGAGGTACTTTTTAAAGCGCCCGTGTCCACTTACGACCTATAATTAATAGTACATAGTACTTAGTATACTTAGTATAATTAATGTACATTGTACATTAATTATACTAATGTTGAAGAATTTTCCTTTTATTCTAATCACGCACAAATTCTCATTAATAGCTTTAAAAAGCCTATTACTAGCTGCCTAATTCTTTCCGTCACCACAAAGCCAGTACCAACAATTGATGTTGAGTGGGATGACAGCTGTAGTATAGATCAGTTTTTCTTATGCGCATTTCATGTATTGCAACAACGTCAGCTCCATATCCTACTCTTTGTTCTTTGAACTGTCGCGAATTATCACGTCGCTGCTAGGTATTCTCATATATGCGACACTCTGCTAAGCTAAGATTATTTGCTGCAAACGTCAAATCTGTAGTTTCTCTACATTTCAGGTTGTTATATTTTCAAAATGTCATGTTCATCAAGTTCCGATGATGGTTTTTTCGTCTTAGCCATGAGTTATGAAAATGAGAAATTAAAAGAAATTAAAAGGAAGGAAAAGAAAATATTGGGTGCATCGGATCTTAAGAACAAAACTAGTAGAAGGAGAATTCCATACTCTCTTCAAACAATTACAAGAGTCTGTACTAACGAGTCTCATCTAATTTTAAAGAAATTTCTTTTCAAATTAAATCTACTAACCTGTGTTGATTACTGTAATTTTTATTTTGTAAGTCATACAGTTCAACATAATCAGCCACTAGAGCGATCAATTCCTCTGCTTTTTCGTCATTCATTCCATTCATTTTCAAAAACACGCCGTTTTTGACACAATCCGTCATTCGAATCACAAGCAAAATTTCCAAACGTCATGCGATGCGCGACAAAACGTAAAAGAATGCTCACGAAATAAGTCGAATTCCGACTTTTAGCAACTGTCGCGTAGCCATAGTGCCCATTGAAAACAATGTAATCATTATTTGACAGACGATTTTGTGTAACGTCGCGTTGCTGTGGTCGCGTATATGAGAATCGGCCTTTACGGTATAGGGTTCGAACATTCCATGAAAAGAGTTTTAAGTCATTATCCTTTAAACGGTGCTTAGGTCGTAGTCGATCGGCAAATCCGGCTTTTTCTGCTTGAGACTTCGTAACAATGTTTTTTTTACGGAGTGAGTTGTTAGCCCACTGCCAACCCCCTTTTCTGGGGGCCATTTCACCCGCTCTCGTTTGTCCCTGACCCAATCCACCCTGACCCAACCCACCCGGGTTGGTTACCGGGTCTCTGTTGGGTTACTCAGGTTAACAGGGGCACCAGCGAGTAGGTGAGAGTAGGGTTTGAGCAGCAGACGCTAGGTGAGGCAACCCGGAGGCGGCCTCATATGTTCGCTTACTACCCCATTAACCCCCCCCCCCCCCCCAAAAAAAAAGGCTTGCTATAGTCAATAAACCAAGCAAATACGTCTTTATTGACATCACGGCACCGCGGAACCAATATCCCAAATGCATGTAGCGCTTCCCTGGTACCAAAGTCGATAGATTCTTGAATGAATTATTCTAAGGAACACCTTCAATACGTGACTCATCAAGCTTATCGGTATGGGGACGAAAGTTGACGCTAGCCACTCGGTTTGTAAAATGCCCGTTTTGTAGATTGTGTTCATTAGCCCGGTTAGAATGCTGATTTTATCGTCATCTACCAGCTTGAGCATCTCGCTATAGATTCCATCTGATACCGCGGCCTCGCCTGTTTTGGTGATCCTTACGGCATGTTTCACTTCGCTGTTTACAATTTCAAGGCCGTTCTCATTGAAGTGGTCTAAATTCTAACAGACCTGATCTGTTGTCATTAAATAGTTTCATGACATGTTCTTTCCAAATTTGTAGTTTGTCATTCAAATCTAATACAATATCTCCATTCGAATTTTTTAGTATTGTTGTTCTTCTGGTTTTTCTTCCTGTCATTTCACGGATCTTTTCATGCACATTGAAAATGTCATATCTCTTTTGCAGGTCCTCCATTTCGCCACATTGTTCTATTAGTTGCTGCTCTTTTGCTTGACGTCTTTTTCTTCGTGTCTATTTTTGTATGATCGCCGTTCATCTATTAATGCAAGAATTTCAGTTGTCATCCATTTCTTTCTCTGTTAATTGTTATTAGAGCCATCAATTTTGCTCTGTGCTCTGTAAAATACCTCTTTTACATTGTTCCATACTTCGTTAATATTTCCGGTGTCTCTTGTTGTATCTGCATTGAGCTTGCCCAGACCATCGTTTATACTATCTGATGCTTTCTTCTGTACTGCTGTGTCCCTTGAGACTGTGAGGTGCCGATAGTTTTATTTGTAGGTTTTCGTGTTTTCTTGGCTTTCAGCTTTACATTTAGTCTCATTACTACTGGGTTATGATCAGATGCCACGTCTGCACCGGAGTATGTTTTTACCGATTTTACGTCGTTCTTAAACTGTTTGCCTATCAGTATGTAGTCTATCTGGTTGCGTATAACGGACAGAATATTGTTTATGCACTGAAATATACACTAACTGGAAGGAGCGCTGGCCTTTTGACTTGTGCGGACCGACAGAGAGGTCCCAAGTACCTCCCTTCATCCTTGTCTAGCCAACAGTGTAGACAGTGTAGTCGAAAGTGGGGAGGATGTGATACAGTCAGAGCGAAAAGCTAGTTGTATTGAGTTGTATCAAGAAAGACAGTGAGATCGAGTGAGAGGGAAAGTGATTTTTCTTTTGCACTGTACTAGTCGAAGACAGAGCTATACGAGATACATCTTGTGATGATCTCTCTCGGCCCGCACAAGCTAAGAGGCACGGCTCGTTCCAGTTAGTATATATTAGAGATGAGCATGGGTCGAGTTTCTCGTCCCAGATCCCATCCCGTGGGACGTATCCCTGTCACTGTCCCATCCCATCACATTTTCGTCCCACTTTCTCATCCCACAAATGCAACATTTTCGTCCCATCCCATCCCATTCATCCCATCCCATCCCGGTCTCGCGGCCGTGAATGAATGGGACTCATCCCATTTTTCCCATACTGCAGACTTTGTTTTCGGTTTTTCGTCAATGAGTAATTCTTTTTCGTCGCAAACGGATCGGAAGATTTTTCAGGAACTACATCGTTATCCTAGAAATCTCCTGAGCTGGACATGCATTAAAATTTTAAAATTAAAATAGGGCTTTTCTTTTTCACAAAAGAAAAATAGCTTCCGAATTGCGCAAGCGCGATTCGGTAACCGACAAACTGCCGCGCCGAGTCGTGAAAAACTTAACTAAACCCTGCACAAAAAAGATATGCGCTGCAAAAAAAAAACAAAATCTAGAAACAGCTAACAAAAATACAGTGATTTGTATCCGGAAGCCTACTTGTGTCTACAAACAAATGAAAATAAAAATATTCTTATATGAAAGCAATTAATTATGCACGAACTAGATTTACTAGATTATCAAAATCCATTCCGGAGTGGAACGGAGTAGACGGAGTGTCCCATACAAAATTGTCGTCCCATCCCGTCCCATCCCACGCGACGTTCGTACCACTCATCCCATCCCATGGGACGATGGGATGGTATGGGATGGTACGATGAGATTCCATGCTCATCTCTAGTACATATTTAATTATATATATAGTCTTCGGGGGTGGAGTGTGTTCAAATTTAAATTTAAATTTAGGTTTATTTCTCGAATAATGTTAACAAAACTGTGAGAAAGGTCAGAACAAAATAGAAAAGAAGATAATGAATTAATACAAAAATTAATAATTTAAAACAAAAATTAATGCATTTACTCCAGGCTAAAATATTATCAATTATTTTCAAAAAGCTCACTGACACTATGGTAACATTTATCTATTAGAAACAATTTCAAGCTTCTTCTGAAGGCGGTATAGTTGCATTGATCTTTAATTTCCTTGGGTATGTATATAATATATCTGTATGCCTATCCGATGGGGAACTTCTTTGGAAATAGACAGGTTGCTTTTAACCGTTTTTAGATTATGGCAAATTCGTGTTTTGTAGCCATGATGAGTTTCGCTAGTACCAATTATATGTCTATTTTTAAATATGTGATAGGCTGCTTCCCAAATGTATATACATGGTACAATCAGAATTTTAAAATAGGGCATGTAGGGTTTTTTAGGTTCTTGTTCTGATGCCGGTTAGTGCCCGGAGCAACCTTTTTTGTGCAAGAAAAACTCCATGAGTTATTGACGAACTTCCGCACAGTAATATGCCATAGGCCAAGATGGAATGGATTTCTGCATGATCTGATCACGGAGGACCAAGAACTTGCTGTGTTAATAATTTGATATTTTTGGGGGTTTTATAACAAAACTAAAATAAAAACACAAATTTATGTTGTTAAGAATTTTTTTTTGTTTGTAGTTTTTTCAACTTCCACTGAAGCACCACTAGGAAATAGAAACAATTTTTTTTCTTATGAAACTTTTTAAAACAATTTTGTTCGTACGCGAGACATAATCCCTCACGACAAAAACTGCAATACAATCTTCTTCTGCGAGGTTTAGGCTTTGTGCTACAATAGGGACTATGCAAGAGATTTAGATTTACTTGATTTTTTTACCACCGATACTTTATGATCTTGCAATTACACCTATACCATTATTTTCGTATTTAGTTTGTATTTAATTCCAAAAATTAAAATCAAAAAGTCCAAAATCGAACCGAAACCAAGGACTGTGACGCACACGTTATGACATTTATAGACGTCAATATTCACTGTGTTGTCTTGCTGTGCAATATTACTGTAGTGTTTTTCTTGTGTGTTAGTACCTAGTGCCATTTTGGTCTATAGTGACACTATAAATTATCACGAACAATGACGGAAAGTGGTTTTATTAAAGCACAATTGGACAATTTACCAAAAATAGATGATTTTATGATGTGCTCAGAGAATAACCAAACTGCATTGCTAATATTTTAAATGATTCATTTCATTTTAATTTCTTTAATGTAATTAGTACGTCCATAGTTGGAAGTGCTTTTACTTAAAAGTTTCATTAAATGATAAGATTGTTTGGGTAATAATATCAACATTTTAGGATCTTTTCCTATAGCAGTTATTGTACCAATTCGCATTACATTTTTTAAATGTTTCTCATCCTCCAAATCATCTTACATCCAACTTAATTCAGATGAGGTACATAATGCATAATCAGGGGATATCACTAAAGAATCAGAAGAAATAGATGCCATGCCACTATTAACTGGGTTATCTGCAAATAACTTCCTAGCTGATTTTATTGGTGACGTTGCAATATTTTGTAATGAAAGACGAAGAGGAGATAGAGCAACATTTTTCCATTCTTAAATTTACTTGAACACTTTTACTTCTGTACTTTGACTTAATATTTACTTGCAGAGCTTTGTCATTAGTATTACTAGAGGCTTCAATCTGCTCTGTTTCAGAGACATCCATGCCAGAGGTAGTGGGCCTTGCTCGATAATCATCACTTCCTTCAATATGATAACTACTTTGCCCGGCTTCGTAACTGTTTTTGGTGTTTCTGCTTTCGTTGTGTTTTTGTTTTTTATGCTTCTTCGATGGGGTTCAAATCGAGAGTTGAGCGGCCATTTCAATATTTTAAGGACACCATCGCACAATCGATTAAGCACACCAATGTTGTTCAAAATACCAAATTAGTTGAACAAAAACAACCTTTTAGTTCGTGGAATATAATTACAAACAGATTGTTTTCCTAATTACTATTTAATGACAAGCCATACAAAATATGGTTATTTAAGAAAATGCTCATTTCCATACATTCAGTAACATTTCTGCATCTTACCATTTAATTTTAGGATGTGGCTATTTATACATACAGTATGTATACACAATTGGCTATTTATACATACAGTATGTATACGCAATTGGCTATTTATACATACAGTATGTATACGCAATTGGCTATTTATACATACAGTCTGCTTTCAGTCTGTACCAGATATAGTGTTGAATTTTTATAGAGGTAAAATGGACACTAATAAAAATGTCACTTAATCATAATCATACAATCGGTAAAGAAGAATATGGATATTATGGCAAAGCAAAAAAAAATGTCGTATGCGTACATAATACAGTTATCTGCTCCAATGTAGTGGATAAGGTCAACTGTGTATAACGCAAATAGTAGTGGGGCTAACATAGTTCCTTGTGGTACCCCGACGGATGTGTTTGTTGTACTCGCTCTAGTATTCCCTATTTTTATAAATTGATTTCGGTTTGCTAGATATGATTGGAGCCAGCGTTGTGTTTTGTCTCTAAATCCACAGTCCATAGTTTCTCTAGTATTGTATTGTAAGCAACACAGTCAAATGTCTTTGACGAATCACAGAAAATTCCCACTGCGCAGTTTCCTTGGTCTATTTCATTAATTAATTTTGTGTATAGATTTTCTATTGCTGTTATTGTTGATTTATCAACGCAAGCCACGTTTGTTTACGAAAGCCACGTTGTTGATTCGAAATTATCTTGTATTTTGATATGAAGAATGTGATTCTACTTTAAATTTTTTCTAACATTCGGGAAAAGTGTCTGTTTTGAATGAACAGTTCACAATGTCTAAACTTGATGGTAGATTGATGGTTAATTCTGGTAGAACTTATTAATCTCTGAAATATGAGAGTAATTTCTGAGTCGGTCATTTCTGCCGAAAACATGCTATTATATAATTTGGGGATATGGTCATAATTAGTGTTTATCGGTGTTTCTCGTTATTTGTATCAGTGCATTTTTTTTTAAATCGTTGAATTTTGTTGTTATATCTTCCTCATGGAGATGATTTGGTTGTTATCTATTAATGTGATTGATTCTTCAAGGTTTTGTTTGTTCTTTACCTTGTTAATGATACGCCATTGTTCTCTTTGTTTATTTGTGGCGTTATTGATTCTATCATTATAAAATTTTCATTTTTGTTTTGAAAATCTCTTATGTTTTTTCTTCGCGTTCTGGTTTTTTCGTTTCACTTCGTTTCGCGTTTCACTTTTTAGATCTGATTTTTTTTTTGTATGGAGTATAGCTTATGAAGTTCTTTGCTTGACTTTTTGATTTCTCCGTTATCCATGGCTTTGTAATAATTTTAACTTTTTGATTGGAAATGCTTTATAAATATGTTTTTGAAGATTTTTATGAATTCGGTTGTTTTCTCATTGCAGTTGTATTTATTTAAGTTGCTTTCCCAAGATTCTTCTTGTAATGCTAACTTACATTTAGATTTGTTCGTTTCGCTAAAGATTCTTTTGAATTCATATTGTGTTCTGTCTGTATGGTTTTGTATGTTTCCGTCAAGGAGAATGAATCTGTGGTCTGATCATATATATCATATTGTATCATGAACTGAGATTCCTCAGGTTTTTTTTGAGCGAAAATATTGTCAATAATGCTGCTTGATGTTTGCGTTACTTGTGTATGTTGGAAAATTTGATATTTAAGTCCATATGATCTCATGAGTTCAAGTAGATAGAATCTTTCTTTGGTGTTGGATTCGAAATGGATGTTGAAATCTCCTACTATTATTATTTCGTCATGCATGTTGAAAATTTTGTCCATGCTCTTTTCCAACAATGTCATAAAAGTGGTTAAGGATCTTAGGGTTAATTATCGCAGGGTTAATGATTGCTTGTATTTAGACTTAACAACATATGCTATAATTAATCATAAGTCTGTATTAGCAAACTAGTTTTATTTTATTTTTATTTGTCGAATTATCCATTGGATCCCACATATTTCTATTTGTTTTTCTATTGACATTAGGTTTGAAATTTCTTTACATTTATTTACATTTTTGTTGGCCCAGATTGCTACTCCGGCCCCTGTGGTAACTCTGCGGTGGATTGAGCTGATAAGTGAGTAGTCATCTATTCTTATTTGTGTGGACATGATGTCATTTAGCCATATCTCGGTCATATATATATATATATATATATATATATATATATATATATATATATATATATATAAAATCTGGTTTCAAATAAACGCCTAAAATTTCGATTTGGTTGGTTTTTTCTTTAACCTTTGGATATTTATGTATAATGATAATTTGTGATTTTTGTCTGGAACTATTTGTATATTGGGCTTATTTATTATGTAAAATAAATCGTGGTTATTTTTCATTCGATGGTTTTCTTAGCTTTGAAAAAAAAAAACGATTGACGCGTACGTATTTGGGCCATGTTTGAGGGTATTTTATTTCAGTTAGTTGTTCAAAGGGAATCGTGATTTTAAAAGATGTGTATGCTTCTGGAAATTTTGAATTCAGTTTCATGCATTGTATTTTGGTGAACCCTATATTACTTAGGTATTTAATTACTTCTTCTTCTGTTAGTGTTCGGTGATGAGATTTTGTTGATGATAATAATTGATGAGAAGCATAAATTATTGTTTGAATTCAAGAAATACTTGCATTTGCAAACATATGTAAGAATATGAAGAGCAAAAAATAGAATTTTTGGAAATTTGTAAATATGTACAAGTTTTTATAGGAACAAAAGATAAATATGTAACTTAAGGAACAATTCCTTAAAAATTGGGATAGTTGTAAAGAAATGTGGGTACATTGTTGGAAATTGCAGAATACATTTACCATTAATGGGAGGCACTACAACAAACATAATTGAAGGATCATTTTGGACCCTTAAACGATACATACAAACTAAATTTCATAGTTTGCCAATAATTTACGCATGTATTATGGAAATCATAAACTGTATTGATATTAGAATAAATATAAAATTATCGAAAAATAAACAAAAAGTTTTTTAAATTATGGAGAGTGATATCGAAATAATAAATGTACTTGAAGGATGTTCTGAAGCCCAAATCAAAATTCAATCAAATTTTTCATAGACAGTTAAAATTCAGATTCCCATGGTTTCGAAGTATTTGGTACGACGTTTTGGACAAACACTCCTGCACCAGTACCTTCCTTTGTCTTCGAACCATCCGTGTGCCACTTGATAGCACTTTGCTATATGTGTTATGCTGAGGATTCATCGCTCCAAGACAGTTAAAATTATTTATAACTTTAGAGTCCAAAATGAGAATTAAAAACAATGGCATTCAGGAAAATCATGATAGCAAAATATAAAAATTTTATAATACATCGGTAGAAACATGTTTGTATCGTCATATTCTTTTGATAAGAAAATATAATAATTTTACATATTTTCAAAAACTTGTTTTCATGCAAGATATATTTCAATTACAAATGCACTAAATATAGATACAGATGTTTTAAATGTAAACATTGATGATTATATTGAAAATGAACTTGAGAGTAGTGGGCTTAGTGCAATTAAACGAGAAGAACCTGAAAAAGAAAAACAAATTCGGTCTAATACCAAGTCAATCGAGCCATCCAGCCCCTCAAATCAATCAAATAAAAACTTACAATTCAAATCTAAAAGAAAAATCAAAGGACGTCCAAAGATATAGACTAAGCACACCCCTTTTTACAAAACAAAATACAGAATAAAAAATGATATACCTGTGTTTCTTTTACTTTATACCATATTTTACTTAAATGTAATTTAAACCTATATTTCACTGATTTAGTGATACTTTGAATTTTATTTATGAGTTTATTGCGCAAGATTGCAAATGAACTTTAATAAATAAAACTATAATTACTTATAATTGTGTAGGTATTACCAAAATAGTAACTCCAATATTTGTATATACAGTCAGAATGTGCAAATAGTCAATTGCGAATGCAGAGTGTATGTATAAATAGCCAATTGCGTATACATGCTGTATGTATAAATAGCCAATTGCGTATACATACAGTATGTATAAATAGCCAATTGCGTATACATACTGTATGTATAAATAGCCGATTACGTATACATACTGTATGTATAAATAGCCACATCCTTAATTTTATTGTGTGTTTTCAAAAAGTTCTTTACTATTTGTGCATATATGAGATTGGAGTTGAAGGTATGCACTATTTCTTAGTCATACTTTTATTCATCGAATGTAATATAAACTTTTTTTAATATTGTTTCTTGAAGTACTCCTATTTTTCAACTTTGTTCGAAAAAAAGTCAGATGTCCCCTCATGTCCCTCCTCTAGAATTAATGTATTATTATTATTATTATTAGCGTATTCTCCCAATAATGGAAGACGTTAAGGAAACAACTCAATCAAGTTTTCTTGGCGTTCTTCTTGTTTCTCCAATAAGCTTTCATTCTTTCCGAAAAGGCTTGCTTACGTTCTTCCGACCACTTCGGTCTGTACTGCTTTGGTTGCTCTAATCTAACTTTTCGTATGTTTACTTTGTGTCTGAAGGTGTCTCTTTCTACAATGTCTGTTGCACATATGTTTCTGATGTTCTTTCGAAGTTCGTCTAACCAAGGTGTCGAATTCTTTAGTGAGCTAACATAATCTAATATCCTTTTTAACAGAATTAATGTATAATATACTTGCAATTATCTTCTTTATAATAATATAAATATCGTAGTATTCGCCATACCGAAAATTGTTTTTTTTAAGAATGGCTTCAGCCAGCAACACGATAAGGAAAGTATAAATAATGATTTGTTTTGATTTTGTTGTTCAAGACAGGATGTCAGGGCTGTAAATGAAGTTTCTTTACGAAATATCGTCACCGTTTCTCGATTCTCGTCCAAAATTGCAGAAAAGTGGATGAGCTGTGGAAGGAACAAAGAGCGGTTTATACAGAACAACTTCGAGTGGCTAATAGGTTCAAATATATCTTTTAAAATGTCTATTGACAATTTGTTGTCATCTATTTCTAAAAAACGCTTCCTAGGACCTGGGAGGCATATGAAAGAGTGATGATCTTATCCGGAGCAGAATAGCCAGTGAGCTAATCTACGTTGCCGAGGTGTCGCGATTCTCAAGTAGTAGAAATATGGCAAAAAGGATAAAAATTGTGGCGAACGATCCTATCTAGTGTAAGGAACTTAAGGAAAAAAAAACAGTTGTACATCAAATGAGCCAGGAGCTATGACCACTGACGAAGCTTTAGTTTGCTATTTTGAAAGTCAATCAACAAGTCATGTCTACAAGCAGACTCGGAAGTGGAGCATTAAACTTAGGCGTAAGGTATTTCCGTCATATTTACTAGCCCTCAGTCTACTTTCGTGGCACTAAACAAGAACTAGAAAAATAACATAGTTTTTAAGTTCACATATTTCTATTAACTTATATGTTATAGAGAATAGCCATCTGCAAACGCGTTTCGAGATTTAGCTCTCATCAGTGAAGTTTCGCTGTTATGCTTTATAACGTAACCTCGAGGCTTTCAAGTAAGTGTCCATCATAAAAATCATAACAGCAAAGCTGCACTGATGAGAGAAAAATCTAGAAACGCGTCTTCAGATGGCTATTCACTTAAGTTAATAGAAAGATATGAACTTAAAAGCAATGTTATTTATCAAGTTCTTGTTTAGTGCCAAGAAATTGCACCGAGGGCTAGGAAATAACTTACAAATTTCTCATGAGATTTGTTTTGGTAGTCCTAAAAGGACTCAATAATATTATAGAGCTACGGAAAGGTTGCATACATTTATATATTCAGGCTGTATTATTAAGTTTATATGATTATCTATAATGTAGCATGGTTTTACCAATAGTAAATAATGATATATTGGTGATAAGATGATATTGGTGAAACCAAACTAATTATAGATACAATCATATAAACTTATTGAGGGCGAAATGTACCCTGAGGTGAAAACTATGTGAGGAAGAAAAACATAGAAGTGAATGTGGAGAAAATGAAAATGGGGTCGTCCATTAATCACGTGATGTTGTTTAGCAACTTTTTGCTTCCCTGGCTAATGCAACGCAGGATATTGAATTATACAACATGTTTTTGCATGTTATTACCAGCCCCCAGTACATGCAATTTAGTGACATGGAAATTGTACTGGGGCTGGTGAAAACATGTAAATACCTGTTCTATAAATGAATATCCCACGTGACATTAGCCAGGGAAGAAGTTGTTTCAAAATGGGATTTGTTTTGTAGTCTTAATAAGACTTAATATTATAGAGTTACGAACAGGTTGAATATATTTATATATTCGGGCTACATTTTGCCCTTAATAAGTTTAAATAAAAAATAAATTTTCTTGAATTCTTGAAAAAAATATGTCCGTATTATAGCCTTGAGTTAAAAGGTTAAACGTGCCGAGATATTACAAAACTAGATTTACAAATTGTTAATATATTTTAATATTTCAAATGAAAAATATAAAACGACATACAATACTCAACATTATGCCAGTGATTTGCTTTGTCCTAGTTTGGAGTACCAAAAACGAATTCTTCAAAGAAAAACTACATATACCCTAGAATGGTCATAGGAGACGAAGATGCTGTTCTAGAAGACCTTAAACTTGTAGGAAGAAATCTTGGTAAATACATCGATACTCCAAACAGCGAGTACAACGCTAATAATATTTTTAGTATCTTTCATCTTAATATTAGAAGCATTAAAAGAAATTTTGAGGAACTTTTACTTACTTTGTCAACATATAATATACATTATGATATTATTATTTTAAGTGAATGTTTTAGGATAGATACACTAGAGCAAATTAATATTCCGGGTTATGAAACATATTATAACAATGCTGATTTTAACAAAAATGACGGGGTCGTAATATTTTATAAAGAAAATTTGAATGTCATAATTACTAGTCTTAAGCTCGTTAACTGTGGAGTTACATTAAGTATTTTAAATACTACTGTTGATGGTACATCGTTTCAAATTATTGCATTATACCGACCAAATCCATCTAATTTAATATCATTTTTAGAAGAAATTGATAACTACCATGAATTAAACCCAGAACATATCCACTTTCAATTGCTTGTAGGAGATATTAATATAGACATATTGGATACGTACGATAGACGTAAATACTAATGAATATATATCTGTGATGGCAAAACATGGATTTTTACCTTACATACAAATGCCGACTCGTGTAACTAAAGACACATCTACTTGCATAGACCATATATTTATTAAGCAGAAACATGTAAGAAATATAAGTATTAATTCATATATATTAACGTGTTGTATCACCGATCACTATGCTGTAATGGCTATATTTTATAAAGAAACACTTGCTCGGATCCAAGAAAATAAAAACGAAGGAACTCACACAATCAAAAAAATAAATACCGAAAAATTATTATCATTAATAGAAAATAAAAACTGGACTAAGGTCATTGCAGCAAATGACGCTCAAATAGCTGCAGATGCTTTTACAGACATTTATCAGCATTTAATAAATGAATGCACGAAATAAAAAAAAATCAGGGAAAAAAGGTTAAAAAAATTATGCCTTGGATTACGGAAGGCCTTACAAGATCCATTATCATAAGAGATAAATTAAAAAAACGATTATGTAATAATTTCTCAGTAGCTTCAGAAAAACAATATAAAGATTATAGGAATCGACTAAATAGTCTTTTAAAAAAATGTAAACAAAGCTACTATAAAAACATAATAACACAAAATCAAAATAACATGAAAAAAATATATCAAGTAATTTCTGAAGCAACAAATGAGAAATCTAGAAAAAGTACAATAAGCTTAGATATATGCGATGACAATGGACAAACTTTTAATAGCAATAAAGAAATGGCAAATTTTTGTAATGAATATTTCACTAACATAGGCACTAAAATGATTGAAAAAATTAATATTCCAGACGATTTCTCATTAAATAGTATTCCCAGAAATAATGACTCTTTATTCTTAACTCCTGTTACAGAAAATGAACTATTCCTCCACATCAATTCATTAAAGAATAGTAGTGCGCCTGGTTGTGATGGAGTCACCCCGCTTTTATTAAAACTAACTGCAAAATACATTCTACACCCTCTTAGACATATCATTAACTTAATATTTAGTAATAGAAAATTTCCCAAACAATTTAAAAACTCAGTGATAATCCCTATTTACAAAGCAGGTGACAAAAATAAAATATCAAATTATCGCCCAATTAGTTTAATTAATAATTTTGGAAAATTTACTGAAAAATGCCTAAAAACACGCATAATAAACTTTCTAAATAGCAACAAAATATTAAGTGAATATCAGTATGGGTTCCGAGAAGGCAAAAGCACATCAGATGCCATGTATGAGGTTATTAATGAAGTTTCAAGCAATCTTAATGACAGTAAAAAATGCATAGCAGTATTCTTGGATTTCGCAAAGGCCTTTGACACGGTACATCATGAAAAATTACTACAAGTGTTAGAGCGATATGGAATTCGTGGTAGTGTATCAAGACTTTTCAGAGATTATCTAAACGACCGCTCACAATATCTGAAAGTCAATTAAAGTCTAAGTGAACCGCAACTGGTGAGAGTGGGTGTTCCTCAGGGGACAGTTCTAGGTCCTATACTCTTCACCATTTATATAAATCATCTATTAACAATTAACATAGATAGCAAAGTAATATCATATGCTGATGACACTGTTGCCATATTTAGTGGATATGATTGGGAAGTCACCAAGAAAAGCGTTCAAGAAGGTATGAATGTCATAAAGATGTGGTTGGATGGGTATCAGCTGTCCCTAAATGCAGATAAGACCAATTATATAGCATTTACCATCACAGATATAAACAGACCCAAATTTCACAGCATTAATATTAAGGGCATTGGAGACATAAAAGAAGTTGAAAATACTAAATATTTAGGAATTATTATAGATAAAAATATAAAATGGAACCAACATGTAGCATATTTAACAACGCGAATTAGAAAACTAATTTACAAATTTTATCAGTTAAGGGATATCTTGAGTAAAAATATATTGATTTTGGTATACAAATCCCTAGTAGAATCACTTTTAAGATATGGAATTCTGGTTTGGGGAGCACTATATGAAAATTCATTAAAAACCTTGTCTACAATTCAAAATTATATACTGAAAATTATTTACAAAAAAGGTAGACGATACCCAACCAGACTACTTTTTGAAAGGGATATATGCAATATAAGATCGCTGTACTTTCATACGTTGGTAATATTTATGCATAAAAAAGAACGTTTAAAAAATCGTATCTTGCATAATATTGTGACTCGTAGTATGACAAACAAATTGCTGGAAGTATCTAACTCTTATAAAAATGAACAAGCAAGATTTGCTTACCATCTTGCCCCAAAAACTTACAATTTATTACCCTTGAGTATTAGAAATATTAAAAGTTACAAAAAATATTCAATGCAATGTAAGACGTTTATAAATGACAACTATGTTTCATTTATAAAACTAATTGATTAATTTACTCTACTTTGTATTTATAATTAAAAAATTGTTTGATTTGGTATAGGAAAAATATTATCCAATTGTTAAAAAAAAACTATGATAAGTACGTTCTGCACAAAACAAGTGTTAAATCACTTAGGTGCATATTTGTAGAAATCAATATAGTGGTAAGTATCAACAGCGAAGTAATTTTTAAACATTTTGCGTTGTTTATTTTTATTTTAGTTGTATTATATTAGGTGATGACCCTCCACTGAATAAATAAATAAAAAAAATAAATAAATAAAATTTAATAAAATAAATAATTTTATTATTTTTAATTTTAAAATATATCTACAAAGAATAAAAAACAAATATTTTTTTCTTTAATTGTTAACAAGTAGTAATAATATTTTGTAATCAAATAACAATGAATAACGATTTTTAAAATTTAATGGAAATTCTAGAATCAAAATAATTTCTTTACACAAAATATACTTGTATATGTAGTTGCCTATCTATACTAAATAGGAAAAGGCGTTATATTCGCTACTTTTGTTTTCTTGCGTTGGCCACCATGAGCCAGTTTTTACTCGATTGTCATACATGTCGTGTTTTTATGTTATTGTGTAAACATCTGCGGTAGAGTTTGGTGTGTGTTCGCCGAAACATTTTTTTTTAACTGTAAATGTAAATGAATTGAATTTTGTTATTTAATTTAAACAAAAAACTGTATTAAATCAGGATCGGTTAATACAAAAATACATATAGATCAGTTCATACAAAAATCGGTAAGATTTTTTATTTTTTTGTCGCGTTCTGATACAAATGACCATCATATAATATGCCAGTTTTATTAAAAACAGATATAAACGTTATTTTGTTGAAATGTCGGAAATTATAAATCAAATAGGAAATGTGTTATCGTTATCAAGCAAATAGCATTTCTTGACATATCTTTTTTTATTGATCAGTGGTGTTATTATGACTATCATTTATAAAATTTGTCTTATTTGTTTTCAAATTAAAAGAAGTATTTTAATTCTATATATGGATAATTAAACAGCAAAACTCGTATGTCAACATTAAAATTACACCTCGTAACACCTCGTAAATCATGTTTTCAAGTGGTATAAACAAAAATCTTCAATATTCTTTAATACAATATAGAACGTAATAATATCATATTAGATTTATGGCCTGTACAATTACAAGTATTATTATTATTTTATTACGCTTATATTAATTGGCGAAGGAGTCATTTCATCAACTTCTTCATTTCAGGCATTTTATTATCCTCTTCAGATCGGTGATTTCATCATCTTCATTTCAGGAATTTCATCCTACTTTCCATATCAGTCATTTCAGTATCCACATAAGCCATGCAATCAACTTCTTCATTTTATCTCCCTCTCCATATGAGTCATTTAATCTTCTCCTAAATATCAATCATTTTCACTTCTCGTTTTTACACTTACACAGTTAAGTACAGTTGATGCACTTATTATTTAGGTCAGTTTTATATTTGGGTCAGTATCATACAAATTACAGTTATAAACATAAACTTAACACTTAAAATTACAAATAAATTCTAACTTATAAGATATATCTGGAATTATCAATATAAAAACTTAAGTATCAATTAAGTATCAAAACTTAAGTAACAATTAAAGAAAAAAGCTAATTGTAGTGGATCAGTTCAGAAAATGGCAAAGTGATTTTGTTTCATAGATTTTAGTACACTCCCTTAAGTTCTACTTCAAAAACTAATGTGGAATTTGGTGTGATTGTTGGTGGAGATCCCTTTTGACCATATGCCATGGCTGGTGGACATGTGACGCGACGTTTACCGCCAACTTTCATACCAGGTACACCAACATCTCATCCCTTAATACATTGCAAAAAGATGGTTTAGTTCAGTGTGCTTTAGATTTAAATTATGATGTTGTAGATGACATATCATTTGTAACAAATGGTGATTCACATGTGCATTTAACTGATTACTTAGACTTCAAATCAGTTATTCATGAAACTATTCGCTTATAATAAGTTTTTATTCAACATGTCTGAATAGAAAAGAAACCTGGGTTAAGCAAACAGTAATTTGCATCATTGTCCTATTTTGGATCGAGTTCGTATGTGGTTTTCATTAATCTGCCGCTTCGCGGTGTGCAATCTAATCTAACCTGGGTTAAACCAACAGTCCTTGCCACGTTATCCTATTTTGGATCGAGAGTTCGCGCTGCCGCTTGTATGTGGATTTGATTTATCTGCCGCTTCGCGGTGTGCTATCCAATCTAACCTATAGTGCAATGTTATCTAATGTGTATGGCATTTTGGAAACTAAATTGTTAACTGAAACAATCTGAGTAAAACGGTTACAGTGAAACCTCGTGAAGGTCCTTCTTTACCTAAGATATCACGGAATGAGCTGCCAACAACAAATTCTAGCAACCATTCATACATTATATCTAGTCTAGTTGAAATATTAAACGTAAGTGAAGAGGAAGAGCAAAATATAGATTGTAGTGAAGTGCACAATCAATTCGTGGATAAAAGAATTTTCGAAATGAAAACAATAGAGAGAAAAGGTTTTGACACTCATTGAAGATCTACTTATATAGTGAAAAATGCAAACCAAGTACCATAGCTTTAGTAATGTAGTTAGACAGTACCTCTCTGCAGTTCCTGGAAGTGTACCGAGTGAGCAGCTTTTCAGTACTGCTGGGTTAATTTACGATACCTTAAGAAATAGACACTTTGATGATAAAGCTGCAAAATTGCTTTTTGTTAAGTATAATTTACATTTGCAAAGCTTTGACTATTAAAACTATAATTAATTTATCTATTTGTATTTTACTACAACTATTTTAATTAAACTAAGTAGTTATATATTAAACTAGTAGTATATTACGTGACAAGAGTTGTAAGAAGCATGTTACGTACGAGCGGTACAGCTACGCACGACCCGCGTAGCGGAGAGGGTGTAATTCCGCGAGTACGTAATTGCCTTACAACTCGAGTTATGTACTATACTTTATTTACGACCACACTAATTTGTTTCTGTTTAATAAGAAAAATATATGTTTGATGTAACACCTTCGACCTTATTTAACTTGATACAATTCAAAAGAAATACATTCATAATGGTTGCATACCTTTTTACTTAGTACTTATTTGTAGTTTTCGTTAGATTTAAACGTGAAAGAACGACATGAATGACAGCTTGTATGTGAATGATGTGACGTTAAATGATTGTTTGAAAATTACATCATCATCATCATCATCACGTAGCGCTACAACCCTGGGTGGGTCTTGGCTGACTGTACAACTTTTTTCCAATTTGTTCGGTCTTCCATCAACCTAGGGTCAAATGGAATGTTCATTTTCCGGAGATCTGCTTGGATGTTATCTCTCCATCGCATTCTGGGACGTCCGAGCGGTCTCTTGCCTGTGGGAATCTCCTCCCATACCAATTTTACAAGTCTTTCGTTATGCAGTCTGTGCACGTGGCCTGCCCATCTTAGTCGCTGTGATTTAATTTCTTGGACAATATCGGTGTCGTTGTAGAGTGCTTTTAATTCGATATTGGTTCTGATCTTATACTGGTCTGTGGTGATGTCATGGTGAGGTCCGAAAATTTTGTCGAAAAAAGTATTTTTCGTTCAAAGCGTCTGAGCTTTTCTTCGTTTGCTTTGGTCATGGTCCACGTTTCGCATCCGTATGTTATTACAGGTCTGACGATGGATTTATAGATTTTGATCTTTGAACTTCTTGTGAGATTTTTTGATTTTATGAGCTTATTCAGTGCAAATAGACAGCGGTTGCAGATTGGATTCTGTCTTTTATTTCTTCGGTAACATCGTTGTCCGCTGTGATTACGGCCCCCAGATACTTAAAACGTTGTACTCTTTCGAAATTAAAGGTGTTGATCGTCATATTTTGTCCTATTCTGTCTCTTCGTGTCGTTCTATTTATACACATATATTTCGTTTTCTCTTCATTAATCTTCAGCCCTACTTCACTTGTTGCTCCTTCCACCTTGTTGAAAATGTCTTTCGTGGATAGAATGGAGTCTCCAACGAGATCTATGTCATCTGCATATGCGAGTAACACTTTGGGACCTTGACCCGATAGCAATTCTGTTTTTATTTCGGCCGACCTCATGGCTTTCTCTAATACAAGGTTGAATAGTAGTGGAGATAACGCATCACCCTGTTTAAGTCCACTGTTGATTTCAAAGCTGCCAGACAGTTTAGTACACCAGTACAGTATTATTTACACGTACTTTAGATATTCCACCCTCCATACAGACTTTGGTCATCCGAATGAGTTTCTTTGGTATTGAGAACTCCGCCATGGCGGAGTTTGAAAATTACGGAGTACTATATTTAAAAATAGTATCATCGTGCATCTCTCAACTAATCAACGAATCGTAAACCAAACGTTCATGGGTGATTTTGAATTATTACATAACATTAATCGCGGATTGTTACATATGTGTGTGGTATGATGCATTTTACATAGTCCACGAACTGTACTGTAATAATGGGCATTTACAATAGTGGTCGTAGATAAAATCATTTACCTATATGTAGTCGCACGGATAAAGAATGAAGGAGTCGGGGATAAAATCATTCCATCATTATTTTTCACCTCGAATAGTAAATCATCCGATGATGAAACATATCTTTCATAAATTACATACTCGTCGGAACTCATAAAAATTTATTGGATAGAGAGAAAGAGAGCGACGCAAAACACAAAGCCGGAAATTGGACTTTTACACCGTGGAAAAGCGGACCCTAAAAATAATTATTTTAAGGCAAAAATTCACCGAAATTATCCACGTTTTTTATACAAACAAATTCTGCGAAAAAAAATGTGGAAAAAGTGCGATTTTTTTTTTCTCGTGGCATTGGTTTGCGGTTAAAAGCCGATAATTCTGGTGCATTTAGTTGCTCGAAATAAATATTTTTAGAGTGGGTTCCGTCTAATACTAATAAACTAACCTAACTTTCTGTTAAGTGATGATTATGTGCTGTCGCGGATTTTTTTCCTCGTTGGTCCTGCCAACTTAACAGAAGTTTTGTTATCTCTACATTTTCATGTGGATGGAACAAGGCGAAGTTTGAACATAGTAATAGTAACTAAATAGATAGTATATGTAAGCAGACATTTATGGTTTCTTATCGCTACATTTTGATGCACTAAAATGTCATTATTCGTTTAGCCCTCTAAGGAGCGCGTAGAACCATTACTTAGCACTGGTCATCTTGTTGTTTTTATCTTCAAAATACTTCCTCATCATTTCGCTCTGGGCCTGTCTTCTTTCTTGCGTCCATGTGTTTTTTAGTTTCAAACTCTTAGCTGTTGGATTCTTTGATGTGAAGTTATGTGCATTTATTTCCTGCCTGTATTTAGTTCGCGTAGTTGCCAATGGGTCTATATTGATTACTGAGAGGTCATGTTGGGTGTCTACCAGCCAGCGTACTTTGGACTGTCGGGTTCCATTGATGATGTGGAAGATTTTCTTGGTCAATCGAGTCATCCATTCGTACTATATGACCATAGAATTTCAGACGTCTTTTCCGTACAACTGAGGAGAATCGTTCTGTCAGGGAATAGAGTTCTTGTGAGTACAGTTCATCTTGTACCTTGGATCCAAATATTTTTCTCAGTATCTGACGTTCTACTTTCTCAATATCATTGATGTAGATAGTTAATGATGAAGTCTCAATTGCATAGAGTGCTTCTGGAAGGATGACTGCATGGCAGTGACGGAGTTTTGCTTTGGTAGAAAGTGATTTCTTGTTGTACATATTCCAGGTGATTGTATAGGCTTTGCGTAACTTTTCTGCACGTGTTTTGTTAGCCATTCTTTCCTTACCAGTGTTTCCAATTAGTTCATCTAGGTACTTGAAGTGCTTAACTTGTATGACGTTGCCATATTTGGTTGCAAGATGTGTCATATTTGAGCTGTTGGAGTCTATGTATTGCGTTTTCTCGTAAGAGATTTGTAGGCCGGTCCTGGCGATTTCATGAAGTTCCTCGATGGTGAAGCCGAACACACCATCGAGGAATTCCTTCAGGAGTCCGGGTGATTATTGCAAGGTCGTCAGCAAAAGCTTTATGTTGATTCGTTTGTCCCTTGTTCCCATATATACTCCAGTTACTTCTTTCTCCCATATTTTGATTATCTTATCTAGTACCAGGTTGAAGAGGAGTGGGGACAATCCATCACAGTAAAATTCATGGGTAAAACCTCCGAGCCTTTTCAAATCAGTACTGGAGTAATACAGGGTTTACTCCAGTACTGATTTGAAAAGGCTCGGAGATTTTACCCATGAATTTTACTTTAGATGTTGTGCCTGATAAAGTCTGTTCGATTAACATGGTTGATTTACTATCCACACCGTATTCATGAAGTATATTAAACAGAGTTATGCGGTCAATCGAGTGATAGGCTTTCTTGAAGTCTGCGAAAGTGACAACTGTGCGGTTGGGCTGGCGATGTTGCAGTATCATCTTCAGGTTCCAGATTTGTTCCGCGCATGATCGGTGCCGTCGGAAACCTGCTTGATATTCACCGATCAGATGTTCTGTCTGTTCTTCCAGTTTTGTGAGGAGGGCACTTCAGAAAACTTTGTAGGCGATTGATAGAAGGGAAATGTCTCGGTAGTTCTTTGGATCAGTCTTGTCGCCCTTTTTGTGTAGTGGGTGGATCAATGCATTTTTCCAGTCCGCTGGTATAATGCCGCTCTTCCATATATATCCAATGATAGCTTGCAGTCTGTCAATCAAGAGTTCACCTCCGATCTTGAGCATTTCAGCGATTAACTTTATGTTTATATAGTTGGTATTTATTATGTTAATTTTTATTAAAAAATTGTTTATCTATAAAAAAACTTTTTGTTGTCATCAATAAACATTAGTGTTTCAAACAAATTTAAAATAATCTACTAATATTTGAATTATAATCATTTTTCTAATGTAAGGGATACAAATTAGGATTATGAACTGCAATGGGGTACGCAAGCCGAAAAAGGTTAATAACCGTTGGTGTAGAGCGCGGATCTCCAAACGTTTTGAGAATGCAAACTTATTAAAGATACAATATAGCTATACCCAGGATATTGAATTATATAGCAGATATGTATTTGTTGTTATGGTACTTACGTATTAAAGCCATCACCGCTACATTTTTAAATGCCCTCAATATACACCTCAGATTTTTATGATAATCAAAATAAAAAAAAATATTTAAAATAAAATCATCTTTAAAACTCAAAATACTTTATTTTTTAACCCCGGTTAGATTAGGTTGCTTTCCGCGAACCGGACAGATAAATCAAGACAACATACGAGCGGCAGCGCGAACTCTTGATCCAATATATAGCGGTGGTGGCGTTAATACGTAAGTACCGTTGTTATTACTAGTCCCAGTACATTTTTTTAGAATGGGAGCGGATTGGGGGGTCTGGCGAAAAATATTAAAATCCAATTTGAATATTAATTTATATTGCACGTGATATTGCATCAATTGCATCAATTTATATTGCAAATATTGTTTACATTGAAATATATAATGAGAAATAGAGAAATTTTTATCTTCTTACTACTAAACTTATTTACTTAATATCTAATTTAATAAGTTTCAACGTTTATTATTGGGTACAATTATAATTTGGTACTATTATTTTTAGTAACTCCTTTTTAGTTTCTATTAGAAATTATAGTTTCTAAAAGAATTTGATTTAGTTTTATTGGTTGAATCTTGTTACGCTTGTCTGTATAAATTCAATTTTTATTATTGCACAACAGTCTTTTTGTTTTATTATTTTTTAGGTGTAAAATGATGTTTCGTATTTCCTCATGTGTTGGTGGAACACAGAGTCCTGATTTGGGGCGGCTATGTGGCATTATAGTCTTTCTTCAGGGGGCTCGCAGTTGTGTAGCTTCTCGAAGTACTGTTTCAGAATTTCGCAGTTCGCTTTTGTGTTGGTTTCAAGGGTTCCATCAGGCCGACGGAAGTTTCGCGAGTTATTTCTTTTGAACTCATGGTCGATTTCCTCTAACTTTTTGAAATGGTATGTCCGTTTATTGCGTCTGATCGTTTTGGATGTTTCCCTCTGCATTTTTAAGAAATTCTGCCAATTTTCTTGTGTCCTGTTGCTATTCCAAGTCTTCCACTTGACACTTCCTTCTGTTAGGTAAGAAGCAGGTTTTAATTTGTGAAAGATAATGGTCGAACTTCACGTAACCCTTGCGTACCCTCACGTTCATGATTTCTGAAGAGGATTTTCTGGTTATCGCTACGTGATCGATTTGGTATTCCCCGATGTGGTTTATTGGTGATTTCCAGGTTATCATCTTGTGTGGTGGTTTCTTAAAGTGTGTGGACATTAGTTGGAAGTTAGCCATTCCACATAGGCAATGTCCATTGGCATTTGTTTTTTTGTGTGCCGAGAAATTCCAAATATATGTAAATTACTATTTCTTAGCTTGACTGCAGGCTTTCGCTTGTAGATACGATATTAACCAGAGTCAAAGTGATCACAATCACGAAATCGTGTTTCTTGTACTGCAAGTATGAGGATACTGAAATTATCGCAGGTGTCCGTTAGCATCTTTAGTTTTCCTGTCTTGGTCAGCGTCTGTACGTTGAGAGTACCAATGAAGTGCTTACTCTTGGGTTTCAGGAGTTTTGGGAAGCTCCGACTCCTCCCTGCATGATGTCCTGGTCCCCCAGAATCCGAATGACCAGTTTTGCCTTCGCTCGTCATAGCTAGGGCCTGAGGTAGTTGCATTGTAGCTTGTGTTTCCATCATGCCAACCAAGTTCGTGGTTGATTTTAGCTGATGGGCTTGAGCCCAGGGCGAGTGAGGATAATAGATTCCATTCACTCTCATCGTACGGGTAGTAAGTCCGAACGGCAGCAGATGTTTTGCTGTGGTTGATATTATTATTATCTCATTTTTGCCCTTTTATATATTATTTATAACTGTCATAAAAATGTCATTATTATGAAAGATATTTTTATAATTATATACATACTGTCACTTTTTTTTGTTTAATTTTAGACTCTGGACATAAAATCGAGACATTTGATAAGACAGAATGGGGCAGGGAATGAAATATGAGGCTGTCCAATGTTTCGATAAAGTTTATAAACAATATGTAAATACGAAAATGAAAATACGAGAATACGAAATGTTAGTCGTCCAAACAGGAGTAAATCATTGAAAAAATGTATTGATATTGATAATCTGTACAATAATTCACTAAAAACTTAAAAAGTTTGGAAAGCTGATTTTAATGAGTATTTACTACTGAAAAGATAAGATTTAAATCAATATTTTACAGTGGTTGAAGTTTCATTAAACGATTTTCCCCACTCTTTCCGAGTTGGCCAAGGTTTTATTCAGCAGAATGGCAATATAAGTAACTGTAAAGAGTAAGAAGTGTAAGAGTAAGTAAGTAAGAATGATCTAAGAAGATCATTCTCTACAGCAGAAGGCTGTAATGATCCAAAACGCACACATCATTAAAGGATGATGTATGCAAGAAATTTGAATTATTCTTCATCTTGTGAGTCAAGTGTAAAATTTCAGTTAGTTATATAATCAATGTTCATTGTTTGGTAACCTATAACTTTAAATATTGTAACATTTATACATGAATAAAGTAATATAAAATTGCATTTTATTAGTAGGGAAAGATGATTCGTTCTAGACCCTCCACCTCCACTGTCATGCGCATGCGCGATGACCTTTGACCCCTAACCTATGCGCATGCGCGATGACCTTTGACCCCTAACCTAACCTTGACCTTGACCCCTAACCTGACCTTGACCTTGACCCCTAACCTAACCTTGACCTTGACCCCTAACCTTGACCTTGGAACTTCCGGTTTCAACTTCCGGTTTCCGGTTTCGACTTCCGGTTTCGACTTCCTGTTTCCGGTCTCGACTTCCGGCCGCCATTTCGGAACTCCCAAATGCGCGGGAAAATTCAAAAAATAGACGCGAGGCGGGGGAAATTCAAAATTAGATTCTGTTGAGACAAATGAGGTGTGAAAAGTTGGTTGCATACATCAACGGGGCTAAACACATGGAACTAGATAGACGAGGCTAGATACATGAGACTAGATACACGGGGCTTATGTAAAATTTCTTAAACTTGTCTGTGATTTAGATCGTATTAATTATTTAATATAAATAAAAAAGTATTTCAGCAATTAGGTTTAATTTTGAGTGAGAAATGGAATATATTGTTTCTTTTTCAGTTTACGTAATCAGTTTAGTATTTGAAGCTTTTAAATGTATGAGAATGAAATAATATCTAATAATTTTTATTACAACTTCCACGATAGAAAATGTTTATGTAACCACACGTCTAGATAGGAGCAAACGTCTAGCACTGATAACAATCCGGTCTCAACCTGTTTCAACCTGTCTCGACCTGTCTGTAAACATATGTGAAACAAATAAATTATTCCGTGTTTAATTTTATAAACGTAATAAGATTTTAATTTAAATAAAGTTTCAGTATTCGGTTAAGCAGAGCCGGATGTTTGTGCATGCCAGTGTAATCAATTTCTTCGTTTTGTTTCTCGTATTTATGTTTTTCAATTTCAATCTACTGCCTGGGTTTTGCGATAAGACGCAACCGGATGTTTGTCAGACATAATTTCTTATCAGCGGTGTGCGAGCTGAGAAAATAATAAAATATGAATCTAATCATTTCTTGTTATTCGTTTTTATTTAATAAACACAATGACGTGAAACATCTAGCGTGTATAAAAGCAGCGAACTCTCTCATTCTATCAGTTCTTAAGTAAACCTCGTCACAACAAGTCGTCAACTTAAAAATGTTCCCCTGTAATAAGTGCGTGAAAGTGTTTGGAAGGAAGGATAATCTCTCAAGACATCTGAAAACCTGTGGTAAGTTTAAAAATATATTATAAATATCCAATTCACAATCTAATTTAATTTATAGACTCTAAAATATATTATAAATGCGACGTTTGCAACGTCCAATTTACAAGAATGGATAGTTGCAAACGTCACAAGAAGCTAGCGCATAACATGGACACGCCATCCGCCTCGAAGAGACCCTTAGATGCTACCTCCACCTCCAAGAGATCCCTAGAGATCGAAGATCTACCCTCCACCTCGAAGAAGTTAAAAATGAGCCCACCAACCCTATCAATCCACCGCTGTGATGTTTGCGATCAAGTTTTCCCGACCAGAGGCAAGTACGCTGGACATCTGCGCTCACAACAGCATCTCCAGGTGGCAACTAAGCCCTATCAGAAAGGTATAACTGAAATTTCAAGCAGTTTTAAGAAAAGGGTCGCAACATACAGGATTAATGGGTCAGGGCTAGATATAGATAGCTTTATTATCAATTCGAGGGGTACTGTTGGTAGCGTGATTGAAAACGTTACCAGGTCGTATAATTCAGGGGTAAAATTTAATATTGAACTCTTTGGTATTTATATAAATGAAAAAAATCCCGCGGGCGAATTAAAGTCATTCAATACAAAGTATCGCGAATTAACCACTAGCATGAGCAACTTTTCCGAAATTTATGATGATATGGGTGCCAAAATTAAAATCAAATGTAGCGAGTTTCAGGAGAAAGATTCGGGTTGGTCATTAAGAGGGATTTCCCATTTAGAAATTAATATCAATAAATATAAGCCAATACGTGGGTCATCATTTATTGAATTACCGAAGGAAATTAGGGACCGGAAAGCATGCATCAATATTAAGAATGAAGACGAGTTTTGCTTTTTATGGAGTATTATATCCGCGTTACACCCAGTAGATGTTCACACAGATCGCCCGGCATCATATCCCCACTTTTCTCAAACTTTAAAATACGACAGACTAGAGTTTCCACTTAAAATTAAAGACATTTCTAAATTCGAACAGACGAACAATATTAGCATTAACGTTTACGGTTTGGAATTTAATTTCAAATCTAAACAGCATGACGTAGTAGGACCAATTTATCATACTAATGAGACTAGGGAAAGACATGTAAATTTATTATATTTAGAAGAAGGGGTTAAGGGCCATTATGTATATATTAAAGATATTTCACGACTCGTAAGAAGTCAGATCTCATCTCGTCACTATAAAAAATATCTATGTGATAGCTGTTTAACCTTCTTCTCAACAGAAACGACTTTTAAACAACATCGATTGAATGACTGTAACAAGATATACACTATCATGCCGACAGAAGACCTTATAAAAGATAAGAGAGGTAATATGATGCCGGGGAATGTATTAAAATTTCAAAATTTCGATAGAAAAATGCGTATACCCTTTGTTGTATACGCAGATTTTGAATCATTATTAAAGCCAATTGATACATGCTTACCGAACCCTGACAATAGCTATACAAATCAAACACATATTCACGTACCGTACAGTTTCGCCTATAATATAAAATGTTCATTCGATGATTCATTAAGTAAATTTTTCACTTATACCGGAGAAGATTGTCCAAAATTGTTTTGCGAGAACCTCTATGCAGATGTTAAGGAATTATACAGGAAACATTTAAGCGTTGTACTTCCGATGGTTAAATTAACTGCACTTGAGCAAAATACATACGATACGGCCACTTCTTGTCATATATGTAATAAATTATTACAAGTAACTGACAAAGTCGCCGATCACGATCATTTAACAGGCAAATTTCGGGGAGCCGCCCACTCAAACTGTAATTTGAATTATAAAATTCCTAAAATGATTCCTGTATTTTTCCATAACATGTCAAATTATGATGCTCATTTGTTTATTAAAGAATTTGGCTCCGACGAGGAGAATATTGACATTATTCCACAAAATAAGGAAAAATATATATCTATCACCAAAAATCTACCGGTCGGGGAATATGTAGATAAAAAAGGGGTAGAAAATAAAATTTATTTGAAATTAAGATTTATAGACTCATTAAGATTTATGGCTAGTTCTCTGGGGAAACTAGCGAAAAATTTGAGCGATGATCAATGCATAGAGGTTCGAAAATTTTTCCCCAACAATGAACATTTTGTATTATTAAGACAGAAAGGTGTTTTCCCATACAAACACATGGACTCATTCGATAGGCTGACTGAAACATCTTTACCGCACAAGGACTGCTTTAACGATTCATTAAATAACTATATCATAACCGACAAAGAATATAATTTTGCTCAGACTGTTTGGACTACATTTAACTGTCGAAATTTAAAAGATTACTCTGACCTATATTTAAAGACTGACGTATTGCTATTGACAGATATTTTCGAACAATTTAGGAACGTATGCATCACGACTTATCAGCTTGATCCGGCCCATTATTATACGGCTCCCGGACTGAGCTGGGATGCAATGTTGAAAATGACTGACATAAATTTGGAACTTTTCACGGACATAGACATGCACCATTTCGTCTCCAAAGGCATTAGAGGGGGTATTTGCCAAGCCTCGCTGAGATACGCTAAGGCGAATAATAAATACTTATCTGAGTATAATTCGAACCATCCCAGTACATATTTAGCGTACTGGGATGCTAATAATTTGTATGGCTGGGCACTTTCTCAACTAATGCCTTACGGTGAGTTTAAATGGTTGACGGAGACTGAAATTTTAGACTTTGACGTGACGAAAATGAGTGATGATTCACCTATTGGCTATTTTATCGAAGCAGACATCGAGTATCCTGAATCGCTACAGGCCTCACATAATGATTTACCATTCCTCGTTGAAAGCATGATTCCACCAAATTCAAAATTTAATAACAAAAAACTTATTCCAAATTTAAACAACAAAGAAAAATATATTACTCACTACAGAACTTTAAAGCAGGCAATAAATCACGGACTGAAAATTACAAAAATTCATAGAATTATAAAATTTAAACAATCTGATTGGCTAAAACAATATATCGACCTAAACACTACTTTACGACAGACAGCTAAAAATGATTTCGAAAAAGACTTTTTTAAATTAATGAACAACAGTGTATTCGGCAAAACCATGGAGAATGTGAATAAACGAGTGGATGTAAAACTTGTTAATCATTGGAATGATATTGGTCGTAAACCTGGTGCGGAAACACTTCTCGCTAAACCGAACATGAGAAGTGTTTCCACGTTTACGGAAAATTTAGTTGCGATCCAGTTTAACAAGTTAAAAGTTTGCTATAACAAACCGATTTATGTGGGGTTTGCCGTTTTGGATTTGTCGAAATTATTAATGTATGAGTTTTTTTATGATTTTCTGAAACCCAAGTATGATGAAAAAGTTGCTCTATGCTACTGCGACACCGATAGTCTCATTTTATTAATCGAAACTGATGATATTTATATGGATATCAAGGAGGACATTGAAAAATTTGATACCAGCAATTTTAGACCTGATAACGTTTTCAATATACCACTGAAAAATAAAGCCATTTTAGGGTTAATGAAGGATGAGTTAGGGGGTAGGATTATGAATGAATTTATTGCGTTGAGACCGAAAATGTACGCGTATTGCACGGAGGAGGATAAAGCGAATTGGCTCAAAAAGGCTAAAGGAGTTAAGAAGTGCGTAGTGGATAAAGATATCACTGGGGCCGATTATAAACAATGTATGTTTAGTGGCGAAGTTGTATATCGGCAACAGAATATTTTTAGAAGCTACAAACACACCATCTTCACAGTTCAGCAGAATAAAATCGCGCTAAGTAGCAATGACGATAAGAGATTCATCTGCTCAGATGGTTGCAGTACTTTAGCCTTTGGCCATACGCTTATCTCATAAAGTAATTTTCGATTTACTCCATAAAGTAGTTTTCCGTATATTTAAATGTTTATTATCCAGCTTCAACCCAATAAATTCATTCATAATGCATATTTTTGTATTGTAGATAATGTATATTTTTGTATTGTAACTATTAATAATGTATAAATGTTTATATATTTATTCTTGTAATTTTAAATAATGTATATTTTTTCTATTGTAAATAATATATATGTTTGTATTGTAACTATTAATTATGTATATATGTTTATATATTTATTCTTGTAATTTTAAATAATGCATATTTTTCTTATAATTGTTAATAATGTATATATTTTTACTTTCATTTTGTTATCTAAGTTTTCAACATAAACGATAGAGAAATATATTATTGATAAGAAAACACCTCGATACACAGGAAATAATAAACGTTGTCTAATCACAGAATATTTTCAATGTGTGACAAGGAGAAAACATGAAAAATAATCAAATTATATACGTTTTATTAATATATTTTACTTTAAACTGTAATAATATATATATATATATATATATATATATATATATATATATATATATATATATATATATATATATATTCTTTTATTGTAATTGTTTATAATTGTTTAACATATTTTTTTTCCTTTTAATAAACGTCTATATAAAATATATTTCTATTTTCATTATGTCAACCTCTTTCTACATTTTCAGACTAAACACAAATTAATGGTAAATTATAATATTCTCAATCGCAACCTCCTATTATGAGCTAATCTCTAGGAAGATTTGCGCGTCGGAACAGCTGTGAATAATAGATCAGAAATATTGCTTCTCAAGGATGGCGATAAGGTTATAAAATAAAGAAAACTCCACATAGAATTTACGGATCTATTAAATTTTAATAATAATACATTTAAATTTACATCAATACATTTAAATACTTATACAGTAATTTAATTCAAGTAGGCAATCGTAAATATTACTCGATTATATCGGCTTCTCTTAAAGCGTTTTTTGTTTAAAGCTGATTGAAAGCTGTTTAAAGCTGATTGAAAGCTGTTTAAAGCTGATTGAAAGCTGATTGAAAGCTGTTTAAAGCTGATTGAAAGCTGTTTAAAGCTGATTGAAAGCTGTTTAAAGCTGATTGAAAGCTGTTTAAAGCTGATTGAAAGCTGTTTAAAGCTGATTGAAAGCTGTTTAAAGCTGATTGAAAGCTGTTTAAAGCTGATTGAAAGCTGTTTAAAGCTCTCATAATCCTTAGATGTGTTTCCAAATTTTTGTGACTTTCTTAACAGCCATAATCGTTCAACCAACTCGTTTTGATACGTTTTTCTTTCTGGATTATCTCATCATCTCACAAATTTCTAAATGCGGCTTCATTAAGAGTGTCTTGCGATTGTTCTTCGAGATTCACCAGTTTACTCATCTTAGTTACATAATGTTTAGTCGACAAATGGCGATTATATATACCACGACGAGAAAATATTTTTGGACAATACTCGCATACAATTTTGAGAAAATATTTTTGGACAATACTCGCATACAATTTTAAAGTTTTGGTTGAGACCTCTTTCATGTCTGCGTAAATTTTGAATCAATGAATATCGTTTGGTACACTCGTTACATTTAAACATGATGTATTCACACCAACGTCCAGTATTACAATGGAAGAATGATTAACATTCAAGTTATACAATTCAATAGATAGAGAAAAATAAAAAGTGGATGGAAAGTGGATGGAAAGTGGATGTAAGTGGATGGAAAGTGGATGCAAGTGAATGCAGGTGGATGGAAAGTGGATGCAAGTGGATGCAAGTGGATGGAAAGTCGATGCAAGTCGATGCAAGTGGATGGAAAGTGGATGGAAAGTGGATGCAAGTGGATGGAAAGTGGATGCAAGTGGATGCAAGTGGATGGGAAGTGGATGCAAGTGGATGCAAGTGGATGGAAAGTGGATGCAAGTGGATGGAAAGTGGATGCAAGTGGATGGAAAGTGGATGCAAGTGGATGGAAAGGTTATGTGTAGCGTGGGGTCACATAGACCTCACACCCTGTTTAGCGTGAGGTCACATAGACCTCACACCCTGTTTAGCGTGGGGTCACATAGACCTCACACCCTGTTTAGCGTGGGGTCACATAGACCTCATAGTTGGGGTAGGTTACAGATGTTAGGAATGAAGCGCCATTAGGGTGGGTTAGCATTAGATTAGTTGGATTAGGTTAGGTTAGGTTAGATTAGTTGAGTTAACATTAGGGTAGGTTAGCATTAGATTAGTTGGGATAGGTTAGGAATGAAGCGCGCCTCATTCCTAACCTATCCCAACTAATCTAATGCTAACCTACCCTAATGTTAACTCAACTAATCTAACCTAACCTAACCTAATCCAACTAATCTAATGCTAACCCACCCTAATGGCGCTTCATTCCTAACATCTGTAACCTACCCCAACTATGAGGTCTATGTGACCCCACGCTAAACAGGGTGTGAGGTCTATGTGACCCCACGCTAAACAGGGTGTGAGGTCTATGTGACCTCACGCTAAACAGGGTGTGAGGTCTATGTGACCCCACGCTACACATAACCTTTCCATCCACTTGCATCCACTTTCCATCCACTTGCATCCACTTTCCATCCACTTGCATCCACTTTCCATCCACTTGCATCCACTTGCATCCACTTCCCATCCACTTGCATCCACTTGCATCCACTTTCCATCCACTTGCATCCACTTTCCATCCACTTTCCATCCACTTGCATCGACTTGCATCGACTTTCCATCCACTTGCATCCACTTGCATCCACTTTCCATCCACCTGCATTCACTTGCATCCACTTTCCATCCACTTACATCCACTTTCCATCCACTTTCCATCCACTTTTTATTTTTCTCTATCTATTGAATTGTATAACTTGAATGTTAATCATTCTTCCATTGTAATACTGGACGTTGGTGTGAATACATCATGTTTAAATGTAACGAGTGTACCAAACGATATTCATTGATTCAAAATTTACGCAGACATGAAAGAGGTCTCAACCAAAACTTTAAAATTGTATGCGAGTATTGTCCAAAAATATTTTCTCAAAATTGTATGCGAGTATTGTCCAAAAATATTTTCTCGTCGTGGTATATATAATCGCCATTTGTCGACTAAACATTATGTAACTAAGATGAGTAAACTGGTGAATCTCGAAGAACAATCGCAAGACACTCTTAATGAAGCCGCATTTAGAAATTTGTGAGATGATGAGATAATCCAGAAAGAAAAACGTATCAAAACGAGTTGGTTGAACGATTATGGCTGTTAAGAAAGTCACAAAAATTTGGAAACACATCTAAGGATTATGAGAGCTTTAAACAGCTTTCAATCAGCTTTAAACAGCTTTCAATCAGCTTTAAACAGCTTTCAATCAGCTTTAAACAGCTTTCAATCAGCTTTAAACAGCTTTCAATCAGCTTTAAACAGCTTTCAATCAGCTTTAAACAGCTTTCAATCAGCTTTAAACAGCTTTCAATCAGCTTTCAATCAGCTTTAAACAGCTTTCAATCAGCTTTAAACAGCTTTCAATCAGCTTTAAACAAAAAACGCTTTAAGAGAAGCCGATATAATCGAGTAATATTTACGATTGCCTACTTGAATTAAATTACTGTATAAGTATTTAAATGTATTGATGTAAATTTAAATGTATTATTATTAAAATTTAATAGATCCGTAAATTCTATGTGGAGTTTTCTTTATTTTATAACCTTATCGCCATCCTTGAGAAGCAATATTTCTGATCTATTATTCACAGCTGTTCCGACGCGCAAATCTTCCTAGAGATTAGCTCATAATAGGAGGTTGCGATTGAGAATATTATAATTTACCATTAATTTGTGTTTAGTCTGAAAATGTAGAAAGAGGTTGACATAATGAAAATAGAAATATATTTTATATAGACGTTTATTAAAAGGAAAAAAAATATGTTAAACAATTATAAACAATTACAATAAAAGAATATATATATATATATATATATATATATATATATATATATATATATATATATATATATATATTATTACAGTTTAAAGTAAAATATATTAATAAAACGTATATAATTTGATTATTTTTCATGTTTTCTCCTTGTCACACATTGAAAATATTCTGTGATTAGACAACGTTTATTATTTCCTGTGTATCGAGGTGTTTTCTTATCAATAATATATTTCTCTATCGTTTATGTTGAAAACTTAGATAACAAAATGAAAGTAAAAATATATACATTATTAACAATTATAAGAAAAATATGCATTATTTAAAATTACAAGAATAAATATATAAACATATATACATAATTAATAGTTACAATACAAACATATATATTATTTACAATAGAAAAAATATACATTATTTAAAATTACAAGAATAAATATATAAACATTTATACATTATTAATAGTTACAATACAAAAATATACATTATCTACAATACAAAAATATGCATTATGAATGAATTTATTGGGTTGAAGCTGGATAATAAACATTTAAATATACGGAAAACTACTTTATGGAGTAAATCGAAAATTACTTTATGAGATAAGCGTATGGCCAAAGGCTAAAGTACTGCAACCATCTGAGCAGATGAATCTCTTATCGTCATTGCTACTTAGCGCGATTTTATTCTGCTGAACTGTGAAGATGGTGTGTTTGTAGCTTCTAAAAATATTCTGTTGCCGATATACAACTTCGCCACTAAACATACATTGTTTATAATCGGCCCCAGTGATATCTTTATCCACTACGCACTTCTTAACTCCTTTAGCCTTTTTGAGCCAATTCGCTTTATCCTCCTCCGTGCAATACGCGTACATTTTCGGTCTCAACGCAATAAATTCATTCATAATCCTACCCCCTAACTCATCCTTCATTAACCCTAAAATGGCTTTATTTTTCAGTGGTATATTGAAAACGTTATCAGGTCTAAAATTGCTGGTATCAAATTTTTCAATGTCCTCCTTGATATCCATATAAATATCATCAGTTTCGATTAATAAAATGAGACTATCGGTGTCGCAGTAGCATAGAGCAACTTTTTCATCATACTTGGGTTTCAGAAAATCATAAAAAAACTCATACATTAATAATTTCGACAAATCCAAAACGGCAAACCCCACATAAATCGGTTTGTTATAGCAAACTTTTAACTTGTTAAACTGGATCGCAACTAAATTTTCCGTAAACGTGGAAACACTTCTCATGTTCGGTTTAGCGAGAAGTGTTTCCGCACCAGGTTTACGACCAATATCATTCCAATGATTAACAAGTTTTACATCCACTCGTTTATTCACATTCTCCATGGTTTTGCCGAATACACTGTTGTTCATTAATTTAAAAAAGTCTTTTTCGAAATCATTTTTAGCTGTCTGTCGTAAAGTAGTGTTTAGGTCGATATATTGTTTTAGCCAATCAGATTGTTTAAATTTTATAATTCTATGAATTTTTGTAATTTTCAGTCCGTGATTTATTGCCTGCTTTAAAGTTCTGTAGTGAGTAATATATTTTTCTTTGTTGTTTAAATTTGGAATAAGTTTTTTGTTATTAAATTTTGAATTTGGTGGAATCATGCTTTCAACGAGGAATGGTAAATCATTATGTGAGGCCTGTAGCGATTCAGGATACTCGATGTCTGTTTCGATAAAATAGCCAATAGGTGAATCATCACTCATTTTCGTCACGTCAAAGTCTAAAATTTCAGTCTCCGTCAACCATTTAAACTCACCGTAAGGCATTAGTTGAGAAAGTGCCCAGCCATACAAATTATTCGCATCCCAGTACGCTAAATATGTACTGGGATGGTTCGAATTATACTCAGATAAGTATTTATTATTCGCCTTAGCGTATCTCAGCGAGGCTTGGCAAATACCCCCTCTAATGCCTTTGGAGACGAAATGGTGCATGTCTATGTCCGTGAAAAGTTCCAAATTTATGTCAGTCATTTTCAACATTGCATCCCAGCTCAGTCCGGGAGCCGTATAATAATGGGCCGGATCAAGCTGATAAGTCGTGATGCATACGTTCCTAAATTGTTCGAAAATATCTGTCAATAGCAATACGTCAGTCTTTAAATATAGGTCAGAGTAATCTTTTAAATTTCGACAGTTAAATGTAGTCCAAACAGTCTGAGCAAAATTATATTCTTTGTCGGTTATGATATAGTTATTTAATGAATCGTTAAAGCAGTCCTTGTGCGGTAAAGATGTTTCAGTCAGCCTATCGAATGAGTCCATGTGTTTGTATGGGAAAACACCTTTCTGTCTTAATAATACAAAATGTTCATTGTTGGGGAAAAATTTTCGAACCTCTATGCATTGATCATCGCTCAAATTTTTCGCTAGTTTCCCCAGAGAACTAGCCATAAATCTTAATGAGTCTATAAATCTTAATTTCAAATAAATTTTATTTTCTACCCCTTTTTTATCTACATATTCCCCGACCGGTAGATTTTTGGTGATAGATATATATTTTTCCTTATTTTGTGGAATAATGTCAATATTCTCCTCGTCGGAGCCAAATTCTTTAATAAACAAATGAGCATCATAATTTGACATGTTATGGAAAAATACAGGAATCATTTTAGGAATTTTATAATTCAAATTACAGTTTGAGTGGGCGGCTCCCCGAAATTTGCCTGTTAAATGATCGTGATCGGCGACTTTGTCAGTTACTTGTAATAATTTATTACATATATGACAAGAAGTGGCCGTATCGTATGTATTTTGCTCAAGTGCAGTTAATTTAACCATCGGAAGTACAACGCTTAAATGTTTCCTGTATAATTCCTTAACATCTGCATAGAGGTTCTCGCAAAACAATTTTGGACAATCTTCTCCGGTATAAGTGAAAAATTTACTTAATGAATCATCGAATGAACATTTTATATTATAGGCGAAACTGTACGGTACGTGAATATGTGTTTGATTTGTATAGCTATTGTCAGGGTTCGGTAAGCATGTATCAATTGGCTTTAATAATGATTCAAAATCTGCGTATACAACAAAGGGTATACGCATTTTTCTATCGAAATTTTGAAATTTTAATACATTCCCCGGCATCATATTACCTCTCTTATCTTTTATAAGGTCTTCTGTCGGCATGATAGTGTATATCTTGTTACAGTCATTCAATCGATGTTGTTTAAAAGTCGTTTCTGTTGAGAAGAAGGTTAAACAGCTATCACATAGATATTTTTTATAGTGACGAGATGAGATCTGACTTCTTACGAGTCGTGAAATATCTTTAATATATACATAATGGCCCTTAACCCCTTCTTCTAAATATAATAAATTTACATGTCTTTCCCTAGTCTCATTAGTATGATAAATTGGTCCTACTACGTCATGCTGTTTAGATTTGAAATTAAATTCCAAACCGTAAACGTTAATGCTAATATTGTTCGTCTGTTCGAATTTAGAAATGTCTTTAATTTTAAGTGGAAACTCTAGTCTGTCGTATTTTAAAGTTTGAGAAAAGTGGGGATATGATGCCGGGCGATCTGTGTGAACATCTACTGGGTGTAACGCGGATATAATACTCCATAAAAAGCAAAACTCGTCTTCATTCTTAATATTGATGCATGCTTTCCGGTCCCTAATTTCCTTCGGTAATTCAATAAATGATGACCCACGTATTGGCTTATATTTATTGATATTAATTTCTAAATGGGAAATCCCTCTTAATGACCAACCCGAATCTTTCTCCTGAAACTCGCTACATTTGATTTTAATTTTGGCACCCATATCATCATAAATTTCGGAAAAGTTGCTCATGCTAGTGGTTAATTCGCGATACTTTGTATTGAATGACTTTAATTCGCCCGCGGGATTTTTTTCATTTATATAAATACCAAAGAGTTCAATATTAAATTTTACCCCTGAATTATACGACCTGGTAACGTTTTCAATCACGCTACCAACAGTACCCCTCGAATTGATAATAAAGCTATCTATATCTAGCCCTGACCCATTAATCCTGTATGTTGCGACCCTTTTCTTAAAACTGCTTGAAATTTCAGTTATACCTTTCTGATAGGGCTTAGTTGCCACCTGGAGATGCTGTTGTGAGCGCAGATGTCCAGCGTACTTGCCTCTGGTCGGGAAAACTTGATCGCAAACATCACAGCGGTGGATTGATGGGGTTGGTGGGCTCATTTTTAACTTCTTCGAGGTGGAGGGTAGATCTTCGATCTCTAGGGATCTCTTGGAGGTGGAGGTAGCATCTAAGGGTCTCTTCGAGGCGGATGGCGTGTCCATGTTATGCGCTAGCTTCTTGTGACGTTTGCAACTATCCATTCTTGTAAATTGGACGTTGCAAACGTCGCATTTATAATATATTTTAGAGTCTATAAATTAAATTAGATTGTGAATTGGATATTTATAATATATTTTTAAACTTACCACAGGTTTTCAGATGTCTTGAGAGATTATCCTTCCTTCCAAACACTTTCACGCACTTATTACAGGGGAACATTTTTAAGTTGACGACTTGTTGTGACGAGGTTTACTTAAGAACTGATAGAATGAGAGAGTTCGCTGCTTTTATACACGCTAGATGTTTCACGTCATTGTGTTTATTAAATAAAAACGAATAACAAGAAATGATTAGATTCATATTTTATTATTTTCTCAGCTCGCACACCGCTGATAAGAAATTATGTCTGACAAACATCCGGTTGCGTCTTATCGCAAAACCCAGGCAGTAGATTGAAATTGAAAAACATAAATACGAGAAACAAAACGAAGAAATTGATTACACTGGCATGCACAAACATCCGGCTCTGCTTAACCGAATACTGAAACTTTATTTAAATTAAAATCTTATTACGTTTATAAAATTAAACACGGAATAATTTATTTGTTTCACATATGTTTACAGACAGGTCGAGACAGGTTGAAACAGGTTGAGACCGGATTGTTATCAGTGCTAGACGTTTGCTCCTATCTAGACGTGTGGTTACATAAACATTTTCTATCGTGGAAGTTGTAATAAAAATTATTAGATATTATTTCATTCTCATACATTTAAAAGCTTCAAATACTAAACTGATTACGTAAACTGAAAAAGAAACAATATATTCCATTTCTCACTCAAAATTAAACCTAATTGCTGAAATACTTTTTTATTTATATTAAATAATTAATACGATCTAAATCACAGACAAGTTTAAGAAATTTTACATAAGCCCCGTGTATCTAGTCTCATGTATCTAGCCTCGTCTATCTAGTTCCATGTGTTTAGCCCCGTTGATGTATGCAACCAACTTTTCACACCTCATTTGTCTCAACAGAATCTAATTTTGAATTTCCCCCGCCTCGCGTCTATTTTTTGAATTTTCCCGCGCATTTGGGAGTTCCGAAATGGCGGCCGGAAGTCGAGACCGGAAACAGGAAGTCGAAACCGGAAGTCGAAACCGGAAACCGGAAGTTGAAACCGGAAGTTCCAAGGTCAAGGTTAGGGGTCAAGGTCAAGGTTAGGGGTCAAGGTCAAGGTCAGGTTAGGGGTCAAGGTCAAGGTTAGGTTAGGGGTCAAAGGTCATCGCGCATGCGCATAGGTTAGGGGTTAAAGGTCATCGCGCATGCGCATGACAGTGGAGGTGGAGGGTCTAGAACGAATCATCTTTCCCTACTTTTATTATATAACAATTATCAATTTAACAAATAATCACGCATTTATGAATTACGATAAAATTAATAATTATCTAGTTTTGGACAATCTTAACTATAAGTTCTAGCAAGAACGATATTTGACGAGAGTGACGAGACGAGACTAAACGGTTACGAGAGCAAGAGTGGGAGGAGACAAACGGTTACGAGAGCGACACTCATGTGAGAGTAATTATATTAATTATAATTATTTTATATATATATATATATATATATATATATATATATATATATATATATATATATATATTTAATTATCAATAATATTTTTTCACAACTAACTAGACGGAGACTTTTAACCTCTCGCCTTATCTCGTCTCGTGTGACGCCCTACTGGAAATGTCTCTTATTTATCAGCAAATATTTGAGATTTTTTTTGTCATGATGTTGGTAGTAATGTTAAAAGTTTCTCTATCTCGGAATTAAGAGAAACAAAGTATTACTCCATTATAATACATTTAATGCTCGCTATTTCCCATATGCATCAATTCACTATTGTGGTTCGATATTATGCCAATGATAATAAAATCTCTGTGGATAGGTACTTAATTTTTTTAGAAAATCGTGGCCATGAAAGCGTAAATAGGTATGTAAATAGGTATTGGCTTGTCCTCTTCTGTAGTGTAGTTGACAACATACCCGCCTTTCAATGCGGGAGACCCGGGTTCGAATCCTGGCTGGGGAGGCGACAACTAGGGCGGTTTTCACTAACCTCCGGGCTGCCCACCCTAAATTTATGCAAAATATGCGATATCGGGGTGGCGCATACTGGAATAGGGGTCTAGTGAGAGCTTTCCCCCAAAGAAGGTAGATTGGCTTATAATATATAGGTAGAGAGAAGTAGATAGGCCATAAGTAGCCTTCTAGATGCTATTATCTGATTTAGTTATTGTAAAGAATTTTCAAGATTATAAAGAACAGTCTTTAAATAATACCTCCAATATATAGGGCTTATATTCCGGCCTCCAAGCAATCATTAAATCTATATATTCTATTGTGTCCCATATTTGTGTGCGGATTTTAAATCTCATTTTTCCGCAGTCCTTGTTTGGCAGTCGTCTATTTTTGTGTTTTGTTCTATAAATGTAATATATAATATAAATCTAAAAACAGTATTGCCATTTATGTATTCTGTTCAGAACATTCTTTAAATTGAGAATCAGCAACGTAAGAAGTTGTCCAAAAGCACCCAAATTATTTTTATTTCTAGAAATTTGATGTTATTTCATTGCCGCATCGACATCAATATGGAAAATTTATAAAAGTACCACGAATATATAACCAATAAACAAAGTTACCATCAGTTACCAAAACGAAACCTCGGTTGTTAGCAAGAAAATCAGCTTAAAAAAGGACTGAAATCAAATTTTGGAAGTTATTCAAAACCTGCCATAAAAGTTGAAATTCAGGGGCCGATAAATGAGTTGAACTATCCTAAGTTGAAAGTGCCTAAGATGACATTTACTGAAAATTTGACTATCCGGTTAATTTGAAAAATTTAAATGACCCAATTAGAAACAATGCTGAGGAATTATGCGAAACGTATGTTAACGGTATAGAATAGTAGATTTTGTAACTAGGGCGGTGGGTTGTCAATTGGACACGAGATCGAAATTGGGTGCACGAACGAAGTGATCACATTCTTTCGAGAGGGCAATTGACAATACCGCCCGTGTTGCAAACAATATTTTTATTACTCATGGGAGGCATGTATCTTACAAGTTTGGGATCCAGGTGCCAAAAAAATAGAATAAAAAATGTCTCCGGTGGTGTGGATTCATCATAACTCTCCTCAGTCTCCGGTATCATCATAGAATTTACACTCACTTTAAAACGTTTTCTTTAATTTTAATTTTTATTTTGTAATGAAACAAATTTCACTTTCACGTCACTTGTTTAATAATGATGTCTTGTTGTGTTTATTTTATTTATTTAATTTTTTTTTTTTACGTAACCTAGCGATATTAAATATTTGCGTGCGTTACCCAAGTTATGTGGTAATACAACCAAAAGTGGCATTTCTCGTACTAAAAAACGTGCGCCAAGATAGTACTGTTAATGCACGAGTAATAAAAAATAATTTTATCAAAGAATGCCTTCATTTTAAACACGCATATTTATGAGAAGATAAAGAAAATATATCTACCGCGGAACTTAGTTTGAGGACAATAATCGATTTTAAAATAGAGTCTACATTTCTGCACTAATATTCCGAGAGATAGCGTTGCATTTTGAGTAGTCTCTTTACGCCGATAGATCTTTTTCTTATAATCAATCAATATAATGTAATACAATCAATATATAAAATCATACAATAAAATCAACTAAACGTCGTCAAAAATCAACTCTGTTAAAGTAAACTAAATATATTCGTTGATTGAATTCTTATAAATCTACAATTGACAGCGAAACGCGTATTCTTTATACTTTTCTTAATACTATTTATCAATTGAGATTTCTCCTATTTATTTGGCCCTTTGTGATTAAATAATTACACAGTCTTGATGAAAATTGCAATAATTTGTGAGAAAATCAAATAATTTATAAACAAATCATTCTTAATATAGTATGAAATAAAAAACAGCAACGTTACAAGCCTCAACTATTAATAATTATACATTATAATTAAACAATCGAATATTATAAACTAAGGAAAGCAGTTTTTCCATATTTTGCCCGAGCAAACTACTACGACGCGACGGTCTGCGTAAATTTGTCCAGCAGCACTAAATATCTGCTCGCTTGGAACGCTAGTATGCGGGTGACAAAAAGTTGCAGATTACATTACAACTTATGTAAAGAAAACCATGGTAGCCTCATGAACTATTTAATTAAGGTGTTTAAAAATTATTATTTTAACAAAATGCCGGACACCAACAGATCGGCACAGCACAAGGAAACCAACAAAAAAAAAAATCGATGTATTAAAATAAATTAGAGTTTAAAAAAACTGCGAAGTAAGGTGCGCATTAGGACGATAGTGACGTCAGTGACATTGGAAGGACACCGAAGTCACGAGCACACAGGGAAAACTTAGTTAACACCTAACCACCTGACATACGTCACTCAGACCCAAAGTAGCAGTAATTTTCTCACCTGAGACGTATGGCAGGTGGTTAAGGGTTAAAGACGTGAAAGTGGTCCGGAAAATTGAATCAACCACTACGCAGTAGTTGACCCAGAAACCAATGCAATAAGGACAATACCAAGATATTCCTAGAAACAAGAAGCTCAACGACACCCATTTAAGAGATTATATAACATGTGGAATCACTAGAGAACACAATCCTTAGCAAAAATAGAAAATGTATAGCAAACCGAAAACCACCTATCAAAATCAACTGTGTCTAACCGTCGCCCAAGTCATAAGCCAAGCGTACATATTGCTCAGCCTCACATATATCTACCTCATATATATATATATATATATATATATATATATATATATATATATATATATATATATATATATATATATATATCGGCACGGCGAAACAATGGCTCCGACAGATAGCACCGAATTATTCGTCTCAACACAAATGATTGATCTTGAGATTCATCAGAACAATACAGAACAATAATACAAATATGTTATAAGAAAAATACTTATAGTAGAAAATAGGTTATTTTATATTATTATATAGGTTAATTAAATATATTATTTAATAGGTTAATCCAACCTACCAGGCAGTTTTGCTATTTCTTTCCATGCTGCATTGCGTAATGTAGCATCACGACATTCAATGCATTTAATATTATAAATGACATCGTATTGCTTTACTAAATATATCAGCTGTTCATCTCCCATTTTGACAACAGAACGCTTGCATGAAAGGTCTATTTATTTCTAACATGCTACGCGTGAGTTCTAGAAACACACTGATCACACGTGTGGATAGCGTACGAACATCCCTTCTACCTTCCTACGCCGATCTGGACATCCCAGATCGACGTTGCGTGTGTGGCGTGTGATTGCGTTGCATACGATAAGTGTGTTTCTTGGGCATAGTTTTTCCAGATATCGTAATGCGTTGGATACGTTGCGTACGTGGGACCAGTGTGTCTCTACCTTAATTCTCCTTCCACGATGCATCTGACATTTTTTTTTCAACTCATGATATCATTTTTAACAATGTTATCATCTATTTGTAAAAAAGTTTCAGGCCGTATTTTATTATCGTTTTCGGCCATTTTCGGCCAAAAGATCATGATTCGGCCATATTTTCGTCTTCTGCCATAAACAAGCCGAAGCTTCAGCCATGCACAAAATCAGAAGTTCGTGAATTGTCGCGCGTCATTCGGCTTACTTCGTAAAGCTCGGCAACATCAGGTGACGTTCGGTTAACTGTGAATCGGGTCCGCTCGTGGTTTCACTCAGCTGACTTAAACGGACACGATTTTGTTTTGAAGTTGTTAAGTGAGGTTATATTCATTTTTTTTTCACATGCATAAATTAATGGGTAAGTAATTACTTTTTTATTACTCATGCGGGAGAAGTATTATCTTGGCGCCCGTTTTTTTTTGTGCGACAAATGGCTGTTTTTGTCAATTCAATTATTACCACATAACTTGGGTAACGCAAGCAAATATTCAATAAAAATCGCTTAGTTACATTAAGAAAAACAATTGAATAAATAAAATAAATACAATCAAAACCTCAATATTAAAAAAGTGACGTGAAAATGACAGATTTTTTATTTCAATACATAATGAAAATTAAAGAAATTATTTTAAAATGAGTGTAAATGGTGATATCGGAGACTGATGAGAGTTCTTATGACGAATCCACACCACCGGAAACAATTGAAAAAGCAAATTCTTCATTTTTTATTCTATTTTTTTTTCTGGCCCCAGGACTCCCAAACTTGTAAGATGCGTCCCCTCGTGTGAGTAATAAAAAATAGTATCTGCAACTCGTGTGGTATTGTTAATTGCATTATCGAGCTAATCAGCACTCACTTCGTTCGTGCGCCTAATTTCGCTCTCATGAGCAATTGATAACTTACCGCCCTTGTTACACGATATGCTATTATTTGTTCTTGACTTTTGTTTGACTGATTATCTACTTCGTTACAGGGGAAAATGTCATGTGTTAAAACGACAGTCAGAATTAGATGAAATAAAAAATTAAACGAAATTAAGAGGAACGAATTCAAAAACCTTGGGAATTTTGAGTAAAAATACTAGTAATCCATCGACGTTGACTCTCATTCAGTCAACGATCCCGAGCTTGACTGCTAAATCTAAACTTGCACAATGGCCATGAAATTACCAAAAGAATCGGCAAAGCCACGGATCTAATAATAGTAGACATGCTATTTTATTCTTTGGTGGAAGCATTCCTGCGACTCAATTTTACCGAGCAAAATGCAGTTCAAGCATTGCAGTTCAAGTACCCGCTAAAATCTGAGAAATATTTTAGAACATCGCTGATGCCACAAACAAAAGAAAATTAAAACTAAGGTATATGATTTTATAGCAAAGAGAGAATGGGCACTGTTGAGCTTCACAGCACATTTCAGCGTAGACCACCAACGCCTAAAAGTTATACTCCGTATGTCCGTGCTAGTATAAGATCATACTGGCCATTGCATGGAGCAAAAGTTTACAGATATGGTTAATGTATTGGGCCTAATCTTCCTGGTTCTGCGTGACAATGCGGCTAACATAGCTTGTGCCATGCTTGAAAACTACGAATCTAAAAGATGAAAAAATGCAGAAAAATCGTGGGCCATTTTAGCCATAGTGGAGCAGCATTCGGAAAATTTAAAGAATGTCAAAAGTAATGTGGACTGCCAGAACATGTTTTTGTGCAAGATGTCGAGATGAGATGGAACAGTACATTTTTGACGTTGGAGAGGCTGTTAGAGCAAAAAAACTGCTGTGAATTATGTAATAGTAATAATGAATGGAAGATTATGAAACACCTGACCGTCTTGAGATTCTTCTATGAAGCGACACTTGAATTATATTTTGATAATGCATGTATATCAATACCTTTAATATCATTATTAAATCGCAATTTCAAGTTCGATGCGAAAATGAAGACAAATATGAAAAACTCGTTGAAAGAGGAATTGAACACCAGATTATCTTTTTTAAAAATGCATCATTTACTAACGGCGGCAACAATACTAAACCCTAGGTTGTAATAGATATAAAATTATATTAAAACAAAATACCTTGACTCTGACGAAGTCGAGATCGCAGCAACTGAAATAGTATCTTGTTGACGAAGGATATCTAGACGATAATATCTGTTAAAAGAAATGCGGAACAGCTTTTACCGCAAGTTGGGTTCTCAAGCATGGCACAAACTATGTTTGGCGCATTGTCACGCAGAACGAGGAAGATTGGGTCCAAATCATTAACCATCTCTGTAAACTTTTGCTCAATGTAATGGCCTAGCACAGACCCAGTATAACTTTTAGGCGTTTTGGTCTACGCTGAAATGTGCTGTAAAGCTCAACAGTGAGCATGATTTACTAGCATTACTCCATACATAGGTGGTTGCACTCAACCACTCCCTCTTTGCTATAAAATCATATACTTTAGTTTTAATTTTCTTTTATGTTTGTGGCATCAGCGATGTTCTAAAATATTTCTCAGATTTCAGCGGGTACTTGAACTGCAATGCTTGAACTGCATTGGGCTCTGTAAAATTGAGTCGCTGGAATGCTTCCACCAAAGAATAAAATAGCATGTCTACTATTATTAGATTCGTGATGGCTTTGCCGATTCTTTTGGTAATTTCATTGCCATTGTTTGCCGTTGCCATTGCCAAGTTTAGATTTACCAGTCAAGCTCGGGATCGTTGACTGAACAAGGTTTTTGAATTCGTTTCTCTTAATTCGGTTTAATTTTTTATTTCATCTAATTCTGACTGTCGTTTTAACACATGACATTTTCCCCAGTAACAAATTAGATAATGAGTCAAACAAAAGTCAAGAACAAATAATAGCATATCGTGCAACAAGGGCGGTAAGTTGTCAATTGCTCATGAGATCGAAATTGGGCGCACGAACGTAGTGAGTGCGTGCGCTGATTCGCACAATAGTGCAATTAACAATAGCACACGAGTTGCAGATACTATTTTTTTATTACTCATGCGAGGGGCGCATCTTACAAGTTTAGAGTCAAGGGGTAAATATATATATATATATATGTATATATATATATATATATATATATATAAATATATAAATATATATATATATATATATATATATATATATATATATATATATACATATATATATACATATATATATATATATATATATATATATATATATATATATATATAAAATGAAGAATTTGCTGTTTCAATTGTCTCCGGTGGTGTGGATTCGTCATAAGAACTCTCATTAGTCTCCGGTGGTGTGGATTCGTCATAAGAACTCTCATCAGTCTCCGGTATCCCCATTTACACTCATTTTAAAATATTTTCTTTTATTTTCATTATGTAATGAAAATTCACGTCACTTTTAATATTGAGGTTTTGATTGTGTTTATTTTATTTATTCAATTGTTTTTCTTAATGTAACTTTTTTACGCGATTGCGATTTTTATTGAATATTTGCGTGCGTTATCCATGTTAAGTGGTAATAATTGAATTGACAAAACAGCCATTTGTCGCACTAAAAAAATGGGCGCGAAGATAGTACTTCTCCCGCATGAGTAATAAAAAAGTAATTACTTACCCATTAATTAATGCGTGTGAAGAAAAAAAAAAGAAAATTACCTCACTTAACAACTTCAAAACAAAATCGTGTCCGTTTAAGTCAGCTGAGTGAAACCACGAGCGAACCCGATTCACAGTTAACCGAACGTCACCTGATGTTGCTGAGCTTTACGAAGTAAGCCGAATGACGCGCGACAATTCAGGAACTTTTGAACTCATTTTGTGCATGGTCAAAGCTTCGGCTTGTTTATGGCAGAAGACGAGAATATGGCCTAATCATGATTTTTTTACCGAAAATGGCCGAAAACGAAGCTTCAGTTGGTCAATGGTCATAAAACGCGGCCTGAAACTTTTTACAAATAGATGATATCATTGTTGAAAATGATATCGTGAGTTGAAAAAAAATTGTCAGCTGCATCGTGGAGGGGGAATTATGCATGAGCTGCTCGCATGAACTTGTAGAGTATGTACATAGGTGAATGTAAAGGAACGTTTGTGCAACAATCTGTGCGGTGTTCGTTAAAAGAAACCAATGCGTTTGTCATTTTTCAAGTTCACGGGTAGTATACATAACTCTATCTCGACCGCAAACCGACCACAAAACAACGAAAGTGTGTTTGTGACATACACACTGTAACCATACCTTTCACTCAGAAGTTTTCTTTGATGTACCACTTACCTAGAGAACCAAAGAAATCTTTTGCGATATGTTCAGAAGCCTTCGTTTGCACATGCACACTGACTGAAGACAACCGTCTCTCCCGAGCGGTCGCATGCGTTCGCCTAGTGTGTACATAGCTTCAAAAACAACTATTCTCAGATATATACTCGGGCCGGCGAGAGAATGCAGCTGTTCTGCGCCAAGGTATGAAGGGCGAGGGACGCGCCTAACTGTGCGCCCCAAATTTAGTCCTTTATTGACCGCATTTCTACTTACGTTTTTACTTTTTACTTACCGAATAGATTATTTTCAAACAGAAACACTTGTATTATTATATAGTTTGAGTTAAGAAACATGCGCTAGTTACGTTTTCCAAATACGTGCGGACAACTAAACACCGCGCGCTCGGAATAATGTGGGGGTGTGCGCAGAACAATGCTAAACTCGTCGAGACGAGATGCATTCTCTCGCCGGCGTATAGGTGACGATTAACTATTTTTATAGTTGGGTTATTAAATTATTTAAAAAAAGACTTCTACTCACAGTTATCAGTTAGTTGTTTTCTTGAATGAGCATAAACTGTTATTTGATTATAACACTACTTGAATAAAAAATAGGTATTTCCAAAAAATCCGGAATTTCGAAAAATTGTTTCATAATGAGCGATGTGAAACTTCACTAAGCATACATTTGTGCAAAATATACGCCTTGTTGTTTTTAAACATTTTGATAACAGATTCGTGGCACAGCAGAGTGAATGACAAATATAAGAGTTTTTGTTTGACAAATACAATATTAAAAGTATATAAGAATAGGACAAAAACTAAGAACAAGTAGAAGAAATTTTACTAGAAAATGCTTATTTAATCTTAAAAAAAACAAGAAATTCTCTTAACTTAAAATTCTTGATTTCTTAACTTGAAATTCTTCTTAACGAATATTTGCTCAGCAGATTCACCTTAGGGAAACACTAAACAACCGACAAATTTCTGAACAATCAAAAGAGCTAATTAGAGCCAAAATCAGTGGAAAAATTTTCCAGCTTACAAAAGCGACAAAAGAGAAAGAATATCTGAAAACTAACTGACCGGAGACTTAAATGTGTAATATGTCAAAAATGTATTAAGTAAGGCCTGTTTTTATTTGGGGCGAGACGATTCCCGCAAAAGGTGGTCAGGAAATTACTTCTTGCTTTCGACAATTTATTTTAAGCCAAAGCATAGATATGGAAGTGTACCTCTATAGTGATTCATGCTACGTTCAAAATAAATATATCTACATGTATATTCGTTATGTTTTGTCATTTGTTGCATGAATTAAAATCTCAAAGAGAAGTCATTAAAAACCATAGTTTTTGTTTTATAGAACCCATAGTATTTGCTGACGGTTCTTCTGATCGAAATGCTGACTCCTTCAGCACGCCTCAGCATGGTCCTCATCATCAGGTATATCTGGATCATGTAACAGAGAAGTTTACTGAAAGCCTGTTACGCAAGATATTATTTAATAATCATAATGTCTATGAAGTAAGGCACTGGGCTAGTAGTGGCTCCTTGCGACATCCTATTGAAACTATTGTCTGTACACCTATAGACTCCGTATACTGTAGAGTTTTTTAAATCTTTCACAAAAGCTTCAATAATCTTTTATCTCTAACGTTTGTGAGTTACAGTAACTGCATGTTCGTCGTCGTTGTCAACAAATAAGAACCAATAGAACCATGTCCCGATGGAGCACACCAAATTGTAATTTAGATACTGGAGTGATTTCTCTATATAGTGTTCAAATCCAAAGAACCGACAATTCGCAATATACTACTAATGCGATTAAACTTCGCAGCAATAGCTAAAATTACACTTTTACTGTGGCGGCTTTTTTAAACTCTTTTGAGATTATTTTCAAACATAATCACCCATTATCGCGTTCAATATGAACGGAAGTAATGCTCTTCTATAAACACTTTTTCACAGTTGTGAGAAGCATTTTCAAGACGATTTTAATACCATTACACTGTTATTATAACAAATAATGACAAATAAGTTAAATAGGACCAATGCATATTATGCTAATAATTCAAATTCTTTAACCTATACTTTTCAATGTACCTTGAACGAACTCCATAAATTTCTTTGTAATGTAATAAGCTGAATCATGATTCAATTTAACAAATAGAACATGCGTTATATTGTGTAACATTCACGTACATTAATAACAAAATAATAAGCTATTTATATCAGTATTTTTAAATATAGATCTGTTTAAGTGAAAATGGTCGTTGAAAAAGTAAACTTGTTTAATCTAATTTGATAATTATGGTAAATTTGCAATAATTAAATAAAAGTAAATTTAAAACATGTTTTTGCTAATGATGAGATGAAAGCAACTTATAATCTTCATCTTGTTTGCCCAAAATTGTATTTTAATTATACTCTTTTGCAGTACATGAACTCTAGTTTTATGAAGGTGTAATATAAGTGTTTTTATCTTCAAATTAATCGTTTTATATTTCAAATTGATCCTTTTTAATTTCAAGTTAAGTCAAATTAACCTTTTTTAAATTTAAATTAAAGTTTTTAAAATTCAAAATCGCGAACTTGCGATCCAATATAGGACAATGTGGCATGGACTGTTGGTTTAACCCCAGTTAGATTAGGTTGCCCGCCGCGAAGCGGGCAGATAAATCAATACCACATACGCGCGGCAGCGCGAACTCTCGATCCAATATACTACAATGTGGCAAGGTCCGTTGGTTTAACCCCGGGTAAATTAGGTTGCCCGCCGCGAAGCGGGCAGATAAATCAAGACAACATACGTACGGCAGCGCGAACTCTCGATCCAATATAGAACAATGTGGAAAGGACCGTTGCTTTAACCCCGCTTAGATTAGGTTGCCCAACGCGAAGCGGACAGATAAATCAAGACAACATACGTACGGCAGCGCGAACTCTCGATCCAATATAGGACAATGTGGCAAGGACCGTTGCTTTAACCCCGCTTAGATTAGGTTGCCCAACGCGAAGCGGACAGATAAATCAAGACAACATACGCGCGGCAGCGCGAACTCTCAATCCAATATAGGACAATGTGGTAAGGACCGTTGCTTTAATTCCGCTTGGATTCGGTTGCCCGCCGCGCAGCGGGCAGATAAATCAAGACAACATACGCGCGGCAGCGGCAACTCTCGATCCAATATAGGACAATGTGGCAAGGATCGTTGAATCAATCAAAAATAATAAACATTGCAATGTCGAGTTAGTTGCGTTTGCATCTACTATCTGGCATCGTGAAAATGTCAACAATTATTTTCAACAAGAACACGAATATTTATTTATTGAACCAACGAAGACAGCGTAGAATAGTTTAGTGTCAGATTAGTACTTTCGTGGGAAGAAGGTGCATGTGAAAGTCTATTATTGCATCCGGATTACCTTTTTCGAATTTTTGCAATTCAACAAACACGGTTTTATGGATTGACTTCATATTATTTCTCATAGCCGTGGTAGTTCTTCCTTTTCTAGAATATTTATTGTTACAGAGCTTGCATCTAGCTTGTCCAGCATAGCAAAGCATGAAATAATCCATAGTATATCCATAGTATACATAGTATATAGTCCATATTTCAGTAGAAGTAGAATCTGATTGACTTATTTTAACAAATCACTCACACTTTCTTAACCTAACCTCAAAATTAATGTTACTGAATATTCGCTTTCGGATTCGCATTCGCGAATATCGACGGCATATATTCGCCTTCGCGAATGCTTAAAAATTTGCATTCGGTATATCACAAGTATTTATCTTCGATCGAGCTTTATTTCGCCGTAGATGGTAAATGAAACCGGAATCATCAGTGAAAATTATATTCTCCCGTGTTTGTGGAGCATTTTGTGAAAATAAAATTACATAATTCTTGCGTTTTTAATTGTTGACGTAAAGTTTATACGGTCCAGGCTAATTATAGAGACCCATGTTCTATTCCCGATTGGTGAATCAACAACTAAGGTGGTTTGCACTAACTGTTCGGGCTGCCCACCCTGAATGTATGCGAAATATGCGATACCTAGGTGGAGCATACGAAAAGCGAAAGGAAAAAAAAGACTAATTGTAGAGGTTTTCCATCTTATTTTTAAAGTTTTTAATGTATTAAATATGTGCTCAAGTTTGACGTTTTTATTTTCAAATATCTTAAATTTCATATTTTTTAAATAATCGATGATGGATTTTCTTATATAATAAATATCAATAATTTGATCCATATAATTTAATATCTCATCAGATAATTTACTATTCCTTTTCCACCACGATTTCGTTTAATCATCTCACATCCATCCTTCTTATAACGTCTAATTGCAGATTTAGCGGTGTTTTTATTAATGCCTGCAAATTCTGCAGATTCTGCAATTGTTTTACCTTCTACATAACGTTATATAAAATCTCATTTTTCTCTAAACTTGTTTTAGAATAATTGCCTCTGCGGTTTCTTTCACGACGAACCGCGATAATTGTTCTTCTTCTTCTTCTTCTGACTCTACAGCCCAGGGTGAGCTTTGGCCTCCTTAACAATCCCCTTCCACCTTTGACGGTCTTCAGCGACACGTGTCCAGTTTCCTACTTGTAGAGTTTCTACATCTTCCTCTACCTTATCTTTCCACCTGGTTCTGGGTCTACCTCTGCTTCTTGAGGTGTTAGGTTGCGCTATGGATGGATCTGGGTGCTCTCGCACTCGGCATTCTAATCATGTGGCCCGCCCATCGAAGTCTCTGTGCCTTAATGAATCTTACTATGTCTTCACCTTCTATTAGTTCTTGAAGTTCGTAGTTCATGCGAATTCTGTATCCTTCTTCCTCTCTCACTGGTCCAAAGATCTTCCGTAAAATCCGTCTTTCAAAAATACGAAGAGAGTTTTTGTCTGCTTCCGACATACTCCAGGATTCAGCTCCATAAGTTAGCACGGGTCTGATCAGGGTTTTATATGTTCGCAGTTTTGCTTTACGTGAGATGATTTTTGATTTAAAGAGCTTCAGATGTGAATAATAGCATCGATTCGCAGCTTGGATTCTGTCTTGTACCCCTGGTTGATAGATTATTTGTGTTATTGAAAGTTACTCCAAGATATTTGACATTTTGAACTTCAAACCGATGATCATTTATAATGAAGTTCTGAGGGGCCCTTCTTGGGTTATCATGTGACAGTTTTAGGTATTTTGTTTTATCTGCATGTATTTTCAGGCCGACTTTGCTCGCTTCCTCTTCTATTTTCAAAAACAATTCTTCTAGAGTTCTGTTGTCACTAGCCATGATCAGTATGTCGTCCGCATACGCACATATTTGGTATGATTTTGTTATGATATTTCCCTTATTTTCGAGGTTTCCAATTGCATTTTGTAGCGCAAGGTTAAAAAGAACAGCTGACAAGGCATCTCCCTGCCTAACACCGGTTCTTATTTCAAATTCCTTTGATGTTTTGTTTTGGACTGGCATCTTTTGTCGCGCATTATTCTTTTCTGTTATAACCCTTTCACATTCCATATCGAACCAATCTATGTTTCTTGATTTTATTTTTGTCCCTACTACGTCTTTGGTTACTTTTATTATTGCCCTCTCCATGGACTTCCACTCATCGTCAATATTGCTATGGTCTGGGAGTCTATCTAACTCCATGCTGATGGCGTTTTGATATTTGTTTAGGGCTTCATTTTTGCTCAACTGGTCTGTATCCCACTGCTCCCTTTTTGTACCTTTAGTTTTGGCGACATTTGATATTCTATGCCGTAATTTTCCCACTACCAGGAAATGGTCACTACCGCAGTTTGGCCCTCTGTGGGTCCTCACATTGGTTATTGATGACCCGTATCTTCTCCTTATAAGTACGTGGTCGATTTGGTTCACCAGTTGGCTTCCCGGCATTTTCCATGTGCCTTTGTATATAGTTTTTCTCTCAAAGGCTGTACTTTTTATTCGCAGCGACATTGCGTTGGCTAATTGGCATAGACGAATGCCGTTTGGGCTTGTCTCATTGTGCAGTGAATATTGCCCAGCTACTTCGACTGCGAAATGTTCTTTCCCTATTTTAGCATTGAAGTCTCCCATTATTATTAAGGTATCATAGGTGCTTGTTCTTGCACATACATTCTCCAGAGCATCATAGAATCGGTCTTTTGATTCTTCACCGCTGTCTTCTGTTGGTGCATATGCATTTATGAGAGTAATGTTGTTGAACTTCCCGTGTATCTTCATTGTACTGAGCCTTTCATCTATTGGTGTAAAGCTAATAATTGATGCTATCATTTTTTTATTGACAAAAAAGCCAGTTCCATGTTGTCCAGCAACATCTGAGCATCCGCTATAGAATATTAAAAACTTCTGTTTATCTATCCTTCCTTGTCCTTTCCATCCAAGTTCATGGAGTGCTACGATATCCATTTTAAACTTGTCTAATTCGTTGCCTATTTCTATCATTTTTCCCGTTTGCATCATGGTTCGAATATTCCAGGTCCCAATTCGTAAATCTTCTTCCATTTTTCCTTGCAAATGTCGTATCCGTGTGTCCATATAAGTTTTCCGAGGCTTGTTGTTTGGTTTCGTAACTTGTTCTTTTTTCCAAGGTGGAGTAGTTGGCCCCACGCTTAGCCCCCTTATCGGGGGACCATTTCGCCTGCTCTCGTTAACCTTCACTTATATCCCCCGCCATTCGGATTTCCACCGCATCTTGGTGGTATATGTGTGAAGTTTCCAGGGATCGCCAAGCGTGGAGGAGAGAGTCAGACTTGGGTAGGAGTGGCTATGCGACAGGTCTCTTTCGTGGAGATTGTCGTGCGGTTCGCATGCACTACCCCGGAAGATCCCCCCCGCGATAATTGTTACTTACTTTTATTTTTATCTTTGTTTTTTTTTTCTTATTTTATATAGCGCCACAGAGTAGATGATTTGAGGCAAGCGTTTATTTCATCGGCAGCGGTGGATCTTGGAATTACTGGTATGTTTGCCGGAAATCGCCAGACAGTAGAATCTTTGCTCCTCCAAAACATCTTGAGTCATTGCGCAGATCTTTCATGGTTCGATTTAGTGCTTCCAATGAACGTTTGTGTGCCATTTTTGTGCATTCATCCCATATGATAATTTTACTTGCTTTAACACTTTATTACCACTTTGGCCATTGCCGATTGTTTCGCAATATTGCATGTGGGTGTTTCAGTCGTTTAAAAGTTTAGCGGTAATTTGAACGCTAAATGAGCCGTTCTGCATCTTTCTAGCAACGTGGCGGCTATACCAGAAGAAGCAATTGCTACGGCAATTTCGGATCTCGCACGAACAGTGCCTAAAATCAATGACATGAGGAATGTCTTCCCAGTTCCACCGAGCGCATCGAGGGAAAATAAGCCTCCATTTCCATCATCAATTGCCTTCATTAACTTATGGTACACATCCTTCTGTTTTGAGTTCAACAGTGATAGACTCATTCAACTGATTCGTCATTCGTTCAATGCATCTCGGTCGTGACATCAACTGCCGCACATGAGGTATCACATGTCTTTTATCAAAAGCAAGGCCTGGTTATGTATTTCCTCATGATCGGATTTCCTCATGATGGAGATCGGGATTCTCCGAAGTGACAAGAATTCGATGTAAAATGTCTTCTGACTTGTCATCTTTGCACTTGTTCCACAGGTCAATTGGATTCGATAAGAAACATGTCGAAATAATGATAACAAATAATGTGCGTATCTGATTTGGAGAAAAGAACTGAATCAGCTATTGTAATGTCCCAATGAATTTCGTTTTCAAGCAAATTGAGCTGTTGACATGCAGCACGAAATGTTGGGCACACTGCACCATTGACAGTTCGAAGTGCATCAAAGGATATCGGCCCACGAACATTAGAGAGTAGAGTAACCTTCATGCAAATGGATCACTTTGGCAAATAAAAAAACAAACTTCTCAATGTTGTTGCGGGAGGTGTTTCAGCACGTTGAGCAACACTTGGTGCGTTGAAATAAACTCGCTGACAATTTTCTAGATACACCGCCAAATGTAAAATACACGGATGACGTTCATGAATGGGGAATGAAATGCAGCATATACTGGCATAGCTTAAGTAGTTTCGACTGTGCGAATGTATGTGGGGTTCCATAAAAAAATGAGAAAATGAATTATTTTCATTATTATTACCCTTTTCCAATATTGTAATATATAGTAGCTATAATAGCAGGGGTGGAGACAAATCCAACAAATCAAAAATCATAAAAATCGGTCTAGCTGTTCTTGAGTTTTTAAAAGTCAAAATTCAAACCCGACTGTGTTTTATATATTAAGATATTAATTATATTCAAATAAATGTATCAATAATTTTAGGATGTGTCGTTCAACATTTAATTTTGTTCTTGATACAATTAAACCATCCTTAATAACAAAAATCCCAGGATGTAAAATCCAGAGCTTCATCCGTTTCCATGTCTTCTGTTGATTATGAATGTAAATGTTTGGTTAGCTTACGCTCACATGTCATTTGATAAATAGTGAAGTTTGGTGCTCACGCTTTTGCTGCACTATCTCTGTAGCGTGAGCGTCTGTAAGCGCGAAATCTGCCTCCCGAAGAGGAGCGTTATTATTACGAGCGTGATATTTTTGACGCTCACAGCATCCAGTCGAACCTTGAAAACGATGATTATGTGCGTTCAAAGTGTGTAAGCGTCCAACGCGAATGCACCGTATATCGGTTTACTCATTAAGGAGATTAGCGGATGGGGATAGGATAAGGTGACCACACGTCCCGATTTTGGCGGGACAGTGCCGCTTTTTGGACGCCTGTCCCGCGTCCCGCCGATTTTTAAAAATGTCCCGCTTTTTAGAAAATATTTGCATTTCTTATTTTTAATGTACTGTAATATATAATATCAAATTTTTCCACATATTCCCATAAAATATCCTTTTTAATGTCTACCAATGAAATTTTTTAATAGCCTCCAAATGAACTGTCCATTTTTCAAGATATTCCAAGCACTTATTATAAAAATTTCTAACTTCTTTCAGAAAACCCGGTCATTTAATGCCACCTTGTTCTGAAATTTTCATTTGGTGACATTAAAAAAGGAGATTTTATGGGAATACGTGTAAGAATCTTGTGAATATATTAATGTTGTGTTATTGGTAAAAAAATACGTTACTGATGAAAAAATTAAATGTCAAGGTACGTTTACACTGGCAAACATGTATGAGAAGTTGTATGAACATGTATGAGAACATGTATGAGAAGAGACACAAGTGTCATATTGCACCAACAAGTGTGCGCGTACAAGTCATGAAACATATTGACAAACGTGATTGCGTTTACACTTCTTCAACATATTCATAAACAAGTAAAACTATTTTCGTTGATTAAAACGAAAACGTATTTTACAATAAATCCTAAATAAACAGTTACAATAAACCACATTATATACCTAATTTTGGGTTTTGGAAAACCCAAAATTTTTATATTTAAGTCGTTTTTTTGTAATCACATGGGGTAATAAAATATAAAGTGCTGATAAAAACATACTTTCTGAAAACCCTTCAAAGGGTTAATCCTGATTTATATTACAACAATTTACTATATTAAATAAATATATTTTTATTAAATTAAATAATTATTACATTTATTAGGACAATTTAAATATTTAAACAATTTAACAGGAATCCCTCTTTCAAATCCCTCTATTTTTACAATCAACTGATCCAAACAATAATTTAATTCACCTCGCACAAGTCATGTGTGAGCTTTTTTTTTGCTCACTCAAAATGTATGGGGAAAATGTATGAGCTATAGTATGAGGTGATGTTTAAAAATTTGTATAAAATACGTTAAAGTTCTCATACATGTGTACCTTTACTGGTCTGCAAATGTGAACACAGACCAAAAATGGACGGAGTAATTGCTTCATTTTAAACAGAATGATATTGCTATATCCAAATATTTTGAAAATTGTAAAATACTCGCTCCTCCCTTCCATGAACAAATACAACAACAACCAGTGTTTTTCCAGTATCAATAAAATATGGACAACTGAAAAAATCCAATTGAACATTAAACTTTAAAATCCATATTAAGCGTAAAGATAATTTGACCAATTCATGTGAGAAATTTCACGACATTTTTATAAATGATCCGAGTATTCACTCGGATAAAAAATTTGACCGTGAAAGAATATCAATTTTTTTTTAAATAAAAAATTAAAAATCATAATGTTTAAATTATGTTTTTTTTACAAATATATTTATAGTTACCAATAATTAATAATAAATCCATTTTTGTATATTTATAGGCAAATATACGAGTAATAGTAGTTTATGATACTAGTGCGTGAAGAAGGGCTTTTGCGCATGAGTGCATCACATCGCTGACACAATAAGGTTAGAACATTTAGCGCCTCCGTGGAAAAAATTGCTAACTAGTAAAAACACACAGTGACGGGAAAACTATTTCGTCGTTGTCGATGTAATCCAGGTTAACCTAGATTTAATCTAGATTAGGTTATATATATATTCTATGGTTAGGTTAAGTTATACTAGAACTAGATAAATCCAGACTGAGAGGCCGAGAACTCTTGATTCCCAATAAGAAAAGTTAATTCAATTCTAATAAACGTCAGAAAATTTCGTCTGACGCAAGTTATTGCCATAGTAACAACTAATAGAAATCGTTTAATAATGAAACTCAATTTGATTTACATTGGACTTTTACGCACGATTTGGATACTTTTACACACGATTATAATAATGGGTTCCTTTACATACAATGTGTTCATTTTTGTGTGTGAGTAGATCAAATATATTTTTATTTTGAATTATTGGTCCGGTTTCGAAACTAAATTATAATTCTCATTTCATCCATTTGTCCCGCTTTGTCTCAATGGAATTGTGGTCACTTTAGGATAGGAGATTACGGCTTTGAAAATTTCTAATGACTCTAGGAGATTAAGTGTCGGGCCTTAATGATTACATTCGAGACCATGGTTTGAAAGAGAACTAGTGCCTTTTTTCAGACGAAAAGCGCGATTGTACGTACACGCTATTGCATTCGGAACAATGAATTTTGTATTCGCCGGATTTTTTTGAGGGGGTCGATTTTGTCTTTAGCATTAGACAATATGTGGGATAACTTTGAGGAGGGTTTAAATGCTACTTGAAGATTTTGCTTTCGAAGGACGTTTGCGATCTGTTCGCTTGTTTTTCCAAAATATGCCAGACAAATGAAAGTTTTGTCTGAATTTGAGGTTTTTGGATACGTCAACTATCGATGACAACATTTTTAAACTAGATTTCTCCAAAAAAACATATTTCATTTTGCTATAGATATGTAGATGACGTAATAACGTGTTTCAGTGGTTAACGTGTTAGTACTGTAATAATGTGTTTCAGCACGTCAATTAGACTAATTTCTAAATCTAATAAACAACGTTCATCCTAAAATTAAATTCACCATAGATAGAAACCGACAACAAAATAAACGTCTTAGACCTTACTCTGATTCACGAAAACAACAAAATAGAATTTGATATACATACTTATTAAACTTAATTGATAAATTCACTATATTTTAACTACACTTATAATATGTAAAAATATTATATAACTTGTTATTCATAGATACAGCCTCGTCGTTTGGATTTTGAGGCCCCGGGCATAAATATCGAGGTGGGGCCCCCAGTAAATAAAAAAAGTGAATAAACAAATAAATTCTTTAATTATTAAAACATACAAGAAAGGAACATATGTATAGAAGAAATATAATAATGTATTAATATAAAAGAAAAACAATATTAATTGAACTTTATTTTCCTTGCTTTGCCTTCAGCAAAATTTTCTATTATCTCACTTAAATTTAAGTCCTCGCATAATTCGTTTTCTATTTCTCTATCAACCTTAACCACATCCCTCCCCCGGTTAGTCATCCTACTAAAATTAATCTCAACCTTACGAACATCCCTAGAGTCAGCTCCAAAAGCCTATCCTATATAAACACTACAGACTCCAACAACCTTTTGCTAAACGACGTGTACGAATTCCAGACCCTCCTGACAAATTTAATCGTAAAACACTCCTCCAAATCCAAAACCAATTTTCACAAACCAACTCTGCCTCCTTTGATCCTGACGCTAATCAAACAAAAACGATCACTATACCGAATATACAGATCAGAAGACGGTTCATTAAAATCTAAAATGAATAGACTAAATAAAGACATACATAGACTTATCTTCCAGTTTCGATCCAATAAGTGGCTGTCAGTCTATCAAGAAATAGAAAACGACGCAGGACGAACATACTGGGACAAAATTAAAAAGATCACCAAATACCGCCCATCATTCTATATCCCCGACATCTCCTATAATAACCAACAGTACTCCTCTGACTCCGAAAAAGCGTCCCTCTTTTCCAAACACTTCATTTAGCCCCTCTAACTCTCCCTCATTTGACAAACCTAACTTCAACAGAGTAAACACATGGTACAACGACTACTTTAAAAATGACAACACAGACCTGGATGAAATAACCTACGACGAATACCTATCTGCCCTCTTCCATGGTCAAACTAGTGCACCCGACCTAGTTAAAAAATCCTTACTTAGAAACCTTACCAATGATATCCATCTCCACATTATTAAATTGTTCAACCTTGTCTGCCTTTATAATAGATCTTTTGCCAAATGTTGGAAAAAAGGTATAATTATCACCATCCCAGAACCTCATCAAAATCATTCCTTTCTAAATAGTTACCGCCCAATTACCCTCCTTCCAGTCCTTGACAAAATTCTAGAGCAGATCCTCAAAAATAGATTATGGAATTTGCTCAAGAACTCTATTCCATCATATTAATTTGGATTCAAGCCTTCCCACTCCACCACCCACCCCCTATATATACTCATCAATAACAAACCGCATACCTCCGTAAAGATCATTCTGCTGCCTTATTCCTAAATATAAACAAAGCCTTTGACAGTGTGTGGCATGCCGGCTTCCTGTTCAAAATACACAAACTAAATGTCTCTCCGTATCTCATTTATGTCCTTACATTACATTTTCACATCCTTACATTTTCTCCATGACAGATCCCTCCAAATTAAAATATATAACGCCCTCTTCTCTGAATTTTCTCCTCTCCAAGGCCTTCCAAAAGGCTCCCCCCTCCATCCCTTACTTTATAACATATACTGCCCCGACATTTACAACCATAACCTTGCAGACAAATCCCAAATCAACCTCTTCGTCTTTATCCTACAATACGCCGACGGCACATTTCCGCTCCTGACCCAAGGAAACCAAGGTATCTCCATCACAACAGCCTCCAAGATTTACAAATCCATATGCAGACCTATCCTCGACTACGGACACATGATAATGACTATTACCAACAAAAAAAACCTACAACATACTGGAAACAGTCGAACGAACAGCATTACGTACTATCTCCAAATTACGACATCCTAATAACATCCTTCATAACCCCTCCAATGAACTCCTTTACAAACTGACTCAAATTCCGAGACTCTGCGATAGACATAAACGACTACTGACTAAATACAAAGAGACCAGCATTACAAACCCCCTATGCATCAAACGTGACCCTACCAAACCCTCCCACAGACACCCACTCAAGTCACTCCACGAATCACTATACGACTGAACTCTTCATTGCATTCTTCCTGCATCCTGCATTTTTTTTTAATCTTGTTTTGTATCCTTTATATTAACTATTTTTTTTTGTATATGTTAAATCATTAATTATTATCTCTGTATAACTCCCGGGCGGAAAGACCTAGTGATCGATAGCCTTTTGTAGACTTTTTGTTTTCAATAAATATTTCTTCTTCTTCTTCATTTTCTATTGAAAGCTACGTTCGGTTGGATAGTCTTTCTCGTGTCATTGTAGATCTTAAATAGTTTTTACTTATTTTAAGTTTTGAAAAACTACGTTCGGACTCGGCAGTGATTATCGGAATTGTTAACAAAATTTTAAGATTATACTTAATTTGGGAAATTCATTTCCTGCTTGGTGATTCTTTTTAAGGCATTTATCATTTTAATGGTTTCAATTTTACAAGGTTTTTGGTTGTAATTTTACAGAACACTTTTATTTCTTCATAGAGAATTTATTTCCATTGTTGTCATCATCATATTTTAATGCTAGATGCAAATGCATACAAAACTTTCTTTTTCTTTATATATTAGATATGGTATTTTATATAGGAAGCCAAAGAAGTCATTATGTTTCTGTTTAAATCTCTCCTGAATCGAAATTATACCTTGGTCTACTATTTGTAAAAAGTATTCTCGATAAAAGTTAATTTCAAAATCGTTAAATCGAGAATCTTCTCCTTTATAATTAAAATGGCGCTTTCTTTTTCTAAATCTATTTTTCTTAAATTCTGGACGAAATTTTTCACATAATTTTTCAGCTTCGACTTTTGATTCCGCAAAAGCAGCATTTTTAAAGGTTTCAAAAAGTTTTCCAAGCCCTCCAAAAGAGAAACTGCTGCCGAAAGATCGTTTTTTTGGGTTTTGTACTTAACTTTTACTAACGGTATTTACGTTCACCAATAAGTCATACCAGATGATAATTGACAGCACAAATTCATTTCGTGTTCATACAATAATGATATTGACTCGGTTTTTATTTTGGGATCATTTGTTGTTTCGCTTAATTCTTTAAGTGCGTTCATTAATTTGTCTAAAGTATGTCTAATGGCTTTTATTCTACACTTCCACCGAGTGTCGCATAGTGGCTTTAAAGTAGTGTTTAGATCAGGGATGGCGAACCATTTTGAGTAGTGGGTCAAATTTTGTTCATTATATTTTTCCTACTAGCACGTGGGTCACCAATAATAATTCTGGCACTGGCATCACTAGGAAAAGAGGATGGAGGTCAAACACTACTTTTTTTTGTTCATAATATTGAAGGCTTTTACAAAATTCAAGATTCCTTCTTGTTTTATAACTTCTACTTTGGAAGTGAAGATTACAAAATAAACGTCGAAGTCAAAAAATTTATATTAATGAATAAGTCTATAAAACTTCCTATTAAACCTACTTCCTACTAAACTATTCGCTCCATGCATAACCGCGCATAGCGTCATCCGTGGCCAAAAATACAACTTCGTATGCAATAATAGTGTATAAAAACAACATGCAAAAACCAAAAAATAATTAATTTAATAAAATATACTATAATAAAATATATATTTTGTAATACGTCAATTCAATATTTGTACGGAAAGTTTAGCTGGGTAGCTGGCAGTAAACAATAAAATTCATAGTTTGAGTTTCGTGTAGTATTTTTACAGTTTGTCACAGAACATTTGAAAACGTGTTTTTGCCTTGAATCCATTATCAATTTATGCACTTATTAGTGCACGTATTAGTTTATGTAATAATAAAACACTTTTTTGTTTAGCAAAATACATGTCAATATAAACAAATAAATGAAAAATAATAACTTAACTACACATAAAGTTCTTGAAAAGTGTCACCTTTGACCACTAGCGTCTGTTGCGCTCAGAGCGAATACAATGAAATCTATTAGAGGATGTGGAATATTTTGTTTAAGATATTGAATAAAACCAATGTTTTTGCTCACCATGTTAGGGGCATCGTATGTTGTAACAGAAACAATTTTCTGTAGGTCAATAGCCATTTCTATAAATGCAATATCAAATTCTTTAAAAATATCAAGGCCAGTACACATCCCTTTCAATGTTATTAGTTTCAATAGCTCTTAATTTACAAGATTTTCGTTATATATTTGCGAAAAATGTCTTTCTAATTCTAGTATTTGATCTTTCGACTTATTGGTAACTCATGGCTACTTAATTTTTGCTATTGCATTTTTTTTTGCTCATTGCTACTTAATTTGCTACTTAATCAAGTCATTGTCTTTCAAATCTGGAAATAAAGTTGCAATACATTCTAAAAACGCCTGTTTTAGAAAACTCTCTTTCTGAAAGATGTTTATCGCGACGAGCAATGCATTGGGCAACTTGAAAACTAGCAGCTGTAATGTTAGTTTATTTACTCTCACATCAAAATGAACACATTAATAAGTAAATTATTGTATGTGAAGGATGCCATTATTATAATCGCGTGTAAAACTGTCCAACTCTTAAATTGTATGTAAATCAAATGGACTTTCATTACTAAACGATTTCTGTTTGAGCTCACGAGCGCCAGCGAGTTAGCAATCACGCCGAACCAAAAAAACGCTTTCATCTCGAGTAGTAAATGCAATTTTTTCTACTGATATTCGGCTGCAGAATCCACAATTCGACTTTAATAAAACCAATTCGAAGCGAACTCTCGGAACTGTCATTACAAATTTATACGTTGGTTTGTTTGTTTCCATGGTAATATTGTTGCATTCTCATAGAAGGTAATACTTTTCAAGTCATATGTGCTAATTTTATTTCGGTTTTTTAAATAGTTTCAGGCTCGGTTTACGTTTATACATAAAATATTCCATTAAAATTAACGTAATTAATAAGAAAATTCATGCAAAGTTGGTTAGTTTAGTGTTTTAATCGAGAAAATCATAAATTTAAAATGCTCATTTTCATGTTTAGATGTGAAAATATTTTCATCTCTAGAATGAAAATATGTCACTTTCCTGTAGGGCAAGCCGTGAAAAAAATGCCATTTTAACATATATCAGTAGAAAAAAATATTTTTCCGACGTATATTAAAATTTAATTAAATTATCTCACTTTGAATCCAGAAGTCTCGGCCTCTCAGTCTGGATTACTAACCTAACCATAGAATCTAGATTAAACGTAATCTTTAACCTAGATTATATTGAGAACGGACAAATAGTATTCCCGTCACAGCGCCCTTTTACTAGTTAGCAATTTTTGCCACTAAGCGGCTGAACATTCTAACTTTATTGAGTCAGTGATTTGAAGTATTTTGTCTGTCAAAATAACAATTTTTCAATATCATCGGTAAGAAATAATAATTTTTTTTTGTAGATTCAACAGTATTTTAACATGCTTCGTAGATAAAATAATGTATGATACACATGTGTGTAAGGCTTTTGTACATGAGTTTCGAAGTTTCGCAATGAGATTTTCTTTACACACTTGTATTATAAACTACCATTTTGGGATCAAAAACGCTTTTAATACAAACAAAATTATTCACTTTTTTCTTTTGCGAAAAATATGTTTTTCTTTCTTTATCTGTTGAAAAGGCGAGATTAGAATACAAAATGTCTTTTTACATTATATGTACGTGAAGTAACTTTTTCATTAGAAACTACACACACAGTCTCTTTATTCTCTTCAATTACACAATATTTATCAAACCATTCTGTTTGGTATGATCTGGGATTTTTATCGCTTGTACCGCAGCCATATTACAAGATTACAACTAAAAACACATTTAAAACAATAATTTCAAAATAAAGTTACTGATATATGTAATATCCATACCTTTGTGGTTGAGAAACTTTAATAAGAGAATAATAAGAGTGTTGAGTTATTGAACATTTATAAAATTTCTAAAATCAATGTCTGGGTCACTTAACCCTTTCGCTGCTATGGACTACTATAGCAGTTCAATTGACTTAACGCCCAGGTGCCATGGACTGTTATAGTAGTCCAATTCATTTGGCGGCCAGATGCTATGGACTACTGTAGTAGACTATCGACTTCATGAATTCATTGAGGCTTTTTTAAACATAACAATGAGATTAATAAATATATACATTCTCATTAGAGCATTGCGTTACCTTGGGTGATAGATTCGGGACTCACCCCTGCACCTAGGGTCTTTCAAAAAAAATATTTTAAAAAATCCCAAAAAATAATTGTAGACTATGCGGATTGCAATATATTTTTTTAATTAATTTTCTCAATATTCTGAACATTACTTTATAGCCCGTGCGGAATCGTGCGTGTTGACATTCATGTCATTGCATAATTTTCTTTTGCTATTTGTAAAAAATGAGTTGTACGAAATATATACGAGAAGTGATAGTGATGACGACATTAGTAGTGGCAGTTATGATAAACCTTGTAGTGAAAGGCACACAGGATTCACAATTTTCAAAAAAAGAACTGAGGCATTTGTTGATTTTGATGCATCCGAATCGGACGATTCTGATATTGTGCAGGAGAGAAGACCAAATAAACGATCTAGAATATTACCTTTATCTTCAGAGTACGATTCAGATCTAGATTCTCAACATTTCCATTGGCAGGATGATAATTTAGAGTCTCACATCCATCAATTTTAGATTACTAATTCAGGTTGTAAGGCTCCAGTAATGGAAAGTTCTACAATTTTAGATTACTTTTTGTTTTTTTTCAAGGAGGATATCATAAAATTGATAATAATAGAAATGGAGAATTACTATAATTAAATAATAAAAGATGTTTCTAGACCTAAATCAAGACTGCATTCTTGGAAACCGCCCACAATTCGCAATGCTGCGGAAGGGGATCGAAACCATAGCCCCCTGCATTGCTGAGATATTTAAGGCCAGCTTTCGACTGGCGTACATACCGCTGGAATGGAAAGAGGCCAAGGTGATATTCATCCCTAAGGCAGGGCGCAGGTCTCAAGACCTGGCAAAGTCCTACCGACCAGTTAGCCTCACTTCCTTCCTCCTGAAAACAATGAAAAAAATTGTGGAGAATCACATACGGTGCGGACCTCTTAAAAGAAGTCCTCTCTATAAGCATCAATACGCTTATCAGCCAGGTAAATCTACAGTGGACGCTCTACACCAGATAACGAACACATTGGAGGCAGCACTGGACTGCAAAGAAATTGCAGAAGGTATCTTTATAGATATGGAGGGAGAGTTTGACAACACAACCCGTTTATCAATAACGAATGCAGCCACCAACGAAGGGATTGAAGACCCTATCATTGAGTGGATTCGAGACATGCTGACCAATCGTAAAATTACCTCAGCACTGGGGGGATCAACGAGGACTATTTATGAGGCCATAGAGAGAGGGTGCCCACAAGTGGGGGTGTTATCGCCTCTGCTGTGGTGCCTGGTCGTTGATGATCTCCTAGATGTGCTAACAAAGAACGGGTATAAGGCGGTTGGTTATGCAGACGATGTTGCCATCATTATAAGATGTAAGTTTGGTAATACAATCAGGAGCCTTGCACAGAGTGCACTTAACACCATCAACTGTTGAACCAAGAAGGAGGGCCTTAGTGCCAGCCCGAGCAAAACAGTAATGGTCCCCTTTACCAGAAAGAGGAAGCTGAATTTGAAAGCTCAGAGTATTGAAGGTCAGACGCTAGAGTTTTCCGAGGAGGTGAAATATCTATATTTACTCCAACCACAGCAATGGAAGTTCTGTTGGACCTACTTCCACTGCACAAGCAGGTAGAAAAAGAAGGTCTTCTCAGTGCTCTGAGACTAAGGTGTACATCGCCTATTCAGAGACACATGAAAATAAGGGAACAAATCGGAGAGAAATTTCTGAAGCAGCCCTGGGACGTAATGTCTACAGAATACGACTTTGACACAGCCGTTGAAGCGATCATCAATGACCGCCAAAGCAGTGTTCAAAGAATCGAAAACCTGAAAGACAAAGCGTCCATGTGGTACACCGACGCATCAAAAACTGCTAAGGGTACAGGAATTGGCATATACAGCCGGAGTCACAGCGAGACCACGGCATTGGGCCAGGCTCCCACGGTACTACAGCTAAATCTGCCTAAAGAAACGTCTTAAAAGAGTGCAAATGTGCATCCTAACGGACAGCCAGGTAGCTGTAAGGAATTTAAAAGCACACAACTTTAATTCCAAGGTAACCTGGAACTGTAAACAAACACTAAAGCAACTGGTGAAAGGTAACAGACTCACGCTAATGTGGTCACCGGGCCACCAGGGCATATATGGGAATGAAATGGCCGACGCATTTGCCAAAATCGGGGCCGAGGCTCCCATCTTGGGCCCGGAGTCGACTTGTGGGCTTACAAAGGCCCACTTAAGGCAGGGGGCTAAGAAATGGGAAGAAGAGCAAAAGTAAACCCACTGGAAGAACAGGCCAGGACAGCGGCAAACTAAAATGCTCATAAACTATTCTGCCGCAATAACGCAGCAGATGCTAAGCTTCTCTAGAAGAGAAATCAGAACTTTGATAGGCATACTCACAGGACATTGTCCGGTGAGATATCACTTACACAAAATGGGAAAGGCAGAGGAAGTTGCCTGTAGATTATGTGAATCAGATGAAGAAACCGCTGAGCACATAATGTGCACATGTGTACCGCTAGCACACATAAGGCTTGCCCACTTCGGGGTCGCAAGATTGACCACCTTGGAGCTGAGTACCAAGCCTCTCATGAATATCTTAGACTTCATCCACGAAGTTGAATTCCTGGGAGAGTAATTGTAGTAGGGTCAAGCACAATAGATCAAGTTGGTCGCAGTGCAGAAAGGCTTTGCAGCCAAATGACCCCCACACAAAAAAAAATGCTGACGAGTAGAATCAAGAAGCGGCATCTTAGCTCAATTTTAGCGACAATAGATTGCCATATAGCAATGATCGACGAATGAAAATCAAACCCATACTAGATAAACTCTTAGAAAACTTAAAAAACGCGTACGTTCCTTTTCAAAATCTTTGCATCGATGAAAGTCTCTTGGTATTCACAGGAAGACTGTCATTCGATCAATATATTCCATCTAAAAGAAGTCGATTTAGAATTAAAATTTTTGTGTGATTCTGAAACCGGCTTGGTTTTAGATATTCTTCTCTATACTGGCAAATCAATACACACACACCAAAGTCATAAAGACGTCGGAATATCTGGAAACATAGTCATGACCCTTATGAAACCGTATCTGAGAAAAGGTGACACACTTCCTTGATAACTGGTATAGTAGTCCTTTATTGTTTCGAGTATTACATGAAAATCAAACAAGTGCGTGTGGAACTGTGAAAAGAAAACGAGAGAACATGCCTCAATTTACCAAAAAAATGAAAAGGGGTTTTCTTTTCTTCGAAACTTCGAAATCACTACTCGTAATGAAAATGGCAAGATGGTAGGGTATAGATGATTTCCACGATGCACACTTCCGAATATGGTGAGACATCAAAAATCAATTATAGTTCTGGAGAGTCCATTAGAAAACCAAAGTGCATTATAGATTATAATAGTTTTATGCGTGCCGTGGATAAAAAAGATATGATTACATCCTCCATCAAATCAGTCCGCAAAAGTACGAAGTGATATAAAAACTGTTTTCCATTTACTGGATGTCTCTATTTACAATTCCCATTGTCTGCATAAGATGGTCACAGGAAAGAATTTATCTTTTACCGAATATCAATTAGAATTGATACGAGAATTACAATAGTATCATCACGAAAGACCAAAATCAGGGCAGGCAGAAGATCTGAAGAAAATCCATTACGACTAACAGAACGACATTTTCCATCGAAATGCGTAGGAAAGTTACAAAAAGGCCGACGAAATTGTGTTGTATGTGGCAAAACAGGTACACGAAAACAGTCGCGTTACCAATGCAAATAATGTAATGTTGGCTTATGCGTGGTTTCATGTTTCGAGGGCTATCATTCAAAACTAAATTTCTAATTTCGAACATTCAATTGAGTTAATATTTTTTTCTATTTCATGGCTATTTGCTTCTAGAACAGATTCTATATTTGTTTTGTATTGTTAAATAATGTTATATTTAATAAAACTTATATTTTCTGTCTAAACATTTTCACAAATGTCTAAATATTTCTTATTTTTATGGATTTTAGTATAAAAATTGAAATAACGAGGCTTCGAGTTATAAAAGATTCCGCACGGGCTATAAAGTAATGTTCAGAATATTGAGCATACGAAAGGGTTTTAAAGAGTCTGTGTGTGTCAGTGTCTGACCCGCGGGTCATAGGTTCGCCATCACTGGTCTGGATGTTTCTTTAGAATGTTCCATCGTGCAGCTGAGCTAGAAAAAGTTGTGTAGAACCCTTGAATTACACCAAAAATATGTTATTGCCATTGGAACAGTCGAAGCCATGTGCCTCCTACTGATAAATTTAAAGTATGCGCTGTACATGGCACAAAAAATGCCAATGGATTTTCCGACAAAATTCTTGCTTGCACTCCTTGTTTTTTACTCTACAATCTTGGAAAAGAATACCCAAATTGGCTAATTTAGTTTTTAACACTTCAGTTAAATCAAAACCCGTAGTTCTCGTATAAATTGGTGTAAAACCAACAAAATATTCCTTAATTTCGATATCATTTTCATTTTCATAAGACAATTGAACAGTTCGAAATATAAAAGTTAATTGTTCAACATGGACCATGTCTCTAGTGCAATCTATTTGCACTGAATCATATTTACTATTCTTTATTTTTGTGATTATAGTTTCTTTTACTTTTTGCTCCAACATATTAATTATTGCATTTTGAATTTCAGGTCCCAAATAATGGTCATGAATTTTCTTATTTTTCATTCTTTCAAGATTCTCTCATTCGTACAGCAAATTTTGCGACCATTTCAACCAAACCTAAAAAATTTCCATTGCTTTCCGTAAATATTGTACAGATTCTTCCACGAAATGCATCGTTATGTTTGGCCAAATATTGTATACAGTGTATAATAATTGTCAAAACTTCGCGGAAAATGTTATATTTCCCCGTTTATTTGTCTCTGTTGAATACAGACAATTGTTTGCTCAATAATTTATCCCTTTTTTAATGTCAATATTTTAATTTGTGATTTCCGATGTCCTTTAGAATCCTCATGTTCTTTTACTCTTGTTGATAAATGTTTCCAGTCGGAAGTACCTTCATTGCATAAAGGTGATCTTCTTCTTAGAGTGCCTATCCGTTCCGGAGGTTGGCTATCATGTTGGCTATTCGAACTTTCTTAACAACGCGCGGAAAAGCTGAGTGGTTGATTGGTTGAACCACATTCTTAAACTTTTCAACGACGATATTCTCCTTCTGCCCAGTCCTCTAGCTCCATATACCTTGCCTTGGAGGATCTTCTTCAAAAGGACATATCGGCTCTCGTTACGCATTATATGTCCCAGATATTGTAGCTTTCGAGTCTTAACTGTATTCAGGACTTCTTTTTCCTTTTCCATCCTTCTCAGCACCTCCGTATTGGTTATTCTCTCTGTCCAAGGTATTCGTTGCATTCTTCGGTACAGCCACAATTCAACTGCCTCAAGTTTTTTGGATGGGCCTCCGTAAGCGTCCACGATTGGACCCCATAAAAGGGTCGAAAACACGTAGCATCGCAGTAGTCGAATTTTCGCTGACAGCTGTCGTGGCTGGTAAATACTTTCTTCATCTTGATAAATGCCGTTCTGGCTTTTTTCAATACGCGTTCTAATCTTCACAGAATGGTCCCAGTTATCATTTATGTTCGTGCTAAAGCATGTGTATTTGTTGACTTTTTCTAAACCTACCAATAAAATACCGCTGGTGTTTTGGTTGTTGGTGTTTATTTTTAAACCATATTGTCGACTGTATGATGTGTCCATTAGGAATTGTAAGGAAGCTAGGTTGTCATACCTTATGTTATTCAATCGTTCTCCATTTAGCAGGATTCCAGCATAAATATCTTGCAGGGCTTCTCTGAAGATGTATTCCGAGTACAGATTGAAAATTACAGGAGATAGTATGCATCCCTGCCTTACACCACGTAACATTTGTATCTCTTCCGTTTTCTCTCTGTCTACCATGACACAAGCCCTCTGATTCCAGTAGAGATTCCTTATGATTTTGAGGTCCTTGCCATCCAGGACAGCTTTTTGCAGAATTTACATCATTTTCGTGTGTCGTACTTGATCAAACGCCTTCTTATAATTCACTTCTAAAGCCGAATTGGGTCTCCGATATCTGTTCCTCACATAGTTTAAATATTCTACTGTGAATTATAGTTTATTGTTATAGTTTATTATTTATTATTATAGTTTATTGTTATTAATTATAGCTTATTGTGCGAAAACTCGCTACATTTCAAAGCATTAGGCTTTTTGGGGGCGGGGTAACAAATTCAGCTTTCGCCCATTCGGTGAGTATGACACCCTTATCATAGATCGCATTAAACACTTTTGTAAGCCTTCCTAGATTCACCCCCTCGATCAACTTTAATATTTCAGCTGGAATTCCATCGGGACCCAAGGCCTTTTGCTCTTTAACATTTTTCAGAGCTGCCTGTACTTCTCTTTCTAAGATTGGGGGACCATCTGTTTTATCAATTTTGGGTGGCACCGTTTTCACGTCATCAAACAGTTGTTTAACGTATTCCTCCCAGGTTTGCTTAATTTCCGACTTCTTTACTATAACTCGGCCTTTGTTATCCTTAAATACATTAACTGTTCTTCTCTAAACTGTTCCCGCCATTTCCCTTACCTTCTTGTGCAGATTAAAGCTGTCAAAATTGGCCTGACATTCTTTGATTTACACACATTTTTTCAGTTTCTCTTTTTCTTTAGCTGTTCTTATTTTCGCCCTTATTTCTCTCTGTATGTTCATGTATTCTTTCGTTTTATTTTTAAACAATCTTCTTCTTTCAATCAGTTCCAGGATCTCGTCTGTCATCCAAGATTTCTTCATCTGTTTGCTAGACTTCAAGTATTTTTCTTTGACTTTATGTATACCCTCTCGAAGCACTTTAAGGTATTCCTCCACATCTCCATCGTTTTCCTGCTCTTCAGTCTCTGTCAAAAGTTCACTTTTTAACAACTTGTTTGTGGCTGTGTCTTTTAGTCTTCTGATCTAATTATCTCCCTACATGTTTTTTCCCTACTCTCTTCAGCCTGACCATTTTTCCTATCACCGGGTTATGATCCGATCGTACATCCGCTCCTGGATAGTTTTTTATATTTCTGATGCTGTTTCTAAATCTCTTATTAATGAGTACGAAGTCTATTTGATTCCTAGTTTTTCCATAATTCGACTTCCACGTGTACAATCTTCTAGGATGGTGTTTCAAGAATGTATTGGTTACAATCAGATCATGTTCCGCTGCGAATATACTCAGATTATCACCACGCTCATTTCTCTCGCACAGTCCAAAGTCTCCAACGTGTTCTCCAGTTCTTCCCTTTCCAAGCGTGGCGTTGAAATCACGCATAATAATGTTTATATCATGCTGTTAACTGGAATACCATTGCTTGTGAACTGGTCTACGTCCTCGTTGCTGTAGTCTGTAATAGGGGAGCATAAATTTGAATGAGATTGACATTTGCGGGCTTCTTGCACACGATTTAAATTAAAAAACAATAATAATACATAACTTGTTTTTCTTTGGAGAATATAACAGCCAATCTCTAGAAATATTTTCGCCGTTTGGAAGACGTTTAGTGTAAAATTGAACATTGAATTGTCGGTATTCTGTATCAATTGGAAATTCATAATCAACAATTTGGGATTATTCCTTATTAAAAAAGTCGTTCCTTATCTGAAAGATGTGTAGGCCACACACCCGGTTCATCTAGTAAATTTATTTCTTCTTCGTCGTCTAATTCTTTTACGCATTCTGTTTCAGAATTTTCCTTTCGTTCTTCGCTCTCAAACATATAAATAATTTGTTCAGATTCAGAATCTGTATCCTCAGTACCTACATTTTCACATGTAACTACATCGGTTTCGTTTTCTCCTTCTCTGCTAATAGATTCAGTTTCATTTATTGAAGTGGTTAGGGTTTGGTTTGTTTTTTTGGTCTCCAATTAATTTCTTTTCATATTTATTTTCTTTGGTATTGAAATCTGATTCAGTTTGACTTCTCGAAGTTGAAGCATTTGCAATAAACTTTAGTAAACTTCATTTTGGTTGATTTGCAATTATTTTTATTGCTTTGGCTTTTTTTCTATTTTGGTAGCCAGATTGATATTTCTTTCCAGTAGGTTTCATTTTTTGCGGTTTCTGTAATATAATAATAAAATAATTAAAAATGTTAGTAATCGCCAATCTTACCTATAATTAAGGCCCCAAGTTGCAGGGACACTGTGCAGGGGTATCAGTAATACATACAAACACAAATTAAATTGCTCACCGCCCAGCTTATAAACTCGTCGAGACGGGATGCGTTCTTTCGCCGGACAGAGTATAAACAGGACGAGTCTACTTTTTAAAAGGTCTGTTCGCAGAAGTAGTTTGCAAAGCGATTTCTGCGTATTCTGCATGCATATTAAATAAATAATTATTGCATGCTCGCTTGATTTAATACATTTGAGGAGGGAACTTTCTTAACACCGAATTTGACAAAAACCGAAAAATGTTTTTCTGTAGATCCTTGCCCTTACTTCCTCTTCTTCTTGTTTCGAATAGGCCTACTTTTGCCCAGTATTGTCGCATCTTCTGTCGGTGTCTTCTGTCCAGGGGGTACCTTTCCTACTGGATTTTTTCTGAAATCCACGGACTTCCTTCAGGGTGCGTCTCACAGACTGTCTGTTTTGGAGATCTGTTATTCCCAGTTCTTTAATATCCTTCTTGGTTTCGGTCAAACAAGTGGTACGAACCTTCTAGTTTTGCCAGAAGGTGAACAGACGGTTGGTTAGTCGGTTTGGAGGCAATCTTGCAACGTGGCCATAGAAATCTACCCTTCTTTTCCTTGCACAGTCAGAGAGCATCTCAATATGTTCGTAGAGCTCAGAGTTATGTCGCCTTCGGAATTCCCTATCTTCCTTTACCGGGCCTAGGACCTTCCTGAGGATTCTCCTCTCTGATTTCCAATTTCTCTACCAGACCTCTTCGGTTCAAGGAAAGACACTCCATGACACACAGGCCTTCTGGTCGTAAGACTGATGTGTAGTGCTTAAGTTTCAGGTTGCGCGACAGGAATTTCTTGTTGTACGTGTTCTTAGTCAGTCGACTTGTTGACTCTCTTGGATAATGATGCTCTTTCTGATAAGTTGGGTTCAATCCATTCGCCGAGATATTTAAATTTCTCAGTCCTCTTGAGGTTTCTCCGCTCTAGCAACATCTCTCTGTTTGCTTCTCTGATGTTGGTGAAGAGTTCTGTTTTCTCCAGCGACACTTGAAGACCCACTTTGGTGGCCTTTTTTCTGAGGCAATTTACCTGCATTGTTGCCATCTCAAGAGAATCAGCAAACAGTGCCATGTCATCTGCAAAGGCCAGGCAATCTACAAACAGTCCATCGTTTTTACGTCCCAGATAGATACCACTCTGGACACCCAAGTTGATCAGTTCCTTGCGCCATTCTATCATAACCTTTTCAAGGACACAGTTGAAGAGAAGTGGGTACAGTGAATCTTCTTGTCTCACTCCAGTTTCTATTTCGAAGCTTTCTGAAATTTCTCCTCTAAATTTAACCTTGGAATGGGTGTTGGTCAAAGTTTCTAGGATGAGTCTGCGGGTTTTGTTGTCTAGCCCTAGTTCCTGGAGTCTTTCGTTAAGCGTTTCTCTATCAGTAGAATCGTAGGCCTAACTAAAATCAACAAAAGTGACAACCACCTTGCGGTTTCTCATCTTGGAGTTTTCAAGTAGAGTTTTAAGATTGAGGATCTGTTCAACACAGGATCGGGTCTTCCTGAAGACCCCCTGGTATTCTCCCAGTTGACTATCCAGCTGATTTTCTACCCTTGGTTGTAACGCCTTCGAGAAAACCTTGTGTGTTACCGAGACGAGAGAAATTGCATGGTAGTTGTTCAGATTAATAAAATCTCCCTTTTTGTGAAGCGGATGCAGCGGATCAGAGCAGTTTTCCAATCGGGTGGTAGTGTCTCCGTTTTGCTGATGTCCTGGGTGATCTCGGTTAGCTTGAGCACGGCATTGTTTCCAGCACCTTTCCACAGTTCAGCAACGATAGAGTCCTCTCCAGCTGCCTTATTATTCTTAAGAAGTTGAATGATCTGGCCAACTTCTTCCAATGAAGGTGGCAGCGAGTCCGGGTTTGGTGTGGTTTGTTTATAGTTGAATTCTTAGCTGGGTGGGTCACAGTAGATTTTTAAAGTACTGAACCAAAAGGTGGCAGTTGTACTTGTCGTTAAAAGCCAGTTTGCCTTGTGAGTTTCTGAAGTAGAGGCTTGCCGGAGAGTATTGTCTGAGTGTCTGCTTGAAGGTTCCAAAGAAATCTCTAGAGTTATCCTTAGCAAAGCTCTCATTAATTTGGGTTAGTTGGTTTTGTGTGAAGGTCCGTTTGGTTTCTCGAATTATCTTGGCTGTAACCTTTCTTTGTTCAAAAATGTATGCCAATTTTCCTTTGTCTTTTTAGAATTCCACTTTAACCAAGTTATCTGTCTTTAGGCTATTGCATTGTCACAGTCTTTGGTGGAGCAGTCTTTGTGCGGATGCTTCTTCTAGCGAGAAGGGCGAGTTCATTGGCCGCCTTGACAAGAGTCTCCTTCGGTAGTCCCAGCTGTATAGATCTGTATTGTTCAGTCTCTGACTTACTTCTTGACTGTTCTTATGTCGCTCTACGTCAAATCTTACCATTTTGGAGATTCTGTGTAATCTAGTGTTTCTAGGCTGGAGTCTTATTTTGATATTTGAGAGGTAGTGGTCTCAGTTCAGATTGGCGCTTCTTAGTAACTTCACGTTTTGTATTTCCTTTTGAGATTTTCATGAAATGGCCACATGATCTATATGGAATTCACCCAGGTTGATATTAGGTGAAATCTAAGTCTTCTGCTTTTTTGGCAAATGTTTGAAGGGTGTAGACATCATTAGAAACCCAAAAGTCCTACGCAGATCGAACAATCGTTCTCCGTTGCGGTTGGTTCGCTTATGCGCCGGATAATTGCACACTTGAGAGAATTGAGAGTTGAAGTCACCAAGCGGTATGACGGTGTGCCTCTCTGGAAGTTTAGAGATAATATCTTCTAAGTCTCCCAGAATTTATCAGTTCTGTCTGGATTGCGTCTGTTGTCCTGGTTGATTGGGGCATGTTACAGGCTTATTATTCGGGGTTGTCACCCCTAGACAGGTCTCTTTTTCACTACGGCTAAGGAGCCCTGTCCACCCCACTCTTCCCAGGTGCTAAGCTCTGTGCCACTCTTTACCGAAGATGTTCAAGGAGCACATATTAATATAAAGGGGCTCGCAAAAAACGCAAAAATTGAATTAGCCGCCATTTGTGAGGTATAGTGTTTCTAACAAAAAAAAAAGACAGTTGGACAGCTGATAGTTTAGGGTTACTAAAAATGGAGCAATGGAGCACACGAAATAACAACGTGTTTTCATTGTTGAACAATATTTAAAAAATGGTGAAAGTTTTGCCGCCACAATTCGCAAATTTTGCACAAAATATGGTCGTAATATTGTTTAAAATTCTTCAACTGTGAAGAATATCATTCAAAATTTAGGGGACTGAAGCTCATTTTCGCCTTGATGGTTTCGTTAATCGTCAAAATTGCCGGTTTTGGGGTTCAGAAGACCCACATGTTGTTATCGAAAAAAGATGCATCCACAACGTGTCACTGTTTGGTGCGGATTTTGGGTTGTAGGCATCATTGGACCATGCTTCTTTGAAAATGAGGCTGGTCAAGCAGTAACTGTTACTGGTGTTAGATATCGCAACATGATAAGAGACTTCTTTCTTCCTAAATTAGAAAATACTTGTGGTTTCAACAAGATGGTGCCACATGCCATACATCCCGAGAAATAATTGAATTATTTCAAGAGACATTTCCTGTTCGTGTACTCTCCCGTTTCGGTGATCAGAATTGGCCTCCTAGATCATGTGATTTGACCCCACTGGATTTTTTTTCTATAGGGTTTATTGAAGTCACAGGTCTATACCAACAAGCCTCTAACCACTCGTGCATTGAAGGAAGAGATCCAACGCTGTATCAATGAAATTCAGCCACATTTATGCGGAATGGTGATGGAAAATTTTGAAAAAAAGGGTTCGTATTTGTAAGCAAAGTCGTGGAGGCCATATATCCGATGTGTCATTTCATACGTAACCCTAGACTATGTATATTAGGTTCCAACAAAGAAATTAAAATTTATTTAAGAAAAACTTTCGTTTTCGTTTCTATTTAAATCAAATCTTGCGTAAATTTTGGGACACCTTTTATTACTAGGTCCAGATCTATTTTAGATTGTTTCATTTTATTCATAATTTCTAGTAGGTTTCTTTTATAAAATGTCAAATTAATTAAACAGTATTACTATTATAAAATATCTTAATATTCGAAATTGTTTTTGTTTAAAAAAAAATCATTACCAGGAAAGACCTTGCCACTAATTGTCTCTATTTAATCAACATTCTTTCCTATTTGAAAGCATTATTTCGCAAATGATATTGTTGATATAGTTTTAAAATAATTAGTATGTTATTATATAGTCATATTACACCACTGCATTACAATTAAAACAAAATTACATTTGCTCAATTTGGTATAATTTCAACGTTTGTCGAAGGCTAATATATATATATATATATATATATATATATATATATATATATATATATATATATATATATATATTAAACAACGTTTAAAACATTGCCCAATATAAAATTATTTTAATTTGTCCTACTACCAACTCTCTGGCATACGTTTACATACACATTTAGAGCATGCATTACATAAACGCAGTTTTTTACAATCAATTTAGACAGTAAAACTAGTGCTCCAATTTTAACTGTAATTTTACAATAATTTTAGAGGTGGGATTTTCGTTTGTGTACATTGTGATTGTGTGACAGTGAACTATATTCTTGCACTATGCTTTGGGATTATTTAAGGATACCTAAAAGAAATTTATTAAAAAGGTGAAAAATGTTTTATGTGTTAATTGTTAGCTATGTGTTTTTAGTTTCAATTAATTAACTGTTTTTGTTCTTACCTTTGTTTGATAATGAATGACGTTTTTAATGCATGGTTTCCAAATTTATACAAAACTTACTGTTTTCAACTTGTGTATTTTTCTAATTAAAATTTTACTTACGTATTTTATTTATTTTCATCTGTTTGGCAAAGTATTGTGTATTCTTTCTTTGTACTATGAAATTTCCAAATTGTTTATACAATCAGTTAAGAAATATTTAAATTATTCTTATAAATGCAGCGCAACTATTAGTACACATTTACCTGCCAAACTCCTTGCATTCTGTATGTTTATATAATTATTTTTAACCACTACTACATTTAAAAATATACTATTTTTTATAGATACTTTTATGTTGACACACATTCATTGTGTTATTTTTCAACTACACATGTTTAAATTAAAATCAATATATGTTGTTTTTTATTATTACATCCAGAAAGAAATTTTGTGAAAGTAACATTAAAATAAAATTACATCACTTAAACTAAATAATAAAAATCTAAATTTTGGCAAACGTCTTCACATTTATTTGAAAATTTGGCGCTTTGGTCATATATTAGGGCATGGCGCAGTGAAAAATAATTTGAATAAATTTTGTGAGGGGTAAACTTTGTAGCTACAAAATGCAATAAATATGCTAATTTTGAATCGAGAGGTCGAGCTAACGCACGAAATGTTGTCTGGATTTCTCTGGCTCTAATATAACGTAATTTATCCAGCTTATTTTGTTAGGAGAATTTAATACTCAGTTCCCGCCACTGTATGTTTTGCCAATTTGTGTCACGGAGACGCTTCTAGTTTCGGGGTTTCAGCTATTGCTGATCCAAACTTTGCTATTTCTAGTTCTCATTAGATTTTAGGTCATGTATTTATGTTGGTTTGGCAAAATTATTTAATTCACGTTTTCTAATCTATTTATTAATAGATACGTTTTATATTAGATTATATTAAGAAAATTTAGACATTTAGACAAATTTAGAAGCATCAATTCTAAGTATAATTTATTTTATTGCATCGAAAATGTATATTTGGATTTACATAATTTAGAGGAAATTATTTATTGTTATTTCCGTGAGAATTTTTAGAAAATAATTGTTTTGGTGTTTAATTGAGCGAGCAATATCTTGGGTAATAATATAAACTCTTCTATTTTAAGATCACCATGTTTTTTTTACTTGCTTGTTTGGGTTATACTTATTGTTAGCCAAAGTTCCAATTATTGTCACACACACACACATACACTACGAATTACAGATCTAAACTTAATAATAAAATAATGGATTATGGTATTTTAGATGTAAAAGAATACGACTAACAATTGATAAGGAATATGAATAACAATAGATAAAATAGTGATAAAAGAGATGATACAGTAGGGCTTCGATAATCCGAACACCCAAAATTTATACCCTGTTCGGATTAATGAGGCGTTCGGATTATAGTATGTAGATATTTTGAAAGGTGTTTTTTGAAATGAAACAGAGATTTCTATAATTGAAAGTAAATACAAATTTTAATCAATAAGTACATATGTATTACGCTTTTTTGAAAAAATCTAGCATTGTACTTTGACGAGTGGTATTTAATAACAAAATAAATACTTTATCCCTCAACTTACGCAATAACATTTTTTCTGAAATTGAAATATCTACTTGATCCGCGCATTCCAAACATTCATTTAATGCAGACACAACTCGAGTATGTGGAATCCTTTCAATTGCTTCCGATTCCTCTAATACTTCTTAGTTTTCGCTATCAGTCTCATTTAGTATTTGTCTTACTCTATCTTCATCAGTTAAGGGCTCCTCACAATCAATGCCGTCATTACTTGATAAGAAATTGTTAATCTCCTCTTCTGAAAAGCCTCTTTTACGGAAAATGTTCAATGGAAGATCATCTTCAGGATCAAAGTCATCCAGATCTTGGCCAGAAGTTTCCTCTGGTTTGAATAACGAGGGCCACAGAGGCTTCCAAGATTTTTTGATCAGATTTGAGGACACTTGCTGCCAACATTGAGCCAGAGAAAATACAGCATCTTTCATGGTGTTTTTTTTAAGGATTTCAGAAAATGTGCATTCTGAATCAACTTCTTGCTGACCAAAAACTTGTAATAGGAGTGTTTTTTTTTGTATGTTTAATGTTCTGGATTACGTTTTGATCCATGAGTTGAATTAAGGCTGTACAGTTAGGGGGCATGTATAGAACAGCGAAATTTTCGTCAATCGACTGAAGATCTTCTTCTTGTGGATGTCCTGGTGCATTATCAAGAAGCAGAAGCCTTTAGCAGTAGGTTCTTTTTCCATAAATATTTCTTTACTTTAGGAATAAAATGCACCTTCAGCCAGTCTAAAAATATTGCGTTTGTAACCCAAGCACTTCTTTGACCTAAGTAATGAACTGGCATTTTTTTAATTGACGCAAATGCTCGTGGTCTTGGTGCTTTAGCAACAACCAGCAAGGGCATTTTCGACATCTTTGAACCTGATGCACTACTCTCTAACACAGAAGCCAATGTTTTATCTGGTCACAATTTCCAATACAAGCCCGATTCATCCGCGTTATAGATTGGATCGGCAGTTAAGTCTTTCTTCCTAATTATGTCTATGAATTTTTCCTGGAATGGTTTCACAGCTTCTTTATTATTCGACAGTTTTTCACCACTAAGTTTGAGTTGGCGTATTTCATGTCTTTGCTTGAATTTGTGTAACCCTCTTCTACTAGCAACAAATTCTCCTATTCCAAGTCTTTCATGGAAAAATTTAGCTTTTTCCATCACTATGTCACCTGACAAGGGGACAGCTTTTCTTCGCTGCTCTAAAAACCGCATAAATAAGGCATCTTCAAGCTGGGGGTTTTCAGGCAACGTTAAAGTTTTTCTAGCGCCTGGACCCTTTTCTGTATTTATCACAAATAATCGTATTTTGTCTTCCTTGCTTTTGATATCAAAAACAGTCGATTTTCCAACGTTATACTGATGCGCAAGAGTTGTTAACGAAAAACCTTCTTTAATCTTGTCTAAAATCTCGCACTTTTGTGATATTGTCAATGACACATGTTTTCGTTTCTTTGATGTTGATTCAAAGCCATGATTCAAAACGTACAACAATATTTAGATAAAAGCACAAAGTAGCCGAACAGTAGCTGAGACAGCCCTACATGGCACTGCGATATTCTGCCAGACATTGACTTGCACGCGCAGGGGGGGTCGTTCGGATTATAGAGGCGTTCGGATTATCGTGGGTTCGGATTATCGAGCCTCTACTGTAGAGGCTCGAGAGAACAGCTGGGACCATCTTAAGGAGACTCTTGTCAACGCGGCCAATGAACTCGTCCCTCTCGCTAGAGAAGGAAGCATCCGTGGTGGACTGAAGACTGTGACAATGCAATAGCCCAAAGACAGACAGCCTGGGCAATGTGGAATTCCAAAAAGTCCAAGGAAAATTGGCATAAATTTTTGGAACAAAGAAAGGTTATAGCCAAGATAATTCGAGGGACCAAACGAACCTTCACACAAAACCAACTAACCCAAATCGAAGAGTGCTTTGCTAAGAATAACTCCAGAGATTTCTTTGGACCCTTCAAGCAGACACCCAGAAAATACGCTCCGCCAAGCCTCCACTTCAGAGACTCACAAGGCAAACTGGCTTATAACGACAAGGACAGCTGCCACCTTTTGGCTCAGTACTTTACAAATCTTCTCAACTGTGACCCACCCAGCGAAGACTTCGACTATAAACAAACCACACCAAACCCGGATTGGCTGCCCCCTTCATTGGAAGAAATTGGCCAGATCATTCAACTTCTTAAGAATAATAAGGCAAATGTAGAGGACTCTATCGCTGAACTGTGGAAAGGTGCTGGACACAATGCCGTGCCCAAGCTAACCGATATCATCCAGGACATCTGGGAAACAGAGAAATTACCACCCGATTAGAAATCTGCTCTGATCCATCCGCTTCACAAAAAGGAAGATTTTACTGACCTAAACAACTACCGTGGAATTTCTCTCGTCCCGCTAACAAACAAGATTCTCTCGAAGGCGTACAAACAAGGGCAGAAAATCAGCTAGATATTCAACTGGGAGAATACCAGGGGGCTTCAGGAAGACCCGATCCTGTGCCAACAGATCCTCAATCTTAAAACTGTACTTGCATACTCCAAGATGAGAAACCGCAAGGTGGTCGTCACCTTTGTTGATTTTAGGAAGGCCTACGATTCCATTCACAGAGAAACGCTTAACACAGTTCTCCAGGAACTTGGGCTAGACATCAAAGCCCGCAGACTCATCCTAGAAACTTTTACCAACACACATTCTAAGGTTAAATTTAGTGGCGAGATTTCAGAAAGCTTCGAAATAAAAACTGGAATGGGACAAGGAGATGGACTTTCCCCACTTCTCTTCAACTGTGTCCTTGAAAAGGTTATGAGAGAATGGCGCAAAGCACTGATCAATTTAGGTGCTCAGAGTGATATCTGATATCTGGGACGTAAGAACGATGGACTGGTTGTAGATTGCCTAGCCTTTGCAGATGACTTGGCACTGTTTGCTGATTCTCTTGAGATGGCAACAATGCAGGTATATTGCCTCAGAAAACTGAAATCAGAAAGCTGTCAAAGTGGGTCTTCAAGTGTCGCTGGAGAACAGAATTGTTGAAATGAGAGAAGCAAGCAGAGAGATTTTATAAAAGCAGGGAAACATCTCTTGATGACTGAGATATTTAAGTATCTCGGCGAATGGATTGCACCCAACTTATCAGAAAGAGCATTATTATCCAAGAGAGTCAACAAGTTAGAACTAGCCTGTCGACTGACTAAGAACACTTACAACAAGAAATGCCTGTCACGCAACTTGAAACTTTAGCACTACACATCAGTCTTATGACCAGAAGCCCTATATGCCATGGAGTGTCTTTCCTTGAACAGAAGAGGTCTGGTAGAGATATTGGAAATCAGAAACAGGAGATTCCTCATGAAGATCCTAGGCCCGGTATAGGAAGATGGGGAATTCCGAAAGTGGGATAACTCTGAGCTCTACGAATATTCTGAGATGCTCTCTGACTGTGCAAGGAAAAGAAGGGTAGCTTACTATGGCCATGTTGCAAGATTGCCTCCAAACCGACTAACCAACCGTCTGTTCGCCTTCTGGCAAAACAAGAAGGTTCGTACCACTTGGTTCACAGAAACCGAGAAGGATATTAAAGAACTGGGAATAACAGATCTCCAAAACAGACAGTCTGTAAGACGCTCCATGAAGGAAGTCTGTGGACTTCAGGAAAAACCCCGAAGGATAGGTACCCCCTGGACAGAAGAGAGAAAGGACAAGTTACACCGGCAGAAGATGCGACAATACTGCGCAGAAATCAACGCCGAATAGTTTAACAAGTGTGGTCCAAAGTAGGCCTAGTCGAAACAAGAAGAAGAAACGAATGTGTTATATTATCGTAGTCTACTCGTTCTATCATACCATTAGATTCTTGATGCTGAGAACTTTAGAAACTGAATCTAAAGGATTATCTGCAATTATTTTCGAAGGTATCATGGTGTGAAAAAAAATTAATTAAATTATTTGCAATTTCATTTGCCAGATGTGAATTTAATTTATAAAGTTGAGTATATTTTGAAAATGAATCTATAATAGTGAGAAATGTAACCTTTTCTAAGGTAATACTATCTATATCAGCGATACTCACTACGCGGCCCTCGGAACGTTCGCCGAAACGTTGAGAATCGGGTTCTTTTCAGAACCAACCCTCAACATCGTATATATATATAAATATATATATATATATATATATATATATATATATATATATATATATATATATATATATATATATATATTTGAGGTTTTCGCGGATAGAAACATGTGTTGGTTTGTTTTCTCGGGGATTCTGCGTTGATGTTGAGGGTTGGTTCTGAAAAGTTCCGAAGTTCTGAAGTTGAAAGAACCGGATTCTCGACATTTCGGCGAACTAACATTCGCCATTTTCAAGAGATAGGTATATGCGTCCGTGCGGGTTAACCGTACCGTAACCAGTATGCGTCTAACGGTTAACCCGCACGGACGCATATATCTCTTGAAAATGGCGAATGTTAGTTCGCCGAAACGTCGAGAATCCGGTTCTTTTCAGAACCAACCCTCAACATCAACTCGGAATCCCCGAGAAAAACAAACCAACACATGTTTCTATCCGCGAAAACCTCAAATACAATATATATATATATATATATATATATATATATATATATATATATATATATATATATATATATATTGTGTATTTATTTAATAAGTCCATCGAAAAGCTGTCGTTGTGTTCCAGTGTACGTGGACTGGAGCGACTGCTAGCAGAGCAGAGTCAGGGCCGTATCGCAGTCGTTGATGAGTCAGCTGTGATGTGGCTGTGACCTTGGCAGAGAGACGCGCCACTATACGTTGTTTGAGTCGTGCATCAGCCATCCCTACGTCCTCCCCATTTCCCACCCCAGTGGCGCTGGCCGGCCAGTTACTGCTTGTCATCAGTTGTTGTATCTAGCTCAGTGCAGACGCTTATATGTTTTGCTATTATTAATGAGATTGTCGTGAGGTTAACTTCATAAATTGAACATATTATTCTACGAATATAACTAACATTTATATTTAGTGAACTAAATATGGCAGGAGTGTACTCAAAAGAACGGAAACGAAAACTAGAGAATGAAAACCGTAAGTTTCAAGCTGAGTGGGAGAGAGATAGTTCTTTTCTGCAAAAGGTATGAAAGAAGGAACGGCCTTATGTTTGATATGTCATGAAACGGTAAATGGAAATAAACGTTACAATTTGAACAGACACTATAGCACACATATGAACTACACTTCAGTTCATTCACAATTTGAAGAAAAAATTCCCAAAAAGTCTAAGATTAGAGAGGAAAAATTGTAATCTTTGAAAAAGTGTTTTGCTTGTAAACGTAGTACAATGTTTAATGCAATGAACAGGAATGAGCTAACTACGAAAGCATCGTACCAAGTAACAGAAATTTTAGCACAAAAGATGAAGCTGAAAAGATGAAGTTTTCTGATGCAGAAACTGTAAAAGAGTGTGTTGTTACCGTCTGCAAAACTTTGTTTTCACATTTACCTAATAGTAAGCAAATATTGGATGAAGTTTCAAAACTTCAGTAATCTGACTCAACTTGCATGAGACGATCACAAGACTTAGCAGCAAATATTGCACTTAATCTTACCGATGAACTGCAGCAAAGCAAATGTTTAGTCTTGCGCTGGACTCATCAATACATAACCTCAATTTCTCAATTGCTCTTGTTGGTTAGGTATGTATCCAAGGATTGTGTTTTCAAGGAAGATTTTTTGGGCATGATTCCCATGAGTGAACAAACTCGAGGATTCAGGTTAACGAGTGAAAACGTTGACACATTTTGAGAAGTTCAGTTTCTACCCAACCTGCTAATTTGAATGCTATATTAGAGAGCTGTGAAAGATTTCGCCCATCAAATTCAAAAAATTAACGATTTCAAGTATGCCTGGAGCTAAGTAAAAGACATTTCATTAAATCTGTATAGTAATATGCAAAACGGTTTTTTTTAATTATTGAATAAACATAATGCTGTAAGCATATTGTTTGTAAGTTATTTAACCCTACCTTATAGTGTGGTATTGTAATAAAAAAAACTTTTACTTTGATATTAATCTAAAATTTTCTTATTTTATATAAAGAACAATTTGGCTCTCTGAGAAATCCTAGTGAGGACTCCTGATCTATATGAATAGTTTCAAAAGATCTTGTAGATGTTGTAGAAATATTAAATTTTAATTTCAGTGGATTTCTTTTATATTTACTAACTAGACAAATTTCGCATTGGTTTAAAATTTTTTTGATAGTTTGCCGTCTTTTAGGCCAATAAAATATTTTCTTTATTTTTTCTTCAGTTTCATCTATGACTATGGTGACTTTCCTTCATGATACATTTTAATAGTTTCCCCAATCTCGTCGTTAGTTTCTAAATCAGTTAACTTTTCTGTACACCTAACAAAGCTAATTACTGAATTCCTAAAATATTTTTGCACAATAGCACAAAACTCTTCATATATTGGATTTTCAAAATATAGATGATATTTTATCTTAGGTATTAGGTACATATTCTTTCAAAAAATTTATTACATCTCTTTGGAAATTTGGTTTCGAGAGTTGAATATATAAACGCATTTTCTTATTATTAAATAATTTTTGCCTTTTAGCCTTCGAAGGTGCATAATTTACTTCGGATATAATAATTTGGTTATCACCAACATTAACAGGTTTTTATATAATTGGAATACTAAATATGAGATCCTCAACATTTGAATGTATCGGTGTTATATTACCATCATTATCATCATCAATATTTAAATCTTCTAAGTAACTATTTGGTTCAACAATAAGTGATTCACTTCGTTCGTTGTCAATAAATATATCATCAAAATTCTTAATATAAAATTAACTTAATTCGTTATATTCATCGGCTACATTTAATTCAATACGCGGAAGTGCGTCTGCATTTTTATTTAAGCTTCCTTTCTTATAAACGAATGTATAATCATACTCTGAGAATTTTAAGCGTCATCTAACTAATATCGAATTTGGTTCGTTAATTAACATAAGCCATTGTAATGGTTTATGATCGGACACAATTTGAAATGTTCTACCGAAAAGGTAAGGTCTAAACTATTTAACTGCCCAGACTATTGCAAGAAGTTCCTTTTCTATTGTTGAGTAATTAGCTTCAGAATCATTTAAGGTTCGACTAGAATAAGCAATAGGTAAATCTGTTCCTATATTTCCCAGTGACAATACTGCACCGATTGCAAAATTACTCGCATATGTGTTTAAGACAAATGTTCATAAACAAAGGTTCATTTATTAAGACATTTTTAAAAATAAATCGAAACAATTTTTATAGACTAAGTCATTGATATTAACCATAGCATCCTTCCTTAATCGTTTACTTAATGGCTCGGTTAAACCTGCAAAAAAATTTATAAACTTTAATTAACCTAACAAATAACCTAATAATCCGAGGAAACCTTTCAGTCCCTTGGTAGTTTTGGGAAAAGGATGCTTTTGAATAGCATTTATTTTCTCAGGATCACGTTTAACTACTAACGGTGTAACAATATGACCTAAATAAGCTACATCTTCGCATACAAATTCTGATTTGTCCAGCTGAACTTTAAAATTTGATTCCGTAAGTCGATTAAAAACTTCTTTTAAACTCCATATGCTCCTGCAAACTTATGCTAAAAATAATTATATCATCCATATAAACTAAACATTTTTCATTCAAAATTATTCGCAAAACATTACTCATACATTACTGCAATGTAGTTGTGGGCAATGTTGCTCTGGAATGGTGCGTTTTTTAAACTAAATGGCATTCTTCTAAATTCATTTTCCGTAAGACCATTTTCCGTACTAAATGCCATTTTTTTGTTTTCTTCTTCAATTTCAATTTGAGGAAAACCGGATGCAAGATCCAAGTTGTGAAATATTGTCATCGTCCTAATTTTCCTATTAAATCATTAATATTTGGTAAGGGATAACGGTCTCCAATAGTTTTATCATGTAACTTGCGATAGTCTACCACTACTCCCCATTTGCGTTTTCCTGACGCATCTAATTTCTTAGGCACTACCCAAATCGGTGAAGACCAATCGTATAGCCCACGAGGGCCTAATTATTTTTTGTTCTAACTTTTCCTTAACATTCCTTAACATATTTTTTCTTCTAACTTTTACAGTCTGTGAATATATTTTACAAGTTGTGAAAGGCAGCCACTTTTATGTTTTCAGGGTGGTTGTAGTGTGCAGGAATTACAGCATCTGAATACTTACTTACGTATTCAGATGCTGTAATTCCTGCACACTACAACCACCCTGAAAACATAAAAGTGGCTGCCTTTCACAACTTGTAAAATATATATACTTACTATATTTCCTGCACACTCCAACCACCCTGAAAACATAAAAACTATCCAAAGCAAATTATAATTTAGAATTAACTTTAGATTTAGAAAATTTAGATTAAAATTAAATTTAGAAAATTGCTGCAAATAATGGTTATGATCCTGGTATCGTAGATAAACTTATATTCAGAAAGGAAAAGAAACGGATCTTAAAAAATTTATAATAAAAAGTCACAACACGAAGATATTAAACAATATCGCAGATTAAGTTACATTGGTAATAGCAGTCGTAGAATAAGCAATGAACTAAATCAATGCAATATAACTTCAGCATTTTATAAAAATTACACAACTACAAACAAATTAGTAAACAACAAACTCAATTCTATAGACCGAAAGGAACGAAGTGGAACTTACCAAATAAATTGTGAAGTAACGAAAATGGATTTCCTAGAACTTCAAAAAGCCATTATGAAAGGCGCAAAAATCTTAAATAACAAGGTAGATTTAATCCATTCCATCGTCTGCCAAATCCTAATTAGGAATTTCATAAACTAATCCCGTCTCCCTCACAGATGACAAAAAGTGTATATACAAACATGTAACATCTTTGTATTGTACGTAATCTTCTGAAGAAGGCCTAAGAAGCCGAAATCGATAAAGTGATTAATAAATCAATTTGTGAAACTTATACCTAGTGTATTTTATTTATTTTTATTTTTATAATGTTTCACCTAGTGGCTACAGCTGAATCTTTAAATTTTATTAATAAGTACTTTTAATGAAGTTAAAGGGGCAAGACGGTAACTAAACTTTACTTTTTAGAGGTTTTTTTGTGTCGAGGGTTAATTAAAATTTTTACTTCAATTTTAGTAATTTCTTAGACTCTTCATTTTATCATTTTTCAAGTTCTTTGGTGGCCTTTTTGTTTAGCTTGAATATTCAAACTCACATGCTGTGGTATTCATAAACTGATTTAGCTGTCAAAACAACTGTTATTTGTTTTGGTCTTAAACTATTTTTATTTGCAAGTTTACGTAAATTGAAATAATTAATAATATAATTTAGCTTGGCATGTGACTTGGTATTCAAGCTCCTAAACAAAAGACAAACAAAATTTAGAGGCCACCAAAGAAGAATAACACTAGTATTGTAATTACCTTGCTAATACGCTAATAAGAATATATTGGCCAACTAAGAGAAACAAAATGAAAATATTAGAATATTGTCAGTCATCCTAGAGAAAATACTAGAATATAGTTGTAGGCTAATCAAAAGTCCGCAGCTGCAGCGGAAGTAACAATATATACTTTTGTTAAGGAGGTTCGAGCGAATCCCATGTTAAATTTTTTTTTCAAGTTTAAGCTTTGAAACTTTTTATACATGAAGATCAATACCTTATTTATGTCCTCAAAATTTGAAAGTGATCCTCCGTTTAGTTTATACGGAAAAAAATCAAAAATTATGATTTTTCGATTCTTATACACAGGTTCCTAGGGCCGACAAGCTTCCGTCACGTCTTTATTTATTTTTTTCGGTATTAATTTCCCAATTTTAAGGAATAAAAAACTATATACAATAAACTTAGATAATATTAAAACACGATAACATTATAGAAATGTGATGTTCCCGATGTAATTATTTAAATAATTAAAGTTATTTTGTTTTGTTTTGAATCTTGTTTATCGACAGTAATTCACATGACAGATGGTTTGGCAACGTCGTCGATAACAGCTGATTGCGAGAGAAAAGAAAAACATGGAAACATTTTGAACTTTTGAACGTCTGTGGAACTATTTGATAGAATACACTTCAGCTTTTTACATAGATTATCTATATTTTTTTTGTCTTTTGGTAATTCGAGGTTTTCGGCCAACATCTTGGGCTTATAAGGGACCGTACCCATACTACGTGACCCATTTTTTACATACACTGTCGCACAAACAATGATGGAAAAATTTCCTTTCCGACTTCATCTGGGTTTGGTATACAGAAAGGGTTTTGTGACATTGGAAAAGGTGCCGGCAAAAATCCTTGGTATAGAATATTTCTAAGTGCACTGCGGCGTGGAGCGCAACAGGAATCATCGGCGCACTTCGTTATTTGAAGAAAATATTGACTTTCACAAACGTGATTTGCATACCAGGTGTCACAAACTTCTGCGGTTTCCGGAAAGACTTCCCCAGGAGGCACATATTCTGCTATCACGTTGTGGCCGTCAATAACCACCTGGGACCAAATCTCAGCCAATGTTTCGCCTGATAATAATTTAGAATATATATATATATATATATATATATATATATATATATATATATATATATATATATATATATATGTATATATATATATAATATATATATATATATAATATATATATATATATATATATATATATATATATATATATATATATATATATATATATATGTATATATATATCCATACGAGCCGTGAGGTAGCCACGGTAGTCCTTCCATATGAACACTACGGATCCCATCTCGATTCTCAAGGAAAAAACCATCGATAACGAGCTAGAATTGAAAAACTTTCAGCATGCAGGTAAAATTGATACCATTTATATATATATATATATATATATATATATATATATATATATATATATATATATATATGTATATATATATCCTCTTTATCCTATTTTGGATTCTTTTTGTGCCCATTCCTTAAAGGCACCCAAAATTAATTTGTCTTTTTTTGTATTGTCTGCATTGATAAGGAATCCCTTTGACATTTAATGAATGCATTGTATAGCCGATCATACAACGACATTATTGTATCGACACGAACAACAATATAATAATATTTATTATTAGATTTTTATAAATGTTTAGAAACGCTATATTTCTAAATTCCTTCTGATCTCTATTCTCCCCTCAACACGCTCACCCCACCATAAGAGGAAGCAAGGCGGCCAATAAGAGGGTTACATTTTAAAAAACGCCATAACAGTTCGCCGGCATTTTTCAAAATGCCCTACCATGCCGCTTGTCTCTTTGAAAGGCAATAACTTGCCGCCGCCGATACGACTTTGAAAGGCCCTAGCATACCGACGCCGCTGCGTCTTTGAACGGGCCTTTAACGCTAGGTGAATAGCATGGTTGCGACCGTTACTACGTGTAATCTATACTTACACTGAATTGAAAAAATCAATATTCGGCTAGAAAGCCTGCAGAATATTCGGTATTCGGCGTGTGGCCGAATACACTAATCGTTTCAAGTCTAAAAACAACCAAAATTAGGAAATTGGAATCTTCTATAATTAATACCTGGAAGAATGTATTATCAGCGGCGCGCAGCCGATGCAATAGAAATAAATCACTGTTGTAAAAAAACTAAAATAGAAATAAAGACTGAATAGGAGTAACGAGTGTTACATGAATATAGCTCGAAAAAGCACGACATTTCCCTGGACGGCTTAGAGGAGATTTACTACGTGACCAAAACCTAAGAACTTCAAGAATCTAAAATTAATATAATAAAAAAAGATAGCCATGAACACTATCAACAATCTTACTGCTGTTTAATTTTGGTACATGCTACATTTTCTGTTTGAACTTGTATCCACTCTTCTACCAATAAATGATTATTTATTGTTTCAGTCATTTCACTAATACACCTACTTATTGATGGTTGACTATTTTCCGACACATGGTTTTTAACAATATTTTTCTGGTAACAGTCGTAACCATAAAAATTGAGAGCAATCAAAATCTGAATTTAAAAAAAAATAAGTTACCCATCAGGGTAACAAAGCCAAAAAGTGAATAATAAAATTACGATTTTATCTTCAACATAATAGCTGTTCTAATTGATCTTACATTTTCACGTTTAACTGGTCATAGTTCATCAATCACCTCTAAGAAACAATCCTTTGTCAAATGAAAGCACTTCATAAATTCTGCATTTGGCAATTCATTGCATTGCTAGTATCTCTTAATTTTCTTTGGTATATTCTTGTGTCATTTCTAGAATATGTTTTGCATTAATTAATTTATTATTTAAATGAAATCCTTCATTTATTGTTCCCGTTAATTCAATGATAACAAGGTTACTTTAACCTACGTCTGTTAATATATTAACGTAACTAAAATATCATTTTAAAATTAGCAGCGTTAAAAAAATGTTAACGGCGACCTTGTAGATTAACTCTTAACGTTTCTCTTACAGAATTGTATTTCTCTTACCTGTTTATCTGTCAGGTTTGTCCTTATTTATACATTTTGAGTATCTTCAGAATAGTTTTTTAACCCCCAACACATAAAGAGGGGTGTTATAAGTTTGACGTGTCTGTGTGTCAGCCTGTCCGTCTGTCCGTATATGTGGCTGTTTTTGGAATCGTAGCTTCTAATCGAATGGACCGATTTTGATGCGTTTTTTTTAAAGCTGACGTGATCAAGGAGGTTCTTAGCTATAATTTATGCAGATCTGTTCATGCGTTTAATGACCGTCAGCATTTCCTACTTGACTAAGCTTAATCTTTTTTTGTAAACAATCCCCACCAATCACGTTTTTGCGAACGAAATTTCAAAGAGGTAACATTATTCACAAACAATAGACCAGCGGCAAACTAATTTACAAGTCGACCCAGCTAATGGCGTATGCGGATAAAATATGTGTTAGTACAGTGGACGAAACAACCAAGCGTTGCAAGAAAATCATAAGAAGCTAGAGCAAGAAGCGGTGAAAGTGAGACTACGGGTAAATGAAGACAAAAATAAAACGATGATAACATCATGAAGGGAAAATCTGCAATGTGTCATAATAGGAAAAAAAATCGTAGAAACATTTCAGTACCTAGGAGCAAACATCAACAACACAGAAGGCATGGTCGCGGAAATAAGACACACAATCTGCCAGGCGAATAGAACGATATTTATCTTTAGAGTACTTCTCAAATCTAACATCTTGCCACGTAACTCAAAGATAAAACTGTAAAAAGCGCTGGTGAGACATGTGATAACGTATGGGTGCGAATGCTGGGTTCTCGCAAAGAGGCTGAGACAAAGCTTTGGGCGTAGGCCGCACTACCGATAAACCGCCGCGGTTTTTAATCGCGTGATTTTGTGACTCAAGTAAGCTAATACAAGCGGGCTCACTTGCGGTTTTTTTCCCGCTACTGATTTTTCCCATAGCGTACTGTGTGTTTCTCGAGCGGTTTCGCGTTTATAGCGGTTACCGCTCGCGGGAAAAAACCGTAGAGCGGCCCGGCCTAACATAGAAAGGAGGGTCTTACGTATGATATATGGCACTATAAGAACCTATGACGGGAACAGAATTAGAATGAATCAAGAACTCGAACAACTGGTAAAAGGAGATTTCATAGTTGGGTATGTAAACTGCCGAGTCACCAAGTAAACTAAAAAATAATAGAAACGAAAATGGAGGGGACACGGCCCGTAGGGCGATCCCCACTGCAACAGGGACCTAAAAAGGTTGAAGGTCACACAATGGCCGAGATCCGCAGAGAATAGAAAGGCACGGAAGAGGATATTTTTGAAGGCAAAAAATCCCTATGAGGGACGTAAGGCCAGAGAAAGAAAGAACTAAAGACTAATCTGTTAATCTATTAGTAAAAAAAAATTTGTATACTTAGACTACTTTACTTTTAACTACTTTAGTTTTGTTTCAATTTTAACTATTGTTTATAGAAAAAATGGTGTTTGTTTAATTTATAAAACAAAAAATCAAACATGTTTTAAAACTGGGAAATCAACTGAACTTGAGCAACAGAAATCTTTTAAATACATAAACTTATTAAAACTTCCACAAAATTAGTCATATATGTCAATATGTCATTTATACATATTGGAAAATTGTTCTCGATTAACCGATTTGAATTTTGTTTTGTTTTTAGTGAAAATTATTTTTCAACTTTTTAATTGCTCAAACTGCAGCAATAAAACTGATAGATGTCTCAGCAACTGTATTAATTAGCCGAAATAAACTAAAGCTCCCTATAGCTTATATCATTTCGGTACTAACATTGGCATTGAACATAATCGTTCGTTTGTAATTCAAGATTTGTAGACTTATAATCGGCAATGTTGTTTCATCTTATGTTTTGTTAAAGTTCCTACTTCAACCTGTGAAACGTGTGCATTAATGACTTAGTTACTCAAAATATTCTCTATTATACATCGAGATACCAGTATGGACATAGGAGAGATTTTGTGTAAAAATTAACCGTTTTTTATTACTCATGCGCGAAAAGTACTTCTTGACGTAGATTATTTAATACGAAAAATGTCACATCTCGTTGTATTTTCACATAACCTGGCTAACGCACGCAAATATTCAATATCGCAACATTCTATCGGTTACATTAAAATAAACAAATAAATAAAAATAAAATGAACGCAATCAAGACCGTGATATTAAAAAAGTGACGTGAAATGTCAGATTTTTTTTCATTACAAGATAATATTAAATATTAAAGAAAACATTTTAAAATGAGTGCAAATTCTATGGTGATACCGGAGACTGAGGAGAGTTTTTATGACGAATCCACACCACCGGAAACAATTGAAAAAGCAAATTCTTCATTTCAAATTTTCAAATTCATTTTTTGTTCCATTTTTTTTTATGGGCCCTGGATCCCAAACTTGTAAGATACAGCCCCTCGCATGAATAATCAAAAATATTGTTTGTAACACGGGCGAAATTGTCAATTTCCCTCTCGTGCGAATCTGCGCACTCATTCGTTCGCACAATTCCGCTCTCGCGAAATATAGGCAACTTTTCGCTCTAGTTACAAAATATATGATTTTGTGCAAATCAAAATAATATCTGGAATAGTTTTTGGTGCATATTATATAGGAATTTGAATTTTATCAACAAACTAACTGTCGTTTGCCAACTGTACGAATATATTTAGAGGTTTTTTCTTCATCTTCAACTTACTGTAAGGAATATGCAAAATGGCAGATTTTCCTTTTCTAGTACGATTATTTTCGAATTTTGAGATTCTGGAATCCAAATTAAAAAATTAGCTTTGTTTTTACTTTACCTTAAGTTAAATTTCGGAATATTGTGGAAAATTTAAATAAGAAACTACATACATCTATCTGTACATCTGTAAATTACTTTTTTTTAATTTTTTATTTCACTAAAAACACAATTTACAATATATACATAAATTACAATGTTGGGAAGGAGTGAGTAACAGGCTCATGAGTAATCGGAGCCCAATAACAAGCCAACACCTTAGATATTTCAATACACAGAAATGGTATGCAACGATGACCGACAGAAATAAATGATTAGAGGCTTATTTCAGCCAGAGCAGTGGAGTGTAATTTAAAGCCTGATACGCCTGGCATTTAATGGGGTAATACATGGTACCTCAGAGGACGGAAACCTACGTGATAGAAAATTCAGGAATTTTCGTTGGATTTTTTCGAGAAGTTGCGTGTGTACCTTATATTGAGGGCACCAAACACAGGGTGCAAATTCCAGTATCGACCTGATCATGGTGTAGTAGAGGGGAAACTCACAGTAGCCCTGATTATAAATCCCAGTGATCTGTTGGCTTTTTTTATAATAGCGTCGATATGTTCAGAGAAACATAACTTCTCATCAAATAAAATGCCCAGGTCCTTAATCGAGGTAACCCTCTTAATTGGAGTACCACAAAAGCCATAGCTGTATACGAGAGGTGTCCTTTTTCTGGTATAAGATATCACCGAGCACTTTCCACTGTTTAGACGAAGTTTGTTTTTAGAGCAGTACGTCGCGAACTTATCCAGATCTGCTTGCAACCGATTTGCATCGTTGATATTGCGTATTTTACTAAAGATCTTTATATCGTCAACATAGATAAGAAGCCCAGAGTTCTCAAGGTAGGCGACAACATCGTTTATGTATATTATAAAGAGCAAGGATCCTAAATGAGAGCCTTGGGGGGGGACATGACGATACAGCACAACTCTTTGAATTGTGCTGTATCTTAAATTCCATCGGAGCCTATTTAAGTTTATCATATTTAAGCATATTTACGTTTATGTTGGTTAGGTTTTTTAGGTGAGTCAAAACTCATTTTACTAATTGATGGATCAGATATATGTGCTTTCGAGATTTCTGACGAGAAAAGTTCACTGAAGCTATCACAGATTTGTGTCGTGCCTATCGTGCCGACAAAGCCGGATTCTGTTTTTAAGTTTAAGGGAATATCAGAGTACCCACGTTTGATTTTTATATGAGTCCACAGTCTCTTAGGGTCTTGGGTAATACTCTTTTCCACGGTACAGAGATGTAGTTTCTGTAACAGGCTCTGGTGATAGATTTTACCTTTTTACGTAGTATGCTAAATTGGATACGTTTTTCCTGGTTGTTGCTCTTTTTGTAAGCACGGTGAACTTTACCTTTCCATTTAATAAGTTCGTTTAGTTCCGTCGAATATCACGCAGGGTAGCAGGTAGGTTTACGTCTTTTTAATGGCACATGGGTGTAAATAATATGGTTCAGAATTTTATAAAATTGACTGACCATAGAATTGGTGTCCGAGAAATCGAGTTCCCGTTGCCAGCATATATCATCTAGTGCATTATTGATTGAATTATAGTTAGTTCTATAGAAGTTGCGCATCTTAGTGGCAATAGCCTGATTTAGAACGGGTCTAATAACGATAGATATGAGGAACTCGAGTGGAGGTTATACATGTCCACCCTACTGATTGGTAGGTAGACTTTCTCTCACAATAATTACTTCGTCCAGATTTGATAGGACCAGCTCAAGGATTTTAGATCTGTTGTTAACGATGGTGTTAACCTGCGTTAATCCGTAGAAGTTTATAAATAAGCTTGATAGTCTGTCACAAGTAGGGACAGCTGCCGCTTCTGATGAAGAAGTCAAGAGTACTTTATTAACATCTGTAATATTTTCGGGTTTTAAGATATTCTGCTAAAAATCCACCCTTATTTTTCATACTTCTTAGCTGAATTTTTGTCTTTAAAAGAAGAAAACTTATACTAGTTTTATTTTTTTATTTCAATTTTAAATATAATTGGCGTTAAGTGTAAAATAAAACAAATAACGCGATAAAAAAAATAGCGATAAACATTTTCCTATAATTGCAACTATAAAAACACACAAATAAGAGGTTACATACATGGTATATGTAATTACCAACATGTTATCAGTTCTTAGTTGTAATTATAATAGTTTATTTTTATTACTTTATGCAATAAATTACACTATAACTAATTGGTTTCTATTAATAGATTTAATTTTGCTAATTTTTCCAATAAAAAAACGTATAATGAATACTAGGGATGATAAGGACCAACATTTCAATAAATAATTCTTACATTAATTTCAACACTATAAATTGGTAAATAATTAAACACGCCTCAAACGACGAACAAGTTAACCAATTTAAATTTCTATTTTTGACAGCTCATAACAGCTAACAGCTGATAAAAACAATAGAATTCGCCTCACGCCTGTCTAGTGTATGATCTTTTTTTTGTTCACTCAAAAAGTATGAAGCAATGTATGAGCCCACAAAAAATGTATGAGCTATTTATGATGTTTTAAAATTTGTGTATTGACTTGTTGTCTCACACAAGTTCTCATATATCGATACCTCAGTTCTATAGAGTAACAAGTCAAAAATTGAAGTTTTGAGATAATCGCATCTAAAGAAAATCGTTTTCTTGACTTTATTATAAAATTTTTGTGCTAATGAATTTACGGATAATAATTGGCATACTTAGTTATTAAATTATGATTGACTTATCTATAGAAAGCATTGGCTTATATTTTTCAAAATTGAAAAAAAATTGGGTTGTCACACTATTGCACTTAAAACTTTATGCAAACTTCCGTTTTTCATTATCATCATTTTTATTACTACTATTTGTTTATATATTCAGTTTGACGATCAACGAAAAAATACTTAAAATAAATCTTAAAACAAAAAACCCTCTAAATGAAACCCTCTATAGAATATATATATATATATATATATATATATATATATATATATATATATATAGAATATATAGAATACCCTATAAGAAACCCTCTAAATGAAATAAAATTATTAAAAAACAACCGAAACAATAAATAAACGCCAGCAGTGTAACCAAATTAGAAGGTAGAAAGTAATTCCCATGTACAACGCTTATATAGGCTGCGGGAGGTAGGGGCAGACGGTAGGGGTTCATTATCTGCTTCTTCAAGCACGAAGAATACTCAAGTTTTAGGACAGGAAAGTTTCAAAACTTTGAAGGAAACCTTAGCCGCAACGGATTGCTTCGCTTTGACATTGGATGAATCCTGCGACATCACAGATAGAGCACAGCTAATTATTTTTGTGCGTTATCTTGACACCACCCATGAACAATTTCATGAAGAACTGCTAACTATTTTGCCGATGTCAGGAACAACTACTGGAGACGATCTTTAAAGGCCAAATTTTGTATATAAGCCAATATATAAGCCAAAGTTGGCTTATATATGCAGCAATTCTGCAGAGTATAATGCAAGCTGTTATCAAAATAATCAACTTTTTACGTGCGAAATCATCTCTCAAGCATCGCCAGTTCAAATCATTTCTTGAAGAAACCAATGCTCAGTTTGACGATTTGCTTCTCCACAACAACGTCAGATGGCTAAGCAAAGGCATGGTGTTAGAACGATTTTTTGCAGTATTGGAGGACATTAAAGATTTTTTTTCAAGTAGTGATTAAGAAGTAGCAATGGAGCATTTAGGCTTCCTCCTCGACACTAAAGAAAACGTGGCTTACATAGATTTTTTAACAGACATATTTCGGCATATGAATTTCTTAAATCTCAAGCTGCAAGGGAAAGGGAAACTTGTGTGTGAACTTTTCTCTGAAAACATAGAGGTTTTTTCTAAAAAGATCGACCTTTTTACTGAAGATATCAGTGGAGCACTGCTGCACTTTCCACTCCTTAAATCTGTTTGTGAGAGCAATGAGGACATTGACATCACCGAGTTCACTGATTTCATGAATAAACTTAAATTAGAATTTCAAAGAAGATTTACAGATTTCAACCAAATTGAAAACGTTGTGCAACTGTTAAACAAGAGTCTTTCACTTAAACCTAATGGTGTGTGGACCAGTGAAGCGTCAGATATTTTCAAGAGTAACAAAGCTGCCCTGCGGATGGATCGAGTTATCGAGTTAATTATCGAGTTCCAGGAAGATTTTGTTCTAAAAGACATTTTTTCCAAAGTTCCAGACACTTGAATGCGACCAATTTTGGATCAAATATGTCAGTCACAAAAAGTATCCTGAATTAAAAACTTTGGCCATCACACTGTGTACTATGTTTGGATCAACATATGTGTGCCAAGCAGCTTTCTCAAGAATGACTATTATTAAAAATCGTTATAGATTCCGTCTCACAGATGACTATCTCGACACATTAATGAGAATCAACTGCACAAACTACACTCCGAATTTTATGAAGATTGTTAAAAATAAAACTTTTTTTTCTCACTCGTAAACTCATAAACTTTTGAATCAGTTTATTTGTAATTTCAACTACTTATGTGTGATTTTTTTCTTTTTATTTTACATATGTTAATTTTTTAAACATGCCATTTTTCCACTGATTTTTAACTTTTTAAACTAGTTTGATTTTTTATTAGAGTTACTTATATGTACCTTATTATACAACTCTCAATAAAAAGTAGGCTATTGATTTATTATATTATTGCATTATTTGACCCAATTATTTTATGCCTAGTAAAACGTTTAATTTAATTTATCTTAGTATTTCAATAGCAAAAGAGATATAGTCGAGGACTAAATTCGAGAACAGGTTTGGACAATTTTATAAGTAAACATGCTTAATATAAACAATAAAGTAATTTTTTTTGCCAAATCCGATTGAAATAACGGCCTTTATTTTTATCGATCAATGGCATAATATCAAACTATATTTGAAGAACATTATATCGAAATAGATACCGAGTAATAACTATCCCAAATATTAGAATAATGATTAAAATTAATGTAGTTAAACTGTTAATTTTTCAAAAATTTTCCGGGGGAGTACCCCTGGTGGTTTCCCCTGAATGGACCGCGGAAGCTCGGCAATACTTTGAAACGGACCTTCATGAAACTTAATTGGTGACCACTGACTTATACTATCCGTCATTCCGTCTAAATATTCTTTCTTAGTCCTGGCCCGACAATAAAAAGATGGTATTCTTGCCAATGACTTAATGTGCTGTCTGATGCCATCAATAATTCAGGTTTTTTCAGTATTTTCTGATGTCCGCGCTTTCCTCTTTTACTGACGTCAAAAAATCATGACTGATCTTTTTTCTTTATTGTGGTGAAAATAGTTCTGTTATTAATAGCAAGTTGTTGGATAGTTTTGTTAGCAATTAGCAACGTGTATTTTCAATTCTTCGAACGATTACCTTCGGGTTTAGTATTACGGCACGAATTAGTAATTACAGACCAGTTCGCGTTGATAAAATTTCTTTGCAAGTCAGTAGTGAGATATCACGTGTATTTATTTTTCATTGAACGCGCAATTTTTAAATTGAAAAGCGGCGCGCGACTCGCTGCCAGTCCTAGTAGAAGTCTGTGATTTTGACGTCGAATACATGCGTAAATCGTTGCCGCGTATGTTTTGTCTCAAAACAATGTCTAAACTAGGAGACAGTGCTGGATTTATTAGCAGGCTGAGTACGTTGGAGCCTAGGGCGGCAGATTTTAGGGGCGGAAAATTTGGGACCAACATTTTTTTTATCGTACAGAAATTAAATAGATTATTTTTTATATACCTTAATGTAAATGTTATTAGGTCCACACAAACAATTCAACTGTAATATGTTTCACCACTTATTGTTTAAATTTTATTAATTAAAAAAAAAATATATAATTTCTCGGTTGGTCCCAAGCGGGCCGAGCTGTTAGGGGCATACGCCGCGTAGTGTTATTGAGTCGTCTGAGAGAGACATATATAGAGCGGCGATACAAACGAAAAAGACGCAGAAAAAAAAAGCCGCCTCTGTTGATTGAGTCATGCAATATATATTAATTCTTTTTCGGTTATGTGCTATACAGGGGAAAATGAAAAGTTAATGACTGAAATTGGAAAAGTGAAAATGCTAAAAAGAGTAAATTTGACACGTTGGTCAGTTAGAGAGGACGCATCTAGAAGTTTGAGTGTTTCTTGGCACGAAGTTCTTAAAACTTTGGAATCAATCAAGGATGATTGTATCAAAAAACCTGTAACCCGAAACGAAGCGTCGGGAATACTTTTAAATTTAGAAAAACTGGAAACGGCGGTAATAGTTGTTGTGTGGTGTGTTGTTTTTTTTTGAAAGAATAAACAAAGTGAATATTGAAATCCATGCTTTTACCGTACATATGATCACTGATGCCGATCTTTACGAATCCCTTTGCAAGTTTTTCGTAGCTGAACGAAAGAATTTTAAGCATTTTGAAGAAAAGGCGATGGAATTAAGCGTGCCGAAGCAGTAAACAAAAGACATGGGAAAAAGACAACCGAGAAGGAAAAAAATATATGCTGAAAGCGACTTCAGTGATACTTTCAGGGTTAATGCATTTTTTATCTTTATTGATAGACTCGCATCCGAATTAAAAAAACAACATGAGGCGTACAACAGTTTCAATGAAAAGTTTTCATTTTTGACCAAAATGGGTGAATTTTCATCATCAACCCTCACGGTAAAAGTCCTTTTCTTGGAATAAATGTATCCTCATGATTTAGAGACTGACTTTGTTCAAGAATGCATACATTTTCAAAACCAACCTAACCTAAAACCTCACCACGTATCACCAGAGGGAGGGGGGGTTTAAAAAACATCACACAATCACGTGATTAATGGACGACGTCTTAACACATTCACCTATTTTACCGGAGTTCGCTGCTGTAATTTTGCCACAGTCATATGTGCAGTGTGGGGTTTAGCGTTATCATGCATTTGTTATGCAATTGGAGCTTCTTCATCATCCTTCATACTCACCAGACCTAGCCCACACTGATTCTCCCGTAATCTCGACAATTTTTTAATTGGAAAACAATTTAACTCCAACAATGCTGTAAAACTGGCTTTTCAAGAATTCGTTGACTCTCGTCCGCCAGAGTTTTATACTACCACAACGTCCTGAACAACCTGCCGTTTAAATGGCAGAGGTGTGTAGATAGTATACTGCATACTTCGATGAATAAAATATTTCCTGGTATTTGTAAGCTATCAAACAAAATGGACGTTTTTTTCTACAAATTTCAAACTTGACGACCCAATATATTTAGTTGCGGACAAAACGTTTTATGAAATTGTTGGCAATCAAAAAGACCTGTTCAATTGATTTCGACAATACATTGAGCCGAAATTGTAGAAAGCCATAATATTGATTGGACGACAAATGAAAGAATTTGGAAGCCAATATGTGTGGTTGATTACAAAAAAAATGTGAATGTTTTGTAGTGCATCGTACCAAGAAATGGACAAAAAAGGTAGTGATGTTTTTAATCAATTGTGCCTTATTTAATGCTTTTAGATTTTTAAAACATTAAACCCAATTTAAAAAAAGAAATATAAAGTTTTTTTACATGATGTAGCAAAAGAATGAATAAACGAATCTTCTCTGGAAAATTCATGTGATCCTGTACCAAGCACATCAGTATATCCGAAAAAAAATGATCTTGCAGGGAGATTATCAAATAATCAAAAATATATTTTTTTTTACAGGTGGCATGAAAGTAAAACTGAGACAGTAACTAACCTAACCTAATATACCTGTTATAAGTGCCACTTTTACGAAGTATCCCTTCACAAGAGCGACTATTTCTTTAAATATCACACTTTACATAAATATTAGTGAGTGGTTTTATCACTCAAGTCTAAAAAACAGCAAGACTTTTTTATATAATATCTTGTCGTTTGTAAATGTAATTTTATCAAAATAGTTTTATTTTTTTAAATAAAATCTACAGCTACGTTCAATTACCAAACTTTTATACTGCCCGCTACGCAACATAGTTGCGTCCGTTAGATGTTAGACTTCCCGCTCAAAAAGTTAAACACACAAAATTCGCCATCCCAATAACCTCCTTACATTCTAAAACACGAAAATTCCACCAATTCCATTCCAATTTCCAGACATGAGAAATTAAAAAATATAAATTGAATAATATCCTGACTAACTGGTACGTTATTACGTTGTTATAACAGATTCTGTATAAGACGCAACTATAGACAGTCAGTCCAGCACTATCCGATATCTACAGTCAATAACTGATCACTGTATCACTGACTAACACTCTATCATTAACTAACGATTGACATAACTTCACTTCATTATAATTATATCTTTTTTACCATATTTTGATATTATTATTATAAAAAGAAGGAAGGACTACGTCGTTTACTACATTATAATTATATCTTTTTTACCATATTACAATGACAACAACAACAACAAACTATAACAAGGAAGACTTCTTCGTCGTTAGTCATTTATTTATTTATAATATATATATATATATATATATATATATATATATATATATATATATATATATATATATATATATATATATATATATATATATATATATATTACATACATGCTCTATAAGAAAAGAATTTATTTATAAACAATATTAAACAAATTTTAAAAACAGTATTATAAATTCTAATAACAAAATCTTACCTATAAGAAAAGAAACTACAATTAATGTTTTTAATTGTAATGTCGATTTCCAATTCACTAAACTAGTTTTACAAAATTATAACATAAATAAAATAACAAATAGTATCTGTTGCCTAGGTTATCCGTTGTCTCGGACTACTATGATACTGTTTTTAACCGGAGTAATATTACAGTAATTATATTTTTCTTTACATCTCCCTCCCTCAGAGAAAAAATATCTATAACGTATCCTCTTCAGGGTTCATAAACGCATGAGCTGGGGTTAATTTTGAGATATGGAAAAAGTTTGACTCTGCTTTTTGTCGGCCAGTGTTTATCTTATAAATTGAGTTTGACATTTTTTCTGCGATTTTTTAGGGTCCAATTCTTACTTCATCGAGCTTCTTCCTATTTAGTTTCTTTCCATTGTCCACAAAAACGGTATCTCCAACTTTAAAGTCAAAGTGTTTTCGGTTTTTATCGTAAATTATCTTCTTGTAATTATGTGAACTTATTGTGTATTTCAGAGCCTTATCCCTATCTTTAATCAAATCATGTTTGGTCGTTTTGAGATTTAGTGCTTTTGGAAAAATTGTAACATCTGTCACATTTAGTAGATACTTGATACTTTGGTGCGTATCCAGTGACAGTATGCTCCGTTTCATTATAGTTTTTTACACAATTATGTGCTATAGTTGTCCAAGCTACTTTTTTGTCATTTTCATTTATTTTGCATCTGATTTTATTAACTAGTGTTTGGTTTAATCTCTCATTTAAGCCATTTGAGAAAGGTGAGTTCACTGCAGTAAAAATGATTGGAATATTTTTTTCATTTAAAATTGTTTTGAATTCTCTAGAATTGAGACCCGCATATTGGTCTGAAAAAATCATGCCAATGTCGTCAGTTTCTGTAGAGTTCACTAGTTTGATGAAATCATTGGCATTTTGAGTTTTTGATGTCAAAATATATGCGTACCTTGTGAAATGATCCGATCGCAGGTGTGAGTGAGTATCTTTTTGTTGACCGTGAACCCCCAAAACCTCCAATCGTATCAATAGAACATATTTCAAAAGGTTTTGTGGCAGGACCCAAATGAGACATCAAACCATATTTATTTTTTCCTCCTGATTTGTTCTTTGTACATACAGCACAATTTTCGCAGGTTTTTATTATGTTTTTTGTGATGTTTTTTGCTGTATACCATGAGCTGATCATTTTGTGTATCTGTTTAATTCCAATATGACCTAGTTCTGTATGTACATTTTTAATAAATTCTATACTGAAAATTTCTGATAGAATATTTATTTTTTTTCTTATTTTCTTATAATAAACATTGTTCTTTGATATTAGCTTGTTTCTTCTGCATTGTATCTTGTCATTTTTTAATTGATCTTCTAAAATATCTTCTAATTTTAGTAAGTTTACTACTTTTAGTTGTTCATCTAGGTTCTCATTTTGTTCTAGCACTGGATTTCTACTTAGGCAGTCTGCTTCGATGTTGTATCTTCCTGGAGAATATTTAATTTGGAAATCATATTGTGATAGGTAGTACGTTAGGTCTCCTAATTCTTCATCTGTTCTGGACCCTATGTTCATATTCTCCAATGACTTGTGATCTGAAAAAACCGTAAATTTCCTACCTATCAACCAATGTTGCCAATACTTAATACATTCTTTGATTGCTAGGCATTCCAGATACATAGCCTTCTTCTTTTTTTGAGCTTCGTTCAATTTTTTTGAGAAGTATGCTGCTGGCTTTTCCTCGTTGTTTTCTTGTGGCTGTTTTAGGACGGCTCCTACTCCTAGTATACTAGCATCTGTGTATATGTGTATAGGTAACTTTGGATCAAAAATGGTTAGAATTGGTTGAGAACATAAAATGTTTTTCATTTCATCAAATGACTCTTGGCACGCCTTTGTCCAATTAAAGACTTGTCCTTTTCTCAAAAGATTATGCAATGGATCCAATTTCAATGCTATTTTTGGCACATACTTGTGATAAAAGTTTATCTTTCTCAAAAATTGTCTCACATTTTTTTGCGTTTTTGGAGTTGGAAAGTTTCTAATTGAATTCAAGTTATCTTTCAGAGGTCTAACTGAATTATTTTTGATTATGTGACCCAAATATTTAACCGAGTCAGCTGCGAATGGGCATTTTGAAAATTTTAATCTTAAACCTTCTTTTCTTATTGCCTGAAACAGCTGTTTTAGATGTCTAACGTGATCTGAGAAAGATTTAGAGAATATTAGGATGTCGTCAATGAAATTTACTGTGAAGTCTCCAAGTTTGTGTTTCCGTATTATGTCATTATTCTCTGAAATGTAGCTGGTGCGGGTTTTAAACCGAATGGCAAACACGTCCATTGGAAGTGACTCTCTTGAGTGACGAATGCAGTCTTGTATCTGTCTGTAATTCGTAGAGGTATCTACCAAAATGCTGAGTTTAAGTCCAATGTTGAGAAAAACTTGCAATCTCTTGTCTTTGAAACGGCTGCGATTGAAGGATAACAATTTTATTTAAATCTCGAAAATCTATGCACAATCTTGATTTTTTGTTTTCACCTTTTCTATAATCCAATGTAATTGGGGCTGCAAACGGACTATAAAATTCTTCTATTATATTCTTTTCCAATAATTTTGCAATCTGTTTTTTAATCTCCTTTTTATTTTCAATTGTGCGACGATATGGCCTTTTACTGTAATATTTTTCTACCAATAGATCAATGCGAGCTTCATAACCCGTTGCTGTTCCGATGTCATATTTATCCTTTGCAAATACAGATTTATGGTTCAATATTAAGTTATCAAAAAATAACTTCCTGTTTTTTCGTAGTCCAGATGATTTATACAAATTTCGAAGTTTTCTCCTTTCTAATTTTCATTGAAATTTATTGAATTATCAGATCTTATTTCCTTAGAAATGCCATTATCTGATTTTTTTCTTGGAAACTATTTGATTTCTTTGTATAGGAACTTTCTGAACCATTTCTAGATTTTCGTTTGGAGTTAAGCAAAACTGCAGTCGAGACCAATTAAAAAATCGTACTCGAAATTTTCTTTGTCTATTACAAAGACATCCATTTCTTTATTGACATTAAAAATGGTTACATCTAGTGTTATTCTGTCAATTGCCTTTTTAATGGCATTAATTGTTTTAAAATTAGTATTCTTCCATGATTTGATTTCTCATTATTTATGTTCACTAATCTTGAATTTATCAATGACACATTAGAGCCTGAACCATAGATCCCAAATACTTTAACATTATCATTCAATACTAATTTTACTTTAATTAATGGCGGGACAATTAGTTTTCTTTGGTCCTCACACTGTAGTTCATACTCCAATTCTGCATTGTTAATGAACTTTATTTGTTTCTTATCCTTTTCTCTTTCATTATTATTCCTTGTTCTGAACCAGCACATTTCTTCTGAGTGATAGCGCACACCTTTCTTTAATTTTTCACAAATGTTACATTTTTCTTTAATCGGCTTGTGTCATATTTTTTTTTAATATATATTTTTTTGTAACTAAATGTTATAATTTGTCAAGTTCATTAAATAAGTTGTTTCTATAATTCCTTCTTTGTTTATTCTATCTCTTATAAAATTTGGTAAACCGGCAGCAATTATATCGATTAAGGTCCCCTGATCAATTTGTCTTTCTTACTTCAAGTAAGAGTTTTTCTTTTTTTATAGCATATTCTAACAAAGATCCTGATTGATACTTAAAAAATAAAGCATATTTGCTTACAATCCAACCCTTATTGGCATAAGTTTGTAAAAAATTTGATTCCCATTCTAACCATTCTGAATGTAAACTAAACTTGTTCATCATGGATGAATACCAGTCTGTACCTGATTTTTCCAGAAATAATCTAAAGATTTAAATTTTTTCTTCGTCTCTTACTATATCAACCTATCGCATTCTTTTTCAAATATTTCCATCCAATAATATGCGCTTATATTTTTTCCATCAAATTTTTCAAGTACAAACCTATCTGCTAACTTTTTTATACTTTGTTTTTCTTTTTTGTGCTGATTTTCAACTAATTTTTCTAAAACTTTCACTATTGGATCTTCTGAATTACCTTCATTGGCAATAGTCAGTTTTTCTTCTGTAATTTCCTCTAAAAATTGGTCTTGAAAAATCATGTTTCCATCCTCATCCACATATGTTTTAGTATATGTTCTGTCATTTTTATCCATACACTTCTAGTTTGATGTCTTTTTTTCAATGTATTTTTTACTGTAGCATAAGCTTTAGAGGCGTAGATAAGTTTGTGAATTGATGCTGCTTGAAACTCCTCAGCAATCAGGAAAATTTTGTCATCTTGTGTGACAATTGAGGTTATAACTATATGGTTTGACTTTTCGTCTGTTGCTGCCTTTACTTCGAACGTAAATTTCAACTTTTCCATTTTCTGACAAAAATTGTCGTTTTATAATGGTATTTTCTACTGATTGGGTAGACAAAGTCAATTTAAAACAATCTTGAGTTGCTCTATAAGAAAAAAAATTATTTATGAACAATATTAAACCAATTTTAAAAACAATATTATAAATTCTAATAACAAAATCTTACCTATAAGAAAAGAAACGACAATTCATGTTTTTAATTGTAATGTCGATTTCCAATTCACTAAACTAGTTTTACAAAATTATAACATAAATAAAATAACAAATAGTATCCGTTGCCTAGGTTATCCGTTGTCCGTTGTCTTGGACTACTATGATGCTGTTTCTAAGCGGAGTAATATTAAAGAAAATTATATTTTTCTATATATTATATATATATATGTATATATATTATATACATATACATATATAAATATATATATATATATATATATATATATATATATATATATATATACATATATTGTGAAATATTGAATTACAATAATATTAGTATACGATGTCAGACAATGATATTTTAAACTAGACTCAGATATAGTATTAACTAAAGTACAAATGTTAATTTAACTTAAACAAAACTAAACTTAACCCTTTCGCTACGGGGTGCTTTTCTACAAGTCGTGCCCTGTGTACGGGGTGCTGAGGGTAGTGCGGATTAGTCCGGTTCCCGTAGTTAGGTACTTACTCTTTGCGTATAAATACGGTTCACGTAGTCTGTAGTAGTTTCAAATTCATTTATTTTATTTTACTCGTTTCATTTTATTTTCTTAATACGTCCGGAATTATAAATGAAAGGCTGGAGATTTCTGGTTTATGCGTTTTTTGAAGGGGCTGCATTGAAATGATGCAAGCGGATTAATACGGTTCCGTAGTTTAGGCCGAAAAAAATGATTTCTCTGAAATCAAGTTTTGATGTGTCTATAACATTTTTAGTAGTGTATATGATAATTATAATACTGTGGATTAGTTAATTTCCCATATTAAGTACAAAAAAACGCTTGCTTATTAATCCGGTTCCCGTACACAGGGCACGAAAATATTTTACGGCTTTATCCGGTTCCCGTAGCGAAAGGGTTAAAGAAAAGGTTCTTAGAACCGTTCTTAGAACCTTTCGTAATCAACCCAGAATATGAATGTCTGTGAAAATACATAATTCCCTATTTAGTTTCCCTATACAGTTTCTCCTCTCCCCGTCTAACCTCCATGTCCTCCTAACGGTGTTAAGTGTTGACAAACATAAAACAAATGATAACCGATTTGGTTATTAGACACGCTTGCGCCTGGTTTGATGACGTAACTGCTCCAAACTCCGACACGGCCATTCTGACCATAACACATGTCCTCGTGTGATTCTGAAAAAAAAACACAACCAGTATCAAATTGCCAAGAAAAGTTCAATTCAAATCTAATTTATTAGGTTTACTATTAAAAAGTTACTTTATTACGGGTCAAGATGAAAGAAATATGACTAGACAGACAACACCAGAAAAAACAATATTTTACAAATGAAGCTGATTGAGTCGCCACATAGTTCCAAAAAAATTATTATTAATTGATTAATTAATTTAAAAAAAAACAATTACAACCTATTTTAATTTATTCAAACTGATCAACTCTTTGTGCAAAGCCAAATTCGTGGCCCATAGCTACATCAATAGCTCCACAAGCAACCTTCTCTGAGCTTTACGCAAATCCACTCTATGGATTGCCGTAGTCAACCCTATGACTACACAATACAGACTTCACTAAGTCCCCACCTACACCAATGTTAATCGCTCACCGCCCACTCACGCACTACTCGAAGGTAGATACCGATTTCTATTGAGATACGACTACGAAATAACCCTCGGCACGGTCGTCCCGACTAAAGATGAGCACGGGATCATATTGGCCCATCCCTTCCCATCCGATCGTCCCATGGGACGGGATGAGTGGTATGAACGTTGGGTGGGATGGGATAGGACGACAAATTTCTATGGGATGGAGTGGAACAAGTTTTGATAATCTAGTAAATCTAGTTCGAGCATAATTAATTGCTTATCGTGCCAATACGCACATTTTCCATAATATATCCAGCTCAGGAGATTTCTGTGACAACGAGGTAGTTCCGTCTTACGGATCTAAGTAGATACCTATTTCTATTGAGCTACGACTACGAAAAACAAAACCATTGGCACGGTCAACCAACTGAATAAGGGGCTTACACATTTTCGGCAGTCACTTCCTGCTCTAAATTATTCTCGATTATCATTTCAATTGGAACCTGGCTCTCAGGAATTTTCCTGATTCTATCATGCGCATATTTGTAAGTACGCATAGAATCTAAAGCTCTAAGTTTATACCTATCACCATCCAAAATTTCGATAATCTTAAACGGACCTTTATATTTGGGATCTAATTTAGATTGATTGCGTTCTTCATTTTGAATCAACATAAGATCACCAACGGGAAATTTGTTTTGCCTTTGTACTATCGAATCTTTGTATATCATAATGAGCAGACTTTTCGATGCCTCCGATTGCCGAGTTTATAACTTCTGTAATATTTACTTCTGATTCTACGTTACTAGTCATCAATTTCAATGGTCTAGCTACCTTCCCTATCATTAACTCTAAAGGACTAGCTTTAGTGATACGATTCACAGTACAATTGAGTGCTAGTTGCACTTCACCTAACGCATCTTACCAAGAACAGGCTCTGCTGGTTTCTACCAACGGTTAGCATAGATTTGAACGTACATACTCATTGCGCGCTTAACCAGATGCTCCCAAATGCTCACAAATTTATTCCAAAGATGTATAAATAAATCAGAAGTACCAAAGGAATGGAAGTTGTCATACATATCAGTAATCCATAAGAAAGGGAATAAAAATAATTTAGAACAACTATAGAAGAATATCCGTAACCAACACCATAAGCAGGATATATGGAAGAATACTCAAAAAAAAAATAGAAGATGAATACAGTGCGATGGAGGCAGAAGAGCAAGCCGGATTCAGAGCAGGAAGATCCACCATTAACCACCTATTTGTGTTAACTCAAATTGTAGAAAAGAAAATCGCATGTAACCAGGAAGTTCATTTGCTTTTTGTGGACCTTAAAAAAGCCTATGAATGCATTTCTCTAATAAAATTATGGGAAGCTCTACAACATACGAACATTAATGCTGAAATAATAGAAGCAATCAAATCACTGTATAATAAAGCAAGAACGCAAATAAAAATAGGAAATAACGTAACAAACGGGTTCACAGTAACAAAGGGAGTCAGATAGTGATGTTGTATATCGTCAACACTGTTCAAGGTCGATCTAGAAAGCGGATTAACAAGATGGAAGAGAAAATGCGAAGCAATGGGCATACCTGTGGATGATACATCAACAATCTATACTTTGGCATTTGCGGATGACCAGGTGGTGATTGCACAAGACATTGAATATATGACACTCAAACTAATTGAAGAGTATGACGCGTGGGGTCTAGACGTCAACATACACAAAACAGAATACATGTGAATAGGAGGAGAACAACAAGATCTGCCTATCTCCGACAAACAGAATATCAAACACTTCAGCTCATACAAATACTTAGGCGTAAAAATATCGACCGAAGGAAGTCTGGACGAAGCAATAGCCGAAAGAAACCTGTGTCCATGTTAAACGGCATACTATGGGATAAACACATTACAAAGGAAAACAAACACAGAATATACAATGCAATAATTAAAAGTATAATAACCTACGGTAGTGAAGTGTGGCCTATAAAGGATAGAGCAGAGAAATCACTAAAAGCCACAGAGATGGACTTCTGGAGAAGAGCGGCAGGAAGGTCTAGATTGTAAAGGATCAGAAATGAAAGGATAGGGGAAATAATGAAAGTAAAGCACGACATCGTGGATGACATAAGAACTGGACAACTCAGATGGTCAATCATGTACAGAGAATGGACCGAAGAAGAGGAAGACCCCGAAAAAGCTGCAGAGAGGATTGGAGGAAGAGGCTTGGAAAAACCGAGATTGCTGATCAGAAATGATACGCTATCCCGTGCGTATCATTGCTGATCAAGGGCGTTGTTTCGCTTGCAAGGAATTTAGGGACTTGTGTGAAAGTCATATTGTATTACATCTCATCGCAACTGGCTATATATATATATATATATATATATATATATATATATATATATATATATATATATATATATATATATATATATATATATATATATATATACATATATATATATATATATATATATATATATATACACATATATATATATATATATATATATATATATATATATATATATATATATATATATGCGCTTGACCTGGTTTGCTCTACACGAGCCAGTTGCGATAAGATGTAAAACAATATGACTTTCACAAAAGTCCCTAAATTCTTTGCTAGTGAAACAACGCCCTTGATCAGCAATGATACGCACAGGTGCATCAAACAACGCTACACTATCTCTGACTGCTTGCATGCTACTCTTACAATCAATATTCATGGTATGATAAAGTAGAACGTACTTTGTAAAAGCATCTATTAGAACAAAGACATATTCTTTAACATCGTTTTTACCACTTAATTTTTCTGTTACATCTATATGCACAGTGTCCCAAGGCAGTGGTGCGCAAACCGTGGGTTTTTTTAAATAATTTTTGGGAGTCGCCTAATTCAAAGAAATGTATTTACCAGTAAAATAGTGAAATTAAATTATTTATAAAATTATTTAAATTATTAAATATTATTTATAAAAATGGAACTATATTTTTTACGAAAACACTTTCTGTTTTAATACCTAATCAGAGCCGTAGAAATGCTTTGGCGCCCTTGGGAAATATTTAAAGTAGACATTTATTATTAAATTAACGAAATCTACTTAAGAAAATTTAGGAATTAATTTTATTACGAGTAAATTCTTAATCACAAATTCAAATTTATGAAAAACCTACAATTATTATATAACTATTTTACAACCGCGTTCGTAAACCTGATGTGAGGCCAATAATTTTTTTTTTCGTATCGTATTTTTAAATATCGTAGCAGGAAGCACTTGTATTAAGGTATCCGCAAACCAAAGCGTCAGTGCGTTGAGGTTCGTTGTCATACGTGCGAGAGCGGGAAAATATGTACTGCACACACCAATGCGTTAAATGGATTGCGTATTTAGTTTGCACATTGCACATTTGTTTAAATTTTTATTTCATAAGGAAATCTTTCAAGTTATTTCGATCAAATATGTTGTATCTATTTGTATCTTTGTATTATGTTATTGTTCCAATTGTACTTTATGTATTTTTATCGTGAAAATTATCAAGAAGAGTTTAAATACGGATTTACATTTTGCTTTGTTAATGTGGAAGAAAGTCTGTTTTGTATTATTTTCTCGGATAAATTAGCAAATGAAAGTTTGAAACCTGCTAAATTATAACGACATTTAGAAGGTAAGCATAAAGAATTTGCAAATAAATCGCAAAACTTTTTTAAACGAAGGACTGAAGGTATGAAAAATCAAAAATGTATTTTTGAAAACATATACAACAATTCCTGAGAAGGGTTTACGGGCATCCTTAGATGTTTCATATTTAATAGCGAAAAATCTGGAACCAAATACAATTGTAGAATCCAACATTCTTTCTTCAGCAATTAAAATGACATCAATTATTCATGGAGAAAAATATGGTAACGATTTAAAAACAATACTATTATTAAAAGATTCCGTTTCTCGTTGAATTTCCGCCATATTACGTAATATAGAGTTCTGTCAAAATCTAATACCAAACTTTCCTGTGTTTGCTCTACAACTTGACAAAACTGACATTAGTAAAATGTCGCAATTAATTGTTTATGTGAGATACGTTTTTGAAGAAGATATATTGGAAGATTTTGTGTGTTGTAAAAAGTTAGAAGAAATAAAAGGAGTAAAAGATATTTGAAATTATCAATAGATATTTTGAGGAAAATGACCTTAACTGGACCCACTGTGTTGCAGTTTCCACTGACGGTGCTGCAGAATTAACAGGTAGTAATAAATGACTAAGAGGGTTAACACAGAAAATTGCTCCCCATATAGTATTCAACCATTGAATGATACATAGGCAAGCTCTAGTTGCAGAAGACATTGATGAAGAATTGTACAAGATATTACAGTATGTCATTACTGCAATTAATTACATTAAAAGCAACAGTCTAAACAGTCGTCTCTCTGTAATACTCTGTAAGGAGTTGGGTTCTGTTTATGAGACATTATTACTACTTACAGAAGTCAAATAACTCTCTTTCGATTTGAAAAACGTGGTTTACATTTTTTTGATAGAAAAGAAGCATATATTGGTAGGCTCATTCACTAATGAAGATTGGCTCGGAAAACTCAGTTACATGGATGCAAAACCACAACAGTAACATTTTCGAAAAACGATTTGAATTTGAGTTTACAGGGAGTGAGTATAAACATTTTAATATTGAGCAGTAAAATTGAAGCTTGAAAATTAAAATTGAAGAATTAAAAAAAGCAATACAGACCCGTGCTTTTCATAATTTACTAAAGAACATAATAGGTATAGATTTCTGGTTATTTAAAACCACCATTTCCCATCATTTGATAAAATTGGAAGAAAACTTAACAAAAAGGTTCGAAAAAATTTCAGATAATGAATTAGGTTGGATCCGTTATCCATTTTCGTTTTTTATTATTAATTCCAATATCCCTTTCGAAGAAAAAGAACAGTTACTTGATATTTCAAGCGACGAAACACTGCGCATTCAATGTATGTCTCAGATTTGTCAAAAATTTTGGTTATCGATTGGAAGCGAATATGCCGATTTGCAAAAAAAATGCAATCAATATTTTAATTCAGTTTGCATCTACCTACTTGAGAAGAATCCGGTTTGTCAAAATTTGTTGCCATTAAAACAAAATATCGAACTCGATTGGGTCCTGAGGATGAATGCAATGGAAGAAAACATGGAAGCAATCATGAGCTCTTTGCAAACGCATACTACACAATAAATTCTTATGATGTAAGGTTTTTTAAAAGTATTTTTCTTTAAAAATTAGTTCATACTCATATATGCATAAATTATTCCACTGTTTCGTAAAATTATGTGTTGTACTCAAACCTCTAATAAGGCAGAAACATACATGGTGTTTTTAAAAGAGTGTCAATGAGTCATCAAATTTTAACTTCTAAATAACGCTTCATACTAATACTAGATTTTACAACTTTACAGACTTTTTTTTCACAACTTTTAAAGTCACAACTTTTAAAGCATTTTTATGATGGTGTCTAAGTTTGCTGCGCTATTTTAAAAGGGCTGTATTTTAATCAATGACGTCACCAAAACTTCTTTAAAAATACCCTGTAAACTGCAAATCCCCGAATTTCCTTTACCTACATTAACGATTAAAAAACGTCTACTGTCGATGCAGGGGCGCGACAACATTTTACTCAAAATGGGGGGTCGCCAATGAAAAAAAGTTTGCGCACCACTGTCCCAAGGAATCGTTACTTTAGGAATGGGATGTAATTCCGCCTGAACTTTACCAGAATGAGACTTAACTGTTTTACAAGTAATGCAACTATCTACAAATTTTCTTACGTAACGTGACCCTCAAACCAGTAGTGATCGTAAACGTTTTCTAATGTTTTCTCCCATATTTACACGTGTAGTAGGCATACCGGTAGTGAAAAATTCTGAAAACTGCTCTAAAATAACTACTAGCTCGGATTTACTTTCAAATGGAATATCCGTATGAATTTGTTTGAAATTATCTATATTAACATTCACACTACAATTATTCACAATATTTATTTTTGACAAGGATAAATCTGTAACAGTCATTTTCACCGCAAAACCTTGATTTAATATTTCTCGACCTATCATTATGTCACTACGTAAGTAATTATCAGCCAAAACATGAAACAAAATTTGAAGCACAAAGTTGTTAACCTGAATTTTACATAAAGTCTGAATAGTACTATTTGCACTGGATTGTCCAATACCAGTTAAACAAATTATGTTATGAAATCGTTTTCCACAAAATTTGCTTGCTAAGCTTTCTTTAATTAGCGAGCAATCAGAATCATAATGAAATTCAAATAATGATCGATTGACTGCACATATGTCCACCCGATGTCCTCCTTTCACCCCACTTATCCCGCTCGTACAACGGCTTGCAATGTAGCCCACTAATTGTAACCCACACTTCAAATATATCACCTGTCTCGGCTGTTGGTGTTGAAAGCTTGGCGTAGAATTGGATGATATCTGTGATCTTCTTTTGATGCCTTTTCCCCTCAAATGGCACTCTGTAGATTTGTGGCCTAATTTTCCGCAGCTATAACACTTGAGTAATGCAAAATTTTGGCACGTTTATCTTCACAATGAATTTCTTTCTCATTCGGAGAGTACCCTAACTCTCCTTTTTCTTGAATAAGAAAACGCCATTAACTCTTTTTGCAATTGATGGCGAGATTTTATGTCTGATGTAAGCGCCATATGCTGAATTCTCGGGTCGATTTAAGTAATATGAGCTAAAACTGTTGACACAGCGATCTGCTCTACGCTCATATCCTTCCATCGATTAGTAAGGCGTCTACATAGGATCCTTGCAAGCGAAACAACGCCCTTGATCAGCAATGATACGCACGGGATAGCGTATCATTTCTGATCAGCAATCTCGGTTTTTCCAAGCCTCTTCCTCCAATCCTCTCTGCAGCTTTTTCGGGGTCTTCCCCTTCTTCGGTCCATTCTCTGTACATTCTCTGTACATTCTCTGTACATCTGAGTTGTCCAGTTCTTATGTCTTCCACGATGTCGTGCTTTACTTTCATTATTTCCCTTATCCTTTCATTTCTGATCCTTAACAATCTAGACCTTCCTGCCGCTCTTCTCCAGAAGTCTATCTCTGTGGCTTTTAGTGATTTCTCTGCTCTGTCCTTTATAGGCCACACTTCACTACCGTAGGTTATTATACTTTTAATTATTGCATTGTATATTCTGTGTTCGTTTTCCTTTGTAATGTGTTTATCCCATAGTATGCCGCTTAACATGGACAAAGGTTTCTTTCGGCTATTGCTTCGTCCAGACTTCCTTCTGTCGATATTTTTGTGTTGACGATATACAACATCACTGTCTGACTCCCTTTGTTACTGTGAACCCGTTTGTTACGTTATTTCCTATTTTTATTTGCGTTCTTGCTTTATTATACAGTGATTTGATTGCTTCTATTATTTCAGCATTTATGTTCGTATGTTGTAGAGCTTCCCATAATTTTATTAGAGAAATGCATTCATAAGCTATTTTAAGGTCCACAAAAAGCAAATGAACTTCCTGGTTACATGCGATTTTCTTTTCTACAATTTGAGTTAACACAAATAGGTGGTTAATGGTGGATCTTCCTGCTCTGAATCCGGCTTGCTCTTCTGCCTCCATCGCACTGTATTCATCTTCTATCTTGTTTTTGAGTATTCTTCCATATATCCTGCTTATGGTGTTGGTTACGGATATTCTTCTATAGTTGTCGCAATTATTTTCATTCCCTTTCTTATGGATTACTGATATGTATGACAACTTCCATTCCTTTGGTACTTTTGATTTATTTATACATCTTTGGAATAAATTTGTGAGCATTTGGGAGCATCTGGTTAAGCGCGCAATGAGTATGTACGTTCAAATCTATGCTAACCGTTGATAGAAACCAGCAGAGCCTGTTCTTGGCAAGATGCGTTAGGTGAAGTGCAACTAGCACTCAATTGTACTGTGAATCGTATCACTAACGCTAGTCCTTTAGAGTTAATGATAGGGAAGGTAGCTAGACCATTGAAATTGATGACTAGTAACGTAGAAACAGAAGTAAATATTACAGTTGGAAACAGTTAGAAAAGTTAGAAACTCGGCAATCGGAAGCATCGAAAAGTCTGCTCATTATGATAAACAAAGATTCGATAGTACAAAGGCAAAACTTAACAAATTCTCTGTTGGTGATTTTGTGTTGATTCAAAATGAAGAACGCAATCAGCCTAAATAAGATCCCAAAATATAAAGGTCCGTTTAGGATTATCGAAATTCTGGTTGGTGACGGGTATACACTTAGAGCTTTAGATTCTATGCGTACTTACAAATATGCGCATGATAGAATCAGGAAGATGCCTGAGAGACAGGTTAAAATTGAAATGATAATCGAGAATAATTTAGAGCAGGAAGTGACTGCTGCAAATGTGTAAGCCCCTTATTCAGTTGGTTGAGCGTGCCAATCGTAGCTCAATAGAAATCGGTATCTACTTTTGAGTAGTCCGTGAGTGCGCGTTGGGCGAGTAACATTGGTGGAGATCGGGACTAGAGATGAGCATGGGACGAGTTTCTCGTTCCAGATCACATTCCATGGGACGGATCCCTGTCACTGTCCCATCCCATCACATTTTCTTCAAACTGTCCCATCCCACAAACCTAAAATTATTGTCCCATCCCATCCCATTCATCCCATCCCGGTCGCGTGGCCCGTCCCATTCATCCCATTTTCCCATAAAGCAGACTTTATTTTCGGTAAACACTTTCCAATCGATAATTCGTTCAAATTTAATTTTTCTGTAATTACTGTAGCTGACAGTGAGTAATCATTTTTCGTCGCAAACGGATCGCAAGACAGAACTACCTCGTTATCAAAAAAATCTCCTGGAGTGGATATATTATGGAAAATGTGCGTATTGGCACGATAAGCAATTAATTATGCACGAACTAGATTTACTAGATTATAAAAACTTGTCACACTCCGTCCCATAGAAATTTGTAGTATCCAATCCCATCCCACCCAACGTTCATACAACTCATCCCGTCACATGGGACGATGGGATGGGATGGGCCGATGGGATCCCATGCTCATCTCTAGTCGGGACGACCGTGCCGAGGGTTATTTCGTAGTCGCAGCTCAATAGAAATCGGTATCTACCTTCGAGTAGTCCGTGAGTGCGCAGTGGGCGATTAACATTGGTGCAGGTCGGGACCCATTGAAGTCTGTATTGTGTAGTCATAGGGTTGACTACGGCAATCCATAGAGTGGATTTGCGTAAAGCACAGAGAAGGTTGCTTGTGGAGCTATTGATTTAGCTATAGGCTACGAATTTGCCTTTGCACAAAGAGTTCATCAGTTTGAATAAATTAAAATCAGTTGTAATTGATAATTTAAAATCAGTTAATCAATAAATAATCTTTTTTTGAACTATGTGGCGACTCAATCAGTTTTATTTACAAAATATTGTTTTCTCTAGTATTGTCTGTCTAGTCCTATTTCTTTCATCTTGACCCGTAATAAAGTAACTTTTTAATAGTAAACCTAATAAATTATATTTGAATTGAACTTTCTTTGGAAATATGGTTTCTATTGGTTTCTATTGAAACCGAAATGGTTGAACAAATTGACAATAAAAAACAGTATTGGAGAACTGTTCTCAAAGGAGTGGTTGCAACCGTGAAATTTCTTTCTACTCATGGATTGGCATTTCGCGGACATCAACGGAAATTATTTTGGTTGTTTAAACTATCTTGCAGAATTTGACTCATTTATAGCTAATCACAAGGATCTGTGGGTTATTTGTCAAACACACTATGTGATGAATGAATTTATTAATATAATGGGTGACAAAATAAGAAATACCTTTCTCATGGAAGTGAAAAGTGCGAAATAACAGAAAAGTGCGACTTTGATTGTTGATTCCACACCTGATATTAGTCACGTCGATTAACTTTCTTTAGTTTTTAGATACTTAGTTCCCGATGCTCAAATCAAGCAGATTTTTACAGATTACTACAAGAATTTGGAAGAAGTTATTGTTGAAAATCTCAATAGATGGGAAATAAATCTTAAAAATATTGTTGAATAACGTTCCTTTTCGGCACTAAAGCGAATAAAAACATATCTAAGGAATTCCGTTAAACAAAATCGTCTTGCAAATTTAGCAATTCTATATATTGAATCAGTTGAAACAACGAAATGTGATGTCAACGACGTTATTGATAAGTTTGCTAAGATGAAATGTAGAAAAAAGTTATTATGAATTATAAATAATTATGAATTATGTGCAACTAGTATCAACTAAGTATATGTGCACTATTATGTGCAACTAATTGTAAGTATCAATAAAAACTTAAATTTTGTATTTTATTAAAATTCGTTATACATTTAATAAAATTTCCTATTGTATTGTTTGCCTACAATCACAGTGTAATATAACAAATTGCGACATTGACACGAGTTAGGTAATGAAATACTTTACCGCATTGACAGCGAATGGAGTTAAAAATAGTATATTAAAGGACGAGTTCAGTAAGCGCGATTTTTTTCAGCACGCGTCCAAGTTTAGAAAACGACGAGCATAGCGAGGAGTTTTCTTATGGACAAGAAACATCCGATGTCACTATAAATGTTTTTAATGATTGTACCATTGATGGACAGAATTTAAAATAAATATGTATTGTATCGTTTGCGGTATTATCCATTCGCTTAAAATTTATTCATCCAATATTCGATTACAAGTATACAAAACTCAACAAACAATAAATGGATGAAGTTCTACAATAAATAACTCGATAAATACAAAATAAATTCATCAATCCGAAATTCGGTTACTTCGTACAAAATAAATTACTTCACCCAAAAAAGGTTAACTCATCCAAAATAAAATGTAATCATCCAATAATTGGTTTTTTTGTACAAACTATTATTTTTCCTTACAATAATCGTTCTGAATCGTACTACATAAAATCAATGCATCCAAAAAAGGTTTACGTGTACATAAAAAGGATATTTCATCTAAAAATTATCAATCTATTGCAATAATCTATTATATGTAATATATTATATTTAATTTTATATTATATGCTATATAATATGTAATAAGAGTAGCACATGACCGCCCAGATATTCTAGTGATTGATAAGAAACGAAATGAAGCGATACGGTGGCCAATGCGAGTATATAACAATATTAATTCCTAAAAACTATTTCTTAAATAAATTTATTAAACATATAATATGATAATTTATAATGTGTTGGTTAGTTTCTTTTGCTTTCTCTGAGTGTATATTTCTATACCGCGCGCTCTCTCTCTCTCTCTTTCGTTATACGCCGCGTTAGTTTGAAATTAAATTTGAAGGAATCAAGTGGTTTGTAAAATTCGTTTATTTGGAAGATATAATTGTAATTTGTATAAAAAAAATATTTATAAAGAGCAATCAAATTTTCGATGGATCAACCTTTTTTGTACAGTTAAACCTTTTTTGGGTGAATTGATTTTATTTTGTAGAATTCCATCAATTATTGTACTAAACCATTATTATTTGTAATAATCAATCTATTATAGGGTGTTTATATTTTATTTTGGACGAAGTAACCTTTTTTTTGGATGAAGTAATCTTTTTTTAAATGAATAAAACTAATTTTCTATTTTTTCAGCTATTTTTTGTAAGAAACATCTATTTATGGTAAGCAAAAATCCAAGCCTCATCCATAATATGTGTTATATCCATTCGCTGTCAATGCGGTAAAGTATTTCATTACCTATCTCTTGTCAATATCGCAATTTGTTATATTACACTGTGATTGTAGGTAAACAATACAATAGTACCAGAATTTTATTAAATATATAAGGTTAAGTGGGGTAAATACGATATAGTTTTTAAATAGGTGAACTTTGTAGTGTTCCAAAATTATAAACTTATTAACAAGAAATTATAAAAAAGTTTTATAGCATTCTTACAGGGTTGTGAATCGATATAGCACCGTAAAACCAATGAGCAGATTATTATTTTTTTTATGATTTTTTTAAGAACGAAGAAATCAAGAACGATTTGTTAAGGATAAATAAAGGCATTAATTGCGGAAACAACTAGAAAAATAATAATGTTGGAAAGATAAAGGGGCAAAAGTGACATAGTGTAACACAATTTCCTGGTCATTGTATAACACATTTGCCCCATTATAATATTTTCAGGGGCAAATGTGACACAGCCCCAAAAAAATAGAAAAATATTTAAATTCTGATAAACTGAACCTTATACTTTACAGTTTTTAACCCAGCCCTACTAAATAATTCTTCTAAATAATAATTCACCCGTTGAGATAATGGTTTTATGGCACTAGATGCATAAAACCTTCCACTCGTTATCAAAGTTAGCAACGTGCATCAAAAAAGTTCTGCAACAAATTGTGGCAAAAGTTCTGCATACACGAATTAAAGTGGTCTGGGTGTCGGGTATGCTACACAGCAATTGACATATATGGCACTATTGGAATGAATAGGAAATATGCATAATTTTTTTTAATTTGCTTAATTCACTTTTTACTTCGTTTTAACATAGTAAAAATTATAAATACTATTGAAAGTGTTTCTATTAATTTTAATATATATATATATATATATATATATATATATATATATATATATATATATATATATATATATAAAATACGTTTAAAATTGACCTGATCGAAACGCATCACCATTGGTCAAGTGATGTGACGTACACGTTGACATCAACGATATTTACGGCCTCCACGATATTCACAGATGTAGGTAGGGTGGACTATACACCTCGATAGGGACTTTATCAAACACTTTATCTGGTGTACTGATAATAGTGTTTTTGCAATCCAGAATCTATAAAATTGCTTTTTAGCTTTTTCCATTATCGAAATAGCAAATATAAACTGAAAATCCTCAACTGTCTATGCAAATATGCTATGCACCACTGAATGTCATGTGTTATGCTACGTCATCCAAAACGTTCGATAAATGGGATGAACGGTCCCATTTATCGCATTCAGTGTTGCCGAGCCTATTTGCATAGACAGTTACGGATTTTCAGTTTGAATTTGCTATTTCGATAATGGAAAAAGCTAAAAAACCATTTTATAGATATTGTATAGTACCAGAATGCAAAAACACTATTATAAGTACACAAGATAAAGTGTTTGATAAAGTCCGTATCGAGGTGTATAGGTGTATCACTACCTACATCTGTGAATATCGTGGAGGCAGATTGATGTCAACGTTCACGTCACATCACTTGACCAATGGTGTTGCGTCTCGCAAATATGCATTTGGCTCGCATATTTTGGACTTTTTGATTTAAATTTTTGGAATTAAATATAAACTAAATGAGAAAATAATGGTATAGGTGTAATGTCAATGATCATAAAGTATCGGGGATAGAAAAATTAAGTAAATTTAAATTTCTTGCATATTCCTTATTGTTGCAAGTTTTGGGAAGAGACGCACACAATTGCCCCGTTATCACATTAATGAATTTGAACTAACCTAGTTGCACATAATTCATATTAACTTTTTTCTACATTTATAAATTTGTGAATTCGCGATTTCCACACATCACATAACCTCAAAACTGTCTCCGCGAAAATTTGACACTGACAGCTCTGAATTTCAGTGCCAACCTTAAAAAATTAACTCATAACCGCACGCATATGAGTGCTGTTATGAGTCCATTACAGACGCAAAATCGAAAAAATTTCATAACAATTCGCGATAGAAATGTTTATGTACGTTTCATTGATTAATTTATTGATAGTCATGCTTGACATTTATCAAATTATTACTTTTTTAGGGTTCCGTACCGAAAACGGAACCCTTATAGGATCACTTTGTTGTCCGTCTGTCTGTCTGTCTGTCTGTCTGTCTGTCTGTCTGTCCGTCTGTCTGTCTGTCTGTCTGTCAAGACCTTTTTCTCAGGAACGCATAGAGGTAACAAGTTGAAATTTGTATCAAATACTCGAGTCTGCGGTCTCTTTCAGCTGTAAAAAAATCAAACTTGCAAGTCAACGCGATCAAAAGATATGACCGTTTATGTCGCATATTTTGCGATTTCACGAGGGAATCAAAACCTATAGGATACTTCCCGTTGACCTAGAATCATGAAATTTGGCAAGAAGCGGTGTCTTACAGCACATGTCAAGGGAAAAATCTGAAAACCGTAAATATGTAGTTTAATTACAAGAAAAATGCGAATTTACTATTTGAAACTTATGAAAATTCACTAATGTTGTCGTAGTGGTATTGTCAGGCTCCAGAAGCGTATGGGTTGCATACAGTTAGGTCCTATTCTAGGTTTATTCTGAATTTTCTTTGTTTATATTCGTTATGCATTTCATCACGTACGCTTTATATACATAATATATACAGGGTATATATTGTCTAAATTTTGCTTTTTTATAACCGACATGCGACATACTCAAGTCCCGTAACATCCTGTATATATTATATTTCGTCTAATTTTTCTTTATAATCTACATAATATGTTAATAATCTACATAATAATACTATACTATACAAGTTTGTACGGAACCCTCGGTGCGCGAGTCACAACTCGCACTTGGCCGGTTTTTTTTATAAATGTAAGTAAATTATTAATTTATATTGTAGGTAAAACTTTGTGTCCACGATGATACAACTTTGATACACGTATCGTAAACTACTCTTACGTATCTAATTGTTATTTTTGAATATGGTTTTACTATAATCTCGCATATTGAGAATTGGGGCGCATAGTCACCTTGCGCCTAGGGCCACAAGTAATGTAAACGCGCCCCTGCCCAAGTAATACCTGCGTAAAATATTTGTGACAGTCAGGTAGATGCAATACCCTTTAGCACACGACTTATCGCGACTATCAATTGTCCACCTAGCAGAGGATTTTCTGCGAAGCACATCCATTTGCTGGATTAAACCAAAGCACAAACACTTTTATGAACACTTGGAATTTTAAATGCTCGAATTAATGCCATCATATTCTGATTTTAAATTTTCATTTAAATCAGCTTCACTTTTCATACATATCACTTTTACTAGCACTATTTACAGTTGTACTCACTTGTACAGACCCAGATCTAATTTGCTCAGATCCCACTTCTGATGACGAAGGAAGATGAGATTGTGTTTAACATCTATCATCATTGTTAGACATTGTGTACTAATATTATTTTAATTCAATATTTTACAATTAATGATTATCCTAGTATGATATTTTAAACTAGACTGATATATAATATTAAGTAAAGTACACATGTTAATTTAACTTAAAACTAAACTAAACTTAAACAAAGGGGGTCGACCGTTCTTAGAACCTTTCGTAATCGAACTCAGAATATGAATGTCTGTGAAAATACATAATTCCCTGTTTCCTTCGCTGCATTCTTTGGGTCCAGACAGTTTCTCCTCCCCCCGTTTAGCCTCCATGCCCTCCTAAGGGTGATAAGTGTAGACAAACATAAAACAAATAATAACCGATTTGGTTTTTAGGCACTTCTGCGTCTGGTTTGATACCGTAACCAAACTCATAATCAAACATCCGAATATATTTATATATATATATATATATATATATATATATATATACATAAATATATATATATATATATATATATATATATATATACATAATATATATATATATATATATATATATATATATATATATATATATATATATATATATATATATATATATATATATATATATATATCTGTAGCCCTCACTCTCACTTTTCTATTTTCCCACTACATATTCTGTAAGCAAATTGACATAAATTTATTACGCAACTCGACTGACAATCCGACGATTCATCATTGGCTGGTTGTACTGGCTAGTATACTTTTCTTAACTTCTCGGCTCTTAAAAATTAAACGATAATAAAAGTTGTACAACTATTTCCGGATGGTTTTTTAAACAATTTTGATCTCGGTGTATTACATATTTGTGAAAACATCATACATATCTGTTAAATTAAAATACAGGCTTTAAATTATTTACTATAAAAAGAATGTAAGTTATTGATTTACACACATTTGTATACATATTGACGCAAAGAATTCAACTTGTTGAATCAAATTCTTAAAAAGAAATCTATATATTTGTAAATCATTTAAGCATGAGTCATTTGTTGAAGAACGTTTTTCGTGTAATATTCAACATTATTCAAGAATTAATATATTATTGAATTATTTTTATTTTAGTTAATTGGCATTTAGAAGAAACATAGATTTTTGTTACTCTCTGTAAATTAGAAAATGAGACAAACTGTAAGTTCAAACGAGCAATTCACCGAGGAAGTTTTATTCACTATAAAATTTGCATCAATTATTCCGAGCCTTTTATTTGGCCTATACTTGTGGAATACGTAAGTACTCAATCATTTTTTATGTTAAACTCTATTACTTTAGCCCTATCATGCGAAATTTTTCAAAATTAGATTTTGTTTGTGCTTAAACAAAAATTAATATTGGTTGGAATTGAGCTTTATATTGATAATAATAATAAACAAGTTGATATTTTTTGAAAACTACATTTATTTTGAAAAAAAAAATAGAATGTCCACATGTATAATATGATCATAATTTATGGTAACAAATAAAGACAATTATAATATTATACTATAAATGTATTGTTCACATAGAATCTGAAATATTCCATTTTATTATGTATGATATACCTCAAAACATTCGGGACTATTTTAATTCAAGCGCTATTTAGCAACTTTTACGCATATATCGTGTTCATGAACACGACTACAACACATATATCGTGTCCTTGAACAATCTACACTTTTGCAACGTGCCGCATTTTTATTTAAATTTTTTTGTAAATTATGATCCCTTATGACCCTTTATCTAATCTTTGCTCTGTGGGAACCACATTTCGCTTTCTTTTTTTATAGCAGGAGGAGGTACTTTTTGGACGACCCTTTTGTGCATCTCCATGGTAAATTAGAGTAGTTGCAATGCGGCTTTTGAATTGTAGTAAATACAACTTTTCGATTGAATTGTTGTCTTATCCCAACTCCATAAAATCCAAGAAGTTACTATAGCTACATTTATTAGGTGGTAAAATATTCATACCACCTGCGGTTTCTCCCAACTTCCTGATTTTGCCTTGTATTTCTCTCTTTCTTGGTCATATCATCGTTGATGTAGACCTGTTTTTCCTTTCCATTCGTCAATTTACTCTTATGTTTCATTATTTGGTACTTATCGTTCGTGTTTTCTAGTTCTAGTAGGCATATTTTCTCTCCTAATTTCCATGCTGTTAAGATCCAACAATGTTATTTTTATTTTTATTTTCGTTTTAAAACTATTTTCTTGTTTAGTGTATTTCTAAAAGTAGGTAAATAATAATTACATCAATATTATCTTAAACCGACCAGTAGATTCCCAACATATGGTCGGTAGGGTAGTGGGTATTTGTTGAACGTGTTTGGAGCTGTTTATGGCCACTACGCATCTGAAAGACCATTTGCAATCAACAATCCTTTGTAAATACGCTTCGGCGGATGTTTACGATCGCTAATGGTTTTTGGATGCTTGGTGGTCGTAAACAATTGAAAATACAATGCAATGTTTATGTTTAAGGTTCCTCAGAATAAGTATTTAAATTTTGCGTAGTTTTAAGATTAGCCATAGAAATTACCACGTGCACTTCGGGTTGGTATTCTTCTTGGTTCAGTGGGGGCAGACAAATGGGAGGTGGGATTGAGTTTTCCTGTTTGTAACAATATCTAATTACACTCAGTTCAATTGTAACCCTCTTGCCACAAACACATCGAGAAGATTCCAAACTCCGTAAATAAATAAATACATGTTTATCGAGGCGTACAAGTTTTATTTGCCCAAAACATATAATTTCCAGTGCCGATCAAATCTATTGGCAACCCTGCATAAACCGCCTTAGGTTTGATCACGAGAACGTTTGTCAAATACAAACAACCACCTCGACTCCAGAGGTTTTTTATCCATTAATTTTTCCATTCTCTGTTTTACATTCTCATTTTTTACTGTATCTACAGTCAGGCCCTATACTACTACGGTATTTCTTTTTCTTTCTTTCCCCATATTTTCCATTCTCTTATTAATAATTCGCTCTATATATCTCTCTCTTCAAATATAAATCTCTCTCTTCATTACATAATTCTCTTTCTTTACTTGCTTATTTTCCTCTTTCGGTTTTTTATTACCTCTTATATTTCTTCTTTGTATTCTTTTTGGTTTTCATTAATTTCTTTACTCTTTCATTATCCTTGTCATCATTTCCATCATTTGTTCTAGTTTTTATTTGGTGAATGTTTAACTTTTTTGCTTTTTCCAAATACTTTATCGTATTCTTCGCTTCGCCTTCTTCTTCCTTCCGGATTGTCTGGTTCGGATCGACTCCTCGTAAACGTGGCCCTTCTAAGTGACTAGTCTTTCTTTTTTTTTCGTATTGGTTTATTTGTATATTTCGTTAATATATTTATTGTTCTTATACTTTATGTCACTTTTCTCTGTATGTTGTGTTGCCTATCCGAGCTATTATACGGCGCGTACTTAGCGTAGTTTTCTTCCAATTTAGACCTTAGGGATCAAATATATATATATATATATATATATATATATATATATATATATATATATATATATATATATATATATATATATATAGTACTATATATATTGCGTGTAGTGTCGGAAACAAATGTGCTATACCGTAGTGTGAATCGTAAGCAGTGCGCATGCGCTGCTGTCATGTTAAATGCGGTAAATTTAAACAGGAAATTTATGCATGAACTTTAACATAGGTGTAGGAATTTTCCCTACACCTATGTGAAAAACTATGAAATGGACAGTGAAAAGTAATAAATCAATGACTGAGACAATAAAACCAAAATAATTTTGAAACTAGAAACAACTTTATTTACAAAAAAAATGCATCCATTTGCTGGCTTCATGAAAAAGCGGACATTTAAATATAAATTTATTATTAATTTGCATAGTTGTGCCCTGTGATTGTCGAGGATACCTTGCAACATCACATGGTTGTTCATTTCGGGGGTGTCAAAAGGAACTCCTAATTTGTTAAAAATTTCATTAATGATGATGGGTTTAATATTTTTGCGGTTAAACGATGGGAGTTTTGTCTAACATTTTTTTCCGATAATTTACAAATAGCGGATACATCTTTTGATGGTGATAAATAAAATGCTGCACGATCTTAAATTTTAGATAATAATGGCATATCATCTCCAATTATATGCTGAACACATGTAGGGCAGTCAATTTTCTTAGCTACTTTCTTTGAAGTATATCCTGCAATATATTCCACAACATTATCAATATAAGGGTTTAATTGCCAGAAACTACTTACATAATCATGCGCAAAACTGTTTTCTCGTTGACAACATGCAAAATTTCAACCCCATCGAACGTTCGTGCGGTTGTTAGTAAAATTTACATGCTTCTGTTAATTTGTCCCTCATGTTTTTGCAAATCTTGCAATTTTACAATATACTCCCATTTTATTATATCACCACCTGCAGTTTGTAATATTTTTGTATCTCCCAAGGTGTTTCGAATTAACTTAATCATGTGACACAAATCCAGGAATACATAACAAGGTTCTGATGTCACAGGGTTCTGAAAATATGGTTTAAAATAGGGACCATAATCGAAATTTGCCCCTAGATTTCTGCACATGCTTAAATTTGTTGTTGCTCCATCAAAAGTAATGGAATACACTTTAACCTTACTTTCCTCCAACAACCAAAATGCTCGTGTCAAATATTTGCCATTTAGGCCACGGTTTAAAAAATACCCAATGGGAATCTTCCATCTTTCATTTAATGACACTGCCATAAAAACCAGAGCATTATTTGCCATTGGTACATTATCATTGTCCTGCTTAATATCAACTGTTCCAAAATCAACTCCACCATGGAATTCATTATGTTGGTAAACTGTTGCTTCTTTAAAAGACATTTTATCAATAACCAAATTGATGATTTTTTTTTTAAGTAGCACGAAGGGCCATAGCATCCAATGCCTCTTTTGTGAAGCCTGGGGAACCATGGACAACTCTGTACCATTGTCGCACGGTCGATGGATGTGGCAAAAGTTTATTCCAATGCTTTCGGACATAATTGTAGGCCTTTGGCGAGTACAAATGCAGGGTCAATGCAAAGATCCGAATTTTAGGCGAATACTGTCCCTTTTTCTTTATTTTTCGTGACACAATTTCCCTCATGCTACTAGGTAGCACCTCCTATAAAAAAAATCTATAAATGCATGGAAAAATATAGTGAGTTCGAGAAAAATAATACTACACCCTTAACCATATTAATCTATTATCATAGCAATAAGGCCAATGTTCAAGCATGGTTTTATAAATTTTAAATTCAAACGTTCTATTTATTAATTAAGATAGTCTTGGAGTAGCATTTGAAGAAATCATGACATATGTACCATTAGAGTATTTCCTGCTTCTTCAGTAATTAGTGGTTGGCTACGCAAATTTTTGATCAAATCTTCCAGAGAACGTTTCAAAAGATATCTACTTTTATCCTGTAACCTTTTTATTTTCTTGTTTTTTTCGGCGTCACATCGTCTCACTAATGACAAAACTCTTCGAGCTTTTCTAGGGTTTGCCATGTCAGGGGTTTTAATTTCAGAAATAAATCGTGGCTCTGCAAATTTTCGCTTTTTAGGAGTATGAATTATTTATACGCTCTCAGCACCTGAAAGTAGACAAATGCATTTATAAAAATGAATACAAACTAGTGCAATAACTCTTACTTTCTTCTTTTTCCTCATTAGATACTAGTACTTTTGTTGGCATCTGTACGACAGGTTCTGTTGTGGCGATTTCAACCTCGGACGTTATTACAGACGGTGTTGCCAACAGGAAAATATCTTCCTTTACGTATGTAGATGAAGCTTCAATAAACTCATCAAGTACTGCAGGTGGTAGGTTAGGAACTGATACTGTTGGCACTGCCTCCCTTTTCAGAACCATTCTTCCACAAATATAGTTTTGTATTGGGTTCCACATAATCATCCATTTTAAAGTGAAGCGAACATATTCTAGTGTGTGATACGTCATCCACTTCTTCAGATAATCCAACAGCCTTAAACCATGCTTTGCGCGTTGTTGCATCCTTAGAAAATCTTTGATAACATCATTTGATTAATATATGGATCAATTTTTGGAATAACATCTACAATACAATAATTTTATTACTTATGAAGACTTCTTTTGGGACGCGTGGATTTTATCCATAAAGACAAGTAACAACTTGTCGACATTTAAACTAAATATAAGAATGTAACACACCACACAACGAGAAACAACGAGACACACAACGAGAAAGTTTATTCCAATGCTGTCGGACATAATTGTAGGCCTTTGGCTAGTAGAAATGTAGGGTCAAGGCAAAACTCCGTATTTCAGGCGAATACTGTCCCTTTTTCTTTATTTTTCGTGACACAATTTCCCTCATGCTACGAGGTAGCACCCCCTTTAAAAAAAATCTATAAATGCAAGGAAAAATATAGTGAGTTCGAGAGAAAATAATACTACACCCTTAACCATATTAATCTATTATCATAGTAATAATGCCAATGTTCAAGCATGGTTTTATAAATTTGAAATTCAAACCTTCTATTTATTAATTAAGATAGTCTTGGAGTAGCATTTGAAGAAATCATGACATATGTACCATTAGAGTATTTCCTGCTTCTTCAGTCCTTGGCTACGCAATTTTTTGATCAAATCTTCCAGAGAAGCAATACGTTTCAAAACATATCTACTTTTATCCTGTAACCTTTTTATTTTCTTGTTTTTTTTTTGGCGTCACATCGTCTCACTAATGACAAAACTCTCCGAGCTTTTCTAGGTGTTGCCATGTCAGGGGTTTCAATTTCAGAAATAAATCGTGGCTCTGCAAATTTTCGCTTTTTAGGAGTATGAATTATTTCTACGCTCTCAGCACCTGAAAGTAGACAAATGCATTTATAAAAATGAATACAAACTAGTGCAATAACTCTTACTTTCTTCTTTTTCCTCATTAGATACTAGTACTTTTGTTGGCATCTGTATGACAGGTTCTGTTGTGGCGATTTCAACCTCAGACGCTATTACAGTCGGTGTTATATATATATATATATATATATATATATATATATATATATATATATATATATATATATATATAATAGGCAAATATCTTTACATATGTAGATGAAGCTTCAATAAATTCATCAAGTACTACAGGTGGTGGGTTAGGAACTGATACTGTTGGCACTGCCTCTCTTTTCAGAACCATTCTTCCACCATATAGTTTTGCATTGGGTTTCACATAATCATCCATTTTAAAGTGAAGCGAACATATTCTAGTGTGTGATATGTCATCCACTTCTTCAGATAATCCAACAGCCTTAAACCATGCTTTGCGCGTTGTTGCATCTTTAGGAAATCTTTGATAACATCATTTGATTAATATATGGATCAATTTTTTGAATAACATCTACAATACAATAATTTTAATACTTACTTATGAAGACTTCTAGGACGCGAGGATTTTATCGATAAACACAAGTAAAAACTTGTCGACATGATTAAACTAAATATATGGATTTAACACACCACACAACGAGAAAAAACCATATATATATTGAAAAACACTAAAATTAGGTTAGGCACACGTCTCTTGTCGAGTCATGTGTTAAATTACGGGCTTGGAATTGGTTAGTAGTTGGCGCAAGCGTACCAGCCATCAATCAGACTACGGTACAGCAACATGGTTGCTATCTCGTCTTGATTTCGGAACTTTTGCCTCCAAAGACGTAATATAGACAGTACTATATATATATATATATATATATATATATATATATATATATATATATATATATATATATATATATATATATATATATATATATATATATATATATATATATATATATAGGGATCGTCCAGGGATGTTATCACGTGAGGCTCGAAAGTGTAGGGAGGGGGTTTGTGAAGAATCACGAAATATCACATGGGGGTGTAGTGAGATATCACGTGTATTTTATTTTTTGTTGAATGCGCAATTTTTAAACCGAAAAGCTGCGCGCGACTTGTACCTAAAAAATACCGTGATTTTGGGTAGGGGGGGGCTAAAGCTAAAACCTCACCACGCATCACCAGGGGCGATGGGGGTGGCTTAAAAAGTTATTAAAAAATATCACGTGATTAATGGACGACCGCTTATTGCCAATTTCGACCTTACTGTTATGATGCATCTAACCTAAAAGTTCTATTTCAAACTCTATTTTTCTCACCAGTTTTCGCTTTGGTTGACTTCCTTCGCTCTCATCCAGTATACACTATCCTGTCTTCGCCTTTGCTGTGTTCCCACCGTCTCGATGCGGTCTTCTTAGACTAGACTAGTTTTCGGAGCAATGTTAACATATTGATTAACATACACCTTGCTAGTTAACTAATCCCGCAAAAAGATGTCCGGGGCTGAAAACCTTGGAGGCCAATGAAGAACAGATAAAATAGTTAATAGTAATTGAATTGTTTCGTTCTATGTATGATGTCCTGTCAAGTCACTTGTAAATGACCTTCAGCAGTCGAAACTCGTGTCGTGTGTGTGTAGAGTTATATAACTTCACAAGTTATATAGTTTCACTAAATTTAGTAGTTAAAACATAGTGAATTTCTCAATTCAAACAAGTATAGGTTGCCACGTAGTAACAGTCGTAATCATCATTTTCAGTTTTTTCATTAAAATCAGGGATATCTTGCAATAAATTACTGTTGTCTCAACTGAATCTTGTATGGGAATACATCTTTGTGAAACCATCACCTCACTTCATTACCGGTAATAATTTATTTCGATCGCCCGCGCTCGGATCAGCATGAAATGTGGGCGCTCGCCCGACCGCGAGGGGCGAGGTGTGGGTACTGCCTTCCCGCTCCGCAACAACTTCTCGATCGGTTTTAATCCAACGTAGGCCGCCGATCAAATCGGCACAGTAATAACGTTTTGCGTTGCCCTTTTTCTCCCGAAGGCCGCTGTATCCCCTAATCTCCAGTAGCTTATTAACTTTTTGTGTGGAAAGGATTCCACATGGTAATTTCCCCCCCCACTTCCTTGAAGACCATAGAGAGGCCCTTTGATCTCTCAGACTCGCCACGTCCGGAGTTGTATGTTTTTCGGAAATAGCATTTCCCACTTTTTTTTAGGGTTCCGTTGTTATCAACAACGAACCCTTATGGCTTGAATACACCTAATCCGTCATCGGCCGAAGTTTGCTTGAGCAACGACGACCGAACTCGGACGATTGAATCAAACACTTGTAAAAGAATAAGAGCGCGTACACAAATACGACCGTCATCGTATGTCTGACTGTATGTGTATGCGCTCTCATTATTTTACTCTCATTATTAAGTGTTTGATTCAATCGTCCGAGTTTGGCCGTCGTCGCCCAAGCAAACTTCGGCCGATGACGGATTAGGTATACGAGCCATTATAGTTCCAATATTTCCATCCGTCAGTCTGCCAACAGTTTAGCTCAGAGACTATTTGAAATATAAAGCTGTAATTTGGCATGGATTAGTCACGCCGACAAAGAGGTAAAATCAAATCTTGAGAAAAAATTGTTTAGGGTACCTCCGCTATACGTAAAGTGCGAACGTTTTTTTTCTTTTCTCGTCTACCCCATGGTGTGTGGGGTCGTTGGATAGATATTTCAAAATTATTAGGATTGTGAATACAATATTTCGATTAAGAGATTCGTTTGTGAAATATTAAGCTTTAAAGTGCTAATTTTTATTAGTCAAGTGTCTCCCCCACTGCCAGCTAAATGGCTGTTTCTGGATATGTGAGAAAATTCACAATAATAGAATTTATAACGAAGTTAAAAGGACAAGTATCACAGCTAAGTGGGCTTTATTAGTTTACGAGTAATAGTCGACCAACTTATAGAATGTAGCAAATCGAGCGGCAGCCGTATCACATCAATATATTATTGGTTATGTTGAACGTCACTCTCGACAACATTAATGGAATTTTTTGGACATTTGAGTCTTAAGTCATAGCAGTAAGAATGGCAACTAAGGAATCCTCCATAACGCGTGGCCCGACACGCACTTGGCCGTTTTATTACTAAAATCGTTCATAATCGCTACGGGGAAAATATGAGTACAAATTATCAATATATTACGAACTGTTTAGTTTCATCGCGGATTTTTTAGAATCGGATTATAAAATACACAATATCGCCCAAACTATTTTGTTTCGATTTTTTTTTCTTATATTTCTTTAGATATATCCATACGCAGATAAGATTTTTTATTTTTGCGCTAAATTGCTTATTAAATTTATTTTTAAATTTTATTAGATATATATTTTTATAGAAATTTTCGAAAGTGCACCATCTCGGTAGCTTCGTAGACGCACCCGAAGGAGGGTTAGTAACAAATTCCATAAAAATAGTGGTACCGCAATAAGCCGTCCAAGTTTTTTTTCCAATCGAAGATGGTCTTAGCCAGCGAGCTGTTGCTCGACAACTGGATATGGCACGCGCCGCGTTTCGAAGAGTGTTCCAGCGTTATGGGGAGACTGGATCCTTCCATAGATGATCTGGTACAAGCTGAAGGAGATGTAGAACGGCTCGGGATGACCGCTTTATTGTGTCAACATCATTAAGAAATCGAGGATTTTTATTAATACATCGAGGGGATTTTAGCAATTCATGTGGTACCTTACGTCGACTACATTGGAGAAGAATGTATCTTTATGCATGACAATGCGAGGCCTTGCAAGAATCGTGCAAGATTACATTACAGAACTATGTTTTCGGGTTATGGAGTGGCCAGCATACGGCCCAGCCTAAATCCGATAGAGCATTTATGGGATGAGCTCAAACGAGGAATTCGAGCTAGACTTCGTGCCCCAACCTCGATCTCAGTGCTTATTGATGCAGTAGAAGAAGAGTGGCCCAACATCATACAATAAACAATAGCGAACTTGATTAGATCTATGCATAATCGTATGAGAGATCTTATTATGACAAGGATCTTATTATCTCATTTTATTTATTTTTAAAGATTAAATGTTTATTTACATAATTGTCAAAAACCATATTTCTTTAAGTAATAAAAAAATGATAACTAAATATTGGGGTGAAACCATACTAATTATAGATACAATCATACAAACTTACTGATGCGAAATATATTTCGCATTAGTATGTTTGTTATAAAGTTAATTTGTTTCATGAAACATTTAATGTTAATTAATTTCAGAATGTTAAACATGAAACCGAAATAATTTTTAATAAAATTATACTCATATTAAAGCATATTAAATTGTCTTTCAAACGGTATATTCTCTATTTCTTCTTATAAAAAGTTTCTAAATGAAATAGTTAAAGTCAAATGTTATTTTAACACTTATGTCAATACCCAGTCGTTACTACGTTGTTCGATACCCGGGTACCCGTGTACTCGCACGGGTTTTTCATTCAATAAAATAATTTTAATACACCGGGACTTTCACATTACAACACGAGGATGATTGCGACTGTTACTACGTGGCAATCTATACTTGCTTGAATTGAGAAATTCACTGTTTTAACTACTAAATTTAGTAAAACTATATAACTTGTGAAGTTATGTAACTCTACACACACACGAGTTTCGACTGTTGAAGGTCATTTTCAAATGACTTGACAAAACATCATACATAGAACGAAACAATTCAATTACTCTTAACTATTTTATCTGCCTCCAAGGTTTTCAGCCCCGGACACCTTTTTGCGGGATTAGTTAACTAGCAAGGTGTTTGTTAATCAATATGTTAATAATTGTGTTAACAAGTCTAAGAAGACCGTATCGAGACGGTGGTAACACAGCAAAGGCGAAGACAGGATAGTGTATACTGAATGAGACGCGGACAAGCGAAGGAAGCCAACCAAAGCGGAAACTGGTGAGCAAAATAGTTTGAAATAGAACTTTTAGGTTAGATGCATCATAACTGTAAGGTCGAAATTGGCAATAAGGGGTCGTCCATTAATCACGTGATATTTTTTAACAACTTTTTAAGCCACCCCCATCGCCCCTGGTGATACGTCGTGAGGGGTTACCCATAGAGTATTCCACTACCCGAAAAACTCTATTTCTATAAATAAAATCGGCGGGTGGGCAAGGTATGGTATCAAAATATGGTGGATAAGCGACAACAAAAATTCATATCCATTGAAAGGTCAAATTTACACTGGCAAAATAACAATTGGCCGTGAAATAAATCAAGACGAAAGAGTGGAAGAGAGTAAAAGATTTAGCTGCAAAATATAAAGGATTCCGAAAAAATATTACAATGGTAATTTTTTTACAACAAAAATTGGTGTGGATATAATGGATAAGATGTTGGGCCGTTACACAATCCACAGACGGACTAACCGATGGCCTCTCGCATTTTTTTTTTAATATTTTGGATATCGCCATTCTTGCCAGCTATATCATTTATCATCAAAATAACGTATTTTTACGAAAATTAAGTGAAGAATTTTGTATGACAGCTATTCAAGAACGATCTCAAAATATGCAAATTATGAGAAATTTCACCACTAGGATTGCCATAGAATAAACCAGTTTGAGATGAACATTCAAAAGCAATTGTAAAATGTGACGCATATTGTCAATAATAAATTGAATATAAAAATATTGTACGTATAATTTATAATAAGTTTTATAATAAAATTAATTAAAAGGTAAATAAATCCGGTTATTTATATATTACGTAATATTTTTTATCCCTAGAAATAAGTTTTATTATTTATTTATATATGGGTACCCTAGTACCCCGGGTATTGAACAACGGGGCATTTGACTTTAAGTCCAAAAAGTTTATATATTTTTTGGCCTATTTTATTATTTATGTATCTGAAAGGGGGATCTGAAAGGATTTAATGATTTTTCGTTAAATAAAAAAGATATGTAAGTAAGAACATGCAAAAGGGTACCCGGGTATTGACATAAGTGTTAAAGTAGAAAGTGGGCCGATTTCTATGTACGCAAGTTTATGTAAATTATAAAATTCGAGTTTCTGAACTTCGGATACCGCCATTCTATTCTATTCGGATTTTAAACAAATTTGGCTATTGTTGATCACGAGCACTTGAGAAATTTATTTCTCTTTTTTAACAGCCAAAATAAAATTTAGATTTCTGTACCGGACAAATTTTACAGATATTACAGAAAAACAAACACAAACAACTTTTTTATTTGTCTCAATTGGCTATAGTTCATCAATAAACTCATTTTAACACTAAATATTTTAGTTGTCTTGTTTTAGTTTTATGTTTATTTTCTTCTTCTTATTTTTTCGAATAGGCCTATTTTAGACAAGGCTTGTTCAACTATTGGGCTATGATTTTTGCTCAGTATTGTCGCTTCTTCTGCCGATGTAACTCCTTTCTCTCTTCTGTCCAGGGGGTACCTTTCCTTCGAAGTTTTTCCTGAAATCCACAGACTGCCTTCAGGGTGCGTCTCACAGACTGTCTGTTTTGAAGATCTGTTATTCCCAGTTCTTTAATATCCTTCTCTGTTTCTGTCAACCAAGTGGTACGAATCTTCTTGTTTTTCCAGAAGGTGAAGAGACGGTTGGTTAGTGGGTTTGGAGGCAATCTTGCAACGTGGACATAGAAAGCTACCCTTCTTTTCCTTGCACAGTCAGAGCGCCTCTCAATATGTTCGTAGAGCTCAGAGTTATGTCGCCTTCGGAATTCTCCATCTTCCTTTACCGGGCATAAGATCTTCCTGAGGATTCTCCTCTCTCTGATTTCCAATTTCTCTACCAGACCTCTTCGGTTCAACTAAAGACATTATATGGCCAACAGGGCTTCTGGTCGTAAGACTGATGTGTTGTGCTTAAATTTCAGTTTGCGTGACAAGTATTTCTTGTTGCAGGTGTTCTTCGTCAGTCGATAGGCTAGTTAAAACTTGTTGACTCTCATGGATAATGATGCTCTTTCTGATAAGTTGGGTTCAAGCCACTCGCGAGATACTTAAATTTCTCAGTCCTCTTGACGTTTTCCTGCTCTAGTAACATCTCTCTGCTTCTTTGATGTTGGTGAAAAAAGTTTCTGTTTTCTCTAGCGACACTTGAAGACCCACTTTGGCAGCCAGTTTTTTGAGGCAATTTACATGCATTGTTGCCATCTCAAGAGAATCAGCAATCAGTGCCATGTCATCTGCAATGACCAAGCAATCTACAACCAGTCCATCGTTTTTACGTCCCAGGTAGATACCACTCTGAACACAAGTTGATCAGTTCCTTGCGCTATTCTCTCATAACTTTTTCAGGACAAGGACACAGTTGAAGAGAAGCGGGGAAAGTCCATCTCCTTGTCTCACTCCAGTTTTTATTTCCAAGCTTTCTGAGATTTCGCCTCTAAATTTAACCTTAGAATGGGTGTTGGTCAAGGTTTCTAGGATGAGTCTGTGGGTTTTGTTGTCTAGCCCTAGTTCCTGTAGTACTTTGTTAAGCGTTTCTCTATCAATGGAATCGTAGACCTTTCTAAAATCAACAAAGGTGACGACCACCTAAATTTTTATTTTTATTTCTCGATAGACTGAGAAATTTTCAAATTAAAGACTAACATATATTAACTATTTTAGTTTATCTCTATTTTGGATTTATCAACAGATTCTAATATAGATTTCTTGTTAAGCTTGTAAAATTTTAAAATTGAAAAAGTTGGTTATTGAATTATCAAGTGACAAATTCAAATTTGATTTTCTAGACAGATTAGATCAGCGTTTCTCAAAGTGGGCGATATCGCCCTCCAGTGGGTGATGACGTCGTGTTGGGGGTAGCTAGGTAGCCTGGGGGCGATGTAGGTGGCGGTAGGTAGCCAGGGGGCGATATAGGTGGCGGTAGGTATCACGAGCTATACAATGTATTTCTGTTAATTTAAAACAAACAAATACGTTCAACAAAATTGTTTCGTGTTCAGTATTATAAAACTGGCCACGCTTATCTGCTATTCGCTGCTGGTCGAATATCGATAATCGAATGCACACACACACAGCCGGCGTTACTAACTCTATCAACCTTCTGGCAGATCTACCACCTTTTAGTGTCTTGCCCAAATCTACTACCTTGAAAAAAAATCTTCCAAATTTTCAAGTTTCTTAAAAAATTATTTATTGTAATTTTATTTCGGTAAAAATTATTCTTCACTTTCTTTTCACGAATTTTTCTTTCAACAGGGATCCCCGCATGTTAATTTTTATTTGAAATATTTCAAAAACTATCACAGTTATTGTTGCTAATTATTTAAGAATTCATTTATTATTAATCTAAATAGGTTCTCAGACCTAAACTTACAATTTATTTTGTATTACTTTTTTTTAATTGATTCCAAGTGATGATGTTAAAAGAAATTGCGGATTGTCCTCACTAGTAGCGCGGGTATTCTTGATATACAAAGTTTACTTTCAACGTTTCTAGATTTCTAGTTAATATTTAATTATTTTCGTTGTTTTATAATAAAAATTTCGATAGAACTGAAAAATATTTGGTATCCTATAAAATACTTGGTAAGTCAAAATACTTTTACTCTAGAAAGAGAAGAACTTTCAGAACTTTCAATTGAATTTCAAATTATTGCACCAAAGATGCCACATTATTTTTAAAAATATCATAAATTGTGCTTCAGTTTTAGTGAATTTGTTAACTTAAATTTTTGAAGTGTAATTCTAATATAGAACTATTTAAGTATAATTTGACCGATTGGTTATGATTCAATTTTTAATTCTTGATTTTTTCGATTCCTATTTTAAATATTAACGATCAACTACCAACTTTGTAATTATATCTACCTACAAGACAAGTTCGGGTTGGTAACACAGCACACTAGAAAGAGGAAGATCGCGCGTTATATGATCTACGGATCGAGAAAATAATTGCGGCAAAATATCTTACATTACTTTTTTTACTTCAATACATAGTTATTCATACATACTATACATACATATACCTACATACTTATTTAAATACCGGTAAAAAAATGTAATTATTATTTGAATATTTTTATATAGAAAACAATATATTTGTTATTCAAACTAATATTATTGTCCAAAATAAAATTCAATGATAAATGCGTTTTCTTATACAATATATAAATTAAATTCAATATGTTTTCATATCTATACTTATTTGAATAAATTATTGTAGGAAAAATGTCAGAACACAAAAAGAAAAGCAGACAATATTCTGTGGAATATATAAAATCTGGTTTTATACCATCACCACATAATAGCCAGCTCCCGATGTGCCTCATTTGCGATAAAAAAATTTCGAATGAAGCTATGAAGCCTTCCATAATGTTAGAACATTTACAAAACATTTATCCCCATAAAAAGAATCAAGATGTGTCATATTTCCAACGTTTGCGAGAAAACTTTGGGAAACGCCCAACTTTAAAAGCAATGTTTACAGCTCGTCACAAGAAAACAGAGATTGACTTTGTGCTTCATACAAGTTATCAACTACTAATTGCAAAGACGGGAAAACCCCATACAATTGGAGAAGAATTAATTTTGCCTGCAATTGCTGAGGTAATCAGTACTGTGTTGCACAAATCTCCATTAATCGTAATTAAATCAAATCCTCTCAGTAATGACACTATTCAAAGAAGAATTGAAGAAATGGGTGATAATAGAGCAGAATTGTTATCTGAAATTTTGGGAATTACAGATTTTTCTTTGCATATAGATGAAAGTATGTTACCTGGAAATGAATCATTACTGCTAGGATATGTTCGGTTTGTACATAATGAACAAATGAAAGAGGAATTATTATTTGCAAGATATTTAGAAAAAGATACCAAAGGGGAATCAATATCTCGAGTAATTGAGCCAGTGGCGGATCCAGAAAATACGCAAGTGGAGGGGGGGGGGAAGGGTCGGTCACAAGGAAAATAAAGCAGCACATTTTTTCAAAAGGAAATCTCCTTTAAATAGAATCAAGTAATTCTGATAACAAATAATAAATTGAGAAATTAAAAATTTATCAAGTTTAGCGTTTAAATTTAAATAATAAATTCAAGTTTTCGCTTTTGCGAATTTGCAAACTTATCAATAACGTTTTCAATGTCTATAGAAATATCTTGATGAACGTGTAATAACGCCAATCCCGTCAATCTATCCTCAGCAATCCTATTTCGAATCCAGGTTTTTAACCTACGAAGGGCTGAAAAACTTCGTTCTGCAGTAGCTACACTAACTGGCAACGTAAGTAAAATTTTTAATAGAATGTTAAAATTCGGATAACATTCGCGATCGCAATGTTCAGAATATACACGAACAGGTTGTAGAAAATTATTTCCTCCGAGTTCTACTAAACGAAAACATTTAGCGCGCCATAAGTTTAACTCGGCTCCAAATATTTTGAACTTTCTGAAATATAGTCTCATATTTCTTCCATAAAACTTCAGTTAAATTTTGAAAGTTTTCATTGTCCAATTTGATTAAGTTTTGAGGTAGTAATTTACTCAAATGAAAAGCATCAATAGTATCTGAAGAAAACCTAGTACTCACATCATTTAAAATAAAATCTAACAAAGGAATAAAAATACATCTTCTGAAATATTCTTCGGCGCTACTTGCTGGTTGATTGTCTCTATTTGTTTGTTTTCGTGCAATTCTGGGCAGAGTAATGGTTATATTTTGTTCACTTGCTAATTTCTCAATGTTTTTCCAAATGTTATTGAAAATATTTTCCACATTATTTCTTTCAGAAGTGAGTACTAAGATAAGATCCTTTATACCCGTAGCGGCTGTACTTATATCAAATGTCTCTTTTTGAAATATTCTACTGAATGGTAACGTTAAGGCAAAAATGTGATTGATACATTTTAATGAAACAATGAACTCAAGTGTCAATAATGAGGTATTCAATATGTTAGCTTTCGATGATGATGTGGCATCGTCCCATACATTAATATTGTTCAATGAATCTAAAATTGCCGCAAAATCTTGGTCAAACGCTAGCGTTGTTGTGTGTCTTTCAACCCACCGAGTATCACATAAAGTACCCAATGATGTTTTAGCCATAGATTTTTTTGTACAAAAGACCGTTTTGCAGACGCATTAAAAAATGAAAGCACTTCGCGAATTATTCCAAAACAGTTCCTAATACTTTTGACATCTATGCATTTTGATATGGTTAAATTAAGAGAATGGTTATGACATGGTACCCAGACTGCACATTCAGTATATTTCATAATTTCTGCAACCGCTCCACGTTGCTTAGATGACATTATATTACAGGTATCTGTACAGATGCCGACACAATTTTTCAAATTAAATTCATGTTTCTGCAGAATTTTCTTAACCGAATCTCCAAGTACTTTTCCACTTAAAACCGGTTCAGCATTAGAATCTTCTCCAAAGTTTAATTGATGCAAATCAAAGAATCCCACAAAGTCTTCTCTTATTTCATCTTCTACCACATATCTTATCACGATGCTTAGTTGAGATATTGTGGATACGTCAGTCGTGTCGTCAAACATTATGGAAAATAAATCGGCTTTATTTACATTAATTTTAATTTTACTCACAATTTCATCACCGCAAAATTTAATTAAACTATTTTGAGTTGTTTTGGATATATAAGTTGCGTTCGCAGATGAATTTTGTAGATGCTCCTTCAATGTTGTATCGCCGGATCTTGCTTACAATTTCAAAATTGCCTTAAAATTGCCCTCGTTCGTAATATATCCAGAAGGTTTATTAGGAAAGTCATCTAACGAGCCGTCATCTCGATGACCTCTAAATGCAATGTTTTGTCGGCCGATTGTTATGATTACGTCTAAGATATGAGCTAGTCGATTCCGGTTATCCTAAATTTGAATCAAACGTTGAGATGATAACATATTTTCAATTTGATTTTCCGGCTTATCATAACAAAGCAAACTTTGTCACAGGTTTAGTGATTAAAGCACCTGCTTCTACATTGCATTTTTCACTACCTACAGATGTTGGACGTTGTATGAAGCAATATTTGCAAATATTCCTTGCAGTTTTGGTGAATACACTAACCAAGGATATTTTGTTAAATGGCTTTGTTTCAAATAGCGTTTTTCAATTTTTCCCTTTTTTGTATGTTCTGAGTATGGGAACACATAATTATTTGGAGGTGTGAAAGAATTTTGTAGCAGTTCCTTTTTCAAATATTTACTTATGGGTTGATTAATAAAATTTCCAATATCTTTGGGAGAATTATCCACTTCTTCAATCTCCCTATTTTGAATTGTTGATGTCGTTGGTGAGTCAATTGTTTCTGCAATTTTGCTTGTTTTGTTTACAATTTGTTCATCATCCTTCTTATCAACTGTCAAAATTTTTGTTTTTTTTTATGAAAAATTTTTCAATAGTATAGTTTGGACGTTTTTTAGACATTTTACCTGCACAAATTAAAATATCAATTAATAAATATACCTGATACTTATAATAATGAAATTACATGTATGAAAGTATAGTATCAAGTATAGTAAAGTATAGTTTCAAAGACGGCAATATTCATTATTTTTGTTGTGGAAGATTAAGCCGAATTCGCTTCCTATCTACTCGTTCATAGGGTTCAATGTCCCATAACACACAGATATTGCCGCCTTTGATGTGATGCCACTCGAATTCAAAATAATTTATTGTTGCATTAATACTGCAACAGAAATTTATTTGTATTTAACAATTTATGACAATTTTAAGTGAAACATGCTGCTACTCACTTTAATAATTTGTAGATGAATTTATTAATTTCTGGATTATAATGATTGCCCACTTTAATAACCTCAGACGTTCACCACAAACATGAAAAGCTTTAAAAAGAGACCGAAGTTTTTAACAAATTTCAGTTGCACATGAGCGTAGCTAGGCGGTGCGTAGCCACCTATGGCAATATTAGTAAAACTGTAATGCGCTGCATGAAGCCAATTTTCAAACCACAGATTCAGACGGATTTTTTAAATTTGCGGGAAAATTATGCTTGCTGTAATTGTTTTTTATTGGTACAGCCAGCCAATACTTAAGGAGTTCGAAATCGAGTTTTATGGATTTTCATAATGATGAGTTCCAAGGGGGGGGCGATCGCCCCCATCGCCCCCCCCCCCCCCCTGGATCCGCCAGTGAATTGAGCAATATTTTAATGACAATAATATTCCACTTAATAACCTTTTTGCTTGTGCGACTGACGGAGCTAAACCTATGGTAGGCTCTAATATAGGTTTTTTAGGATTACTTAAAAAAACTGTACCAAATATTACAACCCGTTCTTTGTATCATACATCGCCAACATTTAGTTGCCAACAATATAAGTGAATCTATTCACCAGTCAATGCAGCTTGTTATTACTGCAATAAACAAGATTAAGGCTCATTCATTGAATGATCGGCTATTTCGTAAGTTGTGCGAGAAAAATGAAGATAACTACAGACGTTTATTACTCCATACTGAATGAAGTTCAATGGCTTTCAAAAGGGAACACTTTTCAACGATATTATGAACTTTATAGTTCATTAAGAGATTCAAAGATTTGTTTGATTTGGAAGTTACTGATTGGATAATAACGCCATTTTCAAGTTATGAAAACGCAGGCCCGGTTTTGGAAAAAGAATTAGTCGAGTTGCAGAATGATATCGACTTACAGTGTTTTTCTTTTGGTTTTCCTCTTTTGTCAAATGTATTTCACTATTTTTCAAAAGTATTTCTTATTTACGTCACTTTGACAGTAATATGTCAAATGAAATTCACTATTTGTTAAAAAATTTTCTCGTTATTGCAAATGATTTTCTTCTATTTTTTAAATTTAAACAAACAAGAACAAAAAAAATTGAAGACATAATTTTATTAGAAAAAAAGAGAATAACAAAAATAATAACTATACTAATACTAACGTAATACTTAGAAAAGAAATGTTTCATAATTAGTTCAAAATTTCAGTTCTCTTCAGGCAATCCCCTAAATATGTCTCCATATGTCGAACATAATTTTGGCAATGCTCTTGCGTTATAGCTTCAGAAGCATTATGAATTTGTGCATACAGTTGATCTTCATCCGTGGGCTGACTTCTCTTTATGATATTTTTCCATTGGTTAAATAGATCTTCAATGGGGTTTAAAAAAGGACTGTACGGTGGCAGAAATACTGGAACATGTCCATGTGCTCTTACCAATTGTTGAATTTCCTCCGTTCTTTTTCCGAAATCTGACGTTGTCCATTACAAAATATGCTCCTCCTATATGATCTTCGCCTAAGTGATCCATTAAAGTTGTCAAGAATTCCCCAAAGTGTTCTCCATTGTAAGACCTATCTTGAATGGGAACAAATATAGTGAACTCATACACATTGCAGCAGCAATCGAATAATTACGACCTCTTAATTGGACCTTGACTTTGTTGGGTCTATTATTTTTCTGTGATCTTCCATACGATCTCCTAAAATTCACTTGAATTCCAAATTCATCAATAAAAAATATTTTTTCTCTCTCAATCATTATTCTGTTATATTGAACAGCATAGTAAAACCTACTTTGCATAGCATCTGGGCTGTTACGCCTTTCTGGCACAAAGGAAATGCGTTTTACGGAATAGTGAAATTCTTTTAACGCTCTGTCAATGGTCGATAAGCTTACCTCTAGTTGTGAATTTTGCTCCAATAATTTGGTTTTTATTTGTTTTAGTGTCAAGGTGCAGTCCTCATCAATCAAATTGCAGATTTCTTCTTGCTCCTCTCGAGTAATTTTTTTGTGGCGATGCCCAACACTTTTCTTATTCATCTCGTTGATTTTTTTATACACTTGGTAAATTTTTCTTACTGTGTCTGGCAAAACATTGTCCAATTTGGACTGCCGAACTACCATCGTTCATTGCTCTGATAATAAGAGTACGTACCTCCTTGGAAATTTTGTTGTTCTGTCTTCTTTCAGCATTCATTGTGATTTAATAATAATGAGAAATTGATTTAACAAATAAGGAAACACTTCTGACAAAAAAGGAAATTGTTTGACAAACACAGCACTCTGTTTAATATAGATAGGAAATAGTTTTGAGAAATAGGGAAATACAATTGACAAAAGAGGAAAACCAAAAGAAAAAGACTGTAAAAGCAACATTTTAAAAGTGATAAGAAGAGTTTTGATTGCAGAAAAAATCATTGAGCACTATCCATATTTGTGGAAAGTCGGAAATAAATTATTAATAGCTTTTCCAACTTCATATTTAGTCGAACGAGGGTTTAGTGCTGTTTGTCAGCTTGTGACAAAGCAAAGAAATATACTGGATATTGTGAAACGTGGCGATTTGCGTTTGTTTCTCAGGAACATTGAACCTCAATTAGATAAATTGATAACGCGACATCAATCGCGTCCTTCCCATTAATTATATATATTTATATAGATTTGGGGGGCGTTATTAACTTTAGCAAATTAAAGGTGGGCGATGAGACAAATAAGTTTGAGAAACACTGGATTAGATTATTTGCATTGTCTCTAAAAAGGAATCGCGATTATTTTAAAACATTTTTTATTTTGTATTTTACACATGATGACCGAAGTAATAATAGCTTTCTACTAGACTATTCTTTGAATAGATCACAATAGTTCCTAAATATAAATCTTAAAATGTATAGCAAAAAGTTAATTGAAAATTGTTTGTATGTAATTTAAAATGTATTTGTAAGAATTACTGCTCGATTAGATAATATATTTAATGTATACATTGAGCGTAGGACCGCCTTTAAATTATTAATATTAATAAATAATTTTAAATTTTCATTAAAAAAAAACTTATAAAATAATCTTATTGTTTTAGGATAGATATGTAAATAAATTTATTAATGCTTGGTTGGTTGCATATGTAAACTTCATGTAATAAGCATCGAAAAATAAATACATGCGGTTGGATTTTGTTGATTACAATTGATTTAAATGCACAAAAAAGTAGTTAAAATATATCAACTGAATTTCTGGAGTCTGCCTTCTCTCCTTCTTTAAAGATCCACTCCCTGGGTTTTTCCTTTTTTTTTAGTTCTGTATCTTTCAATTCAAAGTTTATTTATAAATGAATGCAATATATAGGGGAGAGTGGCGCGGCTTCATACAGTTTTGATATTTCGCTTTGTGGAATGCAGTGTATTACGTATAATTCTTTCAATTTATAGTATATTGATAGTTGAACTATTTCATACCTTAGTAGAAGCATAATATTACTGAAAATCCACGTGCGCAAATTTACATAATGCTTTAAAAAAAAGAAGGAAAATGTATGAATGTACCCCACTAATGGGGTACATTCATACAACCGGAGGGGCACATTCATACACGAACGGGCAGGTTAATACACACTTGAAAGAAGATAAAAGGATTAAAATTATTCGGCTCTTTAATGTTTGTGCATTAAGTCCGTATTTGGCTGCTGTTTACCGAAAAGAGAGTTTGTGTTCCAAACCATCAGATATAGCTGACGATATTGCCTCTTCATTAACCTCCATACTCCTTGACCCCTTCTTCTTTTAATTTCTAACCATGGTCGTACTATATAACATAAAATGATAGGTATCATTAAATTGCGAAAAAACAAGAATAAGATGCATATTAATACAGTATGAATGTGCCCCTTGTACTTGTGTATGAATCTACCCCATCACATGTAATTAATAAAAAAATATGCAAATAAAAAACTGTCTTCATGTAGGATAATTTACAAATCAAATCAAAAGCTCTATGATATTATGATTTATATTACATAGCAGTGATTAATGCAAACAACATTAACTAGTCACAAAATACGTCCAAAGTAAGATTATGAAATTACTTAGGCGAGACAAGAACACGGTCCGTGTTGCACACACGCGCTTTCCGCGGCGATTGATGCCGAACTTCACTAGTCAGTATACACACATAAAAGCTATGCACCAACACTAACATCATTCTTTTGCCCAGTGTCTAACTTCAAATACGCTCAGTGTATGTAGGTGCCCCTTGTGTAAATCCGCCCCACTCTCCCCTACATTAAGATATCGTCAAAAAGAGGAGAAAATCAAAATACTTACAACTTATAATGGCAAATAAAATTGGACACTAATTGTGAGGTTACTTTTGAAGGAAATCATTTACATTGTAAAAATATTCTTCAATTAGAAAAGCTTTGAGATTTCTTATAAATGTTACATAATTAGGAATTTCTTTGAGATTCATTGGTATAGAATTATAAATTTCTATACCAAATCTGTCAGGTGCTCCTTGGCAAATAGTTAAATTACTCTTTGTTGTTCTAAGGTTCAGAAAATGTGTTAAATGTGTGCTATATCCGTGGCGATCTTCTCTTATTCCAAATACATTTCTGTTTATGTATATATATATATATATATATATATATATATATATATATATATATATATATATATATATATATATATATGTGTGTGTGTGTGTGTTGTATTGTTTTCACGGGGATTCCGCGTTGATGCTGAGGGTTGGTTCTGAAAAGAACCGGATTCTCGACGTTTCGGCGAACTAACATTCGCCATTCTCAAGAGATGTATACGTCCGTGCGGGTCAACCGTTAGACGCATACTGAGAGCTCGTTCATGCAATGCTACTACTTATAGCTGTCTGGCTTCGGATCATGCGCGTTGTGTGCGGTGCTTCGGTTCGGTTGTTTTTTTGTCTTGTTGGTCGTACATGAGTCTGGGGTGTCTGGGATTGCATTTTGAGATATGATCGGTCGCCATGCTGGGGGCAGTCTCAAGGAATCGTCTCTCGTGTTCATGCAGTAGTCTCGTTTTTCTATCTCTATGGCTTCTCTGTATACTCGTGACATTTCGTGGCTAATCTGTGCAAGATTCCTTCAATTTCTAAAGTCCATCCAGTGACCGGTGTTTGTGTGTTGGACATGTGCCGATGAAACTTTGTCTCTGTGTCTGACTGAAACTACATGTTCTTGAATCCTAGCAGATATTTTTCTATTGGTACGTCCAATGTAGGTTCGTTCACATGTTCCGCAAGGTATTTCGTAAATTCCATGGGATTCTAACGGGATGGTGTCTTTAACGCTGCGTAGCATGGAGGATATTTTCTGGTTAGGTTTGAAAATGGTGTCGATGTTGTGTCTTAACACTCTTACCACCCGATCCAAACGACTAGCCGACAGCTTAACTTACCGAAAGAATTGAGGAATTTACGAGAAGCTCTTTCTTCAAATGGATATCCAAACAGCTTAATATCCAGAGCTTTCCGTCGTAGAACCGAAGAACTGAAGAACGCCAGAAACCCATTAGCACAGCATACCTACCATATGTTCATGGATCAACTGACAAAATCGCCAGAATCCTAAAAAGACACAACATCGACACCATTTTCAAACCTAGCCAGAAAATATCCTCCATGCTACGCAGCGTTAAAGACACCATCCCGTTAGAATCCCATGGAATTTACGAAATACCTTGCGGAACATGTGAATGAACCTACATTGGACGTACCAATAGAAAAATATCTGCTAGGATTCAAGAACATGTAGTTTCAGTCAGACACAGAGACAAAGTTTCATCGGCACTTGTCCAACACACAAACACCGGTCACTGGATGGACCTTAGAAATTCAAGGACTGTTGCACAAACTAGCCACGAAATGTCACGAGTATACAGAGAAGCCATAGAGATAGAAAAACGAGACTACTGCATGAACATGAGAGACGATTCCTTGAGACTGCCCCCAGCATGGCGACCGATCATATTCACCCTCAAAATGCAATCCCAGACACCCCAGAGTCATGTACGACCAACAAGACAAACAAACAACCGATCCGAAGCACCGCACACAACGCACATGACCCAAAGCCAGGCCGCTATAAGTAGTCGCACCGCACGAACGAGCTATCATCATCATCATAGTCTCAGCGACCGTCGCAGCTGCAAGATGACAACTTTTACACCGACAACCCCCAACGAAGCCGCCGCACAAATGTACCTTGACCCAGCCTACCTGGACACCCTGGAGGACAGCGTCATTGAGGAAATGTTAACCTACATTATGATAAGGAGAAAGTCCACCGAAACCGCCGCCGAAAAGCCCACTGAAACCGCCGCCGAAAAGCCCACCGAAAAGCCCACCGAAACCGCCGCCGCCGAAAAGTCCACTGAAACCGCCGCCGAAAAGACCACCGAAAAGACAACCGTAGCCACCCCGGAGAGACAACTGAAGCCGCCCTGGAAAAGACAACTGAAGCCGCCGCCGAGAAGTTAACCGAAGCCTCCCCAAGGAAAACCACTGATGCTGCCCCAAAATGTACAACCCCTGAAGAGAAAAGAGCAACTGAAGCCGCGCCATCTAGAAAAGCCACACCACCCACATGCAGCCCCACCGAAGCCGCCCTGATGCGCAACCAGACCAAGAGGAAGAGGAAAATATCAAAACAAGAAAAATCAAGAAAAAAATCCAAAGGACCAAGAATCAACCAAGAAAACAGGACCCACCCGTAGCCAAGCAGAACCTAACATAGCCCACCGAAGGAAACCAAGGAGGGAAAAAAACGAAAGACAAGCAATAACAGACGACAACAACAGACTAAACAACAAAAGAAAAACCGAAAAACAAAACAAACGACGGCGGAAGCACGGGCTCACGCCCAAAACCGCCATAGAACAAAGGATCCCATATAAAACGAGCTCTCAGTATGCGGCTAACGGTTGACCCGCACGGACGCATACATCTTGAGAATGGCGAATGTTAGTTCGCCGAAACGTCGAGAATCCGGTTCTTTTCAGAGCCAACCATCAGCATCAACCCGGAATCCCCGAGAAAACAATACAACACAGGTATCTATCCGCGAAAACCTCAAATACAACATATCATATATATATATATATATATATATATATATATATATATATATATATCATCATTATTAGCCAGCCTTTAGTCCCATTGCTGGGCACCGGCCTCTTCTCTGCCACATATCCAACCTCAGCACTAACAATAAGATTGAATATGGGAGGAGACCTAGCGGTTTAACGTCAAATCCGAACGACAAATTTCCAGAGAAGGTGTTAGGCAGTGAGACCCCACTAAGCCGGATTGGGGAATTGGGTGTGATGGGTTGCAGCCATTAGTTTTAATTTTTACTGCTTTTAGTTCTGGGTGGGATTCGAACCCACGTTGCCTGACCCGAGAGCCAAGTGCTTAACTCTCTGAGCCACCATCACCTTTATATACATATATATATATATATATATATATATATATATATATATATATATATATATATATATATATATATATATATATATATAATTTCGCAGTCGTGAGCAATTAACAACTTACCGCCCTAATTGCATAATATGCTATTTCTAAACATTTTTTCGGCTCAAATCATTTTAATGTTGTCAGGTTTGTAAAATAACACAATTAAATTTGCTAATTTTCTGAAATCTAAGTTACTATATTGGAAGGATTGATATTAGAAATGAGGAGCTGCTATCGAGGGCTTAAAAACTATGTTAAAAAAATAGGCTGTGGCGAGAAAAGTTAATAAACATCTCACTATAAAATCCATAACCAATAAATTAATCAACTGCCATTGATTTTGTTAACTTTGACATTGTACATAACCAAATTATATTTTGGTTGAAGTTTGTAATTTAGGTTGTAGAGTTGCCATCATTGAGAAGCATACGTTACCAACCAATTTTCGGAATGACAGTTGCTGTCAAGTTTGCCAAATAACATTTTTATTACTCATGCGGGATAAGTACTATTTTTGCGCCCGTTTTTTAGTGTGACAAATGGCTGTTTTTGTTAATTCAATTATTACCACATAACTTAACGCACGTTAAGTTACATTAAGAAAAACAATTGAATAAATAAAATAAACACAATCAAAACCTGAATATTGTGAAAGTGACGTGAGTCACAGAATTTTTGTTTATTACACAATAAAAATTAAAGAAAACGTTTTCAAATGAGTGTAAATGGTGATACCATAACCTGATGAGAGTTTTCATGACGAATCCACACCACCGGAGACAATTGAAAATGCAATTTTTTCATTTTTGAGTAATACAAAATATTATCTGCAACTCGTGCGGTATTGTCAATTGCCCTCTCGAGCAAATAGCGCACTCTCGTCGTTCGTGCTGCCAATTTCGCTGTCGTGAGCGGTTGACAACTTTCCGCCCTTGTTGCAGAATATAATAAACCAAGTCAAAAGGGCCCAGCAATTACGACAAAGACTTTTTTTCTTCAAAGTTGCAAGCCTTGGCTACTAACGTCACTTTGTAAGATATATTGACGTCCTTTTATAAACTTGATCAACCTGATTTCTAATATCAGTCCTTCAATTATAGTAATTTTGCTTTAACACAATAGGGAATTTGCATGTAATTTAAATTTGGTTCAACTATTTTTATTCCGAATCTTTATTGGCCGGACATTTCAACTGAACCATTATTTTAGTAATTAATATCTTAATAATTACTTAAAATTAATAAATAAAAGCGAACTGCAAATTATAACTTCAAATTAAGCGAAGAAAATTAAAATTTATAAAACGCAACACCGAACGTGTCTGAAGGGATCTCGGCAAGGCAAAATGTTTTATTGTTTTTTGTTTACGTAAAAAAGAATAGACGGAATCACAAAACTTTGTAAACCGGATTTAGATACTGTTATCTACTTTTTACGTCATTGATTTTCAATACAGCACTTGCTTCTGAATAACTGAAATCATATTATGTATCGAAATACGTCATACTTATATTATTGTGATCTTCACTACAATGTAAACAAGTTGTAGCAGATACTTAACTTCTTCTGATAAGCTTACACCATTCCTTACGTATTTTTGTAAGCATACATTAGTTGTCAGCCGTGCCAAAGGAGAAGAGGGGGAATCTGATCCTTCTTGGACCAGATTTGGATCTAATTAGAAAGTGTAGTATTTTTTCGAATGGACGACCAGACGAATGGTTAAAATCTGTCCTATTACCTATACCCAAGAAAAATAATCCTAAGTCTTGCGATGACTGCTGATTAATTAGCCTCATAAGCCACACATTGAAAGTTTTACTGAAAGTTACCTAACAGTGTATATATAAAAAATGCGATGAGCAGTTAGAAAGTACACAGTTCGGAGTTAGAAGCGGAATGGTAACTAGAGATGCATTGTTTGCAATGACGGTATTATTACTAAAGTATAGGGAATATAATAAAAGCGTGTTTATATGTTACATGAATTACCAAAAAGCGTTCGATCGAGTTCAACACTGTAAGCTTATACAAGCACTAAAAAACATAAACCTAGATCCCAGAGATACTACTCTAATCAAAAATCTATAATACAGCCAAACAGCTGTTATAAGGGTAGATGACAATGCAACAAACCAGATAGAAATTCAAAGAGAAGTCAGACAAGGCTTCGTGCTGTCACCACAATTGTTCTATGTGTATTCACAGCTAATATTTCAGAAAGCACTATGGGAAAGAACGGAAGGTTTGAGCATTGGAGGGAATAACAATGAACGTAAGTAAAACCAAATACACGAGATTTATATTTTTGTAGATCTTGAATGTGAATTGACATCCTACCGGTTTCCTTTTATCGGCCGTAGGGTCCACCGAAGGTTGAAGAAAAAATTGCAAAATTCTGCCCACTTCTGATTTGCAAAAACATTTACCGCACAGGCGTTTTAAAAAATCTCTCTTCGCAGACGTGCAGAAGAGAACGTACAAAGTCGGATCCGCAAACCGGATGCCGTTCCATTCGGAGGTCGGCCCGAAAACGAACGGCAAAAAAGGTAATTACCTCGAAGCACTGGGCGAGTAATGGAAAATTCGAAACGGCAGTTTCGTGCAGAAAAAATTTAGCGCTCCCGATGGCAAAAACTGAAATTTTGTTTTCGAAAATCGCTCAAAACGTCCGTTTTGATTTTCCAAACTTCATTTTACGTATTTTTGTCGTTCGTATTAAAAATGTTTGAGCTACTTTTTGAGTATATAAAATTTTATTGTATTTTATTGTATGTAAATTGTTTTGATTTGTAATGTGTTAAGTAATTGTAATTTATTTTAATTTTAAGGAAAATTTGCTTTTCCCATTGAATTTGACATTTGCACGTTATTACCAGTACTAGTACATTCGCATATTATTAACAAGCACTTGTTAAATAACATTGTTTTTAAGATCATTTCATTCTATTTAAATTAAGTGATTTAGTAGAGGGGTTTCAAGATTTATCTCTCATCAGTGCAGCTTTGCGTGGTATTAGCCAGGGAAGTAGTTGTTTCAACATGAGATTTGTCATAGTCATAATAAGACTTGATATTATAGAGCTATGCACCGGTTTATATAATATTTGTATATTCAAGCTACATTTCTTCTTTAACCTTCCTATACACGCGTTTTTCTTATGACAAATACACGCGTCGGTCTGAGACACCGACTTGTAATAATTTGAATTTAACACTAAATTTTAATTACAAATTCAGTTTAAAATAAATCTATGTGACAACAGATTATATATTTTAATGGCTAAAAAAATAACAATAATAAAAAAAACAAAAATAAAAAAAATAAACATACATATTCAAACTAGACAGAATAAACACATAATGCTTATTTATGTGTAAATAGCCACAACATTATATGAAACATGAAATAACTCACAAATGTGGATATTACGACGGAAAAAAACAGAATATTCACCGTTCACGAAAATATATAAAATGGACACGCGTAGGTCTGTCAGACCGAATATCTAAACAAATGCACACGTGTTGTTTATACAATGGTTTCTACGTTACTGCCATAAAAAGTACAAAGTTTTGAGAAGGTATCGGGAGCATGAGCACTCAAGCGTGTCTACTTTTCTCGGAATAAGCAATCTAAGAACCCTTCGTTCTGTGAGACCGACACGCGTGTATAGAAAGGTTAATAATTTTATATTATGAAAGGTATTTCAATAATTTTGAAGTGGCGTAAGTCAAATTTATAACCAAAAAAAATGCTTTATTTTTTAAACAACGTTAGGTATACTAATTGTTTGAGTAAATTATACCCGCTTAGAACCACAAATGTAGTCTGCTAACTTGTTAGAGGCACACTGTCAGACTGCTTGGTGATTTTAATGCTCATTTGGGAAGAGAGAAAAAATACAGAAACGTAGTGGGCAATTATCTAGCGCAGAGGCGTCCAAACTTTTTGCTGCGAGGGCCAGTTTGGTATTTAAATTCATTAGCGGGGGCCAAGCATTGTAAATATGTGAATTAAAAAACCTTATCACAAGTAAAGCAGCATTGAATTTTATTTTTTATAGTAAATTATAGATATAACAATACTAAACAAACATGTCTAAATTATATTATTATAAAATTATTTCATGCAATTTTTAATGGGAATGGTGGAACTGGGTTTTTTCCTGGAGAGTTTCTTCAAAGTTGGGATTCAAATCGGAAACACCAATTATTAGCAATGATTGCAAATGATCATCCGATAAATTTGCCCTATATTTAGATTTCAGATACTTCATCCTGGGAAAAGTTTGTTCGCACATATAGGTAGTGCCATACATAGAAATAAATTTACCAGCCAATTGCTTTAAATTTGGAAACTCTTTTGCGTCCAAAAATTTGTAAAAATCGATCAAGTTTCCTTCCTTGTATTTGTTCTTGATTTGATCGCTAGCTTGAAGATCAATTATTTCCATTTGAAACTGACTTGAAACGTCGCCAACGTTGCAGTCATATGGATTTTGAAACAGCCGAATTTCCCTTGAATTTATGTCAAGATCAGAAAAACGCTTTTGAAATTCTAGTTTTAAATCCGTGATTACTTTTACTGCAAATATGGTGGGAAATCTTTCGTCAGTTTCTGTACTAAATTTTTCACAGCACGTGAAATGGGAAAAATTACATTCATTCATATGACTTTCGAGCAATATAAGCTTGGCTCTGAATGCTTTGATTTGCTCGAATAAATCACAAATTAAGTTGTTTTTACCTTGGAGCTTTAAATTCAAGTTATTTACGTGTGTCACGACATCTGCAAAAATTGCCAACTTCCAGAACCACTCTGCATCCGATAAAAGCGGTTCAGGGTGATTCTTTTCCGCAAGAAAAATTTTAATTTCCTTCTGAGCTTGAAGAACTGCAATAACACTTTTCCACAGTCAACAGACTCAGATTCAATTTCTTCGAGGAAAGATCGAAATTGGCGATGATTGAGTGCACGTGATCGAATAAAGTTTACGACAGAAACAACTGGTTTTAAAACGCAGCTCATGTCGACATGTTTTACACATGGGCTTGTTGGTGGATGATACAGTGCAGAAAAATTGGTACTGTTGCTCCTGCGCTTTCACAAGCTTTTCTTATTAGCCCAACCACCCCAATATTTGCACCACCCATGTTTCTTCCTCCGTCAATTGTCACACCTTGGAGTCGATTCCAGTCCGTTATATTTGGTCAACGTCTGTTGTAGTTCCTTAAAAATATCTGCTCCAGTTGTAGTGCCATGCATGCTGTTAACCGATGCTAATTCTTGGGTGGCATTAAGATCGTCGTCAACTCCACGAACAAATACTAAAAGTTGTGAGGTGTCACTAACGTCGGTCGATTCATCCATCGCGATAGAATAGTGAGTGAAACGCTGTGCTTTCCCAGAAATCTGGTGGAGTATATTATTGCCAATATCGTCAATTCGACGAGCAACAGTATTGCGGGAAAGACTTATCGTTTGGAAAAGTTTCACCTTTTCCGGACATAATACCCCAACAGCTTCCATCATACACTCTTTAACGATGTCTCCATCCATAAAGGGTTTCCCTTTTTTCGCCAACAAATAAGCAACTTTCATGCTAACTAAAGTCAATGATTCATTTTCCGAGTTTGCCTTCCTAAATAAATTTTGCTGAGAAGACAAACTACGACTCATTTTTTCAAATTTTTCAGTACGCTGCTTGTCCTTAAATTCCTTTAATTTTGATCCTTGATAAGATTGTCCTTTAATTAAGCTGAAGCATGTTTTGTTTCATAATGTCGAAGTAAATTGTATTCCTTCATTACAGCAACAGTGTCATTGCAAATTACAAATATAGCTTTGCCATTCTTTGACTGCGATTGCACAAAGAAATATTTGAATCCCCATTCTTAAAAAGCGGCACTCGTCATCTACTTTTCTTCTTTTTGTTTCCATGTTCAACTTTAAAAAATAATATTAACATAATAATTAAGTTATAATATATTAAATATAAATCTAAACATACCAATTTACAATATATCAACTGTAAAGAATGTAAATAAGCTCCGCTGCCGACGAATTTTGGGTTTGTCATGGACAATCTCGTAGCTTTGCAGGCACTGCAGTTGAGTGCAGTCTGCCGCTCCGCGCCGCCTACGTACAGTCAGAGTACAAAATCATTCATGTAGTCGAGCGGCCGAGTCGCATCGCCGACTACCGAAAAAACTTGAATACCAGACTGTACTTTTTCGAGCGTGATACCGTGCTCATTCTAACCGAATGCGCTCTTCATCTGCGCGAGATCTAATACCGACGCGCCACGCTACATTTATATTTTACGATATTTTTCAAAATCCCTGGCGGGCCGGATAAAATCGCCTGCCGGGCCGGGTTTGGCCCGCGGGCCGTAGTTTGGACACCTCTGATCTAGCGCATAAGCGAACCAACCGCAACAGAGAACGATTGGTGGATCTGTGTAGCACTTTTGGGTTGCTTTTTTGGGAAGTCTACAGCCTTCAAACACTTGCCAAGGAAGCAGAAGGCTTGCATTTCACCTAATACCAACCCGGGTGATTTCCGGATAGATCATGTAGCTATTTCATGAAAATCTTAAAAGGAAATATATAACGTGAAAGGTACTAAGAAGCGCCAATCTGGACTCAGACTACTACCTCTCAAAGATCAAAATAAAATTCCAGCCTTGAAACACTAGATTACGCAGAACCTCCAAAATGGTAAGATTTGACGTAGAGCGACTTAAGAACAGTCAAGAAGTAAGTCAGCGACTGAACAATATAGCCAAGGTAGATCTATACAGCTGAAATCAACTGAAGGAGACTCTTGTCAAGGCGGCCTCAACGAACTCGCCCCTCTCGCTAGAAGAAGGAAGCATCCGTGATGTACTGAAGACTGTGACATTTCAATAGCTGAAATACAGACAGCCTGGGGGAAGTGGAATTCTAAAAAGACTAAGGAAAATTGGCATAAATTTTTGGTACAACAAAAGGTTACAGCGAAGATATTTCGAGTAACCAAACGGACCTTCATACAAAACCAACTAACCCAAATCGAAGAAAGCTTTTATAAGAATAACTCTAGAGATTTCTTTGGAACCTTCAAGCAGACACTCAGAAAATGCGCTCCGCCAAGTCTCCATTTCAGAGACTCACAAGGCAAACTGGCTTTTAACGACAAGGACAACTGCCACCTTTTAGCTCAGTACTTTAAAATCTACTCAACTGCCATCCACCCAGCGAAGACTTCCACTATAAACAAACCACACCAAACCCGGACTCGCTGCCCCCTTCATTGGAAGAAGTTGGCCAGTTCATTTAAATTCTTAAGAATAATAAGGCAGTGCTGGAAGCAATGCCGTGTGCAAGATAACCGAGGTCATCCAGGACATCTGAGAAAGAGAGAAATTATCACCCTATTGGAAATCTGATCTGATCCATCCGCTTCACAAAAATGGAGATTTTATTTATCTAAACAACTACGGTAGAATTTCTCTCGTCCCGGTTACATACAGGATTCTCTCCAGGGCGTTACAAACAAGGGCAGAAAATCAGCTGGGTGGTCAACTGGGAGAATACCACGGAGGCTTCAGGAAGACCCGATCCTGCCTTGAACAGATCCTCAATCTTAAAACTGTACTTGTATTCTCCAAGATGAGAAACCGCAAGGTGGTCGTTACCTTTTGTTGATTTCAGGAAGACGTTCGATTCAATTGATAGAGAAGCGCTTAAAAAAGTACTGCAGGAACTAGGTCTAGACAACAAAACCCGCAGACTCATCCTAGAAACCTTGACCAACACCCATTCCAAGATTAAATTTATAGGCGAGATCTCAGAAAGCTTCGAAATAAAAACTGGAGTGATACAAGGAGATGGACTTTCTCCACTTCTCTTCAACTGTGTCCTTGAAAACGTTATGAGAAATTGGTCCAAGGAACTGATCAACTTCCAAAGTGGTATCTAGCTAGGACGTAAGAACGATGGTTGTAGATTGCCTGGCCTTTGCAGATGAAATGACACTGATTGCTGATTCTCTTGAGATGGCAATGCAGGTAAATTGCCTCGGAAAACAGGCTGCCAAAGTGGGTCTTCAAGTGTCGCTGGAGAAAACTGAAAAGAAGCAAACTGAAAGATGTTACTAGAGCAGAGAAACATCAAGATGACTGAGAAATTTTAGTATCTTGGTGAATGGATTGAAACCAACTTATCAGAAAGAGCATCATCATCTATGAGAGGCAACAAGTTAGAACTAGCCTATCGACTGACTAAGAACACCTACAACAAGAAATGCCTGAAACTTAAGCACTACACATCAGTCTTACGGCCAGAAGCCCTGTATGCCATGGAGTGTCTTTCCTTGAACCGAAGAGGTCTGGTAGAGAAATTGGAAATCAGAGTGCGGAGAATCCTCACGAAGATCCTAGGTCTGGTAAAAGAAGATTGGGATTCCGAAGGCGACATAACTCTGAGCTCTACAAACATATTGAGAGGCTCTCTGACTGTGCAAGGAAAAGAAGGATAGCTTTCTATGGTCGAGTTGCCAGATTGCCTCCAACCCGACTAACCAACCGTCTGTTCACCTTCTGAAAAACAAGAAGGTTCGTACTACTTGGTTGATAGAAACCGAGAAGGATTTTAAAGAACTGGGAATAACAGATCTCCAAAACAGACATTCTGTGAGACGCACCCTGAATGAAGTCCGTGGATTTCAGGCAAATTCGACAATACTGGGCAAAGATCAAAGCCCAACAGTTCAACAAGCTTGGTCCAAAGTAGGCCTATTCGAAACAACAACAAGAAGAAGAAGAAACAATACTGAATGTCCCCTGTGAGCGCGCGAGAAATGGGGGCATTTAAACAGGTCAGGTGTAATCGGTATTTTATATATTATTTTAAAAATCAATTTGTACACTTTCAACAGTACATATTTGTATTTTTTCCTATGTCATAACGAAGTAAAAAGTAAATTAAACAATTAAAAAATTGACGCATATTCTCTATTGTCTTATTTAGCATAATAGAATTTTGGATTATAATTATTTCGAGCATGCATATTTTAATATATAATTGGACTTGAGTGCTGAAAGTAAATATCAAATAGCAGTAAATGTGTGCACTTGTACTGAGGAAGTAAAATAGGTAAAAACAATTTTCAAATAATTTTATCGTCTGCAGTTAGTAAAATGAAAACGTAAAAATACCTAACCTAAGCAGTCAAAATGTATTTAGAAAGCCAGTCAAAATGTATTTAGACCAAAGTTTGATATACCAGCGGAAGGAAAATATAGTTTATATTTTATCCTTGCCCACGAGATAGGACATAGGAATATATATGATGAAACTAGGAATAAAACATTCATGAGATAAATCATATGTGATGTTTCCATTTTATGAATCTAATAATTTAAATCAATGTTTGGGTGTGCATGTGATATATGTGTCGCTCATTGTAAAAGTGAATTATCTCCTTGAAACTGAATTTTAAAACAACGAGCTTTTTGCAAATTAAAGTGTAGGAAAAAATATATAGGGGGTATTCCATGCCAAATCGACCACTTTTGACCCCGACCCTTTTCGATTTGGCCGAAAGTTTTCCATCCTTTTCTACCCTATAAAAAACGGTTCTCAGAATTTTTTTGAATTTTTTTACCTAACTCCAAAAAAGTTATGAATTTTTCAAAAAAATGGCTTTTTTATTTTCAAATAGCCATAACTTTTTCAAAACTAAACATTTAGGTACCTTTTTTTTTTTTAAATTTTTGTTTTTAGATGTACTTTCCGATAAAAAATATTAAAAAATTTTTGTAAGTCAATACATATGGAATTTTTCAGTTTTTTGACAAAAATCAATGATTTTTCGAAGTTCGACATTTTTTTTTTTAAATTTTTTTTTTCTAAAATAAACTTCAATCAATTCCACAGTTATCCCTGTAGAACCCAGATTGGGCCGATTTCTCTTTCTATTTTTTTTATTCAATTGAAAAAAAATTGTTAAATTTTCAAAAATGGAAAAAAAAATTTTTTTCATAAATTTTATTTATATAATGAGATAAATACAATTCAACGATTTCACGGCATTATATTCACAATTTAGAGGCTTCATCGATGACTGTAATTAGTAAGATCAATAATTGATGCATCTAAAATTAATTACTTTTCTCTCTGTCGTTTAAATATTTTACAAATTGTGTGTTCATTCGAATTCGAAAAGTTTTTAACTAGTAAACAACCATTTTTGTCCGGAATTATACAATGTAGTTGTTGAGTTCCTGTAATCGGTTTCGTTTTCAAAAATCGATCATTTAAATCATTTACTGCTGTGTCATAATCTTCTTCTGGGGAAAACTTCACTATAATATTCGGCAAGTTATCCGGTGCAGAAGCCCATTCAAAAAGTTCTTCTGGTGTCGTTATTTGTTTGTCTACCGCGAGTTGGAGACTTGCTCTCGCTGCAAGTCGTTTGAGAATACCACCGATTCCATCACACGGACCTTTCCCATGGGCAGTCGCAAAAAAATGCCATTCAGCAGGAATATCAAAATCATCTTCGTGGTAATATAAATTTACAAAGTTTTTAAAGTTTTTAAATCGTTGAGGAGCTCCATCAGAAAAATAATAAATCTTGTTACAACGTTCAGGAAGACTTTTCGCGTAATCAGTTATTATTTCGATGAAAACATGAACAGCAACGGCATCATGTTTGTTAGAATCTGAGATAATTACTAAACTTTTGTGTTCAAGTTTGTTATTTACTTTATAATAAATAACGACTGGAAAAACTGTTGCCTGATTATTATTCCAGTGAAAACCAGCTGCCGCATTTTGTACTACGAAGGCATAATTTTCTGCAAAATCACAAATAATAACGTATTCGTTTGGTTTCAATGTTTCTTTCAATGTCTTCAAGAATTGGGCTTGCTCCTTAGCAATGAACGAATGAGGTAGAAGAATTTCTAACTCACTACAAAAATTTTCCACAAATTCTTCTGTAGGCTTAATAATAGTTTCTAAACTACTTCCCGGTTTTGATATCCAATATTTATATGTAATATTCTCGATTTCCCGGTCCTCAAAACATTTTAGTAAAATTTTACTCAACTCATCGACCCCAGGACAGTTTTTACATCCACCTAAATAACACTGAAAAGATGGATTTTCACATATAATCCTGCTCAAGTAATCGTTGTAGTGTTTAATGGGCTTTTCTGTGTTCCTTGTCAAAGAATAAATATTTGCACCTAAAATAACAGTAATTTAGTAAACTTAAAATTCACGCATTTATAATTATTAATTAATTTGATAATTACCAAGCATTATTAACTTCACGTTTTGATGAATCGTACACACGCAGATGGTGTGTGTTCCACTTGCCCCTGCTAACACACAATGTTTTGGTCGCAAAGAAGCGAATTTTGAAAATCCAATTCTCTCAGCAGGATTTATTTCACAGAAACATTGGTATAATTCTTTTAAGTTAGACAGGATAAGTCTTTTTTGGACGTGTATCCGATTACCATCATCACTTCGAATTGATACAAAGTCTTTCATACCGGGCATTTGAGCACTATACTCATCATCGTTGTAAAAATTTTCTACTTTAAATTTTACCTGATCAGTAATTGTCCTCCCTATACAAAAATGTTGAGTAATTTAGTTTTCAAGTGTATTTAAAACATCGATTTTACGCTACCCATACCTAATTTCGATTCAGGTGTAGAAAGTAAACCCGTTTCTTTAACCAAATTTTTTGCTACTCTTGACAAATGTCTTGATGTATTCATAGTTTCACAAATACGTCTCTCACTCCATTTTACAGGTAATAATGTTAAAATTTGTATTTTCAAAGACTTATCAGTTTCTTTATCGTTGAATTTATCATACAACATTTTAATTAGAGAGCGAAAATTTTCACCATCGTCATCGATCGATTCTTCATCTGAAGAAGAAAGCAAAATTTTTTCAAGCTGTCGGATACCCGATTTATTTTATTGTTCAAAAATTGATTATCATTCAATTTCTTCGATGGAATCGGTGATTGATTTAACAATTCTAATGCATGGTTTATTACGGGTAATTGAGTTGCAGCGCTAACTTGGGATCCTGAGCTTGATTGTGATGCTTTGGGTTCGCTATCAAATGACATGGAACCTTAAAAAATAAAACTTACGGAATGATAAGGATAATGGGAGATCCGTGGCAGTTGTATTACTATCATTATCAGCCTGATCATTGTTGTCATTATTGTCACTATAGTTGTCTTCACGGTCACTTACATCAGCACTAGGATCATTACGAGCATTTGTTTGTTGCTTCACTAACTCTGAAGCTTTTTTTCGACATGAACTGCATAATAAATAATTATCATCTAATCCTAACGTTACTTTCATAATATCAGTCGCCGGACGTAAACCATTTTTTTTAAAATGAGATTCCAACTCAAAAGGATTACAACACCGATCAAATACCTTTTTTGACGTCATAAAGACAAATTAAAAAAGCGCTTATAAACTAGAGAAATTATTTATTTATACAACAAATGTAATGACAATCTTTTATAAAACACTAGATTGCACAAAAGATTTATAGGTTATGTTTTAGATCTCAAAATGAAAAAGCCGCACTTTTAATCAAAACATACTAGCTTATAGCATCTAGTTTACTGGCTATAGGTAAGTCGATAATTGTTATCCCTAGTTTATCGATCTAATTGATATATTAAAATTTGAATCTTACTAATTACAGTCATCGATGAAGCCTCTAAATTGTGAATATAATGCCGTGAAATCGTTGAATTGTATTTATCTCATTATATAAATAAAATTTATGAAAAAAAATTTTTTTTCCATTTTTGAAAATTTAACAATTTTTTTTCAATTGAATAAAAAAAATAGAAAGAGAAATCGGCCCAATCTGGGTTCTACAGGGATAACTGTGGAATTGATTGAAGTTTATTTTAGAAAAAAAAAATTAAAAAAAAAAAATGTCGAACTTTGAAAAATCATTGATTTTTGTCAAAAAACTGAAAAATTCCATATGTATTGACTTACAAAAATTTTTTAATATTTTTTATCGGAAAGTACATCTAAAAACAAAAATTTAAAAAAAAAAAGGTACCTAAATGTTTAGTTTTGAAAAAGTTATGGCTATTTGAAAATAAAAAAGCCATTTTTTTGAAAAATTCATAACTTTTTTGGAGTTAGGTAAAAAAATTCAAAAAAATTCTGAGAACCGTTTTTTATAGGGTAGAAAAGGATGGAAAACTTTCGGCCAAATCGAAAAGGGTCGGGGTCAAAAGTGGTCGATTTGGCATGGAATACCACATAGATAGGCATTCATTCAATGTTTTCTCTTTTTATTGTTTAATACCAATTAAAGATATAATAATTTGAAGTAATGTAGAAAATCAAAATAATACTATTTTAATAAATGAACTTAAACTTTTTTTTTTGAGTTACATCACTGTTATAGTGACATATGATGAGTGATATATGATGTGTATAGTGTTTTAATCATATGTAATTTCATCAGATGAACTACTAACCAGCTTTAAGTGTGCTTGAACGATTTGGAATATCTATGGGCAGATTTTTGTAGTAATGGTGTTAAATGTATGGGAGAAGATCAAGAATATCTTTTTTCTTTGCCTTAGTAACTAGTCGTTACATGGATAGAGTGGGTCTTGTCGAACATTGTACAAGTGGCGACCGGCCCACTTACCCACTACAATATTTCTTGCTTTTTGCACAAATCTACTTTATATAAGGGTGTGTCGGCATTTAGTGTTTCTTTAAATTGAAATTGTGAAGGATAATTTCTCTCAAACCTCAATATTTAGCCAATTAAAGTCGTAACTGCAAGTTGTTTTTATCTATTTGTAATAGAATGGTCTAAGACATTGGTACTTATATAGGAATAATTATACAGAAATTAGGCGTTTTTCATTTCAGTAACAACAAAATAAGTTTTTTTTGCGTTTAGCTGTTTTTATAATAGCGACCCACTGGTCTTGGCTATAAATTTTTCACGGCGGCGACTAGCGCTTTCTATTATTTCAAATTCCCCATCATTTGGAAGATAAGAATGGACAGTTACCACGAACTTCTATGGTGAATGGTAATAGTAATGGTAATCTATGGTGTCAGTACTAGTGTCAGTGTCTTGTACAAGCTTTAAGAAGGAAAAAATGTCTTAATATTCCGGTTCTGCCTAGTGCAAGAATCGGAATACATAATGACATGCTTTTCTAAAGCCGCATGAGTTTTTAAGTGCTTAAGAAGAAGTGCTGCTTTGTCTTGACAGAAGTGCTGAACCTATTCCGCCCGGAGTCATTAAAATCCTCTAAATCCATCAAATAAGGGGAATAATAATAGGGGACTTTAACGCTAAATTGGGGCATAAGGAAGACGAAACCGAAACACCGTTGGGAACCCACGGATTTGGAGTGAGGAATGAGAGAGGTCAAACGCTTCTTAAATTTCTCCTGCAACATAACTTATTTGCAATGAACAGCTTCTATCGCAAAACACCACAGCGAAAATGGACCTGGGCCAGCCCCGATGGTTCTACAAAAAATGAAATCGACTTCATCATATCTAACAGAAAGGAAATAGTGCGAGATGTAACTGTGCTAAATAAGTTCTCAATAGGCAGCGACCACAGGCTGGTCCGATCCAAAATCTCAATTAATATCAAGAACGAGCGGCGAAAGCTTATTAAACAACCAACATCCAGCAAATGGAGACCGCTTAGAGACGAAACCCAGTATCAACATAGAATAGAATCACAGCTAGCACATATGGAAAGTGTTTTAGACCCGAATGTGGAGGACCTGAACGCACTTATTACAAATTCTATAAAAACCGCAGTAAAAGAATGCCAGACACAAAGCACCCAACGAAAAGAAAAACTCAGTACAAGCACTAAACAACTAATGGAAAGGAGAAGAAATCTGACAAATAAACATACAACAAACGCAACAGAATTAAGACGCCTAAATAGAAAAATATCCAAGGCAGTGCGAAGGGACACAAGAACATATAACACAAATGAAATCTTATAGGCAATTGAGCAAAACAAGGGCATGAAATCACTACGGAAGCCATTCTCCGAAGGCAGAAAAAACATCTGCAAGCTAGCAAAACAGAGTGGCCAAATAACAACAAATAAAATGGAAATATTAAAGGTTGTAGAAGACTTCTACGCGACACTATATAGCGATAAAAATGCAGTGAGCTTGGACACCAACATAAATAGAGTGCAAAATAAAGGGTCCGAGGATATTCCAAATATTACCTTAGACGAAATAAGGGGGGCACTAAGAGATATGAAAAACAATAAAGCAATTGGCGACGACGGCGTGGCAGTCGAGTCCCTAAAAGCCGGTGGAACTACGTTATTAAATGCATTATGCAAGTTATTTGATGCTTGCCTACAAACTGGGACAACACCTTCCCAGTGGGATCGGGCAATAATTATAATACTGCATAAGAAAGGAGATATCACCAACTTGCAAAATTACAGACCCATTAGTTTACTATCGCATATATATAAGCTATTCATGAGAATCATTAACAAGAGGTTGACAAATAAATTCGACCTATATCAACCCCGCGAGCAAGCTGGCTTTCGAGCCGGATTTGGCACAAATGACCATCTACAAATAGTCAAGTCCCTTATCGAAAAATGCATCGAGTACAATAAACCCCTCTGCATAATCTTCGTCGATTACGAAAAAGCCTTCGACACAATAAACCAGCATAAAATGCTACAAGCTCTTGCTGAATGCCGTATCGATCATAGATACATCAAGGTCATCAAACACGTGTACCAAAGAGCAAAAGCTTATGTTAGGCTGCAAGATGATTCCCAAGACTTTGATATTGCACGAGGTGCACGCCAAGGAGATGTCATATCGCCAAAGTTATTCACAACCTTCCTAGAACATATGTTCAAACAGGCCAACTTTGGTGACATGGGCATAAACATAGATGGCGAAAAACTAAACCATCTGAGATTCGCCGACGATATCTTAATTATCGCAGATAGTATGGACGAAGCAAAACAAATGCTACGGAGGCTATGGGAAGCATCGAACTCTGTTGGACTCAAAATCAACACCAACAAAACTCAATACATGACAAATCTTGTTATGAGTGAGGCAATCAAGATAGGCGGAGTAAGCATAGAACAAGTAAGCTCTTATAAATACCTTGGTCACAAAATCTCTATTGGTAGAGACAACCAAACCTGTGAAATGTCGAGAAGAATAGGCCTAACATGGGCGGCCTTTGGAAAGCTGCGCAATATTTTTAAGTCAGACATTCCAATATGCCTAAAAAGAAAAGTATTCGATCAGTGCGTGTTGCCTGTGCTTACATACGGGGCTGAAACACTTACCCTCACAAAGAACACTACAAATAGAATGAGTATCGCGCAGAGGAAAATGGAGAGGTCGATGTTAGGTATATCACTAAGAGACAGGATCCCAAATATAACATTAAGGGAGAGGTCCGGAGTGACGGACGCGGTTACCCGTATAACAACCTTAAAGTGGAACTGGGCTGGTCATGTGGCGCGACTTACGGACAATCGCTGGACAAAGAGGATACTTGAGTGGAGACCGCGCCAAGACGCATACAGAAGTAGAGGCCGTCCACCAACCAGATGGACCGACGACATCAAAAGGATAAAGACCAACTGGATAGAGGCAGCACAGGATCGGCCAGGATGGAGAAAGCTACGGGAGACCTATGTCCAGCAGTGGACGCGATTGGTCGCTTGATGATGATGATGATGATGATGATGAAATCCATCAAAATAAACTATTAAAACACTTATACACACACACAAATATATATTAATTACACTATTAAAATGACTATGGACTTACTTCACTTTTATAATGTAAATTTAGAGTTTTAGTTCCCTGTAAAAACAAGTAACGCCTTTTATGGTATTTTAATGCAACTATTGTAGTTGCTTCACTTGTAAAATTAGGGCTTTTAATCCCGTGATCCCGAAAACCGGGATTTTAGTCTATTTTTTTCCGGTATTATAAAATCGGTATTACAAAAAAATACCGGTATTTCGGTATTTGTATAAAATATCTTACTGTTTATTTATATTAGTTATTTCAATTAGCAGAACAGCATAAGAACAAGAATAATAAATTCGTATTTATATCTCTTCAATGCATAGTGAAGTTAGTCATTGAATTTCGTTACATCTCTCATCTCACACGCACACGATTAACAACACATACATACAACCTATATTGCTGAATTTATTATTTGCTGTAGATTGCTGTAATGTTTCTTGTTTGAAACCGTAAGTTATTTTATTGTACAACATCAAATTTTTATACAGATTTTATTAAGTTTTGGATAGACATATACGATACGATTCAAACACTAAAAGGACAACTATGCATCTTCGGTTTGGCACTATGTTATATGAAACAAATGGTCTTCTAGCTAGGTGTAAAGACTGTTCAAAGGAAATAAATATGTGGTGGTGGATCTACTAGTGGACTACATACTCATTTAAAGACAATGCATGGAATAAATCTAAGAAAATGAAGTGAGGTAACTTTGAATGCAAACAATGATCAAGATTAACCAAGTCAGTCTAAAACACCTAATTTAATAACAAGTTATTTAAAAAGCAATAAAAAACGAAAGCCTAGCTAAAGTACTAGCTCGAATGGCAGCTCGAGACGGCTTATCATTTAATATTTTGAAAACATCTATTGATATTAGAGAAGGATTAATTGCTCCTGGTTTTAAAGATGTTCCAAAATCAGCAAGTACAATAAGAAATATTATACTCGAATATAATAAAACTATTCGAATTACCATATGAAATAGCTCAGCTTCAATCTAAAGACAAACGATTCAGTGTAACATTTGATGAATGGACATCCATTCGCAATCTAAATATAAATATACATACTGCTGGAGGATTTTTTTTTTGAATATTGGACTAGTACGATCATTTGGAGGTCATGTCAGCAGAAAGGTGTTTAATGATGGTGAGAGAAAAGTTTGAAGAATTTGGTTTGCTTATTTCTAAAGATATAGTCTGCATAACCACTGATGGGGCATCGGTTATGGTTAAATTAGGCTAACTTATTGATGCTGAGCAACAGATCTGTTTGATGCATGGAATCGGTTTAGCTATAACCAATATACTTTATGTCAGGCTAGAAGTTCTGACAATTTCATCATTTGGTTCTGACTCAGAACCAAACGATGAAATTGTTGATAACGACATGAATGTTGAAGAAGATGATGATAATGGAGAATATATTGACGGCGTAGTTATAGAATCTAATTTAGTAGATACTACTGCCAGTATTAGTCATGCTACTATTTCTCCTCTTGTAACAAAAATAAGAATGGTAGTCAAAATATTTAGAAATTCACCTACTAAAAATGATAACATTTTACAGAAAATATGTAAAAGAAGAATGAATTTTGATGCATTATGTCGCCAAGATTCTAATCTTCTTACAGCAGATGAAACAATAAAATGTATGATAGAAGCTCTTTCGAATCAAAATTGTGAAATTGCTAAAGAACTTTATGGCGCTTTAAAAATTCGCATATTACAAAGACGAAATAATTTATCGCAGGTACTTCAGTACTTACGGTGTGGAGAACAAGATAATAGCGATTTAGTTCAAACTTTATTTCCACAGTTAACTAAAGTGACTATGATAAAAATTATAATTCATTTGATTAAAAGACTTTCGCACGAAAAGCAGTAGAACAAGTTAGATCAGATTCAGATAAAGACGAAAATACCGAAGAATTCTTGGAAAGAAATCTGACCAATACATTAAGGACTGGCTCGAACTTTGCTTTTCAAGACCATGACAAATTAAAACTGCAACTTCAATCAGCAATTCAACAAAAACTTTCAGTTCAACCTAAAATTACAAAAGAGCAAGGGGTAGAACCAATTATAAAAGACGAAATTGCTATTTTTGAAAAACAGAAGTAAGAGGAAAATATTTGCAACTGACGTTAGACCATTTAAGTACAATTGCACCAACAATTGTAGAATAGGAAAAGGCGTTTTCTGCAGCAAGTTACTTATGTACAAAGATTCGGTCCAGTCTGACCGACGAAACAATTGATTTTTTATGTTTTTTACGACATATTTTATTAAAAGAAACTCAAATTACAAAATGTAGTAATGTTTATAACTTTGTTCCAAATGTTTGCTATAAATAATTTGTTTCTTTATATACAGGAGTAAACAAATTTTTAGTTTTTATACTTATTTCGTTTAAATATTTTTTTGTATAGTTTATAATTAAAGAAATATATAATAAATATATAAGTTTTTCCCTTTTTAAAAAAGTACCATTATCATATTCATAAAAATCTGTCGAAAATATTTTTTTCTGGTAATACCTGTATTCCAGTTTTGACAAGAAATAATACCAAAATACCTGTTTTAATTTTTTGCTCCGGTATTGGAAGCCCTATGTATAATGAAAGATATAACAAAATGTTATACATTAAGCAAAAAAATATGAATTTTCAAAACATGGAGTTACACCACTTTTACAATGAACGACACATATATAGGAGGAAAATAGAAAACAAACTAGAGGTTTATATAAACTTAAAACAAACGGAACACAGCCTGAATATATAAATATATTCAGCCTTTCCGGAGCTCTATAACAATTATTGAGTCTTTTTAGGACTACCAAAGCAAATCTCAGTGAAATTTGTAAGTTAATTTATAGCTTTCAATCCACCTTCGTGGCACTCAACAAAAACCATAAAAATAACATTGTTTTTAAGATCATGTCTTTCCGAAAACTTAAGTAAGTAGCCATCTGCAGACGCGTTTTGAGATCTATCTCTCATTAGTGCAGCTTTGCTTTTATTAATAAAAATTTATAAAACACTCACCTGAAACCCACATTGTGATTAGGGGTTAGATATTTTTTATTTGACATTTCATGAGAGAGACATGAACTTAGCATGTTATTGATTTAAGTGATAACTTAGAATTAGTAAAACCATACTGGTTAGTATGGTTTTACCAATTGTAAGTTATATTCGATTTGATTTTAATATCGGAAAACATTGTATTTGTTAGAAACAATTATAAAATGAGAGTAATTGATAGTTATAAACTATGTTTTGCTATGGCAAAGGTTTTCGACAAGGTATGTAATTTGTTTGCATAATCCAGCTTACAATATGGAAAATTATAGAACACATTTGAAAAATTATATTACTTTCTTCTTCATCTTCTTCTTTCGAATAGGCCTACTTTGGACCACGCTTCTTCAACGGTTGGGCTTTGATCTTTGTCCAGAATTGTTGCATCTTCTGCCGGTGTAACTCCTTTCTCTCTTCTGTCCAAGGGGTACCTTTCCGTCGGGGTTTTTCCTGAAATCCACGTATTTCCTTTAGGGTGCGTCTCACAGATTGTCTGTTTTGGAGATCTGTTATTCCCAGTTCTTTAATATCCTTCTCCGTTTCTGTCAACCAAGTGGTACGAACCTTCTTGTTTTGCCAGAAGGTGAACAGGCGGTTGGTTAGTCGGTTTTGAGGCAATCTTGCAACGTGGCCATAGAAAGCTACCCTTCCTTTCCTTGCACAGTCAGAGAGCATCTCAATATGTTCGTAGAGCTCAGAGTTATGCCGCCTTCGGAATTCCCCATCTTCCTTTACCGGGCCGGGCTCAGGATCTTCCTGAGGATTCTCCTCTCTCTGATTTCCACTTTCTCTACCAAACCTCTTCGGTTCAAGAAAGACACTCCATGGCATATAGGGATTCTGGACGTAAGACTGATGTGTAGTGCTTAAGCTTCAGGTTGCTTGACAGGCATTTCTTATTGTAAGTGTTCTTAGTCAGTCGATAGGTTAGTTCTAATTTCTTGACTCTCTTGGATAATGATGTTCTTTCTTATAAGTTGGGTTCAATCCATTCACCGAGATACTTAAATTTTTCAGTCCTATCGATGTATTGCTGCTCTAGTAACATCTCTCTGTTTGCTTCTCTGACGTTTCTGAAGAATTCTGTTTTCTCCAGCGACACTTGAAGACCCACTTGCGGCCTGTTTTCTGAGGAAGTTTACCTGCATTGTTGCCATCTCAAGAGAATCATCAAACAGTGCCATGTCATCTACAAAGGCCAGGCAATCTACAACCAGTCCATCGTTCTTACGTCTCAGGCAGATACCACTCTGAGCACCCAGATTGATCTGTTTCTTGAGCCATTCTCTCATAGCCTTTTCAAGCACACAGTTGAGGAGAAGTGGGGAAAGTGCATCTCCTTGTCTCACTCGAGTATTTGTTTCGAAGCTTTCTGAAGTCTCGCCTCTAAATTTAGCCTTGAAATGGGTATTGGTCAATGTCTCTAGGATGATTCTGCGGGTTCTGTTCTCTAGCCCTAGTTCCTGGAGTACTTTTTTAAGCGTTTCGCTATCAATGGAATCGTAGGCCTTCCTAAATTCAACAAAGATGACGACCACCTTGCGGTTTCTCATATTGGAGTATGCATGTACAGTTTTAAAATTGAGGATCTGTTCAACACAGGATCGGGTCTTCCTGAAGCCCCCTTGGTATTCTCCCAGTTGACTATCCAGCTGATTTTCTGCTCGTGTTTGTAACGCCTTCTAGAGAATCTTGTATGTTACCGGGACGAGAATTCCACGGTAGTGTTTAGATGAGTAAAATCTCCTTTTTTGTAAAGCGGATGTATCAGAGCAGATTTCCTATAAGGTGGTAATTTCTCTGTTTCCCAGATGTCCTGGATGATCTCAATTAGCTTGCGCACGGCATTGTTTCCAGCACCTTTCCACAGTTCAGAAACGATAGAGTTCTCGCCAGCTGCCTTATTATTCTTAAGAAGTAGAATGATCATTAAAACATGAAATGAATGATCAACTATTGTGTGGTTTGTTTATAGTCGAAGTCTTCCTGAAGTTTACACAGTTGAGTAGGTTTTGAAAGTACTGCGCCCAAATGTGGCAGTTGTCCTTGTCGTCATAAGTTATAAGCTAGTTCCACTTCACCCAGGCCGTCTGTCTTTGGGCTATTGCATTGTCACAATCTTCAGTCCACCACTGATGCTTCCTTCTGCTATCGAGAGGGGCGAGTTCATTGGCCGCCTTGACAAGAGTCTCCTGCAGTTGGTCCCAGCTGTTTAGATCTGTATTGTTCATTCTCTGATTTACTTCTTGACTGTTCTTGAATCGCTCTACGTCAAATCTTACCATTTTGGAGGTTCTGGTTAATCTAGTGTTTCTAGGCTGGAATCTTATTTTGATCTATGAGAGATAGTGGTCTGGGTCCAGATTGGCACTTCTTAGTACCTTTACGTTTTGATCTATCTGGAATTCACCCAGGTTGGTACTAAGTGAAATCCAAGGCTTCTGCTTCCTTGGCAAGTGTTTGACGGCTGTAGACTTCATGACCAACCCAAAAGTCCTACACATATTCACCAATCGCTCTCCGTTGCGGTTGGTTCGTTTATGCGCCGGATGATTGCCCACTATGTTTCTGGATTTTTCTCTCTTCCGAATTGAGCATTAAAGTCTCGAAGCAGTATGACGGTGTGCTTCTCTGGAAGTTTAGAGATAATATATTCTAAGTCTTCCCAGAATTTATGAGTTGTGTCTGTTGTCCTGGTTGATTGGGACATGTACATTGACTATACTGTAGCCCTTGTTTACGCATTTGGGAGGGAGGATGGATACACGACTGTTCGGGGAGGTAAAGTCGGTGACTGAATCCAGTATACTGTGACTGATTATAAATCCTGTATGTAAGTGGGTTACGTTCTTCATTTCCCGCTGACCCACTTTACCTTTGAGGATTCTGTAGCCTTGGGACTCGAAGGCATGTTGGTTCGTAAATCTGGTTTCCTGTACTGCTCTCAATATTATCTTGTGAATATATTACTTTATGAAATTAAATAGTAGTATATTTATTCTATTAACTATTATTCCAATCTTCTAAAGATTTCAGAAACTTAATGACTGAAAATGAATGATTTTGTTTATAGTTTGTTTATAGCGATTAAATTGCGATTTTTCAGTCCTATCAGTATGAAATAATTATTTTTTGTGGATTTAACAGGAGACTTATATGTCAAAGGATTTTTCACATGCAAATACTTACTAATTAATGTGTTCATTTTAGTGTGCGTGAAACTGGCAATAATTTCCAGCAATAAAAATAGTGTGTACAAATTTTATTTCAAAAGGCTATAACTTCGTTAATAATAAAGCTAATAAAGATTATATATTGCTAATAAAGATGCATAGCGACTAGGTAAAATAGGGCATTCCTGAGCAGTAAGCATTTTACTCAAAAATAGTAAAATGGTAGTAAATCTTTTCTCAATTTTTCGTTCACATATTACTAGAGAATGAGTGAGCGTGTACATTTCAACTTATGATTAGTGTGAAAGTCAATTATTTTTGTGAGTTTTTTTAAATAACTTTATGGAATTTTATAATATTTCACCTCTTATTACGAATTTTAATCAAATATAAAAACAAAATACTGTATTTTGGTCTGTCGAAGAAATGGTGCTTTCGAAAGAAACAAATTTACGAATTTTCTAGAATGCTTGCAGACATATCTATTTAGTTCTATCGTCTAGTGATAAAGCTTTTTGTTTGTTGATGGGCGGACTCATGCTCTAGTAATATGTGAAAGAAATAATGACAAAAGTTGAAATTTACTACCTTTTTACTATTTTTGATTAAAATGCTTAATGCCCGGAATGGGCTATTTTAAATAATCGCTGTGCATTTGTTATTTGGAAATTTTGAAAAATTCTTTTTAGAGATGAGGGTAATACCATAGTCTAGTAGATCGTAGAAATTATTTCGAAAAATTTTGAGAAACAATCATCTTTGTCGTTCCGAATTTGGAAGTCAAGTCGAATTTGGAAATCATTAAATGAAAAATCTTCAAATCACTAATATGCGTAATTTAAGGAAATAAATTAAATTTTGATAACATAGGTTAAGAGGCTGCCTACTATACAACCGTTTTGTGAAGAAAATTTTGAAACATATTTATTATGAACGAAGTTATAGCCTTTTCAAATACAAATTTTACGCCAAATTTTTATTGCCGGAAATTATTGCCAGTTTCACATCGGTAAAGTATATAGGTTTTTCATATTAAATTCTCCCTTTTACAAATAAAATTCACTCTTTTTCAAATTAAATTCATCCTACTGCAAATGAAATTTTGCAATTCAAGTACTTTTATATACAGTGTGGGCCATTTAACGTGACCACGCCAAATATCTCCATTACCTTTAGAGTGACGAGAAAATGTCAAAAGGCAATTTTATTGATTTCATAGGGCTGACAAATTTGTTACAAATAGGAATTTTATGCATAACGTTATCCTGTCAGAAATCATCTTTCCCGTCGATATTTCGATCGAAACGTCGCAAGACTAAAGAAGCGAAGAAGCAGAGATTGCCGTTCTAGCTGAAGTAGTTCATGATCCGCAATTTACTAGTCGGCAAATTGAGCAATATTCTGAAATTTCCAAGTCGTGTGTTTTAAGAATATTAAGACGTCATAAATTCCATTCGTGCCATATTTCCTTGCATCAACAACTTCAAGGTGCTGATTTTGGCAATAGGGTTCAGTTCTGTTCTAACATTAATATTATTATTATTATTATTAAATCATTTATTTTCCTCCATACAAAGAAATATACAATCTGTTTAATTACAAATTACAAATATTACACATTAAATACATATGTTCAAAAATGTAACTAAATGGAGAACAAAAGGACTTATTCAAGAAATTAACTAGAATTTCTCAATCTTCCAAAAGCCCTTTTAGTAATCTTTAGGTAAACCTTACATCGACTAACATAGGAAAATTAAGTGGACGAATATTAACTTTCATTTTTCTAAATGCTCACTCTATTTTGGACCCTGTATTCTTTGCCTTTTAAAACAATTTTTATACCGTTCAACGCTCGCTAGTCTTAACTCCATTGGTAGATTGTTAATGATGGACGTTATTTGGTAAGTGTACGAAGATTCAAACTTTGAGGTATGGTGTATAGGTGGAGTCAGCAAGCCCTTATTACGCATAATAGTTGTATGAACGTCCGTTCTGAAGGTTATTTTGTTGTACAGATACCAGGGTAATTTGCAGTATAGGATTTTTTTAAAAAGACATGTAAGATGAAATTTCCGAAGTTTTTCCATTAATCCATTTGCATCTAATTTCCGTGGATATTTTTTGGCGAGATCTTAGGCCATGTACAAATCTGATACACCTATTTTGTGCTCGTTGTATTCTGGCGCGGTCTGCATTATTAATGAAACTAGTATACACCGATTCAGGATAACTAAGCATAGACAAAACATAGGCAATCACTAGTTTCATTTTTAAGTTTAAAGATAAGACACGCCTACAAGAATGCAACACTTTCAATTTTAAATAAACACGCTTTAAAAGTGTTGATACATGTGATGAAAATTTTAATCTGTCATAATTTAATAGTCCGACATATTTTGCTTCATTTGTTATGTTCAGGCGCTGATCATGCATAGTAATTGTCAGTTTTTCCTTAATAGCCACTTGTTTCCTTTTTGAGACAAATACCATGATTTTAGTCTTGCTCGGGTTGATCGTGAGGGAATGTTCAGCGGAGAATTTAGCTATACTTCTCAGGTCATCATTTATTAATCATTCAGCGAGTTCAAGCTTATCAGAAGGGAAAGTATATATTAACTGTGTGTCACATTTATTTAACGTCAGCATACTGATGATGAAGACCATTCTTTATTGTTGCTCCAATATTTATAATGTATAGAGTAAAGAGTAATGGTCCCAACACAGAACCCAGTGGCACACCACCATTTACAACTATACTTTGACTTCTGCCCCGCAAGAAACTAGCAAAAAACTTTATAGTGTTTTTGGACATTCCTATATAGTGTAAAATACTAAGAAGCGATTATTGACCGTATCAAAGGCTTTGCTGAAGTCCAATAGTACTAGTACAGCTACATTGTGGCTATAATGCGCCCTTGCTATTTCATCAACTACGTCCATTAGTACTGTAGTGGAGCTATGACCTTTTCTAAAACAGGATTGAGTCGCCGGAAAGATTTTATTTACTTCAAGAAACTTCCTTACTTGCAGGACCACCACTTTTTCAAGGATTTTGGAAATGGTTGGCAAAATAGAAATGGGCCTTAGATCAGTAATAAAGTTAGGGCATGCGTTTTTGGCAATTGGGTGGACATATGCGTGTTTCCATGCATCCGGAAATACGCTGTCTAGTAAGCAACTGTTAACTATATGAGTAATAATTGGAAGTATCTGAGGCAAGCACATTTTTAACATGTTGATATTTATTCCATCAGAGCCCATAGCACTAGATTTTATATTGAGAATTATTTTGTGAATATCAGTTTCAGTTACCGGCTTTAGGTTCAATAAATCTGAGATTTCCATTATGAAAGAATATTGATAACTTAGAAGAGTATTTTCATCAACTTCTTGAGCGAGTTGGTTAGCAGACCCTACAAAATAGTTGTTTAGATCATTGACACTACCCAGTGATTCTGGCAGGCCTGGTTTAGTTTTTGGGCAAGTAGTGTTCATGTTTTTTAAACCTTGCCAAATAATCTTTTCATCACCTAAAGTTGTGATACTTTCCAAATACGCTCTTTTTTCCTGTCGCGTGGTAATTCTTGCAAGTTTTTGCAAATCCTTGAAACATTTTCTCACAGAAATACACCCAGTCTTATTATATTTAGAATGTGAGTCATTCTTCAACTTATAAATCTTTTTTTAATTTGGTGTAACCCAAGGTTTTTTAGGCTTATTGATTATTAATTGTTTAATAGGTGCATGGTGATCAAACAGAAATATTATTCTTTCAGTAAAGATTTTTATTTTAGCGTTTATATCCGGTACTATATAGGTATCATCTAGTCTTAAAGCTGACAAGTTCATTTCAAATTGATTCATGTTAATTTTGCTGAGTATACGCCTCATATATGTTGTTTTCGCCAGGATAGTATCACTATACATCAGCTTACAACCTACCAAGCAGTGATCCGACATATTTACGTCTCTTACGTAGCCACTTTTCACAATATTGTGATCATTAACCAAAATAAAGTCAATTAGGGACGAGCTTGTGTGACTAATTCTCGTCGGATCACTGATTATTTGGTGAAAACCACATGCATCAATCATGCTATTGAACTCCATTACCTTATTATTTGTGAGCCGTGAAATGTCAATATTAAAATCTCCCATACACAAGATGTTGTCATTTTGCATTTTCAATCCTATTAGTAGATATTCAAGTTCATTAATGGAGTCCGTAATTCTACCACCAGGTGGTCTGTATACAGCTCCCACAATAAGTGAACTAATACCCTTTCCAACCCTTATCCATAAAGATTCACAACATTCTCCACCTTTCTTAACAATATTACACGCACCCAGAGTAATAGCTACAAGAATTGCAACTCCACCACCTCGTCTGCCATCCTGTCTGTCATGCCTATATAAGTTATATCCATCGAATTGCAGCACATCGTCAGGTATTCTATGAGATAACCAGGTTTCTGTAAGACATATTATTTCGTATCTCTCGCCGTTAATTAGGCATTTAAAGTTGCTTAAATTCGCACAGAGTGAGCGTATGTTCAAATGTACAACATTGAATAGTTTGAAATTTTTAGTTCTTTTCACTTTAACAATATTAATCCACTACAACAATATAACAAAGAGATCACGAACCTAATAATAGGATAGGTTATCCAGATCATTCTCGCTTCTTATTCTGGTAGGGTCTGTAGACTCGTCTTCGCGAACATATATACACCCATCCCGTTGTCAAATGAATTTATAATTGAAGTCCCTTAGGGCTCTGGCCTTCCTGAATAGATCCTGGGTCTCACGTGGCAAGTCTTCATTTATATAAATGTTGTTGTCAGCACCAGGAATGCCACATTGTGTTAATGTTAACTTTCCAAAGGATTTCTTTTTTTTAAGGATTTCATTCCTAGGAGCAACTTCTTTGAAGCTCACTAAGGCTAAATGTCCTTTTTTGGAATTCAGTCTTCTAATGTTTGCAATATCCTGGGAGTTTATGTTAGCATGAATACATTTGCTGATATTCATTATTAAGTTGACACTATCATCCTTATTCTGAATATCAATAGGGACACCACTAATAATTAAGTTTCTTTTCCGCTTGTTAACCTCAATTTCCATTAATACCGATTTGAGATTGTCAATCTCCTTTTGCATGCAATTTTGATGCTCCTTAGTTGCTTGGAGCATTTCGGTGAGGACGACATTTTTTCTCCTCTCCTCTTCGAATTTTTCATTAATGAATTCCATTATTCATTAATGAAAACATTTCCAAGGTCTTCACGTCACTCATGTCTGACTTTAGATCAAGAATTACTTGTTTAAAGTCGATGTCCTCCGCATTAAGTGAGATGCTAGTGCGAGGTTTGGAGAAGCCGCCAGCATCCTGTAAGTTAGGATTAGCACCACTGCACCCATTGCAGCACCACGATTTCTTGTCTTTCTGCATCAATCTGGCTTCAACTTCGGTTAGGTTGACGCATGTTATATGATTCGTTTTCTTACAGCTGAGACAGCAAACCTTGAAAGCTGATTTGTTTATTTTACCATGACAAGTATTACACAAGAGTTTATTGGATCCTGCAATACTTTATATTTGAAATGTATATGAGCAAGAAAAAAAAGAAAAACAAAACAAGATAACAGTTCCTGAATAATAATAAAATAAAAATAGTTCGCACTATTTATTGATTACTAGTTCTGTTTTGTTGTTAGATCAGTTATTATTAAACTGCAAACACATTAGATGACGAACGTCTGTTAGTTCTTGATTAAAATTAAGGCTGCGAACTGGAGTTGAACCCACGTCTTCTATTTCGCGAGTCGGATATCTTACTACATGCGCTACTTTGCGCGTTAGAAACGAACAATTAGAATTTTAAACAACTATATCAACTCTGATAAAAGTCTAGAGAAATTAGATATCACTATGGGTCGCTGTTGCTTTTTTTATTTGTTGATAACGGTGTAGATTTTTTTTTTTTTTATCGCGCTATTTTTATATTGGAGAAATTAACGTGTGAACTCGGCACGGCGCGGCGCGGCGAAGACAATATCACTTTATAAAAAATGTTCGAGTCAATTTTCATACCAACTAAGAACATTGAGACTTGCACAACACTAAACAGTCTTATTGCTTCCTATATAAAGTTCTGAGTTATAGATAATTTTCAAGATAAAACTATTTAAAACGGAGCACTCTCTAACACGTCCTACACGAACGACACTCGACTTCAACACATTCATCGACACTCGACATTTATTATAATAAATTTTCTGCAGAAAAAATCAACTGCATTATTCGTATATTTTGATTATCAATAAATTTTGGTGAAAAACCATTTCAAGGTCATGATATCAAGGATCGCGGGATTCGTCTGAATAGTGGGTACAATGTCTTGATAAAAAAATAACTCGTTTCCATTTGAAAAACTATTGATGTCTTCGAGGGCGCATATACTATGACCATGACAAAAAAAGAATTTGTAACCACTGTGTCAGGCCTTCGAAATCAATAAAATTGCCTTTTGACATTTTTTCGTCACTTTAATGGCTCCTCTACATTATGGCCCATCTTGAGCCACTGTGAGCCATCACCATTGTGAGGGGTAGATGGCCTGTGGTGGCCTAACTAGTGGATGATGGAGATGGTGATGGCCATGGATGGCGTTGGGAGCGGTCCAACTACACACATGCGCAAGTAAGCTGCACAGTGGCTAAATTGGCATGTCCACACCATGGGCCATCATTATTTCCTTTAACGCACGCTTATCAGTGCCTGCTACTTGTTGTCATGATAACACTGATTTTAGTAATTATTATTATTTAATTATTATAACGAAATATTTCCTTTTTTTGAGATATTAGTTTATTGAAATATTGTTTTTTTTGAAATAATTAGTTTTCTATAACAAGAAATAGCTGTTTATTAATAATCATGGCAAAATCGAAAAAGAAATAAATTGGGTTCCAGAAGAGTCTTGCATTTGGAACCCGAAAGACAAGTAACTATGTGTACGTAATAATTATACGTGTTGGCCAAACACAAAGCCACCGCCGCAATTTCCTCGACCTCCATACTAGTTACTAGGCAACTTCTTATGAGAAATTATAAATTTCAACTTTATTAAATTTGAATAATAACTTTATAATTTCAATTCAAAACTTGAAATTATTTTTTATCAACAATGTATGGCCCACTATGGCTCATTCATGCACATCTAGAATGGTCCATCTAGATGTACCACTGTGTGGATGCATCCATTCAGGCCATCATAATGGGCCATAATGATAGTGACCATCATGATGGCCCACAATGAGCCATAGTTTAGAGGAGCCATAAAGGTAATGGAGATATTTGGGGTGTTCACGTTAAATGGCCCATCCTGTATATCGTGGACACGTGGGCAAAAGGTAATAACTTCAGTAAACCAAAGACGTATGGAAAGGTAGATTTTACCTCAAAAATCTATTTTTTTTTTTTCAAATATTTTATTGTAACTTTATATTTTCATGCTTGGTCAGGTTATGAAATGGCTCTTGAAAATTTTCAGCTGATTTTTAGCAATTTAGTAATAAAGCAAACTGAATTTTCCAAATTGGCTTAGCACTTTTTGCATGCGCGATAAATTAAATTATTCGTTTTGCAAATTAAACTCACCTTCTTGCAAATGAGGGTGAACTTCATTTGCAAGAGGGTGAGTTTACAAATTAAATTTACCCATTTGCAAATCAAATTCACCCTATTGCAAATCAAGTTCTTTTACAAGCAGGTATATCGAGGTCGCGCTGGCAAAAGGGTTATGTCAGTAAACGAAAATTTTTATAAATCAAAAAGAGAATTTGATTTCTTTTCCAAAGTCTAAATATGTTTTTCAAGCATTTTTTTAACATTATATTTTCATGATTTCATCCTGGGCCAGGTTATAAAATAATTGTTGAATGTTTTCAGTCGTTTTTTAAAATTTAGTAACAAATCAAATTGAATTTTCCAAACTAACTTAACTCTTTTTGCATGCGCGCCCATGATATACTTAAAAAACATTAAATAATGTTAATTGCATAATAGGAAATTTATACAATTACATAATCACATATAGAGAAGGAGTAATGTCTGTAAGTAATTCAGCATTCTACAATCTACTTAAATATGTACAGCTTTTCCTCACTTAACGACTTTCGTTCCTACGACAAGGTCGTTAAGCGAATTAGTCGATAAGTGAGGTTCCCATTATTAATTTTTGAAACACAACATAAAAATACAATCTAATTACAAGCTAATTACCGATTTAACCGGAATTATTTCATGAATTATGTTTATATTTCATTTCAATGTTTATGTTTCATTTTATTCTTTAACGTTATCAGTTTATATATTGCTACAGAAAATTTTACCATAGAGTTAGTTGTTTAAAGTCTGACAATGAGCGGTCTTCAAGTAGAAAATTCATTGAGTAAGGATTACCTACTTTTATTGTGCGCAACTTTGTACTGAAGGGGTTGCTTCAGAAATTGGAAGACGGTAATCTGGACGAAGTGTTTTATTCGAAGGACGAAGTGTTGGTCAGAAAAGGCTCAATCTAATGATGTAATTGTATTCAGTATGAAATGAAATTCTTGAGACTTTTCTTCAAAAGTAATATTTTTATAATACGTGCAAGTTGCCCAAATCGTACTAGTTAAGACATAGCAGTAAAAATGCAAGCAGGAAAGACAAATTAATGAAAATAAACTTATATATATATATATATATATATATATATATATATATGTGTGTATATATATATATATATATATATATATATATATATATATATATATATATATATATATATATATATATAATATGAGAAAACATGTTTCTAAGATCTATTGAAGTTTATTTTCATTAATTGGTATAGCATCTTTTTGGGAAGTCTGCTATCTGTACGATTTTGGAAACCAGGTGCCTATATCGTACTAGTCGGTTTCCAAAATCGTACCTAACAATTGCGCATAAGGAAGATTTTTTTTTAAAGTTTTACTCCTAAAATTTGAAATATTGCTAAATATTAATATATGAAATAATTATATAATATATTTAACAAAATAAAATACAAATTCGAATATATGACAGATATTTTAATAAAGTTAATAGCTTATCCTCCTACAATAATACATCTTATCCTCCTTCAAAACTTCGCCGCAAGATTCATTCACCCATATTTTGCACGTCACGCATTGGATCTTGCTTTTCAAACGTGCTTTTTGACACAAAAAGCAAAACAATTATTTTTCGTTTTAGTATATGGCAGTGTCTGAAGCGGTGGATGTTGATGGACTCGGTAGGTCACAATTACGTTTTTTAAACTCGCTTTTGGAGATATCCTTTACATTTTGCAATTTCTTGTTTTTAGCACCAAATCTTTGCTACCTTCCTTTTCTTAAGAGGCTGAACAAATTCTTTATGCGGGATACTAGTGAGCACAGTTGCTGGTTGAGACGCTTTCCGTTTCTTACAAGCAATTTTTGGAATTGGTGATATTTCAATAATAGAAACATTTAAGGAAGACATAGGTTCCAAATTTTCCTTTGCTTCATATATGCCCTCAATGTTTGATCCAATTGCAACCTCAAGAAGTTTAACTTCAGCTTGATGCACTCATTCTCGAAAAAAAAAGTATTGCTGTTTGAAATTTCTTCCACAGGTTCAATTTCATACCTTAATCATCATCAATGATCATACAACCCTATAGTAGGGTCTCGACCTTCTCTAGCTTCTTTCGCCATTCATTCCTGTCACTGTTCTGCACCGTCCAGTTCGGTGCACCTATCTTGCGTGCGTCTTCACTTACACCATCCTTCCAGCGCAGCTTTGGCCTTCCTCGCCCTCTTGTGCCTATGGGTTCTGCTTTAAGGATCTTTTTTGCAGGATTATTGTCATTATATCTGTTCACATGGCCTGCCCATCGCAATCTGCCGATTTTTATTGTAGTTACTATGTCCTTGTTACCGGTTTGTCTATAGATGTTGTAAATTTCGAAGTTATACCTGCGTCTCCACATACCGTCTTCTTGGATTCCCCGTATATTTTTCGCAATATCTTTCTTTCAAAGATCATCAACAGAGATTCATCTCTTTTTGTCAGGGTTCATGTCTCCGATCCATACATTAAGACTGGTATGATGAGTGTTCTATATAGCCTGATTTTTGTAGTTATTGATAGATTACGATTGCGAAGGTAATTTGAAAGGCCAAAATAGCACCTATTTGCCAACATAATCTTCCGATTTCTGCACTGTTGTTATTATCTACCTTTATTGTTGCACCCAGATACTCAAACTCCCTCACCCCTTCAAAATTATGATCATTAATTGTGATGTTCTGTCCAATATCTCGCACTATTTGGTTTTTTGTTACCGCCATAAATTTAGTTTTTTGTTCATTTATGTAAAATGAAGAGCTGATCCATTGTAGAGCGGCCAGGTCTAAAACCACATTTATATGTTCCAAGTCTGGGTTCCGCGTATATTTGGATACTTTCTGCGATGACGTATGATAGTATTTTATAGACGGTGTTTAGTAGTGTTATGCCTCTGTAGTTACCACACTAAAGTAGATCCCCTTTCTCGTGTATTGCGCAGATCAGTCCAACCTGTCACTTGTCCAGCATGCGTTGCTGATGCCATACTTTTAATATTATTTCAAGTAGCGCTTTTTCTAGGCTGTCTACACCCTGCTTGTACAGTTCTGAGGGCATTCCATCTTGGCCAGGTGCTTTATAGTTTTTTTAGACGCCTTATCGCTTTCCGGATGTCATCAATGTTAGGTTCTTCGACTTGGTCTTTGTTTTGAGCTTCAAATTGTTCTGGTGTTACGTTTTCGTCACTTCCTATCAGTTCTGAAAAATGTTCCACCCACCTTAGGAGAATGCATCGCTGTGGTTTAGTACATATAACTGTTTATTCTTACACATGTTTACTTTTGATTTGAACTCCTTTCTCAATTTGTTGATCTTTTGATAGAATTTCCGAGTTTCGTTTTGACTTCTGAGTACTCCTATCCCTTCTATGACTCTGTTCTCGGATACTCTCTTCTTCTTTTTGTGTACCTTTTTTTCTTCTCTTCGCATTCTTCTGTACATTTCTTCAGATTCCCTGGTTCTGCGCTGTATTTTCTTTTTATATGCCCTGTTCTTTATAACAGTGACTTCTTGGCATTGTTCGTCAAACCAATCATTTCTTGGCCTCGGTGTCTCAAACCCAAGAATAATCTCTGCTGCCTGTTTTTTTTGTGGTTTCACAGTTATCCCAGAGATCAACAACCAGCTGTGTAGATTGATCAATATTTAAATGTGTTGTGATATAGTTTTTGAATGAGTCCGCTACTCTCTCGTCCTTTAATGCAGCTGTATTGTATCTTAACTGTTTTTGTCCCTTGTTTTTTTTTTGAGTTGGAAATTCTTGCCCGCAGGCGCGCACCCACAAGATAGTAGTCTGATTCTATATTTGCGCCCTAATAACTTCTTACGTTTATCAGGTCTGAGCAGTGCCTACTATCTATGAGCACATGATCAATTTGATTCTGCGTATTTCCATCTGGTCATATCTACGTAGCTTTGTGGATACGTGTGTGATTGAAAAGGGTACTTCCAATTACCATGTTTTTCGAAGCGACTAGATTGACAGTTCTATTTCCATTATCATTGGTGTCATCATGTAGGCTAAGTCTACAAATGGTTCCTTGGTATATATCCTCCTTGTCTATTTTGGCGTTGAGGTCCCCAATGACTATCTTTACATCATTGGCTGCATATTCATCGTAGGCACCTTTCAATTCATCATAGAATTGGTGTTTTTCTTCCTCCGACTTGTCTTCTGGGGGTGCATGGGAATTAATGACACTCATATTGAAAAATTTTCCCTTCAGTCTAAGTACACAGAGTCTTACATTGATTACTTTGGTTTGCCACCAGGAATCCAGTGCCAAATTGGTGTGTAGTTGGATGACAGCTATATTATATGTCATGCTTTCTTTTCTGGATTATACCTTGCCCAGTCCAACGAATTTCTTGGAATGCAGCTTTGTAAATCAGCTTTGTATCTGTCGACCTGTTCCAGCAGTAGTCGTATAGAGCATTTCTATATAGGGTTCGAACATTCCACGTAAATAATTTAAAATCATTGTTCTTTATTCGATGCTTAGGTCGTTTACTTTTGGTCTGTCCAGCTATTTCTGCTTTTGATCTCGTAACAAGTTAGTTTTTTCCGGGAACGGGTTGTTAGCCCCCTGTCCAACCTCCAGGCTTGGAGTACCAGGAGCACCACTCGGGGTTATCATTCCTTAGCCAATGGATTCCGATTTTAAGGCGTCGGAAGCTCGCCTTCACCCTCCCCTGTTTGCCTGTTTGCTACATTACGCACACCATAGTGTGTGCACTGCATTGCCCGGGGTGCACGACACGGACATGGAGGTAGGATTTGTCAGTTTGTCTTGGATAGACTGTGGGCGTTTCTCTGGGTTTTACTGGAGCCTAGCGATTGACACCCTAGGCTACCCCAGGGACCCTTTTACCAACCATTTGCATCTTCAATTTCATACCTTAAGCTAGGAGCAAAATCAGCATCACTAAATACGAAGGGATTCATGTGCGAGCAGCCACTACTTTTAAAAGCATTTACTACATTTCCAATAGTAGCTGCTCTATGATAAGCAGTAGTAGTTAACTCAAATATTTTATATTAGTAATGCATTGGCCTGCATGATTCGTCATCCAGTGGCCGAAACATTGATCATAGAATGTTTGCGGCGGCCCAAAAACACCATCATCCAGAGGTTGTAGTCTGTGTGTGGTGTGCCCTGGCAACTGTAGAAGTATTACTCCATTTACGCGTGCCAACATTAATGCCTCTAAATTTTTTGTATGAGTCGTGTGGCCGTTAAGCAATAATATAACTTTGCTATTACGGTCTGGTTTAACGTTAATAAAGTGCGCCAACCATTTCAAAAATAAGTCACTGGTTATAAAACCATGTTTTGCAACTTCAATGAAGCTACCTGCTGGTGCTACTCTATCTAGTTGTGGCGCTGCCCACCTTTCGGTTGAAAATAAACATAGGCGGAACAAACATTCCGGTGGTACTGGCGCAGCAAACAAAAGTTGTGTCACCACTAACTACCCTTGCAATTCGTTTAATTCCTTTATGGCCCACTATTTTTCCACATTTTTTTTTTGCACTGTGGAAGAACCACTTTCATCAACATCTTAAGCCTTTGAGCATCTATTTGGTATTATTCTATCAGTTGTGCCAGTAACTTGAAAAAAATTATCAACAGCTTCTCTGTTAAAACCCGTGGCACGTGCCATTAAGGTGTTTTCAGGTTGCCTAACTGAGATTTGGAAGTAGCTTAATGAAATTATAAAACCATTTCCTTCCAGCCAAGTTGGAATTTAAGTTAAACTTATGGTTAATGTTATTTCAACTGCTACTTGGAATGCGAGTCTTCTTATGTCAGTTATAGAAAGGCCAAAAAAATGACGATTCAAGATATAAAATGTGTTCAACCAGTTCATCTTCAACAGCTGGAGGTAATACTTGAAGTAGTCCATTTCTTTTTGGTGATTCCAAGGTTCTTTTAACTTTTCCATCAAGATGCCTATTAAACGCAGACTTTGGAATTCTGAATCGTCGGCAATATACATTAAAGCTATATTTTCCATTTTTGTATGATTCCATGGCCTTCTGCGTGGCTTCTGCACTCAACTCAATAAATTTTCTTTTTTCCATGCTATGAAAACAACAAATAATGAAATCTAATATATAAAATATAAGTTATTGAAATTTACATATTAGGTTCTTAAATCGTACTGGTACGATTTGAGAAACTCGACTAGGGTACGTTTTATGAAGCTGCCGCCTTTTTTAATAAAATCTAAATAAGTTGTACAAAAGTAGCTAAATTTTATAAAACAAATATGAATATGAATCCAAATTAGTTTAGTGATAAAATTACGTTAGTAACTTATAATAACAGGTTTTTACGCGCTTGATACTACTACTATTCGTGTCCGGATCACATTATGTCCTTCCAAAAGTTTGCGGCTCTGATGGCCTTGTCATTTGCTAAAATTAGGTCGTTCCCTGTGCAGCTCTGTCCCATGTCGGTGCAGGTCAGCAGGTGTGGAGGATTCTGGATTTCTCCGTAGGTATACTGCGGGTTTCCGTCCTATGGTAGCATTCCCCATTTTTGCAAGTTTTCCTACACCTCGAGACTCCTGTCGAAGTCTGTTGAGCGTTCTCCAGTTTGGGTATGGGAGGAAATGTCCCGGTGCCAGCTCCTCTTTTTGTTGGGTGATTGGGTATTGGGCCTCAGCACGTCATTTCTGGAGCCTTCTGGCTTGCTAAGAGACTTGCAAAGGTGCTGTTCTGGCCAAAAATCTGTGGCGGGATCGAAGTCTGGGTCTAGCTGGTTGGTGGCCATAGAGCGGGTGCCTTGGGTCGGTCTCTTGTCGCCCTCTTTCTGCCTCAGCGGCTGCCTCTCCTTATGTGAGGCGGTGCTATTCCGACGAGAGAGTATACCTGATGAAGTGGCGCAGGCTTCAGGCAACCTGTTATTAGGTGGACTGCTTGCTTTAAAGGGACGTTGATTTGCTTTGCGTGAGTGGATGCACACCATACTGGAGCGGCGTACTCGGCTGCAGAGAAGCTTAATGCAGGGGCTGAGGTAGTCAATGTTGCTTGCTGTGTTCCCCATGACCTACCAGTCAGTTTCTGGAGAAGGTTTTTTCTTGTTGCTACCTTTTTTTGGTGTTGAGGCAGTGGCGCTTATATATGAGAGCTCGATCTAGTGTTACCCCGAGGAATTAAGGAGTTAGGCAGTGGAATTAGTTCCAACTGTTGGCCACACCACACTATATTCATCTGTCTCCTTGCCCCCCTCTTGCGAAGGAGGAAGCCGCACACTTGAGTTTTTGATGGATTGTGCTCGTAGTAGGCGGAAAAGTCGTTCAGGGCATTTGTCAGTTTTCTCCCTACCTCATGAAAACTATTTCCTTGGGCTTATGTATAAAGTGCTTTATCTCCCGCCGTATGGGTTGGTCGTTGGTATAGATATTGTGCAGTAATGGGGCTAGTACACTGCTCTGCGGAAGTATGTTCCTCTGCAGGCGCCATGTACTATTTTTCCCTAACAGGCTTATCCTAACCTAACCTAACAGGCTGACAAAGAAACGGCGATTTTGGAGGAAGGCTCCGACAATCGACGTTATGTGGAAATCATTTGTCATTTCATACAGTTTGCATAGCAATTTTCAGTAGTTGACCGTATCGTATGCGGCAAATAGGTCAATGAAGGCAGCCCCTTTGATCTTCTTCTCTTCGAAGCCATCCTCGATGTATTGAACAAGGTTTAGGACCTGTTCTCCACAAGATTTCTGCGGTCTAAAGCCAGCCTATTCCGGTATTAGCTTCTCATCGATAGTCGCTGAGATTCTGTTCAGAATCATTCGCTCCATTAGCTAAAACGTCTGGCATATCAGGGAGACTGGTGGGAAGTTTTTAGGCTCATTTGGCTCTTTCCCAGGCTTTAGGAGAGCAACGACCCTGGCTTGTCTCCATAATTTTGGTATCTTGAAGGTATTGATACACGTGTTGAACATTTTGAGAAGCCAATGAAGTGTTGCTGGGCCAACGTTATTAATCTGTTCTGCTATGATATCATCTAGACCCGCTGCTTTGTTTGGTTTCATGGCGGCAATTGCTTTTGTAAGTTCTTCGGTGCTAAATGGGGTTCGGAAAGAGTCGACTTCCTCTGCTATGTTTCGAGTTATCTTGGCTTTGTTATTTTTCCTTGGTGGTTTGCCGTTAAAGGAGCAGCTGGGTGGCCACCTGGTCGGCGGTGACCTTGCTGAAGTTCAAAGGAGCATGGTTTGGGCACGGTGCTGAGGTTCAAAGTCCATCAGCGTTGTCCATTTTTCTCTTCTACCTTCGGCAATTGTAGCCATTAGCATTTCCGGCTGCGATGGTTTTCTCCAAGAAGGGGTCTTTGGAATGTTGCCTATACTTCAGCAGCTCTCTGTCCGATGTCCTCATCCCTGGTACAAATTCAGTCCTGCATTCCCTCGGTATGAACCTTCTTGATATTTGCTTTACTGTGTCTACGAAATCCTTATAGTCCTCCGGTGTCGGTGTAGTTTGTGCGAGAGCTCTGTCCAGTTCTGCCTTGTATGGGTCCCATTTAGATTTTTTTAAATTAAAACGTCTTTTGAAAGGTACAGCCTGGTTTTTGACTAAAGCTTCGTTAAGACATATAATTTATCGGTATTCTGACTTCGGTATGGGTTGGCTGACTAATTTCCTGCATTGGGCTTCAATATTCTTGGATACGAATATGTTGTCGGGGTTGTATCCTCTTCTCCATCGGCCGCTGTCAAATGAGGCTGGTTGTTTTGGGTCGTGGATTAGCGTCAGATTGTTAGTTTCTGCCCATTGTTCAAGAGCTTCGCCGTTATTGTCAGTCGCACTATAGCCTCAGCTAGTGCTATGACAGTTAAAATCACACATCACAACTCTTGTTTGCTGGTCTTTAAAGTTGCGTGGCTCTTGGAATATGAAATCTGCGTTGGGTGGTTTGTACACAGATGTTACAGAGAATCTGCGAGTTCCAATTGTCAGTACTTCGATGTCATTATTGACAATTTAGCGGATAGTACGTTTACCCTTGAGTTGACAAAAATTGCGCTATCGTAGCGATTGTGTGGTCTCTTGAGTATCAATTGCATGCCCTCTATATTTAGGCGCCGCCTTGCTTATTCCGCGATGTGTTTCCTGGACCAATAGTATGTCGCAGTTCATCTCTCTGCACAGGTCACTAAGCAAAGTCTCCTTTTGGCTTGTTATTCCCTCGATGTTAATCGAAATCGTTACCAAGTGTGGATCTGATAAGAGCCATTGGTAATCATTTTTGTTTTTCGCTGATCCGGTGTTGGAAGGATTGGCCGTTGAGACAGTCATGTTCAACGTTTCCAGGAGACGCCCGATTGCTTTTATTACTTTATTCGTGGAGTCTCCTTCCTTGTCCCCCACGCGCTTGATATCATCTATTGAAACAGACTCAAGATTTACATTGCGCTTACCTGATTTTTTTTGAAGACTTCTTTACACATGAAAACGCAGGTGTAGCCATTAAATTTTTGTCTAGAATGCCTAGAGTTTAGTTTACTTACTTAGCGTTAGATGTCAATTAAAACCTTTGTATGATTCAAAATTGAGAAGGTACGATTTAGTAGACTAGTACGCTATAGGTAACTCTCCCCTATATATGTAGTTAACAATGTTAACATCGTCAGTATAAATTCTCGATTCGTTTTTATCGAAGTTTTTAAACCGACCACGCTCGTCTTCTATTCTGCGAAAAAGGGCAGAGCACGCGTTACAGAAATTTACACTGAGAGAAAGAGAAAGGCGTATAACGTAACAGAACGCAAAAATCTTACTTTCCCCACCCCGTGTTTTCCGCCGAATCACTCATACCGAGACCTACGTAAAGGAATTTCATTCCAAAAATAAAACAAATTAAAATATTAAAATTGATCTTGATGATCTTTTTTCTTAATTTTTTTAAATTTTTTCTTGAATTAAAGATGATCTTGAATAATTTTTCAAGATTCAGTCAATGATTGAAGATTCAACTATTGATCATGGCAATATATCGTTGACGATAAAAATCTGGCCTGTTGAAAACTAATTTAAAAATTCCCTAAGAAAATGTTACCATTGAACTTTAGTTTTAAATTACAAAGAATCTTTTTTAATTAAAAAAATGAAGGGGAGTCATGTGTCTTTCAACTACGTTAGTAAAAAAAATCACTGAGATATGTATAACAAAACAAATATAAATACATCTATAAAATTCAAACTAAGTCACAGAAAAAAATATGTTAAAATAGGAGTATTTATTCAGATTACGTTTATATACGATCAAGATTATATCATCTCCTTATCGGAATATAAATATGCATATCGATTGAATGAATTCGCAATTGCAACGCGATAGTCCGTTTAATTTTGACGAATGTAATATGGTTTTAGAAATAACACGTGATACGATTACGTAGCGGTAAACGGCATACACTACCAGTAAAAGTTTTCAACATTCAATCACAACCACATTGCAAGAGAGACCCTTGTGAAGTGCGGTGGTCAGAATTACTTGGTCGAACTCGTTTAGTTGAAATCTGCGTTGTGACAGACAAGTTTTTAAATTAAGTGTGAATTAGAAAGTAATTTATTCCTAAAAAGAAATGTCGTGCAATGACACATGCTCGAAGAATCACAAAGTGATTGAAATGTACAGAGACATAAAGTATAACATAATTCGGGATGATAACATTTCTGTGAATGGAAAATGTTGTCTTAAATGGTCTAAACGGTAAGTTTTTGCCATATATTATATTTTATTTGTGCAATTATTATGTTTCTCTGGCATGCTATATGGCCGTTCGCCAGCCGGCTTTTTTAATGTTGTCATGCTTTAGTGGGTTCTTTCTACCTGTTTCAATTCTATATAACTAAATGAATTAATGTTTCCTGGAGCTTGCAACAACAATATAAAAATTATTTTAAAAAAATGATTTTGTAAAAACTAAATAATTGAAGTTTGTAGATTTTAATTGTTTGAAATTTTGTGCAAATATAGGTTCCTTTAAATATAAAAGTTCTTAATGAATTAGTCCATTGTTAGTGCCACAGTGTAAATTAGTTTTAGTGAAAGCGTTAAAATAGTACGACCACAAATAATCCAGGTAAAACAATATATTTATTTGAAATTGCAAAGAAAAATATTTATAAACACTTTTTGAACTGTATTTTAAAATACATTCGAATACCGATTTTGATGCAGTATTTTTAATTAGTAATTGAATGAATTAAACTTAAATCACTTTTTCAAATTTATCAAATGTAATTATTAGATCTAGTATTGTAGAAATTCTTTCCTTTTATATTTTGGCACATATATTTGAATTTTTTTAAAACATATAAGAAACAGAATTCCAATTTATTAATATAATTCATACGTTTAGAATTCATATATATATATATATATATATATATATATATATATATATATATATATATATATATATATATATATATATATATATATTACAGTGCACGCCGCTTAATGTGATCACAACGGGACTCGGGGTTTTTGCTAACAATAACCGATTTTTGTTCCTATATCAAATTGACGCGTATTTTTTAAATATGGCAACAATTCTTCTCTAACAGCTTTTGTTTTTGAGTTATAGCTACTATTTTTACTTAGATTTTCGGTTTTTTATTGGACACTAAAATATATTTTGTTGTATTTTTCGATATGGCTTCGTCAAGAAGATGTTGTGTGCTTAATCCAGATTGTTTTTGCTACATTTGTGGTGAATATATATTTGCAAAATATCGAAAACCTTTATCGGATTTTTTTAAAACTGCGTATAATAATTTATAATAATTTATTTATTTTTGCCTCTTTGACAGAACGATCAGTATAACGTAGTAATAAGTAACTTAAAAAAATATATATAACTGAAAGAGAAAAATACATTCTGATGCAGAGGAAAAAATGAGATGTAATTCAGATGTGTGCTAAGGCACACCCTGTTCTTCCATTACACCTCGGTACATCAAATTAATAAAGATATATAATATAATTAATAAAGATATATAAATATAATTAAATAAATATAATATCAATTATCGACATAGCTAAATAAAATAGTAAAAGTACAGTTGGAGTAACATAAGTACATGAAGGCAGGACGATTTTGTATAGCAGCTAACATCTCACGGAGATACAGGTAATGGGGAACATTGTTTATTATATAAAACTGCGAAAATATATTTTTTAAACTTAGATTTCGAATCGAAGTCGTTGCAGAAGAGTGGAAGGTTGTTAAATAGATTGACAATTGTATAATGAAATGATCTTGCAAATAAACTTGTTTTATGAGCAGGTGGTGATAAGCGGCCACGATTTCTTGTATTAAGGGTATGAATGTCACATCTATATGAAAGTTTTTCCAACAGATAAGCAGGTGTTTTATATTTGATAATATTATAAAATAAGGAATAACTTTGCATTATGCGACGGTTATCCATATTTAACCAGTTTAAATCAGACAGTTTGTGGCTTATTTTATCGAATTTGCGTAGACCCAAAATAACACGTAAGCATGAGTTTTGAATCCGTTGAATACGAGGTTTTGTCCTTTGGTCTAAGCATGGATGTAGTAACGGAGAACAATAAGAAAATTGTGATAATACTGTCATTTCACACAGCGAAATCTTTATTCTTTGAGATAAAAACTCCCGATTATGATATATGACCCTTAGATTGCCGTAAGCAATACTGATACATTGACTCACATATTTATTATATCTAAAAGTATTATCAAGGGTGATGCCTAGGTTTTTCGCTTCAGAAACAAATGCGATGGGCTGATTATTTATTGAAGGTTTAAAACTGGTCACTAATTCAATACACTTTCCTTTAGGCCCAAAGAGAAGGTATGCTGACTTAGACGGATTTAAAATTAGCCCATGAGAAAGGGACACTTCGTATAGTGTATTGAGGTCATAATTTAGTTTAAGTAATGCATCGCGGTAATCTTCGGCTGGAAAAGAAATGTACAGTTGAGTATCATCCGCGTACATATGATATTTGCAATACGATAACTTATCTATGATGAAGGCCGTATATATTGTGAACAATATAGGCCCCAAGATCGACCCCTGCGGGACACCAGACACTGACTCCTGGAAGTTTGATATACCAGACTCTAATTTTACCGCGTGGCACCGCCCTACTAAGTAATTACTTAAAAGATCTATGGCTGACTGACCGAAACCAATGTAATGAAGTATTGATAGTAAAAGTTGGTGATTGAGCGTGTCGAAGGCTTTGCTGTAGTCAAGAAGTACTAGTGCTGTTATTAATCCCGCATCGGATTCTAGTAGAATGTCATCAGTGACTTTCAACAGCGCAGTGGTGCAACTGTTACCTTCTCTAAAACCTGATTGGAATTTAGGTAAGATGTTAAAGTATGCCAAGTGCTGTTTTATTTGGTTGTTCATGATTATTTCTGAGATTTTGGAAAGTGTTGGCAGAATACTTATTGGCCTCAGATGACTAAGTTGAGTGGGGTTTTGTTTTTTCGGTAATGGCGTAATCAGTGCCATCTTCCACGCGCTGGGAAAGACCCCATCTAGTAAACAACTATTTATTATATTGGTAATGAAGGGCAGTATATAGGGGCAGCATAATTTAATGAGTCTAATATTCAAACCATCATAGACACTGGAGGTGGATTTGATGTTTTTCAAAATTTTATTGACATCCTCTATATCTACAAGTTTGAAGGTGAAGCCAGAAGAGAAATTACATTTAAAGTTATGTTTGTAGTAGCCTATAAGGTCACTATAGTTTACATTGGGATTTGGTATAGAACCAGTGAAATAGTCATTTATGTCATTAGCGTTCCCCAAGTCAGAGGGAATCTGACTAACTTTGTTACTCTTATTTGGAATAAGATTCAGGGATCTTAATTCCTTCCACATTTTTTTAGGATCTGTGGTATCTAATTTCCATTGAAAGAAAGCTTTCTTTTCATTTTTTATGGCCACGTTTGCATAATTACGAAGACTTTTGTAATAGTTCCAATCACTTGGGCATTTGGTTTTTTTTGAATTTAGCCTTTGCTTTAGTTCTAAGTTTAATTAGAAGTTTAATATTATCCGTTAGCCATGGGGGTGTTTGTTTATTTACTTTTATTGTTCTAACCGGAGCTAGTTTGTTAAATATATCTAGAACACAGTTATTGAGCAGAGCTACTTTGTCGTCAATGTTATTTAAGTAATAAATTTCGGCAAATGGCGAAGAATTAAGTTCATTAGATAGATCATCGAAAGAAAAGTGATTAAAATTACGGTATGTAAGTAATCTGGATGATAATTTGTTTACGTCGTTTTGAACTTCGACATAGGCTAGATCATGATCCGAGAAATCTATATCTTTTACACCAGTATCTTGTACTAAAATATTGCCGGTAATTATGATTAGATCTATCGTGGTAATTGAGGAAAGCGTGACTCGTGTAGGCTGGGATACAATTTGCTGCATACCTGCAGAGCGTATGATGGAGTTAAGGTAAACTGTTTTGGTATCATCTATACTTTACTTACAACAGTACTACATCAGGTAGGTATCAACATAATCATAAAAACCCACTTCCTGTATTCGCATTTAGACCGATTTCCACAAAATCTGGGTGATTTTAGTGAGAAGCAGGGTGAAAGATTTCATCAGTATCTTCGGACAATGGAAGAGCGTTATCAGGGGCGGTGTGGCTCACATATGATGGCAGACTACTGCTGGAGTTTGCAACGAGATCTACCTAAAGTCGTTCATGCAAGGAAATCTTATAAAATATCATTTGCTATTATTTTTCTGTATTTTTTGACGAAATAATAAAACTGTATATTTCAATACGTAAAACTGTTAGCAATCTCAAAGTATTTTTTTCATAGTCAGGGCCATAGAAATACCCAATAACAGAAAAAAAAGGAAACAAAACTCGTGTTGACCAGTGTAATAATAGCCGAGAAAACAAAACTTTATTTTAATTAAAATTATATAACGTAACAAACTATAATAACGTAACATAAACTCTTAAAAAATTATTACTACATACAATATGTATTTCATTTAAATTTTAAACAAAATAAAAAACAAATTCATACTAAAAAAACTCATCCAGCGTTGTTTGTTGATTTTCGCGGAGCAAGTTATTAACGAAAATTTCATAGTCTTAATGCGTCTGAAAATCAGATGACCTGTGCTGCACACCACGTCGCTGTGCTGCACACCACACAAACTTCCAGCGCTTTTCTCATTTCGCTAATTGTTGGGGGTTGCATTGTTTGTATATCTACATCTTCCTCTGGCTCTTGATTTTCAATTGATGACGTTGTTACACTTTTACACATTACACTTTCACAAATGTCTTCTTCTGTTACGTTCTGTGCAACATTTAAGTTGTTATCTATTGCCATCCACTCCTCGAACTCACTTATCGTCATGTCGGGTGGCTGGATGTTTAGGTGTTCTATGTTTTAGGTTCTATGTCATCTTTTGAAAACTCATCATGTTTTAAACAATTTTTAATTGGTATTTTGGAAACTTGGTTCCACGACATGGTAATGAGATGTAAAGCGTCTAGTAAATTTGTTTTCTTGGTTAGATCATTTGTGGTCATATTTAGGGTATCCCGGCGGTCATATTCTAGCACGCATCTCTTTCCGGTAATACGCCTTCATGGTCCTTATAATGCCTTGATCACACGGCTGTATTATCGAAGTAGTATTGGCCGGTAAAAAAATAACTTTTATATTTTTTAATTGACAATTTACACAGTGTGCAGTGCAATTGTCCACGAGAAAAGCAATTTTGCGATTTAGTCTCCTATCCCATTTTAACAGCCAGTCATTAAAAATTAAGGATGTCATCCAGGCATTTGTATTTCAATTATAATCAACAGGTAGATTTTTGACACTTTTTAAACAACGTGGATATTTTTGCTTTTGCCGATTACTAAAAGCTTTTCTTTGTCACCCAACATATTTGCACAACACAAAATTGTTATACGTTCTTTCGATGTCTTACAACCCTTTGCGTTGTCTTTTTCAAACATGTATGTATGATCGGGGAGTATGATTGCTCACGACGAGAACATTTCTATGAAAAATATGATAACATAAACCGAAATCATGATTACTATAAACGAAAATTTTTGTATGTCGTATTACACGTCCGGACCGTTCTTCGCAAAAGCCATAACAATATCCGATTGATAACATTATCCTAATTAGCTGTATATAATAATAAGATGATTAAGCTGTAATAAGATGATTCTAATAAGCGGGGTCCGCTGTATATTATTTTACATGGTTGGTTCCTTTAGGAACACACGAAGCTTTATAATTCGCTTGCGACGGATGCTTTCATCTATTCACTAAAGATCCTCTTCCTTTCTTCATCCACTTGACACCTGATCTTTTTGGTACTTCATTCTCTGGAACAACTTTCCACATGTCAATTTTTTCTCTATATATGTGTCCGTCCAAAATTTCTTTTGGTTGGATTTCAGCATTTCTCATGTCTGCCCTTACTTGTTGTGTTCAAGGGAAAGTCTTTAGTTTGTCTCTCTCTTTAGTTTGTAACTCTTTCGAGAATTTGGTGGGTTAACCTGGTGTCAGGAAGTCTCTTAACATGTCCATAAAATTTTAACCTTCTTTTCCTGAGGTCTGCCACAATATTAAATAATTTTTCTGTAGATTTCCGTGATTGTAGGCGGTAACAATCTTCTGAATGTCTTGGTCCTAAGATTTTCCATATGATTTTTCGCTCTTCTCTTAAGATTTTCTCGCTTTTTTTTAAGCGTGAGAGTTTCTCCTGCATATAGGGCTTCAGGCTTGATGACAGTATTGTAATGTTTAATCTTAACATGGAGCGACATACATTTTTTCAACGTAGTTCCTTTAGAGAGGTCTCGGTAGGAGTGATTCGGCAGAAAACGTTACGTTACGTTATACGCCTATCCTATCTCTTTCTCTCAGTATATATTTCTATAATGCGTGATCTCTCTGTTTCTTTCGCAGAGTGAACCCAGAAGACAAGTTACAATGCGGCACAAAACAAAACCGACATTTTTTTTCATTCATTTATTAAATTGATGCTTTTGTTTCGGGCCGCATTTTAACTTATCTTATCCCCAGTTTGCTCAAATTTCACAGATCATTCAATCAATGCATTTGCGTGTACTTTCAATAATTCAAAAAAAAGTTGTTCCTAAATACGCGAAATACTTCGTTCCTGACGGGGGTCCCCACGATTTTTTTGTTGTTGTAAATTTCTCTTGTTCTCCTATTTGTTCTTCTGAGTTTTTGGACACAGGAGTTTTGAGCTATATTTTAGTTTCCAGTTGGTGCGATAATTTCACCTAGGTATTTGAAGTGAGGGACTGTTAATCTGTCCATATTTAGTATTTGGATTTGAGACGTCTAGTTTTGAAGCGAAAAAATCTATTTTCTGGATGGAGATTTGCAGTCCAACTTTTTTAGCACATTCCTGGAGAGTTTCAATTTGCTTTATTGCTGTGAGTTCATCGCTGGACAGAAGTGCCAGGTCATCTGCGAAGGCTAAGCATGGAATTTCGAGCTTGTGTTTCTGTGTCCCAATGCTTATTGGGTTCCAGCTATTTTGTGTTTTCATTTCTTTTTCCCATTCCTTCCTCTTTATGTAGGACAAGTTTGCAGAGGATGGGTGATAGTCCATCTCCTTGCCGGACACCAGTTTCAGGAATTCTTCTAAGATTTCTCCCATGAATTTTACTCTTGATTTCGTATCAGTGAGGGTCTGTATGGTCAATTTTAGTGTTTTGGTCTCTAGTCCTTGTTCTTTCAGGATACTGAACAGTGATTGTCGATCAATTGAATCATAAGCCTTCTTCGAATCTACGAAGGCACAGATGATTGGGAGGTGTCTGAGGGCCCTGAATTTTAGAACGGTTTTTAGGTTGAAAATCAGTTCCGTGCACGATCTGTGAGGACGGAATCCAGCTTGATATTTGCCAAACTTATGCTCTAGTGGTTTTTGTACTCTTTTAACCAGGCATATGGAGAAAATTTTGTAGCCGACTTCACGGAGGGAGATTCCCTTGTAGTTATTTACATATGTTTTGTCTCCTTTTTTGTGGAGTGAGTGAATCATAGCACATTTCTAGTCTTTTGTTTTTTCGTTTTTCCAGATTTCCTGTAAAATTTCTGTAAGTTCCTTGAGTGACTTTGGACCTAGGTTCTTGAGGAGTTCTGCCACAATCCCATCGCTTCCCAAGATTATGTTGTTCTTTAGTCGTGTATGTTATTCAGAATTTCTTCTTGGTTTAGTGGAGGTGACTCTGGGTGATTGAAACTGGGGGCTGTTTCAAGAAATCTTTTAGTAGGTTCAGGGCAATTAAGAATAAATAAGTTAATAAATAGCTATATGGTCAATCTGAAATTCACCAATGGATTCAATTGGGGATCTCTAGGTTTTTTGTTTCTTAGTATGCTTCCTAAGGAATGTGGACATGATTTTAAGGTTGCATTGTTGACATAGTTCAATGAGTCTTGTGCCATTTTTGTTGGTAAATTTGTGTGCCGGGTAGAGTCCAACGGTTTTTCTATGTTCTTTCTCTCGGCCAATTTGTGCATTGAGGTCGTCTAACAAAATTTTGATGTCATCCTTTGGACCTTTTGACAATACCTTTTCAAGCTTCTTCCAAAATGTTTCTACATTTTCGGGATACTTCTTGTTGTCTATATTTGTGGGGCCGTGTACGTTTTTCAAGGTATATTTTTTATTGGCGATAGTTTTCATTGTCCAAAGGGGATTCATCAGTAAATCGAGTTTCTTGCAAAGCAAGGATAAGATTTTTTTGCCGATCAAGTTCTGTGACTAAATTTAGTAATTTTCCTGGTTGAATCAATGTGTTGATATTGAATCATACCGATGTATGACGGTGTGGGTGTGGGACAGTTTTCTAGAGTGCTCCGATTCTCTCCCATATTTTCGTGATTGTCTGGGCTCCACAGAATCCGAAAGCCTGGTTGCCGTCTCAGTAAGTTCCGTTCCGTCTCATTGGTTACCACCTGGGGTATTGTTGTTATTACGCTCACGAATCCTGTTTGGCTTATGATAGGAGTTCCAGCAATGCTGGGTACTTCGAACCAGGGATTGATAGTTCCTGGAGCATAGAGTCGTCACCGCACCCACAGGGTGTCAGAGGCGGACCAGGAAGCCGGTGGATACCACTCAGACGCGCCTGGATTTTAGCTAGGCATTTCTTTTACTATCCCGAAAAACATGGATGCTTCTTCTGCCAGTTCTGCCGTACCTATGATCTTCATCTCCGCCTTCACTGCCATTGAGGACATCACCGTAACCTTGGCAAGGGGCCCTCACATGGTACTGTCATACGGTGATCCATGTTTTTTTTTACGAGGTTGTTACTCCTATATATATATATATATATATATATATATATATATATATATATATATATATATATATATATATATATTATATATATATATATATATATATATATTATATATATATATATATATATATATATATATATATATATATATATATATATTAAAAAGAAAATCACCAGAATCCGTAAAAGACACAACATCGACACCATTTTCAAACCTAACCAGAAAATATCCTCCATGCTACGCAGCGTTAAAGACACCATCACGTTAGAATCCCATGGAATTTACGAAATACCTTGCGGAACATGTGAACGAACCTACATTGGACGTACCAATAGAAAAATATCTGCTAGGATTCAAGAACAAGTAGTTTCAGTCAGACGCAGAGACAAAGTTTCATCGGCACTTGTCCAAAACACAAACACCGGTCACTGGATGGACTTTAGAAATTCAAGGACTGTTGCACAGATTAGCCACGAAATGTCACGAGTATACAGAGAAGCCATAGAGATAGAAAAACGAGACTACTTCATGAACACTTGAGACGATTCCTTGAGACTGCCCCCAGCATGGCGACCAATCATATCCACCCTCAAAATGCAATCCCAGACTCATGTACAACCAACAAGACAAACAAGCAACCGAACCGATGCACCGCACACAACGCGCATGACCCAAAGCCAGACAGCTATAAGTAGTCGCATCGCACGAACGAGCTCTCAGTATGCGTCTAACGGTTGACCCGTTGGACGCATATATCTCTTGAGAATGGCGAATATTAGTTCGCCGAAACGTCGAGAATCCGGTTCTTTTCAAAACCAGCCCCCAACGTCAACGCGGAATCCCCGAGAAAACAATACAACACAGGTATCTATCCGCGAAAACCTCAAATACAACATATTCTGTATATATATATATATATATATATATATATATATATACAGAAATATATGTATTTTCGCGGAAAGAAAATATGTGTTGATTTGTTTTCTCGGAATACCGCGTTGATGAATCTAATCTATTTTATCAAAGTATAATTAATTATATTTATATATAAATTAAACTGTATTCTACTATTGTTAAATTTATGAATAGGCCATATGATCAATTTCTATGAATATTCTAAATAAACTTGCGTGCATAGAAATCGGCCAACTGAACTTTTGACTAACTACATTTTTTTTAAACTATGAGATCAAAGAAAGAAGTATGCCTGTCGAAAGACAATTGAATATTCTTTAATATGAGTTTAAATTTATTAAAATTTATTTCGGTTTTTTCTATTTACCATAGTGAAATTAACTCATGAAACAAATTATTTTTTTATTGCTGAAAGATATAAAGTTATTGTCTATTATCTTAATTAACACTCTTTTTAATTATGGGTATGTTCCCCTCTTGCCATAATAACATATATCACACGATTAGGCAGTTAATCCACTCTTCTTCTGCTGCAATAATTAGCTCGGGGATCGAGGTTGGGGCACGAAGCCAAGCTCGAATTCTTCGCTTAAGGTCATCCCATAAATGTTCTATCGGATTTAGGTCGGGACTCTATGCTGCCCACCCACCGAAATCCGATATGTGTAATATAATCTTGCGCGATTCTTGCGGTGTGCGGCTTCGCATTGTCATGCATGAGATAAATTCTTCTCCAATGTAGTCGACGTAAGAAATCACATGAAATGCTAAAATCGCCTTGATGTACCTAGCACACGTTAAACCTCCTATCCCGTTTTCACGGGCGCCCCTAATTATGAAAGCAGGTCGATCAGGTCTGCTCTTCAATGCAGCATTCTGCAAATCTCTCTGTTGTTGGTCTCCGGTACACTTTTATTCTTCGGTCGCTACCATAGAGGCATATTCCGGTTTCATCTGATGACAGGAGATACCCCCATTGTTCCAGCGTCCAATTTAAATGATCCCTTGCAAAACGCAGGCGTGCTTGGCGTTTAGCTAGGGTAAGTTTTTGATAAACTGCAGGTGTCTTAGGGGTCTTCGTCTTACTGACCACTGGCTAATATCCACTCTTCGTACTTCTTCTACGGAGCTGTTATTGCAATTGAACAGCATTAAGGTGACGACTTCGCAATGATGTTGACACAATATAGAGGTCATCTCGAGCCGTTGTAAATCTCGTTCTGCCTGTACCAAGTCGGCTATGGAAGGATAATCTCCATAATGTTGGAACACTCTTCGAAACGCGGCGCGTGTCATATCCAGTTGTCGAGCAAAAGCTCGCTGGCTAAGTCTATTGTCGATTGGAACAAAAGCTTGGGCGGCTTTTTGAGGTGTAGTACGCATTAAACTAACATTCTTGAAAATTAATCAAATTATGAAAAACGAATAATGTGCAATTTTCAATTGCAAAGGCAATAATTACAATCTATCACGAGTTTGTTAATCTCGTCATAACCACCACATAAATACGTTCGTTTTTGTTTAACGATTGCTATGCCTATAAACGTTAAGTTTTCTTGATAAATTTACACTCATATTAAAGTACATTAAATTGTGTTTCAAACGGCATAATTCTTTATTTCATCTCATAAGTATTTTCTAAAAAAAAATAGTTAAATTCAATAGTTTACAGTGGACCGATTTCTATGCACGCACGTTTAGTTTTAATAAAGGAGTTATATGCCTTCAGTAATAATATTTAATTAGAAATCACCTAAGTTAAAAAATTAATTATTACCACAAATTATTACCACGTAGTAACTGTCGCAACCATCCTATTCATAAAAATTTAATAATATAACGGAATATGACAAATCGACTTGATTTCAATCTTATTTACAATAACACAGTTAAAAACACACTTTAATTGTGAATGAAATGGAATTTTTATCTTAAATTAATGTACGTAAAAATTTGCAAAGCATATTTATGAACAATTATTTCTTTGGTATATTAAACAATAGTTGATTACAATAATGTTCTGTTAGTACCTAACATTATTTTACATTATAATTGAGTCGTTGAATAAAAAAAAAACATAATAAAGAGAATAAATAATTCGTATGTTCGTTGTGAAAAAGTAAGTTTTTTCAATTAATTATAAACAATTCGTAAGGTTGAAACTTCATTCTTTATAGAATTGTCGTTTTAGGATTTTTTCGATGCACTGTTTGAAACCATTGGTTTCGACGTTAATTTTTATTTATAATTTCTGGTATTACATTTCTATAGAGGTGTGAGAACACCTGTACAGGGTGAGCAAAACTCAATGTGTCAGCTCTATTAGAAGAAAACGAAAAACGATAGAAAAAAATCTGAAAGGAGGTTCTTAAATGGGATTGAGTGCGGACCATTTTAGGCCAAATTTACATATTTGTAAACTGGAGTAATGACGTCATCGAATTTTGTTTTCCCAGAACCATACCTATATTTTTGCATATTTGAAAAAATCTAATTTAATGGCCAAAGATAGCAAATTTTTTTCTTTACAAAAGTTGTTCAGAAAAATTACATTTTTTCAAATATGCAAAAAGATAGGTATGGTTCTGGGAAAACAAAATTCGATGACGTTATTACTACAGTTTCCAAATATGGAAAAATATGTAAATTTGGCTTAAATTGGCCCCTACTCAATCCCATTTAAGAACCTCTTCAGATTTTTTCTATCGTTTTTAGTTTTCTTATAATAGAGCTGACACATCGAGTTTTGCACACCCTGTACATAGAACCAGTACAAAATATATTATTAAATTAAATTCTTACTCTAAGATTAAGATTAAAAAAAAATACAAATTACGAAGTAATAGGGCACAGTGCTATGCAAATAAAGTGTATGTCGTAATAAAAGTGTATACAGCTCCCATATGGCAGGTTCTTATCCAACATTTTTTTAACAGTTTAAAACTTTTAAGGTATTCGGTAATTTATTGAAGTATTTTATTGGCACCTAGTAGGCATTTTTAGTACTTATAGTTTTGTTAATTTTTTGAAGTATTAACAATTTTGATCTCGTAATAGCAAATCGATCTAAATAAAGATTTTTACAGTCTTGATAGTACAAAGTCAATGCATTGACAATAAAAGCATCTCTTATTACTACAGGCAATTCATTTTCCTTGGTTAGACGCATTTTTTATTGTTTTGTTTTGCATTTTGCACAATTACATGTTTAATAGAATTGTTATATGCACCACCCCAAGCAGCAAAGCTATAATTAATTACCCTTTCAAAAAGGCCATGATAGATCATTTTTAAACTGAATTATCAAGTGTTTGACTAAATTTATAAAACAAGAAAGGAAAATATTTGAGTTTTTTATTGACAAATAAGTTGCATATTTATCCCATTTCATGTGTCTATGAAAAAACAAACCTAGGTATTTACAGTTATCAACCATTGTCAAAGATTTATGATTAATATACAGGCTGAAATCTATGGGAAGACTATCAGCGCAACTACCAAAAGTAATGAAACTTGATTTGTCTATATTAAGTGACAGTTGATTTATCCTGAGCCATATATCGATCTTCTTAACCCATTCAGATATTCGACTTCTAACTTCATTCTAGTTCTTTCCAGAACTTAAAATGACGATATCATATGCATATGAAACTATGGCATTATTCGGTAAAACAATGAAAATATCTAAAAAATAGAAAAAAATTACTATGTCAATTTTCATATTATATGAAAAGAATTAAGTAAAGTACGTTCTTTAATTCAAAATTTGACTAATAACATAAATAAAATTTTATTATTAGTACGTTGTGGCTCCTGCATTTTACTGCTAAGATGTCAGATTTCAGACCTGGCGAAATAAGTGAAATAATTTCATTCAATTTAATCAAGAACACGACATCTGTTAGTACGAGAGTAAGTTGTTTATTATGAATTAAATCAAAATTAAACGTAATTTAACAACTTACTCTCGTACTAACAGATGTTGTATTCTTAAATTAAATTATCTCACTTATTTCGCCAGGTCTCACATCTGACACCTTAGCAGTAAAATGCAGGAGCCACACTGTACTAATAATTATATTTTATTTATGTTATTAGTCAATTTGTGAATTAAATAAGATAGTTTCCTTAATTATTTTCTTATTGAAAATATCATTTAAGTAGAGGATAAAGAGTAGCGGACCTAGTACAGTACCCCAACTCTAACCGTTCTAGTTTCACTTGCAAAATTGTTCACTTTGACACTCTGAATTTTATTAAAAAAATCATTTTCCAACAGTTGGTGAGGAATACCCCTAATTCCACATCTCCAGAGTTTGTCCAACAATATTTGGAGGTTAACAGTGTCAAATGCTTTTACAAGATCTAAGAAAGCTAAAGCTGTTGGCAAATTCTTATCAATCTTATCATATATAAAATTTAATTTAGAAACTAGAACATCATTCGATCCTTTACCTTTCATAAACCCAACATTAGAGAGATTGGTCTATAGTTAGTATTTAGGTGCTGCTCACCAGATTTATGAATCGGTATAATATTAGCTTTTTTGAGTGAATTGGGCCAAATAGCTTTACTAATACATATATTAAAAATGTGTACTAGAGGTTTACTAATATCCTGAGATATATGTTTAAGTGTTTTACAATTAATACCATCAACACCTCCGGCTTTATCTTTCAAGTCATGTATAATTTTTTCGATTTCTGTTTCATTGGTTGGCATGGGAAGGAATTTATTTTAATAAAACAACTGATGTCGATATTTTGCCAACGTTTCGGTCTTTTCTATTCTGATCTTCTTCAGGGCTTATATCTATTTAGTAGGTATTAAAAAAATTTAACATAAAAAATATAAATTATTCTTTTATCAGAATAAAAAAGACCGAAACGTTGGCAAAATATCGACATCAGTTGTTTTATTAAAATAAATTCCTTTTCTCAAGAAGCAACTACAATATAATAAAAAGGATAAGACCTTAAGATACATATATACTATTACAATTATATTTAACATTTTTTTCAACATTATTTTCTGCAGCAATATCCGTGAAAAAAGTTACGAAACTATCTGCCATGGCATTCTTATCGGTTATAATCTCATCACAGACAATAAAATCAATTTCGTTATTCGCAGACACTTTTTTTACACAATTTACTATTAACAAAACGCAATTATTTTGCTATCATTGCAACATTTTTTAGCACAAGGACTTTCATAACTATTTCAGCAGATTTTGTTATAAAACTTATATATGATCTTTTGATTTATGAGAAAAAACAAATTATTCCAAAACTCAATTGTGCTTATCTTTCTATATTTCTTGCTTATTTTCAAATATTTAGATTATAGTTTTGTTATATGACTTGTTTTGACATGATTATATCTCTTTATTTGTATGATATTATATTACTCCCATCATTGAAACCAATATCGTATTTTATATTTATTACTCGAGAAATAAAAACTATACACAGTTTATGTTATTTGAAACAATATATACAGTTGCTAAAATATCTTATATCTTATCTCATTTAACAACACAATAAAACCTTGATATAACGGACCTCGATTTAACGGACTTAAGTGACAAAATGTAAAAATTATTAAAAACATACTAATAATATTTTACATGTTTAAATCCGTGTCACCCCCAATAAGGTACAATTCAACTTAAGTATTTTCAAAAACTGTTTTTTTTAAGAATGTGTACCTACAGTTGGGGTATTTCAAGAGGAGGAGCAAGTAAGTTGTTAATTGCTCACTCGAGAGGGCAATTGACAATACCGCAGGAGTTGCAAATAATATTTTTTATTACTCATGCGAGACGTATATTACAAGTTTGGGGTCCAGTGGGCATAAAAAAAAAATAGAATCAAAAATGAAGGATTTGCTTTTTAAATTGTCTCCATTGATGTGGATTCGTCATAAGTCTCCGGTCACTCATTAATCACCATTTACACTCATTATAAAATAGAAAAGAAATTAATGCGACCCGCGTTCTAATTTTCATATGTAATATGGCTCAAACAGCCAAAAGATTTGCCCACCCCTGGTCTAGGTATATCAACCGAAAATGAATCAACAGGATTTTATTTGTATTTTTATCCTCTTTTTTGCTTTATCTACATAAAAAAGTATATTTTAAGAAAAAAAATGTATATAATCAATATATTCTCCTGAATTGGACCTAGGATACTAGAATATAGGCTTATATCTTCTGCTTCTTCTGGGGCTACAGCCCAATTTGAGCCTTGGCCTCCCCTAGTTTCCTCAGTTTCCCGGGTCACTTTCTTGCATCTTCCTAGCTTAAGGATTTGTCTGGCGTTCTGGTCTACCTCATCCCCCCATCTTTTTCTTGGCCTTCCTATGGGCCTCTTCCCCTCCATTCGGCCGTTCAGGATTCTTTTGTGCATTCTACCATCTGGCATTCTTATAATGTGGCCTGCCCACCGGAGGCGCTGCAGTTTCACGTATATCGACACTGGTTGTTCTTTAAGGACCTGATATACGTCCTTGTTGTATCACCTCCTATATTCTTCATTTTCCAGAACTAATCATTGGATCCTTTTTAATATCTCACTCTCGAAAGCGTCGATTTTTGCTTCGTTCTTTACGGTGAGAATCCACACTTCGCAGCCGTACTAGAGTATTGGCCGGATGATTGTTTTGTACACCTTAATTTTTGTGTCCCTGTATATCACATTGGACTTGAGTACATTCGCCAATGAGAAATACGCTTTATTTGCTATCATCACTCTGGCTCTCATTTCCTCGTCTTCCAGGCCTTTGCTATTGGTGTTTGCGCCCATATACTTGAAGTCGTTCACTTATCTCTAGTCGATCTCCAGGCCGATTGTTTGGACTGCTGATTTTATTGCTGTATAAGCTTCCTCCGTAGCTCGTTTTTGTGTGTCCCAGTATGTCAATATCATCCGCGTATGCTGCGAGTTGTACGGATTTGTTGATAAGTTGTCTCTCCCTATTCCCGTCTTTCTTATTACATGCTCCAGTGTTATTTTGAAAAGCCTCGGTGCCAACCAATCGCCGTGTTTTAGCCCACATGTAAAGCTTTCCGAAAAAAATCCCGCACCTGTGCGGTGTAATCTGACATGGTAAGTTGGACAAGTCTTACCAGCTTTTCTGGTATGCTCAGTTCTGTCAGTATCACGTATAGCTCGTCTCTGTTTATGGAGTCGTATGCTTGTTTAAATCGACGAACACATTGTATACGTCGTCATTGTGTTCCCAGGCTTTGCTGAGAGTACGTTTGATTATATTTGGTCTACTGCCAATCTTCCAGGTCTAAAACCTGTTTGGTACTCTCCTATTATATTTGAGGCAAATTCCTTAAGTCTGTTGTTAATTATGGTCGTGAATATTTTCTATCCGTTGCACACCAGTGATACCCCTTTGTGGTTTGAGCATGTCATTCTATCGCCTTTCTTGTATATCGGGCATTTTATGCACTCGTTCCATTCTTGAGGGATCTGTTCCTTCTTCCATATTTCCATTAGGAGATGGTGTAGGTAGCATGCTAGCTTTACGCCGCCCTGTTTCAGTATTTCGCTTTCTATTTCGTCGATGCGTCGATGTTGACGTTCAACTTCTTCTATATTTAGCTCTGCTTGTCTTAATGGCGTTACTGCAGCTATAGTTAGCGGTCTACAACCGTAGTGCTCCGATTTTCGAAGTACTATTTTCAGGTGTCCTCTATCTCGCGTTGATCATTTATGATTTTTCCAGTTTCGTCTCTGCATAAAATTGTTTGGGGTTTGAAACTTTTTCTTCTCTGCTTCAGGTATTTGTACGCATCTCTAGCATTGTGTGCTCGAAAATCTTTTTCCATATTCAGAATTTGTTCGTTTTCGAATTTGCGCTTCTTTTGTCCGCAGAGGTTATCCGATTTTTGTCGTGCTCGTTTGAATGCTTCCTTTCGTTCTCTTGTTTCTATTTGAAGAATTCTTTTATGGGCTTTGTTGCTTTTTTCAACGCTTTCTCTACATTCATCGTCATACCACTCAGGTCTCGTTTGCTTGTTCTATCTAATTCCTAGTTCTTCCTTTGCCGAGTTCTTTACTATGTTCTTCACCGTGTTTCACATTGTTGTTGTTTGCATCTCTTCCTAACGCCTCGATATTTAGCCTCTATGGTCTCTTAGACTTGTCGCGTGCTTGCGGTCTGATTCGGCATCGATATTTAATGCCTATTAATTAGTGGTCTGACCAACAGCAGGCTGCAACTCTCTGTGTTCTTACGTCTAGTATATTTGTAGCCCGTCGTCTGTTAAGTAACACATGGTCAATATAATTTTTTGTGTTGCCATCTCGGGAGCTCCATGTAGCCTTGTGTATGTCGCGATGTGGAAACAGAGCTGAGCTGATAACCGTGTTCCTGTCTGCTGAGAAGTCTATTAACAGATCTCCATCGTTGTTGGTTAATTCATGCAGACTATGCTTTCCAGTTGTATATACTCTCTTCTATATTTCTGTTCCGATTTTGGCGTTCAAATCACTAAAATCATTTTAACGTCACTAGATGGCGAAGAGTCATAAACTTTTTCTAGTTAATTATAGCAACTTATCTTTGTGTCATCGTCTTGCTCCTCCGTGGGGAATGTACATTGATGATCGTTGCATTCGTGTGACGTGTATGGATTCATAGTTTACATATTCTTTCATTGACGGGCTAGAAGTCAATGATTGCTGGTTTCATAGCTTTGTTTATGATGAATGCTACTTCCAGTTCTTTGTTCCAATCTGTTTTTCGACTGTAACATATCGTATATGATTTGTAGTCTGTGATACATAGCCTATCCATCTGGTCTCTTGGACGGCTGTAATTGCTAGGTCATATTTGTTGATTTCTTCTACAAGCGCTCTTTGTCCTCTGGTTTATGTTCAGTATATTCCAGGTTCCAAAAAAAATTTTCTTGTCCATTTGCTGATGTCGTTGTTTTAGGTTATGGTTAGTTCTCTTCCGAGGCGTTGTTAAGGGTTTCGTAGTGTTTTTGTTTTTCCAGGGGCGGGTTACTGGCTCACCGCCCATCTCTCCTCTTTTACCCGAGCTTGGGACCGGCTGCCTCGGAGGATTAGCTACTCAATCCACCAATGCTCCTCAGCAGGCAGAGTTATATAATGTTGCAAAGTACGGCTACTATGCATATTGCGCCAAAAAAAATCCGATATTGTAAGTAATCTAAATCTATTTGTTTCTTAAATAAAAATTGCCGGTCAAAAAAAGTATACACATTTCGTGCGTAAATGATTTTGCAACGCTCCATCTGGGGAACGAGCTTGAAGGGCGAGGTCTCCCGTTGTAATAAACTTTTTTGACTCGACGTCGTTTGTTATAACCGCCTATGGTTTCCTATGCAAAACCAGCTTGCACCTATCAGTCGCTGTTGTGGCGTTTGTTCGTAGACGTCTGGTAGACGGTTGAAGTCGTTACCGTATATGATTTTTGTTATTGCCGGCATCCTGGTAGACGGTTGAATTCGTCATCGTCGTTGCTGTTGCGATGTTTGTTCGTAGACACCTGGCAGTCGGTTGAAGTCGTTACCGTAGACGTTGTCTGTTTTTTGCAGGTTTCCTTGTAGATGTCGTTTGCTGTGTGGATTAACCTGAATTTTCTATTTTGCGTCTGTAATGGACTCATAATAGCACTTATATGCGTGCGGTTATGTTAATATGTATCGGCGATTGTTTTATTTAGAAATGGCATAAAAGGGCGCAACATAGTATAAAAAACTCGTTCATAAGGCGTTTTTCGTACTTGTCCATTAGAAAACTTCTCGCTACGCTCGCCGTTTTCTAAACACGGACGCGTGATGCAAAACCACGCATATTGAATTCGTTCTTTAATTGATTAATCCTATTGATTATTCCCATTTAAATTATATTAATTAATTTTGTTTAATTATTAATTGATTTTCCTCTCTCTCCCAAAGTCCATATAAATAAAATGATTTACTAAAAATTGGGAATGTTTGGTAACTTCGGAATGTTTGGTAAAAACTAATTACATTTTATTGCATTGCACTTGAACAGCCCCAGTTCAAAACATTTCTATTGCATAGAAAATCAAGTATATTGAAAAATCTGCCTTACGCTTAAAAAGCTAAATTATTGATTAAAATCTATTATGAATAATAATTGAATTCTGGTGAAACCATACTAATTATAGATACAATCATATAAACCTGTGGTGGATACTCGGTAGAATAAATATATCCCTCACGGTTTGCAGAGGAATTTATTTACATTGACGATATATACAAATATACAAGAGATACAAACACTGTTGAAGGACTGAGTGGAGCTGGACCCTATGAACTGGACTCGACTGGTCTGATTGACTGACTGCTGGTTGAGTTATCGTAATCTTCCCGAGAATTACACCATTGACCCTAATAAAATGTTTTCGGAAATTCGTCCGAAAATATTTGGGTAATTACTGTAATGCCCTCGTAAAACAAAAAATAAAAATATTTCTTGATTTGCTCGAGGATTACATTTTCGACCCTAATAAAATATTTTCGGAAATTGTCAGAAAATATTTGGGTAATTCTGTAATGCCCTCGTAAAACTAAAAAAAAATGTAACGGCTCGTTGCCGCTACAAACCTATTAAGGACGAAATGTAGGGTGAAAATATAAATATATTCAACCTGTCCGTAGCTCTATAATATTAAGTCTTATTAATACTATAAATTAAATCCCATCAAATAATTTTGAAACAACTACTTCTCTGGCTAATGCCGTGGCATTAGCCAGAGACGCAGAGACGCAGAAACGCAGCCAGAGACGTGGCCAGACTCTTTGTTGCGAGAGCCAAATTTACTTCCCTAAAAATCTTTGCAGCCGCAGCTTCCAAAGGACCCCAACTATAGAACAAAATAAGAACACCTGTTAAACGAAAAATCCCTTTGAAATCGAGTTATTAGTAATGCTTTTAAAATGGATAAATGTTTAGTTCCTGTAACGGCAACAGGAGAATTAGAATTAATAGAGTTGCAAGAGGAGCAAACTCTTGAAATGTACCATAAATCAGCAAAATCGATTATTGATTTTGGGAAATGTGTACCAAAAGTTACAAAAGTACAAAAAAATAAAAAATGCAGCGTATCGTTTGTTGTCGATTCATGGATCGACATATGACGTTGAATCATAACTATACTCAACGCTGAAATTTATTAAATCGAAGTTCCGATCATAGTTGAGCAAACAGCACCTAAAAGAATTACTCAGATGTTTCATTTCTAATTATTAACCTAATTATACAAAATTAATTTCAACATTACAAATTCATACACCGTCAACAAGCAATGAGTAAATACAAAACTGTAACAAATATGTAATAATAAAAACTATCAAAGTAAATGAATTTTGATTGACACAAGAGTAGACTTTTTTAGGTCTTTTATTATCTTTTAATAATATTTCCATATTTTTAAATATTTGTACTTTCTTGTTACTTTCTTGATTTGTTCTTGAACAGAGCCACAATAAACCACTTGAAGAGCCGCATGCGGCTCGCGAGCCATCATTTAGCCACCTCTGTTATAGAGCTACGAACAGGTTGAATAAATTTATATATTCAGGCTACATTTCGCCTTAATAATAAGTTTCTATTATGAATATGTTGCTTGTTTATTAATTCTTATTAAAATCATATTAAAAAAAATATAGACTAAATTTTTTGTGCAGTGAAAATTAATGGTTTTTCAAGAGGAACATTTTTTAAATGGATATATAGCACATTAAACAATTATAAGGCGATTGAAGCAATTATTAACAACATTAAAATCTTGACATAAATTGATTTCAAATTAAATAGGTTAAAATTCTATTTTTAAATTTATTTCATTGGTAGAAGTGATTTCTTCAATTAACCCAATGTTTATTATTTCGAAATATATAGTTATTAAAAGATAAAAGACATAAAGGCATTAATACTAAACCTTCCGACACTTCTTTAATGACCTGTCCTTTAAAAAAAGTTATTGTATTTATAATTAAACGTAGATAATCAATCGTCAATTTGTTATTGAATAGTAAATTTTAATGTATTAGTAAATGAACATATTCAATAAGAAAAATATGTTGTTAGTGGATTTGACTATCTTGAAGGTTAATATTTGTGTTTTGCTTTGTTATGTACTTAATTTACTTCAAGAAAAGGAATAATTTATATTTCTTCCAACCAGTTTCAGCTTTATTAAATATTAAAACACACGAAAAATATGTTTTATATAATTTTAATTGTTCCGGTACATTTTATTTTTCTTCTTAATTCTTTATATGCAGCGTCAAGTACTGTCACTAACTGGAATTTTTGCCATGAAAAGTTTCATAGAAATGAGAAACATATATTTTATCTTTTTCCACGTATAACGTCATATTTTTGGAATACTGTGACATTTTTACGATACATATTCAACCCAGAATATTGTACTATGTACGAAATATAAAATTTTCGTCAAGATATCGTCTCTACCATGTCAAACTATCGAATGTGAAAAAGTCGTTTTTTCATATTTAATACCCTACTCTTGCCTTATGGCAAAACCTCGAATCTGTAACCCCTAAAGGAACGCTGGAAATGTTTTTGATTGAGTAGAAGATGAAAGTATCGAACATGAAGGATTTTCAATATATCACACTATCAAACGTGAATAGGATGGTTGCGACAGTTACTACGTGGTAATTCATACTTACATTGAATTGAAAAATTCCCTGTTTTTACTACACTTATAATATGTAAAAATGTTATATTATTATTCACAGTTATATAAATTTCTACACATATCACGACTCGAGTTCTACGTTTGACGGTCATTTTCAAATGACTTAACAAATCGATGAGGTTTAATATATGCCCTTATAGTTTTGGTGGCGAGGGGACGACCCCCCAAAAAATCCGGCGTATACGAAATTCATTGTTCCGAATGCGTGTACATAGGTCAGACTGGACGAAGTTGTCTCCGTGTATGTCCAGTCCTCTGGTGATCTTAGCATCGCGTCTACCAGTGTTTGCATCTCTAGGTTGAGGCCTGTCTGCTCCTTCCATCTGTCCCTCTCGGATATCCACCTACTGCATTCAAACACGGTATGAAGTGCACTGTTCACGTCGCCGCAGCATACACACATTGCGTCACTTGCCCTGCCAAAACTATGTAGATACTCCCTAAAGCATCCGTGGCCGCTGAGGGCCTGTGTTAGATGGTAAGTTATCTCTCCATGATTCCATGTTAGCCAAGGTTTAAGTTTTTGGTATCAATAGTTTGGTTCAATGTCCTGTTTTGGACATGCTCCATGACTTTTGCCAGTCTTCAAGTATTTGGTTGTTTGTTGTGGCAATTTTTTCTCTTTCTGTCCTATTTGCCCAGTTCCTTGTCTTATATAATTGGACTCTCTCGTAGATTTTGCACTCTATAGCAAGCACCAACATAGCTTCCCTGGAGATAGTCCTCTATGCTCTGCATACTCTGATGGCCATTTTCTTTGTACAGAGGTGAGCATCTGTTTCATGTCCCCTTTTTCAATGGCTCTAGCCCAGACCGGGGCTTAATAGAGAATGGTCGAGTGAACCACAGAGCACAGCAGCCTTCTAATTTTGCCGATGGGCCGATGTAATTTTTAGGGATTTGTCTGCAGCTTTCTTAAGGTGTACTTTGAAACACAGTTTCTGGTCAATAGTCATGCATAGGTACTTGACTTCTTGTTTCGGTGTGATGTCTACTTTTTTAATTTTGAATTTTATAGGTCCTCTTTTCCTATTAACAGTAAGAAGTACAGCTTCAGTTTTTCAGGAGCTAGCTTCAGGTTTTTTCGTTGTAGCCATTCATCGAACTGCTTCATGGCGATGTTTGCCTTTGTCATTAGTTCTTCTTCAGTTTTTCCTGTTGCAACTAAAGCTAGGTCATCGGCGAATCCTATTATTATACAACCCCGCGGGGAAAACGAGCCTTAACATGCCATCGTATAGAATGTTCCACAAGGTATGCCCCAATACGGAGCCCTGAGGAACACCACTATTTACTTCGCATTCGACGACCTTATCGCAGGATTCCATCTGTATTGTCCTATTTGAGAGGTAGCTGCGCACCAGCCGCAACAGTTATGGTGTAAAGTTTCTGTCAGGTAGCTCTTTCATAATCTTTTCCCAGGCTGCAGAATTAAAAGCATTTTTTATGTCTAGGGTTATAAGCGCTGTCATCTTACGTGTCCTCCGTGTGCCGCTTGTGGCTTTCTCTGCCACTTTGATCACCCTCAGAACGGCATCGACCGTGGACCTTCCCTCTCTGAACCCATATTGTCTCGGAAAGACCTCTATCCTTGTTCAATTCCGCTTTAATTCTGGCTAGAAGCAGTTGTTCAAGTAGTTTCCCGAGGACTACCATCAAGTATATTGGTCTGTAAGAAGATGGTTTGTATATGGGCTTTTCACCTTTGCGGAGGAGGATTAACCTTGCTATCTTCCACATATCCTGGAATCCGCCATCTGCTATTATATTGTTCATAACTTCTAGAACGAATTTTGGTTGTCTGTTTACGGCAATCTTTACAGCTTCTGGTTAAATAAATAACCTGTTTTTCACTAAAGTTACTTACTTAATCAAATATTGCTGCAACTCAGCATGTGAATCAACTATAGCCCTCCTCCCCAATCTCCTCCTGGAAATTGAGTTCTTACTAGAGTTCAGAGTTTTAATTAGCTTCTCAAAGGTTTCGGATTCTACAGCATGTAGTGGAATCATGTTGCTAACGAAAAAGTTTATAATGCATTGGTCCACACTAGCTTGGAGATTCATTCAGAGCCAAAAGATTCACCAATGCTTTGTTGACGTAAACAGGTTGAGGTTAAAACAAATCGCTTCTACTGCTACTGCTATCTGCACCAACATCAGAAGAATTCAAATTCACAGCACTTGAAGAGGGCTTCAGAACGGTTTTCCTTTTCCCACGAGTTGACGCCGCTTTTACTGTTTCTTCAAACTGCACATATTTGGATACATGTGTCCTTTTTACATGTTGTTTAATATTATTAAGACTAGACATGTGAGCCTTTAACTTTAACAAACTTTAAACAAGCACAGTTTGCATTTGTAAATAAACTTCTGTTCTCCAAATTTTGATTGGAATACAAAGTAATCACTCAAGTGTGGCTAAGGATTTGATCAAGTTTCACTTTCAGAGCTTTGCGTACTTTGAGTAGAAGTAGTAGTGTTCATGATGTATACTTGTAAATGTTACACAGTCAACTATTTACACCACCAACCAACGCAACTGAAAAAGATAAATAAATGAAGAATGATAAAATATAAATTAAGTCGGTTAAAAACGACGTAAACGCGTTATAATAACTTGTCGTATTCACTCGCACAGAGCAAATAATCAACTGGGGTGCGTTATTTTCTTCGGCTCTGTAGTTTCTCGGCTCTGGATTTTGCTCTTTAGAGCAACAGCGCCGCGCCTCGCCGGTGTGCCCGCGTGGCGCGTAATTCAAACAAAAAATGACAACATGTCAACAAACAACAAATGTACCAACGGACTCAAGTTAACTTGCAAGTTCAATGTAACTGAAGTTAACAAGAGCCTTAACAATTTTTTGAGTTAACTTAAAAGTTAATCAGTTAAGCATTTTGTTAATTAACGATTAACGAGTTAATTCCCACCTATGCCAGTGGGAAGTGAAGTATGCCAGTTGGATATGAGGGATGTGACGTGATGGATAAATATTACTTCAGAGGTAGGGTTGCAAAAAGGTCACTTTTAAAGAGAACATGTTTTCTTTTCTTACAATTGTTTCTTGTTCTCTATCTTTTTTTACATATGTCCGAATTGTTCTCTTTTTTTCTAATTTTATCAGGGCAATGAAATATAAAAAATAATTTTAATCATGTCTTGCATATTTTTATGCAAATGGTACAGAGCTATTATGATTTGATTTGAAGGATTCTTACGAAAGATCAGTTCCACTACTAATCTAACAAAGCAGTATTGCTATCCAAAATATTAATTATTGAACTAATTTGCAAATATATCGAAATGTTAATTAAATAGAGAAAATTAACCTTTCTTAACCGAGTTCTTAACACATTTATTGAAATGTTCTCTACAACGTTTAATGTTTAAATGGTAACACATGTCATGAAAAGTGTAATCGAAAGAGCCCATATCTGCATCATCTGGAATGAAGGTCATGGAATCTGAAATGACATTAATTTTTTAATCTTAATATTTGTTTTTTCATTTAGATAGCCAAAGTTATAGCCTTGGCATTGAATGATGACATTTTAGCTACCTTGTACAAGACATATAAGTCTGAGAGGAGATACAAAAGAGGAACGATTTTAAGTTTGTACATAAAATGTTCTATTTTTTGTTTGTAAAATGTTCTCTTTTTTCGTGACCAAAAGTTGACAACCTTATTTAGAGAGAATACCTTCATTTGTGTTTGTTGTTATTTTACACTATTTTTTGTGCATGTCGATCGAAATTAGTTTAAAATATTTCACCGTAAGGTTAGGTTCATGCTACTTCCATGTGATACATTATTTTACATTAGCCTGAACCATCGTTTCCCAATTGGAGGTTCGCGACCCCCTTGGGGTTCGTGGGGTATACAAAAAAGGTGTTTGCTATCGCATTATACAGTAGAGTCTCACTAATCCGGCACTGCAATAGTCCGGCACGTCCAACAATCTGGCACCCTCCGCCCGCGCCTCCATACTCCCTCCCTTCAAACTTATCACTATAGCCCGTATTTTCGCTGTCCGTACATTCAGGTCTACTTTCCACTGCTGTTTTCAATTAAAAAAGTGTAGCAAAAATGTCAAGTAAACGGCAACATAATACTCTAGCTTTGAAAGATAAAATGAATATTTTAAAGTAGTTGGATAGTGGAGAAAACATGTGCAAATGTGCAAAAGAGTATGGAGTTGAACGTGCTACTATTCACGACATTAAGAAAAAAAAAATAGTTGATCATGTGAAGACAATGGAATCCGGACCAGGAAAACGTGAAACATTAAGAGTTGGTGATTGTTGGTGAAGATGGAAAACGCTCTTTACATGTGGTTCTTTTATCAAAAAATTAAATGGACTTTTATCAAAAAATTATCAAAAAGATGATTTTCCTGCCAGTGTTGGGTGGTTGGATAAATTTAAAAAGTGATTTGGTACCGTTTGTTAACCGTATCAAGTGAAAAACTGTCAAGAAACAAATCCGCAGTGCAGCCATTTATCCAGCGTTTTAGAGACAAAGTAGAGCAACTGCGCAAATCTACAATGCAGACGAGAGTGGTCTGTTCTGGAAACTGTTGCCCAATAAAACATTTCTATCCTCTAAAGAAGCCAACGCACTAGGCCTTAAAGATAAAATCAGAATCACCTTTATGCCATGTTCAAATGCTACTGGAACACACACACACACACATTGGATTTATTGGTGATTGGTGAAGCTAAAAATCCCAGAGCTTTCAAGGATATTTGTCTCCCAGACTGCTACAAGAACCAGTTCTATAGTTGGGTCTAGAGAGAAGTATTTAGTAAATGCTTCATAAAGACTTTGATCCAGAAGTGAAGAAGTTTATGAAAAGATCTGACTTGTCTGAAAAAGCTTTACTCGTACTTGACAATGCTCCAAGCCACTCAAATGAATAAGATCTTAGATCAAGTGATGGGAAGATCCAAACCGTATTCCTACCACCAAACTGCACATCTTTACTGCAGCCGATGGAACAAAATGTTTTCCAAAAAGTAAGGTCCTTGTATAAAAATAAGTTGCTCCTTCATATTATTTCTCACGGTGGTGACATAAAGAAGTGTCTCTAAAAAATTAACTTGAAAAATGTTGTATTCTCCCTTACTGATGCATGGAGCTCGGTGTCACCTCACTTAATCCAATCATCGTGGAAAAAAGCTAGGTTGCAAAGTTTATTTAGGATTCTAGACAAGCGAAGAAGATTTAAACTCTTGGTTTGAAGGAACCGAATAAACAGAGCAAATTATGACAGATGTAGAAATATGTGAAGAAGTACACGAAGAAAAAAGCCTTGTAGAAATATTAGAGCTTCCGACTACTACAATTGCTAAAATAATACCAGAGACAGCATTTAATTGTTTTACCTATCACACAATCCATCCTGCAAACACGGTACCAGTGGCAGCGCGATCTTAATCAAAGATAGTCTAAAACATCACGAAGAAGAGAAATATGCAACTTGTGATATTTAAGCAACAACAATAACATTACTGACAACAGAACACACCCACTGTGAGCGCAATCTACTGTCCCCCGCGATATAACATATACGCGGATAAATACACTGAATTCTTCGAGAAGCTAAACAGTAGATTCATCATTGGCTGCGACTACAATGCGAAGCACACGCACTGGGGATCACGACTAATCACACCAAAAGGTCTTCAACTGTACCAGGCTGCTAAGGACTACGGATGCGAGTTTGCCTCCACTGGCAAACAAACCTACGTAATGGCCAACGGACTATAATAAAACACCAGACCTGATTACATTACATTAAGCAAATTACACCAGCAAATTACATTAAGGTTGACGAAGGCTTTTATCTCAACTCAGACCACTCTCCAATCGTGCTAACAATCAGTAACATCATTATAGCTATTAATCAGAACCGTGTGCTTGTGACCAACCACACCGACTGGGACTACTTCATCCATCTTTTGGAAAAAAACATAATCTTGTATGTACCACTCAAAACAAGCGAACAGTTAGAGAATGAAGTGCATCAATTCACTACGGTTATTCAAAGTACGCTTACCATACAGTGAAAACTCAAGGGTCTCAATTTCCCTAAAGAAATAAAAGACCTGATCACCTTAAAACGCAGACTTAGAAGACGTTGGCATCAAACACAAGCACCGCAAGACAAATACCACAGAATATTCTCTGTGGAAGGCAACAAAGTACCTGTAGCAACCGATCACCGAAATACCCCCGATACGCAAATCAAACGGCAAGTGGGCTCGTAACAGCAAAGATAAAGCAAACACTTTTGCAGAGCATTTGGAAAGCATATTTCTTCCCAACCCGCGATCGGATGAACTTCCAATACACCCAACAAACAACTACGAAGGTATAATCCCGCTAGTAACATCCAAAGAGGTAGCCAAAGAGATTCGCACGAATCTAAATCCAAAGAAAGCACTCGGGTTTGACCTAATTACCGGTGCAATCCTCAAAAGAATACAGAGAAAAGCCTTGGTCAAGCTCACTATTATATTCAATGCCGCAATTCGCCTAAAGCATGTACCAACTACGTGGAAGGTATCGGAAATAAATGTGCTACCAAAATCTGGCAAGAATCACACATGATGTGGAGTCGTATCGGCCAATCGCATTAATTCCGATCATGTCCAAACTCTTTGAGAAGCTGATTATGAAACGTCTCAAGCCAATTATAGACAAATATGAGCTGGTGCCTGCCCATCAGTTTGGATTTCGAGCCAACAACTTAACACGTTCATAGAATTAGCATCGACATCGAAAAATCGCTAGAAGATTGCTCTAAATGTTTGCTCTTCAAATGTTTGCTCTATTGTGTTCCTCGACGTCGCACAAGCTTTTGATCGGGTCTGGCATGAAGGCCTACTGCACAAACTCAAATCCATTCTGCCTGACCCATACTACAAACTATTAAAATCATACGTATCCGAAAGAAAATTTCGCAATAAACATGAGGACGCTTTCTCCGATCTTCGGAACATCGGTGCAGTGTCCGTCAGGTAAGCGTATTGGGCCCGATGTTATATCTACTTTATACAAACAATACACCTAATACTGATAACACGATAACTGCTACCTTTGCTGATGACACTGCACTGATGGAAACTGGAAAAACAGTAGAGCAATCATTAGAGATCTACAACTAGCAGTAAATAACGTGGCCACCTGGACTCGTAAATGGCGAATCAAATTTAATGAAGCAAAGTCTTCATACATCAACTTTACCAATAAAAAGATTGAAAACAGACCTCTCAATATAAATGGCATATCTATCCAGCCTGCCAACACAGCAAAGTACCTGGGCAGACGCCTGAAAAAAAAATTCCGATTGAAGGAGCACATCAAGAAAAAAACAAGTGGAACTGCAATTGGAATCACGTATATTGGCTACTAGGACATCGCTCCGAACTAACAATGCACAACAAGCTAACCCTATACAAACAGGTGTTGCGCCCAATCTGGACATATGGTATCCAATTATGGGGATTTGCTAAAAAACAAAATATCAATGTAGTCCAACGCTACAAAAACAAAATGCTACGTACCATCGCCAATGCGTCATGGTATGTGCGCAACAGCGACTTACACCGCGAACTCGGTGTAGAAACAGTCGATACCATCATCACACACGTCTCCAGCACCACATCAACGAGGAAGCATCCATGCTCCTAAACGTACATAATGACACCAGACGACTTAAACGAACCAAACCACATGAGCTGTGTAGAATAGACCTGCCAAACAACTGAGGGATCCAGTGGGAGCAACTCGGTATAATATTACATTAATAATTTATTTGTTATAGCAAAAAAAACAGATCGTTAGTTTATAACAACTAGTTTTTGTAAATAAAGTAAAATTTAAAAAAATGTCAACAAACAACCAATGTACCAACGGATTCAAGTTAACTTGGAAGTTCAGTGTAATGGAAGTTAACAAGAGCGTTGACATTTTGTTTGAGTTAACTTAAAAGTTAATCAGCCAAGCATTTTGTTAACTTGGTTAATTAACGATTAACGAGTTATTCGAGCCCATCTATGCTAGTTGGAAGTGAGATATGACAGTTGGATATGAGGGAAGGGAGGTCATGGATAGATATTACTTCAGATGTAGGGTTGCAAAAAGGTCTCTTTTAAAGAGAACATTTCTTTTTCTCTATCTTTTTTTACATATACCCGAATTGTTCTCTTTTTTAAATCTTATCAGAGACAATCAAATATAAAATTATTAGTTTGAAATTTAAATTTAATCATGTATTGCATATGTTTATGGAAATGGTACAGAGCTATTTTGATTTAATTTGAAGGATTCTCTCGAAAGATTGGTACCATTATTTAGCTAACAGAAACAGTATTGCTATCAAAAATATTAATTATTGAACTAATTAGTAAATATATTGGAATGTAAATTAAATAGAGAAAAGTAAACCTTCTTAACCGAGTTAGTTTAACACATTTATTGAAATGTTCTCTACAACTTTTAATGGTAACACATGCCATGAAAAGTGTAATCGAAAGAGCCCATATCTGCATCATCTGGAATGAAGGTCATTTTAGGCACATTATCATGGAATCTCTATGACATTAATTTTTGAATCTTACTATTTGTTTTTTCATTTAGATATTTCCTAGGTATTGTAGGCATATTGTATACTTGGCTAGGCAAGTTATAGCCCAGGCATATTGAATGATAACATTTTAGCTACCTTGTACAAAATATGTAAGTCTGAGCGGAGAAACAAAAGAGGAACGATTTTAAGTTTGTACTTAAAATGTTGTATTTTTTGTTTATACATTTTTTTTTTCGTGACCAACAGTTGAGAACCCTATTCAGAAAGAATTCTTTGTTTGGTTATCCTTTTAGATGTATTTTACACTACGTTATGTGTACGTCGATCGAAATTAGTTTAATATATTTCACCGTAAGGTTTATGTTACTTATTATTTTATTATTTTTATTTTTTTTATTTACCAGGATAAAACAAACATATACATAGATGTGCACCTATAAAGATGATATAAATCATCTGTGCATAGGCCTGGTTAATATAATTTTCAAAATGTCGTATTGCTTATAATTATCCACCTGTCATCCCAGCAAAACGGTCAGGAAAAGAAAAAAAAAACAAAATAGCAAAAGAAAACGTAAAAATATAACCCTATCAGCAGTTAAAGATAATACATTTTTGTTTACTCTCAACTTTCTTTTACTCTAAAGAAAATATTAAAAGAAAACGTAAAAGTATAACCCTATCAGCAGTTATAGATAATAAATATTTTGTTTACTCTCAACTTTCTTTTACTCTTAACAAAATAGTAAAAGAAGACGTAAAAATATAACCCTATCTGCAGTTAAAGATAATAATTTTTTGTTTACTCTCAACTACGTACTAGCCAGTTTAGGAAGGTTCTTCCTTATTAATTATTTATCAACATGTAAAGATTTAAGATTGTCACGGAGTATGTTAAAGGTTTTTATTGCTACAATACAGGAGTTTTTAAATGCAATTCTTTTATTGATTTTCGGTATAATTATCGCTCTGGCTCTAGTTTTACCTTGGTAATTATTAAACGACTTTTTACAATTATCATAGTGATAACATAGGGACACAATTATGAAAGTTTCCTTAGTACTCAAGATGTAATTATTCCTTTGTTCAGTTACTACATCTATTAGTTTATTTTGTGTACTAGTTAATTTTTTGATAACATTTTTATAGCATCCTCCCCACGCAATTATACCATAATTAACTACACTCTCGAATAGTGTATGGTAGATTATTTTAAGTGAATTTTTGTTCTGAAATCTGCGTTAGTTTATGAAAGATAAATAGGAAAAATTTAGTCTTTTACATGCTGGTCCCATCTCAAATTACAGTTAAACTTTATGCCTAGGTATTTACAACTGCTAACTCTTTTTATTTTTTGATTGTAAATCGATAGCTCAAAATTTACTGGAATACTATTGCTATAAGAACCAAAAGTTATGAATGTAGTTTTATCTAAATTTATTGATAGATAGTTATCAAAAAACCCTTTCCCTATTTTATCTAACATAAGTAACTATTAATTTTATGTTGAACATTTCACAACACACTTTACAACTGTATCATCTGCATAAGCAGCTATCGAGTTTGCGGGTAGGATTTTAAAAATAATATTTAAGTATAGAATGAACAGTAGCGAACCTAGGATTGTTCCCTGCGGAACATCAATTTCTACCTTTCTTTTCCTACTCTTTACTTTATTAATTCTTACGTCCTGAAGCTTCTTTGTCAAATAGTTTTCAAATAGATCAAAAGCAACACCTCTAATGTCGTACTTATACAATTTATCCTTTAATCTTTTATGGTCTACCGTGTCAAAGGCCTTAGCCAAGTCTTTGAAAGCAACCACCGTAGGGTTGTTGTTATCCATATTTGAATATATAAACTCGGATATAGATGCAAGAGTATCCTTTGTGCCCTTGTTTTTGAGAAAACCAAATTGTTCCTCAGCAATGATTTTATATTCAGTGATAAAATTATAAAGCCTTTTGTGAATGATTTTTTCAAAAACTTTCGCGATGTTAGATATAAGGGAAATAGGACAATAGTTAGTTGCATGATGTCTATCACCCGCTTTAAAAGTGGGAATAATTTCCGCACATTTTAATGTATTTGGCCAAATACCCCTCAACATACAGTTATTGAATATATACTCAAACGGTTTACTAATCTAATGATTAATAACTTTAATTACTTTAGAATTTATGCCATCTGCCCCTCCTGCTTTGTTTTTTAGGTTTGTTATAATTTCTTCTATTTCACTACAATCCGTTGGATTTAAGAAAAATCCAACGGAATTTGAATACGGAAGTATTCTAACTAAATACTTCCATTTGATACATTATTTTACATTAGCCTAAACTAATTCACCATAAGGTTTTAGCACTTCTATGGATACATTATATGTAAAAAGCTGAATTTCACACTAAGCATGTGATTCGAAATTAGCCTAAAATATTTTACCATAAAGTTTTAGCACTTACATGTGATACATTATTTCTAATAGGGTAGATATTATTACATATATATTTGCAATTACATATTTTTTTTCCCGATAAATCTACAAATTATTAAACGATGTTTGATAATAACATTAATATTTGGACAATCCCACTTATATATACTAAATTTTGGGTCCGTCTCTATACTTGGATAAAAAAATTGGATTCGTCTTATTCAGTACCTACTCTGCAATAAGTGAAAGTGTATATGACTGTAATAATATCTTTTTCACTTTTGCTTCTATAATGAAGTCATTAAAGCACTCATATGGGTTCGTTAATGGCCGAGTGCGATACAATTTTCTCAATATGTATCGGCGATTTATTTATTGAGAAATGGCATAAAAGGACGCAAAATAGAAAAAACACTATAAAAAAAAAACTCGTTCATAAGGCGTTTTGGCCTTGACCATTAGAAAATAATGTAACCATGGACGCGTGCTGTAAAATCGCGATTATTGAACTCGTTCTTTAATATACCATTAAATGTGAAGTTTCGAAAATACTTTACAATATATATATATATATATATATATATATATATATATATATATATATATATATATATATATATATAATTATTATTATCGATAATTCCCCTTTAAGGAGAGCGCTAAAACACAATCAATTAACATGTAATTTTTTAAGTCTTTTCAAGTCTTCTTCTTTCTGCCCAGAAACCTCTCATATATCCACTGTGTTTCTTCTTCATCTCTTCTGTCCACTTCTTTCCTGTTTTCTTCTCTTTGGGAGTTTGTTCAAACTTCTGTTTTCTGATTTTTTCTCTGTATTTTTTCCTGTCGGTCATGTCTTCTGTGGAGATGTTGAGTATCTTGAGGTCTTCCAAGGTTTCCTTTACCCAGTTGGTTTTCACTGTATTTGTCATCACTATGTTAAAAATTTTCTTAGTCAGTCCGTTTTCATTCATCCTATATATGTGTCCATAGAATTTTGCCCTTCTTTTCCTGATGTTGTTTGTAACCGTCTCTGTCTGTTCGTACAGTTCTTTTGTTGGTCTCTTTATCCAGATCCCCTCTTTCTGAACCGGCCCATAGATCTTTCTTAGTATTTTCCTCTCTTGTTTTTCTATATCCTTGATTTTCGTTCGTCCCTTGATTACCGTTGTTTCTGAGGCATACAAGGCCTCTGGTAGAACTACTGTTTTATAGTGTCTTAATTTAGCATTGATAGAGATACTCCTTTTGTTGTAGTGGTTCCATGTCAGTCTGTATGCTTGTTGTAGTTTTTTTACCCTTTCTTCATTGGATTTTGTGTTCAGTCCTGTTTTCTGTATAATCTCTCCCAGGTATTTGAAACTGTCTACTTGTGTTGTCTTTCCATACTTAGTTATAAGTGGGTGTCTGTCTGTGGATTTTGTGTCCATGTACTGTGTTTTTTCGTAGGAGATTTGTAGCCCTGCTTTGGAGGAGATTTCGTGGAGTGTCTCTAGAGCTACTTTGGCTTCTTTTCTACTATTTGTTATGATGGATATATCATCAGCGAATGCCAAACATTTTATGTTTACGATTCTATCCTTGTGTCTCCCCATCTTTATCCCACTGACTCCTTTTTCCCATGTCCTGATTATCTTCTCTAAAACTGAATTAAATAGAATGGGTGAGAGGCCATCTCCCTGTCTCACTCCTGTCTTAATTTCAAATAGTTCTGAGGCCTCTTCCATGAACTTCAATTTTAATGTGGGATTTGTTAGTTTCCTGGATTAGATTTCTTCATCCACCTTCATATAATATATATATATATATATATATATATATATATATATATATATATATATATATATATATATATTCTGATATTTCTTATGAAGTTTATTTTATTCCTTTATATTAATTAATAATTCATTCTTAATAGGAGTAAATAGTACAGTTATTGGTCAGTCGAGAATGATTTGCCATATTTTGTATATCAGCATACCTGTTGCAGAGTGAAAGTAGGAGCGGAAGTTTCAGAAAGTTTTGAGGTTAGAATGGGGCTAAGGCAGGGTTGTCCGTTGAGTCCAATATTATTTAACCTGTACACGGCTGATTTAGAGAGTGTACTGAGCAAAGGTCAAGCTGGAGGGGTAGTAATTGGTAATAGGAAAGTTTGGAGTTTGGCTTACGCGGACGACGTTGTGATCTTAGCTAGTACGAAAGGAGAAATGTCAGAGATGATCGATCGGGTGAAAAGATTTTTTGAAAAGAGGAGACTGGTAGTAAATGTGAAAAAGACTAAATGGTAAGCGGGTAATAGGAGTGAATCGTTTAAGTGGGGAAGCAGCATAATTGAGCAAGTTAGCAGCTTCAAATACCTTGGGTTTATGTTTGGGCAGGATGGGTCCGCTAAAGACCATGTAAAATATATTTGTAAAAAGGCGTGGGTGGCTGCAAACGGGCTATGGAATGTATGGAAGGAGTGCTTGAACAATAACTTTGCAGCGAAAATGGTAGTGTGGAAGGCATGTGTGAGAAGTATTCTTTTGTATGGAGCGGAAGTGTGGGGAGTGAGAGAGGAGGAGAGAATTGAGAGAGTGCAGCTGCAGTTTCTAAAAATGGCCCTCAAACTAGACAGGTCCACGCCGACATACATTGTGCTGCAAGAAACAAATATGGTGAAAGTGTTTTCGCAAGCAGCTAGGAGGGTCGTCAAGTTTGAAAGGAAAGTGTATGGAATGGGCAATGAACGAATTGTAAAAGAAGTACTGAGAGTTGTAAGAATGGAAGGTTTGGGTATTCATAAGGTGACTAAATGGGGGAGTGAAAGAAAGAAGTTGTATGAAAGCTGCGGGTGGGCATACGGGGAAATTGCGAGAATGTTTGTGAGTGGAAGGAAGGTGGAAGAACTGGTATATGAAAGGTTAACCGAGGTGGAGCTGCAGAGTCGTCAGAGGATGATCGAGGGGAGTAATTTTCTACCTGAATATGGGAGCGTGCAAGTGTTCCAAAGGCTCCCGTTGTACCTTACAAGAGATAGACTTCCTCAAGCATTGATAGCACGGCACAGATGCGGGTCAGAGGAAAAGGGCAGGAGATCCTGGATGGGCTCCCGTTTTAAACGATGTGAGATATGTGGGGAAGCTAGTGACGTGTGGGCGCATTGGGCTCAAAGCTGTGCAGGATGTCAGTGGAGCAGAGAGGAGAGTGTGGTAGTAGAAGACTGGGGCTCGTGTATGAGGGAGGACGGAGCGGGATGGCCCTTGATGAAAAGAGTGGTGGAGTTAAAAAAGAATAAAACTTTAGTTCTTTTACCATCTGGTGACGCGTGATTTTATTATTATTATTATTTGAGAGGAAATGTTGTTTTTGAGAGGATTATTTTTTTTTCTTTTTCTTTTTGTTTGTTTTCTTCTAGTTATTTATTATTTTTTATTCTGTCTTAGGTTGGAGCGTGTGTGTAATTATTTGGTTAACATAGATGGTAGCACTGTTATATGTAAAACTGTAGTTGTTTATGCCAATAAAAGGAATCTAATCTAATCTATATATATATATATATATATATATATATATATATATATATATATATATATATATATATATATATATATATATATATATATATATATATATATTATGTATCCGGCGAGAGAATGCAGCTGTACTGCGCCGAGGTATGAGCACTACGCGCAGAGTTAAGAAATATGCGTCAGTTTTTCAAATACGGACAACTAAATACCGCGCACATCGAAATTTATGTGCAGAACAATGGTAAACTCGTCGAGACGGGATACATTCTCTCGCCGGACAGAGTAGTAGGGTCTTTTTTTGCAGATTTCTGTCTAAAACGCCGGAAATTTGCAAGAATCTCGGTCTTGTCATTAAATTAATTAAACAAACACAGGAAACTTTAAATAATAAAAAAGTTATGGGTTGTATCCAGTACAGAAAAGCAAATAGAATTTTCTTCGGTTAATGAACAATTATGTCACCAAAAGATTGTCTTATAGTTTTCAAAATATGGCAAATCATTCTCGACTGACCAATAACTGTACTATTTACTCCTATTAAGAATGAATTATTAATTAATATAAAGGAATAAAATAAACTTCATAAGAAATATCAGAATATATATATATATATATATATATATATATATATATATATATATATATATATATATATATATATATATATATATATATATATATATATATATTCTGATATTTCTTATGAAGTTTATTTTATTCCTTTATATTAATTAATAATTCATTCTTAATAGGAGTAAATAGTACAGTTATTGGTCAGTCGAGAATGATTTGCCATATTTTGAAAACTATAAGACAATCTTTTGGTGACATAATTGTTCATTAACCGAAGAAAATTCTATTTGCTTTTCTGTACTGGATACAACCCATAACTTTTTTATTATTTAAAGTTTCCTGTGTTTGTTTAATTAATTTAATGACAAGACCGAGATTCTTGCAAATTTCCGGCGTTTTAGACAGAAATCTGCAAAAAAAGACCCTACTACTCTGTCCGGCGAGAGAATGTATCCCGTCTCGACGAGTTTACCATTGTTCTGCACATAAATTTCGAGTGCGCGGTATTTAGTTGTCCGTATTTGAAAAACTGACGCATATTTCTTAACTCTGCGCGTAGTGCTCATACCTCGGCGCAGTACAGCTGCATTCTCTCGCCGGATACATAATATATATATATATATATATATATATATATATATATATATATATATATATATATATATATATATATATATATAGATTAGATTAGATTCCTTTTATTGGCATAAACAACTACAGTTTTACATATAACAGTGCTACCATCTATGTTAACCAAATAATTACACACACGCTCCAACCTAAGACAGAATAAAAAATAATAAATAACTAGAAGAAAACAAACAAAAAGAAAAAGAAAAAAAAATAATCCTCTCAAAAACAACATTTCCTCTCAAATAATAATAATAATAAAATCACGCGTCACCAGATGGTAAAAGAACTAAAGTTTTATTCTTTTTTAACTCCACCACTCTTTTCATCAAGGGCCATCCCGCTCCGTCCTCCCTCATACACGAGCCCCAGTCTTCTACTACCACACTCTCCTCTCTGCTCCACTGACATCCTGCACAGCTTTGAGCCCAATGCGCCCACACGTCACTAGCTTCCCCACATATCTCACATCGTTTAAAACGGGAGCCCATCCAGGATCTCCTGCCCTTTTCCTCTGACCCGCATCTGTGCCGTGCTATCAATGCTTGAGGAAGTCTATCTCTTGTAAGGTACAACGGGAGCCTTTGGAACACTTGCACGCTCCCATATTCAGGTAGAAAATTACTCCCCTCGATCATCCTCTGACGACTCTGCAGCTCCACCTCGGTTAACCTTTCATATACCAGTTCTTCCACCTTCCTTCCACTCACAAACATTCTCGCAATTTCCCCGTATGCCCACCCGCAGCTTTCATACAACTTCTTTCTTTCACTCCCCCATTTAGTCACCTTATGAATACCCAAACCTTCCATTCTTACAACTCTCAGTACTTCTTTTACAATTCGTTCATTGCCCATTCCATACACTTTCCTTTCAAACTTGACGACCCTCCTAGCTGCTTGCGAAAACACTTTCACCATATTTGTTTCTTGCAGCACAATGTATGTCGGCGTGGACCTGTCTAGTTTGAGGGCCATTTTTAGAAACTGCAGCTGCACTCTCTCAATTCTCTCCTCCTCTCTCACTCCCCACACTTCCGCTCCATACAAAAGAATACTTCTCACACATGCCTTCCACACTACCATTTTCGCTGCAAAGTTATTGTTCAAGCACTCCTTCCATACATTCCATAGCCCGTTTGCAGCCACCCACGCCTTTTTACAAATATATTTTACATGGTCTTTAGCGGACCCATCCTGCCCAAACATAAACCCAAGGTATTTGAAGCTGCTAACTTGCTCAATTATGCTGCTTCCCCACTTAAACGATTCACTCCTATTACCCGCTTACCATTTAGTCTTTTTCACATTTACTACCAGTCTCCTCTTTTCAAAAAATCTTTTCACCCGATCGATCATCTCTGACATTTCTCCTTTCGTACTAGCTAAGATCACAACGTCGTCCGCGTAAGCCAAACTCCAAACTTTCCTATTACCAATTACTACCCCTCCAGCTTGACCTTTGCTCAGTACACTCTCTAAATCAGCCGTGTACAGGTTAAATAATATTGGACTCAACGGACAACCCTGCCTTAGCCCCATTCTAACCTCAAAACTTTCTGAAACTTCCGCTCCTACTTTCACTCTGCAACAGGTATGCTGATATAAATCCCTGATTCTCTCGATTAACTGCCGCGCTATACCTTTAATTCTCAGACATTCCCACATTCTCTCCCTCCCCACGGTGTCGTAAGCTGCCTTCAAATCTATAAACAGAGCGTAAAGCTTCCCTTGTTTCTTAACCAATTCCTTCTCCACAATATATTTCAACGTCACCAAGTGCTCCACCGTACTATAATGTTTTCTAAATCCAGCTTGCACATCTGGGATTAGGCCTTTATCTTCCTCCTCACATAAAAGCTTTTGCTCCAACAGCTTTGCATAGATTTTATAAGACGAGTCCATAACCGTTATTCCTCGGTAGTTAGCTAAGTCTTCCCTATCTCCACTTTTATATATTGGTACAATTAAGCCTTCCTTCCAGCTCTCCGGCACCCTTTTACAACCTCTGTACATCTTGTTTAGCTCTTTGAAAAGCTCTTGCTGGATGAGTATCGGCGCATGCTTCCACGCTTCATTCGGGATACTGTCCAAGCCCACTGCTTTTTTTTTCGGAAGCCTATCCACAACACTTGTAAATTCTTCCCACGTAAATTCATCAATGCCAATTACTGCCCCATTAACCCCTCCTGTATCGTCGCCGAACTGTTCGGGCACACCACTGGTTAGCAGCTCTTTAAAGTAGGTTCTCCACTGGTCCAGCGGCTTGTCACAACACCCTTGTTTTCGTCTATAAGCTGACACCATTTTCCAAATATCCGCTTCATTGTGGATCTCCTTTAACTTCTCGAACTGCGCGGCTTCCCTCTCCTTCTTCTTTTGGAGTTCCAGCTCCTTCAGCTGCTTACGGCACCTATTGTATTCCTCCATCGAGTCCTGGCCCTCCTTCCACCTTTTGAACTTCTTTCTCACAGACCTCTTAAGTTCCTTGACTTCATCGTCAACCATATATGTTTCTTTAGCCCCTCCACATTTGATCTTGACCCGAACCATGGCTTCTCGAACCACTTCCATTAAATGCTGCAAACTACCGACTCCCGGGGGTATTCTTTCCAGATTGCTTTGGAACTTAACAATGGCTTTATCGTTCCAAACCGAGACTACTTTAGCATAACTATTCTCTCTTGGCACTGTCCTGATTTTACCTTCCCACGTTATTTCCAATGGAAAATGATCAGACTCATCTCTCTCGCCTATTTGCATGTTCATTATGCGCATTCCTGCTACCTCATTGACTACTACATAATCAATTACCGATGCCCCTCTCCCACCAGCATAAGTGAATTCCCCGCTCCAGTCTCCTTCGACACATCCGTTAATTACATTCCATTCCTTATCTTCCACCCATTCCAACCATTTTCTGCCTTCTTTGGTAACTAACTTATCCCTCGATCTTCTCGCTATCTTCGAACCCTCCGCACTTATATTTCCTGTTTGGAGTTCACCTATCCTTACGTTCCAATCTCCTGCCAAGACAATTCTTTCTCCTGACACGTCGCTAGCTCTTCTGTTAATTTCTTTCATAAACAGCTCCAAATTTTGGTTGTTATAGATTATGAACAATCTTAACACCTCCCCATTGATTTCCACGGCCCTCTCTTGAATACCTTCAAATTCCTCCTGATAGTTCTCTCTTGACTCGACAATATTTACTTGCACCCCTGTTATTATTCCTCCCCTCGCTCTACCTTTGACCTGTTCCTTCAGGGCACCTTGACACTCCCATCTAAATCCCCTAGGTAACTTAGATTTAACATCCGGCCAGTCTTTCTCTTCCACCCACGTTTCCACCAAACCTATTATGTGAAAACTTTTCAAATAGTCACATAAGTCCGACTTCCTCGCCCCTCCGACTTTTTTTTTAAGACCAGCTATATTCCATACCAATATTTTAATTTGTTCTAGAGCCTCCCCCAAACCCCCACTCCGCCCCCTACCGCCACCGCCCCCACTCACTGAAAAACCTTTTTCTCCAAAGATAATGTCACTTCATTTAAAATGAACCATTCATTATCTATCTTCAACCTCTGATGCGCTAGTTTCACTTCTTTCCCTTCCAACTTTGCCACTCTTGCCCTCTTTCTAAGTTCCTGTTGAATTTTCCTCTGCCTCACGGTTAAGTCGTCATCTATATAAATATTACTGCCGGCTAATTTATTTTTATTTCTCATCACATCCATTTTCTCTTCCCATTTACTTAGTTTAACTACTATGGGTGAAACGCCATTTCCGCTTGCTTTTCCCACTTTATACATCTCCAGGATTGCGGGTTCCAACATGAGTGTATTCGAAAATACCTTCTTCACTTCCACTTTCCAATTCTCCGCCTCTCTAATACCATTTATAACTATGTTACATTTCCTATTCTGCTTGTCCTTTTCTTCTTCTAACTTGAAAAGGTCATCCAATTTTCTTCCTATCAGTTCGTTTTTTTTTTCCTAGTTCTATTTCTAACACCTCATTTTTAACCTTAACTGCTTTAAGCTCCTTTTCCAGGTTGGCCACTCTTTCCCTGGTCTCATTGTTGTCCGCACTAATAGATTTCAGCTGCTCCATCAGCCCTGCTTTCCACACTTTGTCCTCCTCCTTCTCCATAGTCATTTTTCTTATTAGACTCACTATCTGATCTTTCACCTCAACCATCTCCTTTAACAATATTTCCATCGATATAGGGTCTAATTCTCCGGCTGGACTTTCCTTCTCCTTCCTCTTCTTTTTATGAGAAGCTTCTGGAGTTCGATCTAACCGCCTACTTCTTCTAAACGGCGCGAATTCCTCTCTCTCGCTCTCCGAGATGCTGCCTCTTTCCCCGCTGCCGGCCATCGCGCGCTTCGCAGAATCCTCCGCGCGCACTGCCGCTAACTCTTCACTGTTCTGCACTCCTAATACCCGCGCTGGCTTAATAATTTGATACACAGGGCCCCCTTATTTGTTTACTCAATCGCTTGCAATGATAATGCCTTTATAGGCTCTAGGCCTCCGCTAGAAATTCGACGCTAGCGACCAAACACCGGGAAACACTGTAACTAACTTGGTATAACACGACTGTCGCACTTCACTTCATCGCTTCCACCCATATATATATATATATATATATATATATATATATATATATATATATATATATATATATATATATATATATATATATATATATATATATATATATATATATATATATATATATATATATATATATATATATATACATATATATATATATATATATATATATATATATATATATATATATATATATATATATATATATATATATATATATATATATATATATATATATATATATATATATATATATATATAGATATTTTCATGATTAAAACATGGTTTTTGTACGGATTTTTAACATTTGTAAATCAATACTGGTTTAAATTATAGGCAAAAAAAATTTTAATAAAAGAAATTACTGATTGTGAAAAATTTGACAGGTCAATAAATATCACACGATAAATGGTCAAAATAGTGATTGTAATAGTCTTGTCTGTCTAGTCTTGTCTGTCTAGTCTAGTTCGGATTTAGAGAAGGTAGATCTACATTAAATGCTGTAAAATACGTCATAAATATAGCCGAAAAGGCAAAAGAAGGTACAAAACGGACCAGGAAAATATATGCGCTTATAACGCTAAGCATCGGGAATGCCTTTAACTCGGCGGCCTGACAGCACATCATAGTTGAATTAAAGGAAAGAAATATACCGTCCTATCTACTAAGAATGATACGTAGCTACCTCTATGACCGTCGCATCGTCCTCCGTACTGAAAAATAAGTTTAAAGTTGGGACGTCAGTAGTGGTGTTCCACAGGGCTCCGTAATGGAACCAACCCTGTGGAATATACTCTACGATGGTGTCCTCAGACTGAAGCTACCAGAATGAGTTAACATAATAATTGGTTTTGCAGACGACCTGGTATTCACTGTAGTGGGAAAGAATGAAAGAGGTACTATGCTCAGAGTTAACTTGGCCGTTGAACAAATTATTAAATTGATGTCTTCAAAATCCCTCCACCTAGCGCCGGAAAAGTCCGTAGCGGTCCTGTTAACGGGATATAGAAAGATGGCTCCTATGTCTTTCAAAGTGATGGGTGTGGACATTAAACCAAAGGATTCTTTAAAATACCTTGGCACCACAATCGACAAAACACTGTTTTTTTACAGAGCACATCAAAAAAGCAGCAGAAACTGGCGTTAAAACTACTGCGGCACTGGAGAAACGAATGCCGAATGTAGGCGGACCTAGCTGCAGAAAATGTAGGCTCCTAAGCACTGTGGCCCACTCTGCTATGCTCTATGGAGCTCCCATATGGGTATAGGCCCTTAACAAAGCAAGAATAAACGAATTAGCTGTATTTCAGAAGAAAATTGCACTACGATGCTTCAGTGCCTACCGTACAGTATCGCGCCATGCAGTTTTGGTAATTGCAGGTATCCCTCCCATCTAACTACAGCAAAGCATAGAAATGATATGCGTCGGGCAAGAACAAAACATCTAGACATGAGGCCGATACAAAACTCGCTCAGGAGTGACAGGAAGAGTGGAAATAACTCCACCAAAGGTCAGTGGACGAGGATCCTCATCCGGTACATTGACACCTGAACTACTCGACGACACGGGGAAGTATCATACTACTTCACCCAGGTCCTAAAGGGCCACGGTTGTTTCCGAGATTACCTCTACAACATCGGGAGAGCATCCGACGCAGATTGCGTATACTGTAGTTGGCTATTACTATTCTGAGATTTAACTATGTGTCAGTTAGGGACAGTAAGTTTTAACTTATAAATTGTCGATTTATATTTATATCCTAAGAATTTAGACAAGATAAGACTAGCGAGACAAAAATAGACAGACAAGACTCACTAAACCTTCTATTCCACCTTGGGTTTTAGTATGCGCCACCCCGGTAACGCGTATTTTGCATTCATTCGGGGTGGGCAGCCCGGACGGTTAGTGAAAACCGCCCTAGTTGTTGTCTGCCCGACCAGGATTCGAACCCAGGTCTCCCGCATTGAAAGGCGGGTATGTTTTCAACTACACCACCGAGGAGAGACAGACAAGACTAGACAGACAAAAGTAGACAGACAAGTGTAGTCAGACAAGACTAGACACACAAAACTAAACAGACGAGACAAGACTAGACAGATAGGACTTTTTATTTAAAAAGTGGTTCAGGGTAAGCTCTCACCAAATCCCCTATTCCACCTTGGCTTTTAGTATGCGCCACCCCGGTATCGCATATAGTGCATTCATTCAGGGTGCGCAGCCCGGACGGTTAATGAAAACCGCCCTAGTTGTCGCCTCCCCGACCAGGATTCGAACCCGGGTCTCCCGCATTGAAGACAGATAGGACTAGACAGACAAGACTAGACAACAATACTAGGCAGCCAAGACTAGACAGACAAGACTAAATAGGCAAGACTAAACAGACAAGACTAGACATGCAAAAGTTTTTTAAATATTTGTTTATGGAATGAGCTGTAATCATTTCTACCACTTAATTGAAGGCAGTGTCGTCAAATTATGAGCCCCAGCACAGTAGTGTACCGTGAGGGTTGCAGGTGTGCTTGCCGTGTAAGATTTTATAATATATGTCAAAATTTGAGCATAGAACGTTGCTGGATCAGAAAATTCCATTTATAAACTTGTGATTCCATTTATAAACTTCTATAATATGATGTATGTTCATTTGTCAGCCCACATTTCTTGTAAAATCTAATTATTTCGCGAAACATTAATGATAAGAATGTGAATATATGAATATATAAATGGATGATATAAATATGATGATTGTGTTAAAAAAAATCATTAGCCAGTTTTTCTTTTGCTGTGCAACTCGAAACGTCGTATGTAGAGCTACATTCAGGCTCCGTAACGTATGTGTTATAAAAAATATCACATGTGAAAATTGTATATTCCATCATTTGTTTCCTCCTGATGGGCTCCTAAATACGATGAATAACTTTATTAAAGTTCTGCAATCTAAATCTATACATTGCATATTTTTCCCTATGTGAAACTATGAATTCTGAATCTAGCAATAAGAGTTTACTGCTTCATACACAACTGTGAAGGATCTTGCAAGGAAATGTTCTTCCATGCGTCTGTCTGCTAAGGATGCTGAGGTTGGAAATTATTTTACGATTTGTCTCTGCAAACAGTACAATATTTCTTCAATTCTGCAACTTTCCGAATTTGATTTTATTAACCAAAATAACTAGTTGATATTGTCGAACGTTTGAAGACTTCCAAGTCAGCTCTTTGTATCATTTTCCATCTGTTTGTCATTACTTGATTATCAAATTTCCATGTGGGCCATCTATCTATTCGCAAAATACGACAGTACAGTGGAAAATTTATTCGATTTCGAAAACGATCTTGTGCTTCATTCTCCGTGCAAGAGTTGTTAGAATTTTGAATTTTAATTTGAAATATACTCAATTAGCTACTACGTACATTCATTAAACATCTCTATTGCCCTTAGGATCATCGTATCTTTTCGAGAAAAACGCGAATGATTACAGATAGTAGATGGGGACTTCCTTGTTTATTTATATATTTTAGAGCCGTGTTTTGACCTGATTTTTGATCAACTCATTATCTATTTAAATTTGTACTAGTATATTTAATTTTGTTGGGATTTTTTGTTTGGTGAGCTGTGCAACAAATTTTCCTTACCCTTGTGCCTTGAGGTAAAAAGAATGGCACACGCTAGAAGTGTGTTATTAAGACTTATACTTAGACGCGTATAAATAAGACTATATGTCAAATATTTCACCACCGTTATCACAAGGCCTAATTCAGCACTCTGTTAAGACACAACAACATACATGCGCTGTTGCGACTCAATTTCGCTCATGTGCTTAAGATGCAAGATAAGCTTCCTTATAAGATGTGCCAACCCTTCAGCGTATAAATTATAAATATACGATAAATAAATAACGCCACATTTTGAAAATAAAACTATTATCCTTGCTAATGATAACTACGAGAGTTGTCCGACAAATAGTCTTGCGGTGTGCGGTAACCCTTTAGATAACTAGTTGCATACAATTCTTTATCTACTCATACACCAAAATGAACTTATTAATAAATACATTATTGTACATGAAGGATACCATTATTACAATCGTGTGTATAAGTATTCAAATCGTGCTTAAAAGTCGAATGTAAGTCAAATGGAGTTTCATTATTAAACGATTTCTGTTTGTTGTTACTATGGCAACAACTTGCGTCACTAAATAAAAAACATAGACGTTGTGGAAATAAATTTTCTGACATATATTAAAATTGAATTAATTTTTCTTATTTTGAACCAAGAAGTCTAGGCCTCTCAGTCTGGATTTATCTGGCTGTAATATAACTTGATCTAACCATAACCTAATCTAGATTAAATCTAGGTTAACCTACAAACTTAAAACAAACGCAACACAGCCTAAAGATATAAATATATTCTGCCTTTCCGGAGCTCTATAACAATTATTGAGTCTTTTTAGGACTACCCAAACAAATCTCACACGAAATTTGTAAGTTATTTTACAGCTTTCAGTCCACCTTCGTCGCACTCAACAAAAACCATAAAAATAACATTGTTTTTAAGATCATGTCTTTCCGATACCTTAAGTGGATAGCCATCTGTGGACGCGTTTCGAGATTTATCTCTCATCAGCACAGTTTTGCTTCCATGAACAATAATTTGTAAACCACTCACTTGAAAACCCATGTTTAGGGTTAAATTATAAAAAATAAATCATTAAGAAAAAAATTATAAACTTCTAACCCTAAACACCACATGGGTTTTCAAGTGAGTGGTTTACAAATTATTGTTCATGGAAGCAAAGCTGTGCTGATGAGAGATAAATCTCGAAACGCGTCCACAGATGGCTATCCACTTAAGGTATCGGAAAGACATGATCTTAAAAACAATGTTATTTTTATGGTTTTTGTTGAGTGCGACTAAGGTGGACTGAAAGCTGTAAAATAACTTACAAATTTCATGTGAGATTTGTTTGGGTAGTCCTAAAAAGACTCAATAATTGTTATAGAGCTCCGGAATAGCTGAATATATTTATATATTCAGGCTGTTCCGTTTTTTTAAGTTTGTATGATTATCTATAACGTAGGATGGTTTCACCAATTCTATATTATTAGGTTAACTTACATTACATCGACAACGACCAAATAGAGTTCCCGTCAGTGTGCGTTTTTTATTAGTATATTATTTTAGTAGTATTAGCATTTTTTTTCACGGAGGCGCTGAACGTTCTAATCTTATTGTGTCAGTGATTTGAAGTATGTTGTTTGTCAAAATTACAATTTTTACAATATCATCGGTAAGAAACAATTATTTCTTTGTAGATTCAATAGTATTTTAACATGCTTCGTAGATAAAATAATGTAAGACACACGTGTATGAAAGGCTTTTGTGCACTCATAGCGATTAAACTAGTAGCCTTCGATTCGTGCATTACACTTCGAAACTTATGCACAAAGGCCCTTCTTCACACACTTGTATAAAAAACTACTATTATTTAAAGCATTTAATGTCATTTCAGTAGTTAAATACTATATTGTTATAACAGTTTATTGCTTTATAAAAGGTATGTTCTAAAAGAGGTTTCCCATCTAGTACAACAACATAGGGAATTAAGGAAATATTGAAGTTTTATATTATGTATTTGAATTTATTTTTTTTAATTTAAATATCGAAACACAGTCAGTTTATCAAATTCTTTTCAAAATTTGTTAAACGTCAAATTACAATTCTATACAAAATTCCACCCTTCCCATGTGATGACTTTGTAGTGTTTTTTCAATAGTGGACGACGCATGCATTTTCTAACAAAACGAAAACTAAGTTGAGTTATTTTTTACAAAAAAATGCAACACCAAGAAGGGGTAGTAATTTGTAGACCAAACTTCGCAGAAATGTTTTGCTAGCAAACGCTGAAACGCGTCTGCAGATGGCTATTCACTTTAAGTTCTTAAAAACAAAGTTATATTTCTGTTTATTTTTAAGTGCCACGAAAGTGAACTCAAATCTAGTAAATAACTGACAAATTTCACATGAGATTTGTTTTGGTAGTCCTTAAAAGACTCAATAATATTAGAGAGCTTCGGAAAGGTTGAATATATTTATATATTCAGGCTGTGTTTCGTCTTTAAGTTTATATGATTATCTATAATGTAGTATTTTCATTTATTTACTTAATCTATAAAAATGTTTTATCAAATTCAAATATATAATTTTTTCAGTATGTTTGTTTTTATTTGTTTATACAAACTTTATGCTGCACTTATCGAAACTGTATATTTATCTCTCATTAAATATTTATTATTAAGTTAATGTTGAAAGAATGTTTATTTTACTTATTGTTATTGTTAGAGTATCTATTTTTCTAATTAAGTTCGAGTTTGTCACTACTCACTGTACTACAGAACTTCTCCGTAATTTCGATTGATTTGGAAAACTTTGCACTTATCGAGTTTCATAATAAAATTTTTACCTGTAAATTGAATAGGGAAACGGTGTTAGCTTCGAATTATTGAGCCTTTAAACTTATCTAGTTATCGAGTTTTAAATTTATTATTGACTGCTCTATAAAAATCTTCCTAGTGAAATAACATTACTTACTCATCTTATTAATATCAATCCATTCTACATTTTACCTGTAAAGCATTTCTGTCTTAAATAATTTAAAATATGCTTCATAATTCAAGCAGAAAATGACATTTGTAACGTGATCCAACTAATGTGAAATCGTTGCAAGCGAATCTAATTTTATTGCGAACCTTTGAAAAATCGGTTTCCCTTCCAAGAATCCTATAGTTGCTTCTGTATTACCTTGAAACTCTAAATTGCATACATGCGATGGTCCTTTATATTTCTGACTAGACATCTGTTTAAATATTCGTATTACATATAAAAGAAATACTAGTTGTAAGAATATTACAATTTAAAATGAGACCATATAACATCTGTTCGCACTGACAATAATATTATATATACAATGCTATACAATATTATCTAATAACACAGGCATACGATGTAACAACTTATAATAAATTATAATAATAAATAATTTAAAAAACATAATTAATAATAATTTTAACTAATTCCTGTGTAATTCGGTGTACTGATCCTGATAAAAATTACCAATTTCTTTCCTTTCAATATTAATTTTTTATTAATTATCAGCGAGAAGTACTTCTTAACGCACGTTTTTTAATACGAGAAATGCCACTTCTCGTTGTATTTCTACATAACCCAATATCGCGAGGTTACATTAAAAAACACAAATAGATAAATAAAATAAACACAATCAAGACCTCAATATTAAAAAAGTGACATGAAAGTGTCAGATTTTTTTTCATTACAAAATAATAATAATAATAAAAAAAAAACGTTTTAAAAGGACTGTACATTCTATGGTGATACCAGAGACAGAGGAGAGTTCTTATAACGAATCCACACCACCGCACAATCAAAAAACCGTTCAATTTTGTTGATACTTTAATCAAATCTTTACTTTTTCACGAATTTATCACCAAAAGAAAATGAAAAATGATCAACTGATTAACTGATCGTTGATTTCGTCTAGAAAAACTTACTGTTTCATGGGATTCATGGAAATGTTGGTTCTTTGAATCGAGGTTTCAATAAAAAAGAGAATAAATAGAAAATAAAATGATTTATTAAAATTGAAAGTAAAAAAGTTAAAATTATTAACCACCATCAGATGTATCTGATTTCAAAATTGGAGCTGTAATTTCTGCAAATAATTCGATAGCAAACGGAAAAAACGACATGTTTCTTGCGGAGGTTTTTGTAAACTTCAAATTTTATTATCTGATGAAATCAAGATCCTATTAAAAACGTCTTCCATATTTTTTTGACGACTACATTTTCGCAAAATTTTCTCGATTTTTTTTTAACATAATATTTATTTGTAATTTTTTATTTTTTTCAATACAAGCAAGCAATTGTATTGAAAATTCCTGCAGATAAAAATGAAGAAAGAGTATCGAAAAGAGAAAAAATAAACGAATAAAGTTCTGTTATTCACATCTGCCTCCACCATCTTACAAAACTTAAACAAAAATTCATATAAAAGCTAAAATGCTAATTATCGCAAGCTAGTTTCTTGCAATATTTTAGAAAAACCTATTCATAACACTGTCCCGTTAATGGCATAGTCGCCATTAAAGAAGCCGCGTTTCTTTAACTTTTGTTCTACATGAAAGAAATTGAGAAAAAAAAATTCTTCTCAATTTAATGAAAATTTCACAATTTTTTTTTGCAATGTGTTAATAAAATAAAATAAATTTAAAAACACAGTTAAATGCTATTTACCTTTATAAAAAGAATCCATTTTTCTGGGTTAAAAACAATCAATTGTAAGGTATAATATAAATTATTTCAATCAGCACTGTTTGACGAAAACTCGAACATGAAATGACGCGCGAAAATTGCCTCACTTTGAATTTATATCGAGACTCCGGTACACCCACATAAGCCTTTTTGTTACTTACTTATTAACGCCACCACCGCTACATTTTTAAATGCCGCCAATCTATACATACATTTTTTTATGATAAATCAGTCATATATCAATCATCATATATATCATCATAAATATCTTCTCCAGTTTAACCACGCTGTCTGAATTCAGTGGGTAATTTCCAGATCTAGATTGCCATCGTCAGATACAGTGGATCCCAAATACTTGAAACTGTCTCTTGCCTGTAGCTGGCTACCATCCATCTCAATAGTTTCATTTCCAGTTCCTCCAAGGCACAGGTATTCGGTCTTATTCCTACTGATTTTAAGGCCTCTGTCCTCTATGGCTCTTCTCCAGCATTCCAGTTTATATTCAAGCTCTTCCCTGTTTGTTCTGCATAAAATAATATCATCTGCAAATAGCATACACCAAGGAGCTGGTTTTCTTAGGCCTTCAGAGAAGACATCCATTATAAGATCAAAAGTATAGGGGCTTAGTGTAGATCCTTGGTGAAGACCTTCAAGATAATTCAGCATTACCAGAAAATCATGATCATAAGGTATTTGTGACAGCTTACGAAATTTCAGAAAAAGCCGCAGCTATTCGTTTTGTTATGTCAAATAAGTACCTGCTAGAACTTATCTGTAGTCCTTATTGTATGGACCACAGATAAACAAAGAAAGTTTCTACTACAAAGCAAAAAGGATGACTTTAAACTTTAAGCAAAAGGATGACTTTCAAAAGCATACAAGATTATATCAAGTTAATATTCGACTGTGCTTTCATGCGATTTTGGTTGTTGACGCGGCAAAAAGCATTCAAAACGCTTTTAATGAAGAATTCAAAGATACTAAGGTCCGTATGTTCTGGGCACATGCAAAAAGAAATATACAGTCTAAAGTAGAAAGCCTTGTACAGAAAGCCCAGAAACAAATTTTGGCAGATATAGATATTCTACATTCCATAACCAACCAAGATTCTTTTGACAAAGATACTGAATATTTTTTGCAGAAATATGCAAATGTAAAAAGTTTTATTGCGTACTTCAAAAATCAGTGGCTCTTGCTGAACCGAAATTGGTATCCTGGTGCTACGCCACCTTCATTTTCTACGAACAATGGTTTTGAGGCTTTCAATAGTCATTAAAGGCAGCAACACCCTTCGTGGACGTTTACAGCTTGAGTATTGGTCCTAGCCAAAGAAATGGGTGGCCAAAAAAGTATATGCAGAACCCAGTTGAAAATTTTGTTGCGAAATCGCTGAAGATATGTTTAAAGAATGGACAAACTCATATAATTGGGCTAAACTACAAAAAGAGATTACGTCAATTGATAATGAAAATCCTACGTACTCTCGAGTACTAGCTGCGCAAGCTAAGGAATGCGCAATATTTTAAAATGCAGCCGAAAATGTTGATGAAATTATGGAGCAATTTTTCAGAACATGGGAGGTTGTATTACCTAAAAATAGAGAGGAATGAACTCAAGGAACATGTACTTGGCCAAATTTTTATAAAATGTATGCGTATAAACACATAATTGGGCTGTCCATACGTTTAAAGTAAGCTATTCCTCCTGTTAAAACCAAAAGTTTACTGTAGTTTATTGCTTAGTTTTTACGGTCGAATTTGTTAATAACTACATTACTTGTTTTTTACAAGTTCATTGTTAATAACATTGTTCATTACATTGTTAAGAAATACATTCTGTAATTTTTAACTTACCAAATGTACAATACACAGTTAGATAACAGCTTTCATTATACCAACGGCCAAAACGTCGAGCTAAAGATCAGTCTCACCTTCGACCAATATCTATTCTACTTGCTTTGTTGAAGATTTTATTAAGACTCACAGCTTAGAGCATTTCTAAACCATACGCAGACAAGTTTTAGAAGAAATCATAGTTATGTCACAACCAGTGTTCCCTCTAATTTTTATTAGTGCTGCGCGGTCCAAAATTGTGTGTGAGCAAAAAAAAATGTGCGCATTTTTTTTATACTTTTATTTATGCAAACCATAATATCAAATGGCAAAATAATAGTTTTGGATATTTCTAATGAAACTTCAATTTCTTTGTCTTCTGTCTTTCGTACTAACCCACTCTTTATAAACTTCTTCGCTGTTAATTGTTTGCTCATTTGATAAATGTAATTTTATTCTCATTAGATCACCGAGGTGTTCATATTGCAGTCTGTTGTAATCTGTTCTTTAATCGGAATCGCCATAATATTGTAAAGAATAGCGAGATTAGAAAATTCTGAATGGGTTAACGCGAAAGTTAGGGTAACGTCGAATGTTTTGAATAATCCAAGATCACTCTTCTGCATTGTTTTAAATTTCATTTCGGAATATTCATCCCATTTTATCAATGTCAATATTTTGATTTATCGAAATACAGAATATTTTTCAGAAAGATTCTTATACCTATCCTATTTTTTAAAATCGATTTTTTTTTTCCACAATTTATATAATCTCATTATCAAGTGCTTGTTTTTGACCGTCGTCTGGAAATCTTTTTTTCAGGTGCATAAAGACGCATTGTATTATATTTGAATTAACAATATTATTTTGTGAACTTCTTATGAAATAATATTTTTTTTACATCACTGCTCCAAACATTTTGTCTGCCAGGTATTGAGATTTTAATTTTCTAATTTTGGTCTTTACATACTGATGAGCATCATTAATAGTTAAACAACTTTTAATAGGTATTTGCACTTCTAATACGTCTGTGAATGCTCTTATAATACGTCTTAGGGAACATAAAATGCCACCCGATATTGGGAATTCGTTGGAATTTTTGCGCAATATTTACAGATAGGATCATTTCGTTCCATATCTTGACAATATTCAATTAGAACATCATAATTTTTGACAAAAGCACTAACTGCGAAATATCTGGATCCATGAGCCAGATGGACCATCTTACTTCATTGATTGGTTTAAATGATTATGGCATAATGTTCAGTTACTTGAGCTAAATCTTAAAATTTTCCCTTCTGCGTGTAGATTGTAGATTTGGTGGTGACGACTTGTCCTCTAAATGTTGTTATACTTATCCATTTAGAGGGCCTCCTGTAGTCCTGATTCCTTTAGGAATTTCAGGATCTGGTTGGGATTCAATTCCCTTTTGCATAATCGATCGGTGAAACATTGTGTACGAAGTTCTGAGTAAAGTTTCTTTTTTCTACATAACAGGTACATTCTTCCATGCATCGTCGATTCCCAGATTTTCACGATGTGCACTACAGTGTTGCTCGGTTAAATGCAATATATCCTTTTTAAGAACCGCAACTACTTCGTTTTTCTTTCTAAACATGACATTGGCTCCAACAGTTGTAAATATTATCATTTTTTGGAAGTTATGTTCAACATAATTTTTTAAATTTTTTTCTACAATTGACTTGCTGCCACAATTTTCGAGTTTCAAAATACCACCAAATTCAGTTTTGTAATTTATATCATTATCACGATATTTAGAACAAAAATTAAAACAAAATTAGTACTTTTTGTACTGAAATATCGCTGCTTTTGTCTAGAATTAATGTATGGAAGGTTGAATTTTTTATTTCTTTAAAAATGTTTGTTTCCAGGATATTGCTTATACATTCGGTGAATACAAAAGCATAATTTTTACTTCGCCAATTTTGTGGCAACTCTAACTAATAATTTTTTTAATTTTCTTATGGATTCAATACGTATAGCCAATATTACATTTTCTATTAATACATTAATATTTTAAATAATATGTCTTTTTAAATAATCTAACTTCGACTCATCCCATTTTTTGCCGGTACTAAATTCCTGCACAAAATGTACTCGTCACGTTTTCAGAATCCTCCTTATATTTGAAAATTCCTGAGATTACATGGGCGATACATTCATAAAGGCTCCGTAACTTATGTATTATAAAAAATATCACATGTGAAAATTGTACATTCCATCATTTGTTTCCTCTTGATGGGCTCTTAAAGGCAATGAATTAATAACTTCTAAAAATTTAAAGTTCTACAATCTAAATCTATACATTGCATATTTTTTTCTATGTGAAACTATGAATTCTGAATCTAAGAGTTTACTGCTTGATACAAAACTGAGATGGATCTCGGAAAGGAAATGTTCTTCCATGCGTCTGTCTGCTCAGGATTCTGAGGCTGGAAATTATTTTACGATTTATCTCTTTTTGCAAACAGTACAATATTTCTTCAATTCTGCAACTTTCCAGATTTTATTTTATTAACCAAGATAACTAGTTGATATTGTCGAACGTTTGAAGACTTCCAAGTCAGCTCGATTGCTGCCTCAATTTAAATAATCCTCAAGAAGTGTGGAAAACCTCTCGGTATCATTTTCCGTCTGTTTTCATTACTTGATTATCAAATTTTCATGTGGGCCATCAATCTGCTATACGACAGTACAGAGAAAATTTATTCGATTTCGAAAACGATCTTGTGCTTCATTTTCTGTGCAAGAATTGTTAGCATTTAGAATTTCAATTTGGAATTTCTCAAGTAGCTGCTACATACATTCATTAAACCTTTATTACCCCTAGGATCATTGTATCTTTTCGGGAAAATACAATAAATTTCACTTAATTTTATACTTTCTTTTCAGCCCCGTGAAGTTAGCAACCGAATTTGCAAGAATATAATATTTCATCAGAGTGCCTGGTAGATATGGAATAGTTCTAGAGTATTTTGTGCTAAATTTCAATAGAATTTTGCGTAAAAGATGGAAAATACCAATAATTAGCTAGCAGCAACTTTTGAGAAAAACTGTGCATTTTTGACATATTGCTCCTCGAGCATAGTTTGTGTAAAAATTGAATTTTGAAAATTACAAAACCGTTCTATTCGCGGATCTGAATAGCACCCTAAGAGTTCTATGGAAGATCCCTTTGACATTTTTTGATCAAAACCTTAGTTCAAAATATATTTTGAATAATGAAGGACCCATGGTTTTTAATGAAAATTAAAAAACATCGCGCAACAGTTCTGTTTGCAGTTTCCAGTAGAAGTCTTAGAGTTCCTTATAACATTTTTCTGTACAATAAAAAATTAGATAGATATGCGAGAAATTGAACTCCACCAATGTTACGAGAATGTTAAGTGAAAAGAAAAAAATCGCGTAATAGTTTAAATCGCGCAACTGATTTTCTCCTAAATCATATTAAAACAGTTTTTCCTATAGGAAACCTCATCACTTGATACACACTTTTACAGTATATTAATTAATCTAATATCCCCAATTTCGAAGACGAAACCAACGTCTCGTAATTTAAGAGCGCGGAAAATAAATTTATCTGCGCAAATTTTAAAATGCAACGAAAAATACTGCGCACCCGCGCAGCTTACAGGGAACATTGGTCACAACCTTGCTGGATATTGCGGGTGAAGTAACTAGAAGCCTTGGTAATAGTAAAGCACTTATTCTAATAGACTACTGCAAGTTCTTTGATACCATAAATCACCAGATGCTATTATCTAGACTTCACTATGTAGACCTCTCCAAGTAATCCATTATATTCTTTAGAAGTTACCTAATAAATTGGCGGCAGATAGTCCAAGTAGGCGATAGTTTATCTGTACCTAGCTTTACTGTTACTGGTATTTATTTAGCATATATCATTTAGACACATTTACAAGAATATGACAAACTTATTGAATTTACAAACAAACATCAAGATTCTATATAGTCGGTGTAGACATTCCTTTTTTATTTTTTTTATGTGTTTGATCGTTTGGACTTCTCCGCAATCGCAGGAGGAGGATCGTTTCCCCAATTTGTTTAGGAAGTGTGCACATCTGCCGTGTTGGGTCCTGATGCGATTTAGCGTGCACCAGGTTTTGCGTGGTAGGTTGAAACCGGGTGGCTTTCTATTATTCAGGGCATGGTGTTATTCGGCTGAGCCTCCGACCATTCGTATATCCACCTATCTGTGCTATTAAACTTAGTTTCTGTGGCAATTCTTGCGGTCTTTGTTGATAGTTTTTTAGAGAGTAGTCGGTTCTTGTTGGCGTCTTCAATATAGCTATGTATTGGTAGTTCCCTGTTGTAAGTATCTTTTTGTATTCGTTTGTTGGCGTATTGGTTCGGCGCAGGTGAGGCAGTGGAATATCGTTTAGTACTGGTAGCTATTGGGTTGAGGTAGATTTTCTTTTGAGGTTGAGGTAGATCATCCTCATGGTGTTGTTAAATTGTGCGTCAACCTTTTTCACTTGGCCGCCGTTGAGCCACGCTGGGGCGCAGTACTCCGCTGCAGAACAAACAAAGCCTAGAGCTGACGATCTAAGTGTTGAAGCTGAAGCTCCCCATGTCGAGCCGCGGAGTTTCTGGATAATATTGTTTCTGGTCTTTAAATTTTCCGCGGTTTTAGATAGGTACTCAAAGCTTAATGTTCTGTCGAGGGTAACGCCTAGGAATTTTGGATGTTTATTGTGGTTAAGCAAGGTGTTATCAAGGTAGACGTTAAGTTTTCGCTTGGCCATCTAGTTGTTTAAATGAAAACAGGTTACTTCAGTTTTGGAAGCGTTAGGTTGGAGTCTCCATTTTCGAAAGAAACTTCCCATAACTTCTAGGTCCGCAGATAGAATTTCTTCCGCTTCTTCTATTAATTTTGTTTGGGTGATTAACGCCCAGTCGTCGGTGTAGCCAAACTTCGTTGATGTCGTTGTGGGCATGTCTGCAACATATAAATTAAACAACAATGGCGCAAGTTCTGATCCCTGCGGCAGGGCATTCTTAAGCTTTGTGGGGGTACTGATTTCAGGTCTGATTATCTGATTGTCTGATTATATAAACTTTTTCTCTGTGTGCTCTGGGCGTCACCATAATGTGAGACGCCACTGAATTTTGGCATATGGGAGCTTTTTGTTTTTGAGAAGGGTTTCCATTTCCAAGTGTTCTAATTAGAAACCATGCTTTCTGACTCGATGTTTGGAAAGTTTAGAGTTTCAACAGTTTCGGTCCATTTTTGTTTTCTAGCAGCATTTAGGCTATGTAGTCGCTGATATGCGATTTCTTGATCGCCAGTTTCGAGGAAGTTTTGATATAATACCTCGCTATATTGGGACCAGCCAGGGATATACTCTTCCCGGTATCCTCTTGGAATGCACTTCTTAGCCGTGCTAATTACTGCTCCGGCAAACCGGACGTAGTTTTTACTTATGGTGGTATCCATCCCAAGCATTTATCTAGTTCCGATGAGAATTTCACACACTCAGCACGCTTAAAGTCCCATCTTGGTCTTGGGATACACCTTATTAATGAGATTTGTGTTCCGATCTCCGTAATAACTGGGAGATGCTGGCTGTGAGGGAATTCCGAGGGTACTTTTCTTGTAGCTGCGAAAGGAGTGTTATTAGAGTCTGTTGAGACAAAGCATAAGTCAAGGTTATATTCCCTATTCCATGCAGCTGATTTAAATGTGCTTTTGTCTTTAGCATAAAAAATTAGGTGTAAGTGTTTTAGGTACGCACGCGACTGGGGATGCGCTCCCATTAACAGCCAAGTGTGGGGGGTTTATAAACGTTGGAGATGGTGATGCTTCCAATTTTTATAGTTACGGTCTCTATGTCGTTCTCGGTCGATATAGAAGCAACAGATGCATTTCCTATGTTGCCTTTGACATAGGTAGCTCGGTGTCGTGTGCTCGGTGGTATGTTGCGCCCAGTAATTCGTAGCTTGGAATTTTTCCCCTTTTCTGAAGTTTTTGTTCTGATTCGCATTGGGTTTCCTGAATTGCAACCATGTCGATATCGATATCGTCAGTTTTGATAGGTTCTGGCTTTTAGGAAATATGCCTTCTATGTTGATCTGGCAATGTCGGACTAAGGGTCCAATCTTTCTGGTCAAAGAAGCACCATCATAGAAGGACCACTTGCCTTGTTTTGAGTCTTGATTTTTAATTGAGCGATTTAGTTAGTTGTTGGTTTAGTGTGTGGTATTGTCAGAAGATCCTTAGGTTATCTGACTGCCAATATGTGCTAGTCCATTTAGCGTTACCCAGGGTAACCACCACAAGGAGGTGAACTAGCTTTAAACCCCTGTTACTGGTGTCTCCAAGGCATCGGTTCTCTTCCGTCTAATATTTTGCCATTACACGATTAGCCTCGGTAAATATGTCAAACGATGCAAATTCCACCAATACGCAGATGACAACCCCCTATTGAATTTTCTAAACACCACTCGTTGAACATCAATCCATCAAAAACTCAAGTCATAATGTGATGTATATCATAATGTAATCTGATGTATCAAAAACGGTAAACACAGCTCACTATCTCCGGTTAAAGCTATTGTACTCTGCGAGAAGTTTCCCTACAAAACACCTTAGAAAAAGGCTATTTGAAAGTTACATCCTTTCTCTTACGCAGATACAGTTGATGGTAGTTATATCGTATTCGAAAATATACAGCGGATTCAAAGGGTTCAAAATAAATGCATACGGTTTGTCCATGGCCTGAAGTCCAAAATCAGAATACCAAATGTAATAAAAATATTATGGAAAACGATGGAACAGGTCAGAAACTACCATGCCCCATGTAGCTTCAAGAGTATCACAATAAACAAGCAGCCATCATACCTGTATAATAAAATTACATTTAAAACAGACGTGCATGGTCTGAATGCCCGCAGCAAAGGCTTACTAACACAACCACTTCATAAATAACAGCTCTGTAAATCATCTTTCACAGATAAAATAGCAAAAAAAATCAACGGGTTAAACGATACTCTACGGCTAGCGGGGCATTAAATCGTTTAAAAGGATGCTATAGAAAGTAAACCCAGTATGCTAATCAACTCCATAAACAACCTAAACTTTTTCTTGACTTGTAGGTGATTCAAAGCTGGAATATATGAAAATTTGTTCACTAACAATAAGTATATCTCACCAAAAGCTAAATACATTAAACTAATAATATACGAAAGGAACACAAACAATCGATTTTTTTTCAATTATTTTTTTCATTATTTAAGCGTACAGAGAATGTATGTATAATATAAATAATACCAGTTTGACCAATAGGTTGTTACCTATTACATTTGTAGGCTAAAATGGAATTTATCAAACTGTTCTTAATTTTTGTAGGATTCTATTCTAGTATATAAAATTCTTGAAGCGGGTATGGTTCAATTTCTATGAGGAGGCGTTTGAGCTCCTTCTTAAACTCTTTAAATTTGGTTAACGATTTTATATATAGTGCTAGCTTGTTTGTTTTATATAATTCTATATTGCTGTATGTTGGTAACTTTTCTGCCAGGGTTAGCTTGTGTGGAAGTTTCTTATAAATTGTAGTTTTATTTCTTGTCTCCTTTGTGTGATGGAATTGATGTTCTTCAAATAACGGTTTATTCTTGACCAAAAATAATAAAGATTCACTCACTGTTAATATGTTAGCTGTTTTAAAGGCATCTCTGCATGTTTCTGTGTAGTCTAAATTGTATATTGTTCTTAGTGCTGCCTTTTGGATCTTGAAGACATCGCTAATTAATGTACCGCGCCCCCAGAACATGATACCAAATCTTAAGTGGCTGTGAAAATTAGCAAAGTAAACCATTTTTAATACATCCTGGTTTAAGTATCGTTTTAGGGTTCTAAGAGCATAAAGTCCCTTATTTAGTCGCTTAGTCAGGTTTAATATGTGGGTTGTCCAGTCAAGTGTGTCGTTAATGTATAATCCTAGTAGTCTTCCGTCATGTTGAACTGTTATAGTGCTATCATTCAACGATATTTCATAATTATATATGCGATTATCTCTTTTAATTTTGAATATTAATATGTTCGTTTTCGCATTGTTTAAAGCCATTCTGTTTTGGTTGAACCATGTTATAACTGTTGTGATTGTTGATTTTATGTTAGGTTTAATATCTTTAACTGACTTATTTGCTGATATCAAGGTAGTGTCATCTGCATACATAACCATTTGTTCCAACCATTGTTCTCTTCATTCTGCAGGTCAGGGTCACATCTGGCAGGACTATTAATGTATAGAGTAAATAGAAGAAGCCTGAAGATGCTGCCTTGGGGAATTCCCATGTCAACTGTCAGATGATTTGATCTAACTCTGCCTTTAGTTGTGGGCAACTCTACTATTTGTCTTCGATTCGCTAGGTTAGAGGAGATCCACTGCAGTGCTATGCCTCTGATTCCATATTTTGTTAGTTTTTTTTGTAAAATGGTATGATCGACCGTATCGTTAGCTTTCGACAAATCTAGTAGTATCCCGCAAGGTGTATGGTGTTTTTCTAATTGCTCCGTAGCTTCTCTAATAAATTGGAAGCATCCTGTATTGGTGCTCCGCCCTTTAATAAAATCGTGCTGATAATTACTTATCGTATTATGTTTGTTCGTAAAATTAACAATTCTCTTATAAATTAATTTCTCAATAATTTTTGGAAAGGATGACTAATATGCTGATAGGTCTGAAGTTATCTATATTGTCTCTATCCCCCTTTTTATATACTGCAATAATTTTGGATGTTTTTAAAGATTCAGAGAAATTTCCTTCCATAAATGAGTTATTGATAATTATTACCATGGGTTCTATTACTTCTGACGCTACCTATTTTATTACTGATATAGGTACTTCATCTCTTCCGGCACTTGTGTTTTTTTAGATTTTTAATCCCTTTAATGAGTTCTCCTTGGGTGGTCGGGCGCAAAGAAATAGATTCGCTATTTAAGCGTGTGTCACCATTAAACGGTTCGTTTCGTAAATGTTCATTCATCTTCTTCGTCATTTTCTTCGCTTTTTCAGCGAAAAATGTATTGATAGTGTTAGGGTTGTGACTCGGCCCAAAATCGTGCGTTGTGGTTGACTTAGTATTTGATTTAATGTTTGTTATTTGACCATATTAATCTTATAATACCTAAACGAGTCCTTTTATTCATTATTTTTTAAACATAATGTATATCTTATATCTATTGTACAACATAAATAAACAATAATGAATTAAAAAAAATAGATTTTAACATGCAGAAATATATAAGATTTAACTAAATTTATTTAAAGTTTTTACAAACATTTTTTTTTTTCGTTGGTCTGTGTAATCATATGTAAACTAGAAATTCACATTTTAAAAAAGGTTTTACATAATGTATCTATTATCTAAACTAAACTATATTTACATAATATTAAATTGCAATTATATTTAAAGTGAATAAGGTAAGTTCGGCCAAATGCACGCGCATTTTTCCATAGTATATTTTCGAAAGTAGCTGTAGCCCTTAATATCAATTATTTGGGTTTAAAATTTTAAATGCAATAGTATATTACGTAACGGGAGTTATAAGCATATTACGTACGAGCGGAATAGATACGCACGACCCGCGTAGCGGAGAGTGCGTAATTCCGCGAGTACGTAATTGCCTTATAAGTCGAGTACTATACTTTATCTACGGCCACACTAATTTGTTTCTGTTTAATAAGAAAAATATGTAACAAATTTATTTCTTATTAGGTGCATTATTTAACATTATAATAAACAATCAGTTTTATTTTCATATATAACTGTTACTCGACATTATTTAACTTGATTGAAATGAAAAGAAATACATTCTTAATGGTTACATACCTTATTATTTAGTACTTATTTGGGTTAAACTGGAATAAGACTGCTCATAGATATAGGCAACCCAATTTACGCAATGTAAATTTCCGTTAGTTTGAATTGTGGCACGGGGGGCGCTGAACGTATGAACACGTAGTAGCAGCTCTCCACCAATCAACGAATCGCGTAAACCAAATGCACGTGTGTCGTGTGTGTTATCAATCATAACTTAACATTAATCGCGGACTGTTACATACGTGTGTGTTATGATGTATTTACATAGTCCACGAACGGTACAATAATAGGCATTTAAATAATGAGCATTTGACTTTTTTTACTATTTAGTGGTCGTAAAGACTATAAACATTGTTCTTCATGCATCGAGAAAGAAAAAAATGAAATTAAAAATGTAATAACGATAATTAAAAAATTAAAATTGAGGAGGCCTCACTAGTTGTAGTTATATTTAAATAAACATAATAGTACAAAATATAGCCTGAATATAATAAATATTCAACCTGTTCCCAAATCTACAAAATTACGTCTTACTAGGACTTCTGTTTGACCGCAACTCTTTCTACACAACTAACAAATCAAACCTAACCTCTTAATTTCTGCTCGCGTCGTAGAAGATCAAGTAAGTGTGATTTAATTAATTTTTAATTAAATAATTGCAAGCTGTACTGATGAGAGGTAAACCTCGAAACGCGTCTGCAGATGGCTGGTCACTTAAAATTTGTGTAGAAAGAAATGAAATGTTATTTAACTAGTAGTACTAGTAGTAACATACAAATGTTTTATTGTGTAATTCAATATCCTGCGTGGTATTTGCCAGGGAAGTAGTTGTTTCAATATGACATTTATCTAAGTCCTAGTAAGACTTAATTTTGTAGATTAGCAAGCAGGTTGAATATTTCTTATATTCAGGCTAAATTTCGTACTATTATGTTTATAATTAAAAAATGTTGTTAGGGGTGTACAGTGTACAATAGAGTGGAGCACGGATGTATGCAAAAATATTTTTTTATTTAAAGTTGTAATAGGGGGGGATTGATGCATTATATTAAAGTTAAAATATATATAATTTTTGAATTCATTTGATGAATATCTTCTGCCTCCGCACTGACCTCAAAAATTTAAAATTAATGACAAAAGTCTAGTACAGATATGGCCAAATATTAAGCTTAATTTAATGATAAATGGGTGATAAATGATACGCAATATATAATTCAGATATAAATTAATCACCTTTAATCAAAAATACAACTTTTTTTTTATAAAAATATTATTAAAAAAAAGACCAATTAATTTGCTCGGAAATCTCTTTTGGTCTCAAATTTAGGCATTGCGTTCCGTGATTCCAATTTGGCTTTCATTGCACCGCACCTTTCATTGCACCCATCGTGACTTTTTTGTGCATTGAGAAGTGGCATCTACCGTCATCAATTTTACAGCCCGTTCAACAGCTTGAGTATAGCATTAAAAAGCCTTAAAAACAACACTTCACCCTTACCACCTGATGCAACAATAGACTGAACTTCTTGGTCAGGCAAGTTTGTCATAATCGGTTGTTCACTTAATGTTTCTTGCCAATTTATTAAATCAATATATATTGAAGCATTTCTCGGCGGCACTTCTATTCTAGGTGTTGAAGGTTGAGGCATCCTTTAATATGCGCCGGGCTACCAGTTCTCGAATGTGCTTCTGTCATCAGACATCATTGTAAGATGATGCATCATGTAGATGATGCATCCTCATTCTGTCTGATGACACCTGATGAAACTCAACCTTCAACACCTAGAATAGAAGTGCCGCCGAGAAATGCTTCAATATATATTGATTTAATAAATTGGCAAGAAATATTAAGTGAACAACCGATTATGACAAACTTGCCTGACCAAGAAGTTCAGTCTATTGTTGCATCAGGTGGTAAGGGTGAAGTGTTGTTTTTAAGGCTTTTTAATGCTATACTCAAGCTGTTGAACGGGCTGTAAAATTGTTGACGATAGATGCCACTTCTCAATGCACAAAAAAGTCACGATGGGTGCAATGAAAGGTGCAATGAAAGCCAAATTGGAATCACGGAACGCAATGCCTAAATTTGAGACCAAAAGAGATTTCCGAGCAAATTAATTGGTCTTTTTTTTAATAATATTTTTGTAAAAAATTTTTTTGATTAAAAGTGATTAATTTATATCTGAATTATATATTGCGTATCAATCTGCAATGATGCATCATTGCAGAGTATGCTCTCAGGATGCATCGAGTATGCTCTCAGGATGTGCAAAATAGCCATTGCGTTTAATCGCAGGATCAATAACCTGTTTTAGACCCTTGGACAGGTACCTGGAGGCCTTAATTATGTTAAAAAGGTGTCGTGTGCCATCCTTGCATGATGGTTAATTTTTAATGTAGAACCAAGATGGTGCGTAAACTTTTACAACAAATATAGCCAAATTTGTCAAGTTTTCTGATGGTGTCTCTCTTGTTACATAAAAACGTAGTATTCGGTTGGCACATGTGAACCAACGGGCATGTGACATTTTACCTGGAGATTTGTTTGCCAAATATTTTGGGAAATGACCGGAAAATACCGCTCAGGCAATTTTGTGCAGGTACTGTTGATCTGTACTTAAATCTTGAGCCATTTTTGGAAGCAACTCTCCTTCAATGTGCTGAAATTTTTTAACTGGCATTTGTTCACAAGTCTCGAGCGCTTTCCCCAATGTCACAGTATAAGACTTAGGGCCACCACTTTTCCCCCCCTTTTTATAGCCTTTTTTAAAGCACCCTTATAACACCGCTATACCTACCAGTATTTACATTGGCACCACCACAACTGATTGTCATAAGATGATGTTGGGGAATTCCTTCATATGATAGAAACCTTGTCATCGCAGTTTCTATTCCTTTAGCTGAACCAACGTTAAGTACTACGTACCCCATGTAAATAGATCCTGGCTCTTGAATTAGTGAGATGTGCTCCTCAACTGTCAGAGTCTGGTTCGTGTTACTATCTGAATAGATGCAGTTTGCCATATATGTCACTATATCTGCTATTTCTAAAAATGTGGGCTCTATTGCAGTTTCCAATTGCAACTTTAGTTGATGACTCGTCCATTCATAGTATTTTACTTGTTAAATAACTACCGCAAGTCTAATTCGAGCAAGAACCAATAGTCACTGACGACGCGACAAGTGTGTGACGCAAAAAATTGTCCCCTCCTGCACTCCTTCGCCATTTTTTTATATTATAAACTTAAGATCATGCATTTTGTTTTGTATCCAAAATAAACTCTAGTTATAATAATTTCTGAGAATAAAATACGTCTGTTCATTAAAATTTCAATTAGTCTAAATACCATTTTTTTCAAAAATTTAATGACGTTGCGAAGGCTATTACTAAAAATCAAATCAAATAATATTTTGCATGGATTAATGTGTCTAAAAGGCACCGATTTTTCACTATTAGATCACTCACAACCCAAAAAAAATATTTCGCTCCACCCTAGTGTACAAGCGCGCACTTCCCCGGCAAAGTGGGGTAAGTGCGAGTTCGACTCGGTTCCCCCTGATACTGTTATGTTTTTATGGGTGGGGTAGGTTCGTAGAATCAGCATTTCATCCTGACAAAAATTCTATACCAATCTTTCAATTAGATGCACGGGTAGGCTTAAAATGAACCAAGAGTTTAGCATAAACGCCAACTTTAAAATAATGCTCCTGGAGATCAAGCTCAAACTTTCTCCGTGCGCGCATTTGGCCGAACCAGGGCCGAACTTACCTTATAAAGATTTGGATGCGAAACATTTTATATTCGAAACATGACATTGCTATACTTAAATAAAAATCATTTATTACAAACTTGTCGAATACGCGAAAAATTGTACAAATTTTTATTGTTTGTTAAAAAATAGAAACATTCAACACGATTTAATTCACCGCACAGTGGTTCGCGTAGCACTTTGAGCTGGATAAAATGATTTTCGTGCGTTTTGAGATCAAAATTGTATAAAAATGCATCGTGCTGACCATGTAAATTGTTTCATGGTTTTTAATAAAAACAAGCAAGAACGTACTTAAGAAAATATTTATTTAAATTTTACAGTAACAATAATTAAGCATTTGTAATAATACAAAAAAACTAAATTAAATATTTAAAAAAAATATCTATTTATGTATAGCTAGTGGTCTTCATCACTTTCTTCAGATGAATCTGATACTGAGAAGTCATGATCAGGATCATGATGATCAGTAATTTCTGAACTATTTGCATTTACTCTGTCTTTTCTAGTAATATTAGGGGGTATTAGTAAATCTAGGACTTCAGAAGGGAATATTGAAGCCTTTTTTCGCGGGATGTCTCTTAAACTCTATATTACAGGTTCAGATGTTATCAATAACATGTTAAGTAAATCTCTATTCGTGGCAATACATGACTGTTTGCGAGTATTGTGTTGACGAAACCTTCTGCAGTCCTTGTTTCGCGCTTCTTGAGCTTCAAGCATGTAATATCAACAGTAGCAGGCATGTAATATCACGGATAAAGATTTATATTTCAGTTTCTTTGTTTCTACTGCAAAAGCCTGAAATTTCTCACAAGTATAGTTCCAATTTTTGATATTAATGTAATATTCTGGATTTTCAAAAAACTTCTATTTATCCATCATTTCTATTGCCATACCCTGGTTTTGGTTTATCTACAATTAGCAAATTCTAATTCAACTTTAAAACGGGTTTTATTTCGTCAGAACATTGCTTCACAGTAACTTGTGAAGATTCCGATCTAATTTGCCATTTCCGAATATCAAGACGATAGCTAATATGAAGCAAGCATTCAGAACACCTAATCCAACCACGCAATGTAGATAAACCAAAACCAAGATTGTCTTTGTTGGCTACAAACTCCCTTGATTCATCATTCATGTGAACCACTTCTGTGATGAGAAAGTTTCGGTCAACGCATTACAGACTTTCCCATCAATCATGGCCAGAAGCATTTCATGCATGACCGAAACCTGACCTTCTTTTGTTTTGCATTTTGTCGGCAATAAATTATTTATCTCGTCCAAAACATTTTTAGTTTCTTCCACAGTAAAAGCTTTAGTTTCCTTGAAAAAGATAAACTTTATTGGACGACAATGCATTGTAGAAGATGGTCGAAGATTCTGCCAGACTATATTGCCACTTTCATCCTTTAATTGAAAGGGAACGAAAGAAAAAACAAACAAAAATTCATCAGTGTCCTTCCTCACAGTTCGCAAATTTTAGGTTTTATGAGCTGTGACCGGAACTTCCATCACAGCCCCACTTGCTCATCAGAGTAAATGACGATCAAGGAGGCAGACTGTTGACAACCTCTTCCTGTGCCAATAACAAACGTTCTGCAGTTTTATCTAAAACTGCTTGAAGTTTAATATCGGCTCGCGTTTCAGTCATAACAATCTCGAGGATAACAAACAAATTTAGCTTTACTAAGACTATGCAGTGACTGAAATACCTTATGCCCAAGTTTAATGTTCCACTTCCGAGTCTGCTTGTAGGCATGACTTCTTGATTTACTTTCAACATAGTACGCCAAAGCTTCGTTACTGGCCATAGTTCTTGACTCATTTGATGCACAACTGTTTTTAAGTTCCTTTCTCTGCATAGGATCGTTCGTCACAATTTTTATCTTTTTCGCCATGTCTCTACTACCTGGCAACCGCGTTGATACCTCAGCAGCGTAGGTTAGCTCACCATTAATTCTGGAAGGGCGACACGATGGGACATGTAACTTTTTTTCTGTTAAAGTTGAAAATAGGGAAAAATCTGAGTACTTTAAGAGACAATATTAAAAAAATTGTTTATATTACATTTAATGAATAAAAATATGCTTAAATGTCGTTCTTACCTTCAACTTCAATCTCCGTAATGCACAAATAGCACATAACTTTTTGAAAACACACAATAAAATTAAATGTTAAGATGCACAAATGTTACTGAATGAATGAAAAAATCTCGTTTTCTTATATAAACCTATTTTTATGACTTGTCATTAAGAAGCAATTAGAAAAAAAAATCTGGTATTATCGTTACCAAAGTGTTTTCTGTGAATTGTGATAATTATATTCCACGAATTAAAGGGTTGTTTTTGTCCACCTAATTTGGTCTTTTGAACCACTGTGCACTGGGACAACGGGATATACTACTTTAAAACGAGACGCCTTACTTTAACGCCTTATCCAAGTTATATCCATGTTACGCCTTATAAAATAGATTGGGGGTCCCCAACCTTTTCGGGCTAATGGATACTTTAAAATTTTATTTTTCGCAAGCACTTAATTGGGAATTAGATGAATTAAATGTATTCGATAATTGGTTTGGTTTAAAAATTTTATTACTGATTTGATTGAAAAATTGGTCGGTGACCTTTCAAAATGACTTTCCTTAAACTTTTTTTTTGTCACCGACCTACTCTTATGGATTCAGTATTGTCTTCCTATCATATCGACCTCATCATCGTATTCGATTTTGCATCCCAATTATATAATGGAATGTGCTTTGTAACACTAAACGAACTTATGATTGCACGTCTTTGTACTGGAATTTTAACTGCTGCTGTATTCTATAAAGGAAAGAATTGTTTAAATTAAAGTTAGTTAGTGTTTAGTTTCTGATTATAATTACTATAATCGCGATTTTATCAAGCATGAGATTATAATAATTGTGAAAATATAGGAACTAAAAACAAAACATTGTTTATTTTTAGTAAACATAATATTTTAGTAAACATGCCAGATTATGTCTGCATATATAAATTATACACATCATCAAAATTGTTTCTGTATATAATATATCTATTGTTTATGCACTTAAAATTAATAATCCAATTTTGCAAATTGTTATCTACCTTATTTTCATGCGTCATGGTAATTTTTTTCAGATTATAGTCGTATATATAATTTGAGCGTTTTGTTTTTTTAATTCGCATTTAATTTAATAAATAATTTAGAAATTACAAAGATTGTTTGCCAAAATTCCCTAGAATCAATTTTTAATATTTAATATTAATGGTAAAATTTATATGTACACTTCTTCTTCTGTGAGTTTCCTCCTATCGGAGATTGGAAACCATCATAACGACACGTATCTTGTTGACAGCCGCCCTGAACAGCTCGGCAGACGTACACTTAAACCACTCTCTCAGGCTGCGAAGCTAGGATATTCTCCTTCTGTCAACAGTTCTTTTTCCTCTAATTTTACCCTGCATAATTAGTTTGAGGATGTTGTATCTTTCTCCTCTTGGTATGTGTCCTAGGTACTGTAGTTTTCTTTTTTTAATGGTTTTATGTGTCTCTCTGGTTTTATCCATTCTGTGCAGTACTGCTTCGTTGGTAATTTTGTCCGTCCATGAAATTTTAAGGATTCTCTTGTAACACCACAAAGCCTCGAAAAGGCCTCCAATTTTCGACGTTTTCCGCCTTTAATGTCCAGGCCTCCATTTCATACAGCAGGGTAGGAAAGATGTAGCACTTTAGCATTCGGTTTCTAATCTCTAATATAATGCTGCGGTTCTAGAGAATTTTCCATATTTTAGAAAGGGCACTACGGGCGAATTCTATTCTACAGTTGATTTCCTTGGTTTGCTCTGCATTATCTGTTACCCATGTTCCCAGGTACTTGTGGGAGGTTACCCATTCTATTCTTATGATTAATGTTTGTGTACTTTGTAGTAGCCATAGCTTTTGTATTCTTCGTGTTTCTGTCCAGTCCGTACCATTTGCAGTGGGTGTTTACTGAATCAACTAGGTGCTGTAGATTTTCTATGTTGTCGGTTATAATGTTAGTGTCATCTGCATATCGTATGTTGTTAATTGTCTCGCCATTTATGCCGATGCCTCCAATCTCTTCTCAAAATTCCTCTTTGAAGATACATTCACTATATACATTGAATAAGAGAGGCGACAGTATACATGCCGGCCTTGCCCCAAGGAATATTTTAACCTCTTCGGATAGGTCTCTTCCGACTTTTACTTTAGCTGTTTGGTTCCAGTAGAGGTTACAGATTATTCTCTACTATCAATGTTTTTCCTCCGTAGTATCTCTAATAGTTTTGTATGTTGGACCCTGTCAAAAACTTTCTGGAACTCGATGTAGCAGATATACATTTCGTGGTTCATGTTTAGATATCTTTGTCGCAACACATTCAAACCAAAGAGTGCTTCTATGGTTCCCAGACCTTTCCTAAATCTTCTTCTATTTTTTTGTATATTCGGTTGTGTATTACATTTAGGAAGATCTTCAAGGTATGGCTAATCAGGGCAATAATCCTGTGGTCTGAACATTCTTTGGCTCCAGTCTTTTTTGGTAGTGTAACGAATGTTTAGGTTAGCCATGCTTTTGGAATAACACTCGTCTCGTATATGTAGAAAGTTTTATCAACGCAGCAGGTATCTCGTCAGGGCCAGTTGTTTCTCCGGATTTTGAATTTTTTATTGTCTGGTTGTTGTATCAATGTTTGATTATCGTTGAATAGTTCTTGAATATATTCGCACCATCTTGCTAATTTTTCTGTTGGTTCTATTATCAGATTGTAGTATCAGGTTGGCGGGTTTTAGTCCTTCCACACAGTTCTTTTATCTTTTTGTGCTTATTGAATAAATCATATTTGTTATCGAATTCTTCGATTTTTCGACATTTGTCTTACAACCATTCTTCTTTGGCTCCTCTTATTTTCTTTGTGATGCCGTTGTTTATGCTTTTGTAGGTACGCATATCATTGTCTTTGAATTTCCGGCGCAGACTCATCACATCCAATATCTCGTGTGTCGTCCATTCTTCGTCCCTTTTTCTTATAGGTTTTAGTTCTTCAATCTTCACCTTTTCTAGTGTATTCTTTATGTTCTGCCACTGTTCATCCACGGTGCTGCTCTGAGTGTTTTGGTTGATTCCTCTACCTTTTAGTTGTTTCATCTTGTTGTTTATGTCTCTTTTAACCTTTTGAAAAATCAGCGCTGTCATTCAGCTTTTTTAGGGTGCATCATTTACTTGGTAGTACTAGGTATGGCTCTTTTCAATCTTACATGCGACGTAGCAACTACCGAATTATGGTCAGATCTTATGTCCACCCCCGGAAATGTTTTGACTGACTTGATGGTGTTCATGAATCTGCGAATCATTATACAGACGATCTGATTTCTAACAATGCCCAATATTCCGTCTGATGTTGCTTTCCATGTGTAAAGTCGGCGTGGAGGAAGTTGGTAAAAGGTGTTAGTTATTATAATTTCTTCTTTTTGACAGAATTCAAACAGTCTTTCTCCACGGTCGTTGCAGTTTCCTAATGAAAATTCCTTGATTGACGAATCAATTACAAAAATAAATTCTTACTTAATTACTTCAGTAACTTTTTCTTCACCTGGTTTCTCATGTACATCTAAATCGTTGATATTTTTTTGCAGGTTTGGAAAATACTTATAATATCGTTTCTGAAAACATGTAGTTTAACGTGAAATGCGCGAATGAGATCGGTCATGACGATAATTGTTTTATTTGTGCCTTGAAGCTTTACGTTCAATTCATTGAAATGTTGACATATGTCTTTGAAAGCCCTAACATCCAAAAACTGACTATTTATTGACTATTTTTGTGACTATCGCAGTTACATTATCAAGATATATTAAACCACTCTTAACACACAAGGCTTGTTCATGAATGATGCAGATATAATTCAAGAATCGAATGTCCTACGTCTGTTTGAAATAAACTTAAGAAACCATTTTTGCCCACCATACTTTATGTATGTATTTTTTGTTGAAGTTTTATGCTATTTCTGACACATTTTATTTATTTATTTTGTTTATAACTTAAATTAGGGAATAAAACATTTTTAATTTGAATTTAATTTGAATAACAAACGAGCGCGCTTTTCCCCGCCGCCGCCGTCCCGCGCACTGCGCCTGATAACTAAGTAGCGTAGGATGACTCGCATTCCTCGCGTTTTTACTAACCCCGTTCTTAATAACCACTTCATAGTGAACTCTGTTCTTTTGAACTAAAATGCAAACCGTTTTGATCGGTGACGTGCCCAAAATATTGTGTATCGTGGCCACACCATTATATGAATTTAAATTCATATATGAAGTCTAAAGTGATTCGCGCAGTATGTGGTCTTGCGTTATCCTGCATTAACAAGAAATTTGGACCTATTTCATATGCCACACGGACAACATGTTCTCCTAACAGAATGTCAACATAAAGATTAGCATTAAGATTTCTTGGAATTACAACAAGGTCGGTTCTACTGTGGATACATATCCCACCCAAAACCATAACTGACACACCTCCAGATATTTCGACTTCCTGTACAGTAGCAGCTGCGTAACGTTCTTCTGGGCGTCTGTAAACACGTACTCGGCCATCGCAACGAGTAATAAATCAACAAACTTCAAAATAACCCAAATACAATGTTCCTAAATTAATGAATACTATAATAAATTTGGCAACACGCCAGAATAGACCACAGATACGCAAACCTAATTAACATTTAACGAGATGCAACATTTAACGAAATGCAACTCTGCAAATTCAGCTACACGAAAAATCCGACAAAGTGGCAATTAACAGAGGAGTGCGCCAAGGAGACCCTATGTCACCCAAGCTCTTCACACTAGTTCTGGAGGACGCACTAAAAACAATCGACCTCCAAAACAGAGGCAATAATATCAACGGGGCGAAACTCAACCACTTAATGTTTGCCGATGACATAGTAGTGATAGCCGAAAGCAGAGAAGAACTGGCCACACTTATCGATGACATCTACAGGGCCACGAAGCGCATAGGCCTAGAAATCAACTTTGACAAAACAAAGTACATGACATCAAACGTAGATGACGATCGAGAAATTACCCTAGGAGACAACAGAATCGAGAAAGTAACTGCACACAAATACCTAGGACAAACACTAACTATAGGCAAGGCTAACCAAGGACTCGAAATAAATGAGAGAATACGGCAAACCTGGGCGGCATATGCCAAAAAAGACATCTTGAATATGGACATACCCCTAAACCCCAAAACCGAATTATACAACCAGTGTATCCTACCAGTAACTACTTACGGGTCACAAACTTGGACCTTCACGAAAGCTATACTTGAGAAACTTAAAGTAAACCAGAGAGCTATTGAGAGGAGAATACTTGGGATATCATTAAGAGATAGGAAAACAAATGAATGGATCAGGAGAAGAACAAAGGTTCATGATGTCGTGCGACGCGCCGCCGCTCAGAAATGAGACTGGGCGGGACACGTAACAAGAGACCAGGATAAGTGGAGTGGCAAACTAATTCGATGGAGACCATGGAGCAACAAAAGGAGCATAGGAAGACCACAAATGAGATGGAGCGACGACTTGAAACGAGCGGCAGGACTGAACTGGTACCAGGAGGTACAAAATCCTGGCAACTAGCAAAATAAGAGGGAGGCTTATACCCAACGGGTAGAAAACAGCTGAATTAAAAAAAAAAAAAAAAAAAAATTTAAGAATAAAAGAAGTGCTGGAATAAATGAAGTAAATATGCCAATTCTAAAATGAGTAGCAACAAAAATAACTGCGCCACTAGAACTTATTTTAAACAATTGCTTTCAGGCAGAAATATTTCCAGAGGCACTAAAAATTTCTCTCGAAGATTGTACAGATTTATAAGAGAAAGATCTTTGAAAAACTAATATGCACTCTAATCCTCTATTCTTTGAATAAATACCATATCCTAATTAATTGTCAGTGTGGTTTCGGGGCGGGAAGAAGCATTGAGCCAGCCGGCTTTCAATATAATAGCTGCACAATACAGAATATAGATAATCAAAGTACTCCTGGTGGGATTTTCTTGGATATATCTAAAGCATATGATACCGTAAATTACAAACTGGTACAAAATTTAATGTGTGTATGGCATTAGAGAAGTAGCCATGTAGTGGATCGAATCATATCTGAAAAACCGATCAGAAATAACATAAATTTCAACAGGACAGGATAAAATCAAGTCCGAAATCAGAACTACCAATGTAGGGATTCCGCAGGGAAGTATCTTGTGCCCAATACTATTTATATTATATATAAATGATCTACCTCAAACGGCTATAGAAACAAACATAGTCATGATAAATTCCGCGGGTGACACAGAAACAAGCCTCAGAACCACAAACAAATATTTAGAGGAGAACCCGGAGAAAGTTAGAACTACCATTAAATTATTTAGCACGTGGTTTGATGAAAATTAATTATGAACAAAGAAAAAACGAACCTACTATTTTTAAAACGAAACGGGACCAAAGATTATTGCCCAAAGAAATACACTATAAAGAAATACACACAAATATACACAAAAAGAAATACACACTAAAAAAATAGTTCAAAAATAGTTTAAACTATTGGGAATATATTTTGACCAGAATTTGGTTTGGGAAACGCACATAATTAATTTATCAAAAAAACTCAATAGGTCAGTGTATGCGCTGAGAATATTTAGACGATATTTAGATACACATACGTTAAACACAGTTTATTATGCTAATATACACAGCCTATTGAGGTTCGGGATCATGTGCTGGGACAGCGGAACATTGATAAACGTAATTTTCAAAATTCTAAAGGTTGCTATCCGAATAATTTTCGATCTGGAATTCACCGTGAGTCGTGCAGAGGAAAATTTAGAAAAGCGAAAATCCTAACAACAACAGGAACTTATATATACGAAAGTCTGGTTTTTCTATTGAAACATAAACATTTCTTTGCCAATTTAAAAGTCAACCATGGAAAGAATACCAGACAAAACTGTGTAAATTACAATTTCTCCACACATAACCTGAGCATGTTAGAAAAACTGCCGCCGTATCGTAATATCAAGCTATTTAACGCGCTACCAATGAATTTAAAACGAAAAAATAATATTAAGTAAGAATAAAAGGACATACGAAGCATTCTTCTCCATATCGAGCCCTACTTCTTACAGGAATACTACATGATAAAATTGAACTTCTTCTGCCGAACGAACACTTTCGTTCTATAAGAAAGTGACAAAATATAATATTTTTTTTAAGAATCGATATATACAAATTTTTAAATTCGTATTTGTAATAGTATATTTTACAGCAAGAGATGAAAGTGGCGTTTTTTTGGTGAGGTGGGAGTTTGCTCACGAGCGCCAGCGAGTTAGCAATCACACCGAACCAGAAAAAAACACTTTCATCTCGAGTAGTAAATGCAATTTTTTCTACTGATTTCGGTTGTAGAATCCATAATTCGACTTTAATAAATCCAATTCGAAGCGAACTGTCAGAACTGTCAAAACAAATTTAATTGTTAGTTTGGCCGTTTCCACTGTAACATATTGCATTCTCCTAGAAGGTGATACTTTTTAAGTCAAATGTCCTAATTTTATTTCGGTTTTTTAAATAGTTTCAGGCTCGTTTTACGTTTGTACATAAAACATTTTATTGAAATTGATGTAATTCATAAGAAAGTCCATGCAAATTTGGTTTGTTTAGTGTTTTAATCGAGAAAATCATAAATTTAAAATGCTCATTTTCTAGACGTGAAAATATTTTCATCCCTAGAATGAAAAAATGTCACTTTCATGTAGGGTAAGCCGTGGAAAAAATGCCATTTTCACATATATCAGTAGAAAAAAAATCATTTTGTTTAATAAAAAATATAGTTCTTTCTTTATTTTATAATAGTTAATATTTGAATTGCTATCAAACATCTTACGATGTACAAAAGTATCGTGCGGTTGGTAATGCTGAGTTTGGCCACGTGAGAAAAGTGCGGCTATACAAAATGAGCCGAATGCACTTTATTTCACCTTTATTGTAAATTTGTAAAAAAATGGTTACAAGAATTGGAAAAAACTTGGCAAGGGGTTAGAAAAACACGCAGAGTCTTCGCTTAATGTTGAAAGTGCAGAAAAATATGTATCCTACAAACAATATCTACAAACTGGAGATGTGCATCAACAAGTTTTCAAGCAACAGGAGCAAAATGTAATTCAAAATAGAGAATACTTATTGAAACTAATTGATACAATACAGATCCTTGTCCGTCAAGGTTTACCTTTAAGAGGACATCAAGAGGACACATCCAAAAATAGAAGTATGTTTTTGGAAATAGCTCAACTTTTCTCGAAATATGGCAAAAACTTTTCCGCACTTCCGAACTTCTGAACAATTTAGAATGAAATTGTTGAAATAATGCCATGCCTAGCTAGAGAGGCAATTGTAAAAGAAGCGAAAACATGTGGCTTTTTTTCCATGAGTGTGGATGAAGCAAGGTACAAGGTAAGAAGAACAATTGTCTATAATCATTCGATAGGTAAAGCAATTAATAGTGAAAGAAAGATTTATCGATTTCATCGATTGCTCAATGTCTAGGGATGCTCAAGGATTGGCAACGCTTATTTTGGAAGCACTGAACAAAAACCAACTTTACGATGTTCCGATTCTTGCACAATCTTATGACGGTGCCAGTGTTATTTCAAGGAAAAATAGGGACCTACAAGCAATTATAAAATAAATCTACCCTGACGCTATACAAAACTTTATCACCAAACTTTAACGCCAAATTTGATCGAAATCCATTTTTTCATTTAATCCAAATTCCAATTCCTTTTTAATTTGTAATATTAATGCAGACTTAGCTATTAGACTGTCAATTTTACTATGGAGTTAAGACGCCTCGTGGTAAAAAAGAGAGCGAAGGAACTGCATTACTCTTTATTACTAGGCGTCATTTATGATCTCTCATTAAATGACTGGTTGATTCAGCTGGCAGGCTGCCCCCCCTAGACAAAATCCCTAGCTACGCCCATGCCTATCCGTCGCTCTGAGGGAAATTAAGGGGTCTTTCGCCGTAGAAACTCCATTGGGAAGACTGGAAATTAGTAAAAATCGGTCTTGATTTTGAGTTGTTTTTCTTTTGTAACTTTGCCGTCCGTGACCTGTTCCACAACCGCTGAATAACAGACAGGCTTACGTTTAAGTTTCTTGAAACTTGTGGAAGGCTTTTGCCATTTTCAATTAATGTTATAGCACGAACAACTTCCATTTCGTTGAGATTCCTCGTTTTCACTTGTCAAACTGTCAGTTGCATACATTTTCGTCTGTATATAGATCTGTACAAGGCCTTCCTAGCTCTTTGAATCAAATTTGGGATACAATATTATTTTACTTTAGTTTTAGTGGTTCATGTTAATTATTTCGGATACTCCGGAAGTATGCGATGCTGATAATTCTCTGTGTCCATTAAAATAATTAAATAAAGCGTCTTTTAGATATTCTTAATTTTATTTGCATGTAATTTCTGGTTTGAATTTTATAGAGACACACATTACTGACCCGCTTATTGTTTTGAGCAGTGTAATTTTTTACAATCCTATAATTATAATCATTATTATTAACAAAAACTTAAATGGTGCAGTCATTTGGAAAAATTAACGTAAAATGTTTAAATGTTTAACGTAAAATTAATATATTATAATAGTTTAGTAATTGTTTACAGAAACTTTTTACATTTTTATTGTAATATGTCATTCTACATGTCATACTTACATTGTCATGCAAAATATTTTTCATTTATTAAAATGTAATTTTAAAATCAATTTTCACTATATCTTATTAACAAATTCAATATTACCATATATAATGGCATAATTTTTTTTTTTTAGAATAAGTTTATGGACGCTCAAATTATCCCTTGTGATATTTTCCATAATATTTATATTTGGACCGTTTATCTATAAGTATTGCTATGGAGTACAAAGAAGTTTAGTATTTTTAAATTTTGGTAAGTACATTCTATCATTTTACCTATTGCATCAATTATTTATTTGTCATTGCGAATGCAGTGTTATCTGATCCCGGTATAACAATCACATCCTGTTTTAGAATAGACACTGGATTCTAATGTAATTAGCTTCCGTTTCCTCTTAGGCAAAATACATTATTTTACAATTTTTATTTTTAGTAAGTTGGCCAAAGAATCCAAATTTTGATAATCCTCGAAAGTATGGAGTGGACGGAGCTTTGAATTTCTACGTAACTACAAACGAAGGAGTTCGACTTGGTATATGGCAAATTTTGCCAGAAAACCTTGTCAGCAATGAAACTGAATACACAGAAGAATATTTCCAGAATGCTTTGAGGAATGGACAGGATGTTATTATTTACAATCATGGTAATTCTGGACACAGGGTAGCACCACATAGGGTTGAATTATATAATGTACTTAAGAAACATTTCCATGTGATCTGCTGGGACTACAGAGGTAAATATTATAAAATATAGTAATAATCATTATCTTCGTCAATTGCGCTGTAGCCCCGTCGAGCTTTGGTCGCCTTTATTAACCTCCTTGGCATGACGCGACCGTAGAATACCATTTAATTTGGCTCAATAGTGAACGCTCTTGTACAAGCTCAGAACAGGGCGTTTTATTTTAGGATTTATATTGTTATATGACATTCAATAAGGTTGATATATAGTGTTAGTGTACAATAATGTATTAAGTAATACTATAAAATAATAATTTAGTACTTTTCTAATGTATGATACATCTCAAAGCATTTAGGAATACGTAGCTAACTTCACTTCACTTCATATATGTTTGCACCACTGAAATATATACTAATTGGAACGCGCGCTGGCTTCTAAGTTTGTGCGGGTAGCGAGAGAGAGGTCCCAATTGGAGCCCTCGTATCGCTCTGCCTTCATCTAGTATAGTCTTAGTAAAAAACCTAATGTATAGTATAAATATATTTATTTTATTTTATACATGTAATATATAATACAAAAAGAAAATTATAATATATATAATACTAGTAGCACATGACAAAATATTATTAGTTTTAATATTTCGTATTTACATAGTGTGGATAAATACTTGATTTGGTTTGATACAAATAGCTTTTCGCTCTGGCTGTACCACATCCTCCCACTCTCGAATTCAAGTCATCCTCTCTCTCTCAAACGCAAGGAGGGTGGTCTCCCTTGGGACCTCTCTCTCTACCCGCACAAGCTTAGAGGCCAGCGATTGTTCCAGTTAGTATATATTTCAGTGGTTTGCACACATGACTTCGGTTTGCAGGATGCTGCTTTTTCTTTGTCGCAGCTATTTATTTTTGGGAAAATGTGCCCAATGGTTTGCTTGTACAAATTAGGGAGCATACTTTCTGCTATATTCAATCGAAAATTCACAATCGATTGGTTTTATGAAGTAAGCATCTTTGAATATAAGACTTTCTTATATCCTTTTAGACACTTTCGCATGAGGGAAACATGCAAGACATTGGTCTTGTTAGTCGACACCTCCCATTCCTCGATTGTATTCCACAACAAAAGTCGGTTTCGACACAGTTTCTTCTTCGCCTCCTTTTTTTCTTCTTATTTCCCCCGTATCGACCATTTCTGCGTTTGAGTGTATCGTGCTAATTAAACTAGGTGGGCCATTGGAAAGGAAGCAGAGGGATTTTCGGATAGTTAAAGATTAATTTTCAAAAAACGCTCGGATGCGTCAACCTTTTACAAGAATATTTGTAGCCAAATCACTTAACTCCTTCGCGCTGGGACCACAACCCCTATAATTTTATATAGCTCGGTGGAGTAAGTGATACATCATTTGAAAGCACTTTCGGTCCTCAATATTAAAAGGTTAACATTTTCCGAATTTATCGATTTGTTGTCAATATTATTTAATTTCAAATGAACGGGTCCTACGTTTAAAAGAAGTCCAATTCTTCAATCTGTCCTTACAAAAACTGCAGTGAAGGAAAAAAACACAATTCAAAGTCAGAAAGGATTTTTGTTAGTTTAACAAATGCTCAAATTGTGCGCCACCAAATTCCATACAAAAATACAAATTCAGCTCGAAACGTTCTCTTACATTTTGTAGGATCTGTGGCGTGATTTGACGGAATTCTTCAATAATGTGTCGACATGACTCTTCCAGAAACTCTGGTTCATAAATGCTACTCGTTAGATGGCCCCATAAGAAAAAGTTCAGAGGACTTAAATCAGGTGAGCGGGGCCGGCCATTCCATAGCACCTCTTCGTCCATTCTCTGGTAAAATCTAGAAAACTCTGTCCAGAAACTCCAGATCAGCCTGCGTATAATGTGGTGGCGCTCCATCTTGTTGAAAAGTCAAATGGTCTTCTAATTAACGATTACCATTTTTTTTCAACGACATAAACACGTTCATAACTTGAAATTAAATAATCTCGAAAACAAATCGATAGATTTAGAAAATGTTTAGTATTCAGGGCTAAACGGGCTTTCAAATGAGGTATAACTTACCTCACCGTGCCATTTAAAATTATAGGGGTTGTGGTCCCAGCGCGAAGGGATTAAGTGATTTGGCTACAAATTTTCTTGTAAAAGGTGCCCCCTCACAAAGAAAATTGACGTGTCCGAGCGTTTTTCGAGAAACCGTCTTTAACAATCCGAAAATCCCTCTGTTTCGTTGTCAATGGCCCACCTTGTATACACATCCCTCTTGTCATGCCCGCGTAAGGACAGGATACCTCTGCAAGATAGTGTTCTTACTTCTCCTTTATTTAGCTTGTACTCCCAGCTCCTTTGGCATATTTTTCCGATTTTTTCTCACCGTTCTAACAACATTTATATTCTTCGCTAGCAAATTTTTGTATAAGTTGGTAGACGAATACCAATTATCTAAAAACAAGGTATATCCTTTTCCTAAAATAGGTTCAGGTAGTTGCTAGTTCGGTTTATTACCGATATTATTGAGAGGGGGAAACCATCTTGGACTCTCTAAACCAGGGGTTCCCAAAGTTTTTCTTCCAATTTAATATTACCGATTTTTTTGGCGGGCCAAAGAAATAAAACGAAATAAAACCAAAACAATAACTACGATTTTTTTTGTTTTAAATATATTTAAACTATTTCTTATTTTTTTTATTAGTATACTAAATTTAATATAAATATAAATCGTAAATTATATATTTATTAAAACAAAAAAAAGTTGTTAAAAAACAGCACGTGAATAATGGGGTCGTCCCCCTGGTATGTACGTCGATTGTATTCTTCATACTGCTTGTAAATGATTATCACTAAATTTTGATCTTAATTGCGACTTATTTATGCTCATAATTGAAACATTTTTTTCGCAAATATATGTGCTCCCAAATAATGAAAACATTTGTTGAGCATGGTTTCGTATTTTCGGATAATTCACGCATGAATCCTTTATAAAAATCAATTAAGGATTGTTCCGATAAGATTTCTTAGCATCGATATTTTCCTGTAATTCTATCAATTCAAATTGCATGTCTTAAATGATTAAGAGTTCTGTATCTATTTAAGACTACAATATTATATTTCTGTATAAATGTGTAATAACTAGACTAGACATACTAAAATAATTTTCTAAATATAAACTAAGCAATATTTTATTAATACAAATGCTTATGGTTAAAGCTCTGTATGATTTTTTTAAAAATATTAATCAATATTTTCAATATAAATTATCTTCTTCGTAATATTTATTATTTATTTTACTATTGACTTATTTATTTTTGAATAAAAAAATAATATATCGTATCGATATCGCGGGACAAATTCACGGGCTTTGCGGGCCGCATTTGGCCCGCGGGACGCACTTTGGGAACCCCTGCTCTAAACAAAACAGAATTCATGTACGGCTGAAACAGATAATCCAATGATATTATACTGGCCGGTATTCGCCGAAAAAATTTCTTCACGTCTCAGAGACGTCAAAGTCTACCATTTCGCATGAAATACATGACGTCTTAGAGACGTCATTCTATGTCACGGGGTTAATTAATAATTAATAAATTCAAAATAGTATTCTAATAGTGAATATACATATTCAATATTATTTTTGGCCTCCTGAAATGTAAAGCTAGTTTTGACATCGTGTATACGTCCACCGAAACTTGATTTTTACACACAATGTTGCAAAGTACGGCTACGAGCGGGCAAAAATTGCAGAATACACCCCGTTATGCAAACGGGGAAACTTTAAATAGTTTCTAAAACATCACGTGATTAATAGACGACCCCTATGTTTGGGATATGCTCGACAAACGGTTTCGTGATCGCCCGAATCCAGCAGCTAACGGCGGCTCATATCGAAGAATGGGATGCTATACCACAAAAAGACCTTCGAAGACTTTTGCCAAGCATAACAAGACGGTGTAATGCCGTTATTAGTGCTAATGGAGCACATACCCGTTTTTAAGTAACCACTTTATGTTCAAAAGTTTACATTAACCATTAATTTAAATTCGTTTTGCACTTTGGGTTTGGTAGTTCTTGTTAATTATTAGGAGTATTTTAGAATTACGTGATGCTGACACATCCATATCTGTCAATTAAAACAATGAAATAGAGCGTCGTTTAGATGTTTTTAATTTTATTTGCATGTAATTTCCCGTTTGAATTTTATGGATGAAATGCAGTCCAATGCGAACCTACCACTTCAATTAGGAGACTAGCTCAACAGTTGAATTTTAGTCGTACTACGGCTCACAGTATTATTCTTAAAGAACTTCACATATCTTATAAATTGCAAATGTACCAAGAATTTTTATCACTCAATTATAATAAAAGACTGGCCCACTGTCGGTGGTTCAATGAAAATATGAACGCTAAAGTGGTGAATTTATAACATTTTTCACCGATGAAGCCTGGTTTCATTTAACGGATCCATTAATTCCATTAATTTTCAAAACATGAGCATGTGGAGTATTGACAACCCGCAATTATTTTAGAGAGACCCTCGCGGCATCCAACTAAAGTTGGTGCGTGGTTAGCAATGTCGAGGCAAAGAATTATCGGTGCAAAATTTTTCGATGGTAATTTAAACGCTACCACTTACCACTTGGCACTATACCGCGCGTACGTGATCTTGGTTTATATATATTATATATATATATATATATATATATAGATATATATATATATATATATATATATATATATATATATATATATATATATATATATATATTTATATATATATATATATGTTACGGCAAAAGTACGTAGATTGGTAAATGTGCACATATACCGGTATATGTGCACATTTGCCTTCTTGCTTGGTAAATGTGAATTCAACTTACATTTACCAACTATTTCCGGCAAATATGTACATATACCTAATGCTGTTGGTAAATGTATAGAGGTTTACTTTAACATACAGAGCGCATGTGCTGTTCGACAAACATGCATTTTTAAGGTTATTGTTGTGTTTGTTAAGCTTCAGTTTGCTATTTTATTTTCTCTAATTGTTTTTTGAACGATTTATATAATCCTTTGAAATAATATTATTATAAAATAGCGTTTAATTGAAATAATATAAATACATTTTATCTTTAATATACAAGTGTATTTTATTTATGTTTATTATTCTTTTAACTTTTACCGAAATACGTTGGAAAATGTGGACTTTTACCGGTAAAAGTAGGTGTATGAAGTTGATCTCAAATTTAAACTCACATTTACCTATCAAATTGGTAGATGTGCACATATACTGGCAAATCTGCACATTTGCCGATTTTGTACTTTTACCGTAACATATATATATATATATATATATATATATATATATATATATATTATATATTTATATTTGTTTTCTCGGGGATTCCGCGTTGATGTTGAGGGTTGGTTCTGAAAAGAACCAGATTCTCGACGTTTCGGCGAACTGAAATTCGCCATTTTAAGAGATATATGCGTCCGTGCGGGTTAACCGTTAGACGCATACTGAGAGCTCGTTCATGTGTCCTGTGCTGGTCTGGCGGTCTTGAGCTTTCGCCCAGCTGTGCCGCCGTCTTGTGGTTTGATTGTCGTTGTGTTTTTTTTTTGTCTGTTGTTGTCTGTTTCATTCATTTTCTTTTCCTCCTTCAGTTGTACTTTTGGGGGTGACATCGGTAGTTTTCCTTGGGGCGGCTTCGGTTGTCTTTTCGGCGGCGGCTTCGTTTGTCTTCTCGGGGGCGGCTTCGTTTGTCTTCTCAGGGGCGGCTTCAGTTGTCTTCTCGGGGGGCGGCTTCGGTTGTCTTTTCGGCGGCGGCTTCGTTTGTCTTCTCGGGGGGGCGGCTTCAGTTGTCTTTTCGAGGGCGGCTTCGTTTGTCTTCTCGGGGGCGGCTTTAGTTGTCTTCTCGAGGGGCGGCTTCGGTTGTCTTTTCGGCGGCGGTTTCCTCTGGTTTCTCGTTGACAGTTTGGGTCTTCATCAGTTTCATTATGTAATTCATCATTTGGACGAGGACGCTGTCGTCCAGGGTGTCCAGGTAGTCGGGCGATACTTTGCTGAGGCGGCTTCCTTTGGGGTTGTCGAAGTAAACGTGTTCATTGGGTGTCTGGGATTGCATCTTGAAGGTGGATATGATCGGTCGCCATGCTGGGGGGAGTCTCAAGGAGTCGTCTCTCGTATTCATGCAGTAGTCTCGTTTTTCTATCTCTATGGCTTCTCTGTATACTCGTGACATTTCGTGGCTAATCTGTGCAACCGTCCTTGAATTTCTAGTCCATCCAGTGACCGGTGTTGGTGTGTTGGACAAGAGCGGATGAAACTTTGTCTTTGGGTCTGACTGAAACTACATGTTCTTGAATCCTAGCCGATATTTTTCTATTGGTACGTCCAATGTAGGATTCTAACGGGATAGTGTATTTAACGCTGCGTAGCTTGGAAGATATTTAGGTTTCCTTTAAGAAAAACTTTTTTAATATAAGTTTTAGGAGAAAATCTTATTCTTCATAAAAAGTTTTGCTTGTATCGAAACCCCTCATAGTAGAAAAAAATCGAGTAATCACTTAAGGAGGTTCGAGCGAATCCCATGTTAAATATTTTTTTCAAGTTTCAGCTTTGAAACTTTTTATACATGAAGATCAATACTTTATTTATGTCCTCCCAAAATTTGAAAGTGATCCTGCGTTTAGTTTATCCGGAAAAAAAATTCAAAAATGATGATTTTTCGAATCTTATACACAGGGCCTATGGCCGACAAGCTTCCGTCACGTCTTTATTTATTTTTTTCGGTATTAATTTCCCAATTTTGGCGAATGAAAAACTATATACAATAAACTTAGATAATATTAAACACGATAACATTAAAGCAATGTGATGTTCCCGATGTAATTATTTAAATAATTAAAGTTAACTTTTTTTTTAATCTTGTTTATCGACACTAATTCACATGACATATGGTTTGGCAACGTCGTGCATAACAGCTGATTGTGAGAGAACAGAAAAACATGGAAACATTTTGAACTTTTGAACTTCTGTGGAAATATTTGATAGAATAGCTCCAGCTTTTTACATAGATTATCAATAATTTTTTGTCTTTTGGTAATTCGAGGTTTTCGGCCAACATCTTGGGCTTATAACATTCTGATCCCTTTACAACCAGCCGACTAATAACACTGATGTTGCCAGATCTTTTTATGTCACCTTATAAGTCAAAAATAACGAAGTCATTTAATAACTTTATTATATTAAATAAATAATAATTACCAATTTTTAAATTTGTTATGTTATTATAAATAAAAATAATGCATTTTAACAACTAAAAAAATAAAACTTAGGATAATTGAAAATATAGAAAAATTCAAGCACTATTTTGAATCATTAGTTACGCTCGAACCTCCTTAAAATAAGATCAAAAACTTGAAATAATGTCGAGTTGTTGATTTTAAATATGACGTTGACGTTGCATTTGTATCGCGTTACCCATGTATTACTCTTTAAGAAGTGACATTTATTGACAGTAAAGCGAGCTTAATATGAAAACAATGTTAACGTTAGAGCAGCGAATCTACCTAGGTGAAATGTTATGGTTTAGGAGAAGTCTCGTATAAATATGCAATTCAGTTTTTTAATGAAAAATATCCAAATGTTAGTGTAAGCAGAACAGCTTTAACAAAATTAATTAAAAGCGTACAATGATGATGATGCTGTGACCATTGTGGCTATCGAATCAGTTGCGGAAGTTCCTAGGATTCCTTTACGCCAGCGAGCAACTGAACTCAATGTTAGTCATACATTATTGCAGAAAATTTATAAAGCGAATAAAATTTACCTATATAAACCTAGATTCAGACACACCTTAGAAATTGCAGATCACGCTTTTAGACTCGAGTTTTGTTTATGGATTGGTGAGAATACTATGGAACATAGCCTATTTTATCAAAATTTAATGTTTAGTGATGAAGCAACGTTTTCGACAAAAGGTACTGTTTCCTCACAAAATTGTAGATATTGGTCAAAGGATAATCCAAATTTTAAAATTAACACTAGGAATCAGCGATATCAAAAAGTCAATGTTTGGTGCGGAATGCTGTTTAACAGAATAATTGGTCCCTATTTTAATAATGGAAATTTAAATCAACATAATTACTTGGAAATGCTTCAGAATTTTTTATTGCCATTACTTGAGCAAGAGGAATTGTGACGCATCTACTTCCAACAAGATGGGTGTCCAGCTCATGGTACCTTGATTGTTAGAGAATTTTTAAATTTACATTTTCCTGGTAGATGGATTGGACGACATGGACCAATACATTGGCCAGCTCGGTCACCGGACTTAACTCCCATGGATTTATTTCTTTTGGGGTTACCTAAAGAAAAAAGTTTACAGGAAACCAATGGTAAACGATGTAAATTACCTAAAAATGCAGATTGAGGAGGCTGTTCGAGAAATTATTTATTGAAATATATTTGTTGGAATGTTAAACAACGTTTACAAACAATTTAGAAAAAGAGTTGAAGTTTGCGCTGGATATGGAGGAGACTATGTGGAATTATTGTACAATTAAAAATTAAATTATTGTACCAAAATAATTTTTTTTTTGTTCAGAAAATAATAAGATACATTTTTGAGTTTCGTGGCCATCCTTGTTTACAAACAGAAAGTCATATTTAAAATCAACAACTCGATTTAATTTTAAGTTTTTGATCTTATCTTAAGTGATTACTGGATTTTTATTTGAATATAACAGGTTTCGATACAAGCAAAACTTTTTATAAAGAATAAGATTTTCTCCTAAAACTTATATTAAAAAAGTTTTCTCCGTAGGAAACCTCATCACTTTACACACTGACTTCTCCTAAACCATAACATTTCACTAGGTAGATTCGCTGCTCTAACGGTAACAGTGTTTTCATATTAAGCTCGCTGAACTGTCAATAAATGACACTTCTTAACGAGTAATACATGTGTAACGCGTTACAAATGCAACGTCAACGTCATATTTAAAATCAACAACTCGACATTATTTCAAGTTTTTGATCTTAACTTAGTGATTTCTCGATTTTTCTTTGACTATGAGGGGTTTCGATACAAGCAAAACTTTTTATGAAGAATAAGATTTTTTCCTGAAAGTTATATTAAAAAACTTTTTCCTATAGGAAACCGCATCGCTTTACACACTATATATATATATATCTATATATATATATATATATATATATATATATATATATATATATATTGGTTTATATAAAAAACCAAGATCACATACGCGCGGCAGCGCGAACTCTCGCTCCAAAATAAGATAATGTGGCAAGGACTGTTGGTTTAATCTAGGTTAGATTGGGTTGCACACCGGGCAGCAGCAGTACTTTTTTATTACATGTCACAGTGTATCCCCTTAAGAATTGCAATGTTATTGCTGGTGCTCCACTTCATTGTACTTATAATTAGTAATGTTAAATATTCAACCTATAATTATTAATGTTAATGTATCCAAGGCTTAAATTAATCAATTATTAAAAAAAAAACGTGCCAACGTCGAGCCGGTTGCGTCCAGAACCATATCCACCAATGGTTGAAAATGTCAATTTTTAGAACAACAAAAACACCATTATCTATTATATATCTATTATATATATATGAGCATATCTATTATATACAACGTAGAAGCTTCATTTTTCCGATCTTAGTTAAAGAGTGCCAAAGATGATTCACAACAGTTACACTAGGTGAAAAATCCAAATGTTTCAAAAAAATTGTATTCTGCACCTTAGCCAAATCAACACTTCTTACGCACGGCAGCGCGACCTCTCGATCCAAGATAAGATACAGTGGCAAGGACTGTTGCTCTAATCTATGTTAGATTAGGCGACATGCCGCGAAGCGGTATATAAATCAAGACTACATTATTATTATAATATCCCTAACATCATTACTTGTTATTCCTAATAAAAAATACAATAATATAATATATTACTATAAATATAGCTATAAATTTTTCCAAAATGGAATAAATTAAAATGCGTTTTAAATTTTGATAGATCACCATTTTAGTTCGCATGCGCATGTCTTTGTAAGAGACAACAAATTCATCTTTTAAAAACTGGTTTATTACCACTGGTCTACAATTTACTGCGTATGCGCCATTTTAGTTCTAAAGCTAACACCCGAGTGCAAAAACAAAATCTACCACAATAGTAGCCCCTACCATAACCTGTGTGGTGCACATGCCGCTCAACAGAAAACTGCACATGGCGACATTCTCCACTTCTACGACTGACCCCCATGCGACCATCGTGCATTCCCAAGTAGAATCGGGATTCGTCACTGTAGACCACTCTATGCTATTCCATGTCCCAATCCAGTCGCAAAGTACACCACTCCAAAAGTTGCATGCGCATGGCTTTGTAAGAGACAACAAAATCATCTTTTAAAAACTGGTTTATTACCACTGGTCTACAATTTACTGCGTATGCGCCATTTTAGTTCTAAAGCTGACACCCGAGTGCAAAAACAAAATCTACCACAATAGTAGCCCCTACCATAACCTGTGTGGTGCACATGCCGCTCAACAGAAAACTGCACATGGCGACATTCTCCAATTCTACGACTGACCCCCATGCGACCATCGTGCATTCCCAAGTAGAATCGGGATTCGTCACTGTAGACCACTCTATGCTATTCCATGTCCCAATCCAGTCGCAAAGTACACCACTCCAAAAGTTGCTGTCGATGACGAGTCGACAGCGGAAGCTCAAGCTGTGCAAGCTAACTGCTCGGATGGCCAACTGCCAACGGACTGCAAGCCAAAAGCTCTAATTCGTCGGTAAATTATATGAAGGGTTACAGGACGCCCTTCTTTTCCAAACCATTGATGGGCTATTGATCTTGTACTCGAGAATCGGTCCATTAATGCCATAAATCGAAAATAGCGAGCCTGGACTACATTTCCGGCTAGGAATTTCAGTTCGGTTTTTATTCGGAACGAAATAGGCATGCCAAACTCCGAGTTCGTTCCGAATGAGGCAACCGCACAAGGCCCTCATCACTTTTGTAACGCACGTCCAGCTTTGTGCCTTGTTAGGAAGCCTGATTCGAAACTCATTCGGAAGCCACACTTACCGAACTTGGAATTTCAGTTCGGTTTTTATTTGGAACGAATTAGGCATGCCAAACTCCATAGTCGTTTCATACAACTTACTAAATATGTTTTATGCAACATTTTTGTGATTTTTGGAACGGAGGTCCCTTTGGAGTCCCCTTGCGGAGGTCTCGATATGAGTGATTCGGCAGAAAACACGGGGTGGAGAAAGTAAGATTTTTGCGTTATGTTACGTTTGTAAGCCTTTCTCTTTCTCTCAGTGTATATTTCTATACCGCACAGTCTCTCTTTCTTTCTCTTTCTCTCAATGGTTATTTCTATAATGCGTTGTAATGCTCTCTCTTCCTTTCGCAGGATAGCAGCCGAGCCTGTGTTTCGAATGGGTCTACTTTGGACCACGCTTGTTCAACTGTTGGGTTTTGATCTGTGCCCAGAATTGTCGCATCTTCTGCCGGTGTAACTCCTTTCTCTCTTCTGTCCAGGGGGTACCTTTCCTTCGGGGTTTTTCCTGAAATCCATGAACTTCCTTCAGGGTGCGTCTCACAGACTGTCTGTTTTGGCGATCTGTTATTCCAAGTTCTTTAATATCCTTCTCGGTTTCTGTCAACCAAGTGGTACCAACCTTCTTGTTTTGCCAGAAGGTGAACAGACGGTTGGTTCTGTTTTCTCCAGCGACACTTGAAGACCCACTTTGGCAGCCTGTTTTCTAGGGCAATTTACCTGCAGTGTTTGCATCTCTAGAGAATCAGCAAACGGTGCCAAGTCATTTGCAAAGGCCAGGCAATCTACAACCAGTCCATCGTTCTTACGTCCCAGGTAGATACTACTTTGAGCACCTAAATTGATCAGTTTCTTGCGCCCTTCACTCATAACCTTTTCAAAGACACAGTTGAAGAGAAGTGGGGAAAGTCCATCTCATTGTCTCACTTCACTTTTTATTTCGAAGCTTTCTGAAATCTCGCATGGAAATTTAACCTTGGATTGGGTGTTGGTCAAAGTTTCTAGCATGAGTCTGCGGGTTTTTTGTCTAGCCCTAGTTCTTACAGTTCTTTGTTAAGCGTTTCTCTATCAATGGAATCGTAGGCCTTACTAAAATCAACAAAGGTGACGACCACCTCGCGGTTGCTCATCTTAAAGTATGCAAGTACAGTTTTAAGATTGAGCATCTGTTTAACACAGGATCGGGTCTTCCTGAAGCCCCCCTGGTATTCTCCCAGTTGACTATCTAGCTGATTTTCTGTCCTTGTTTGTAACGCCTTCAAGAGAATCTTGTATATTACCGGGACGAGGGAAATTCCACGGTAGTTTTTTAGATCAGTAAAATCTCTTTGTGTGAAGCGGATGGATCAGAGCAGATTTCCAATCGCGTGGTAATTTCTCTGTTTCGCAGATGTCTTGGATGATCTCGGTTAGCTTGCGCACGGCATAGTTTCCAGCACCTTTCCACAGTTCAGCAACTATAGAGTCCTCGCCAGCTGCCTTATTATTCTTAAGAAGTTGAATAATCTGGCCAACTTCTTCCAATGGTTTGGTGTGGTTTGTTTATAGGCGAAGTCTTCGCTTGGTGGGTCACAGTTGAGTAGATTTTTGAAGTACTGAGCCAAAAGGTGTGAGTCTCTGAGGTAAAGGCCTGGCGAAACGTATTTTCTTAATGTCTGTTTGAAGGTTCCAAAGAAATCTCTGGAGTTATTCTTAGCAAAGCTCTTTTCGATTTGGGTTTTCTCGAATTATCTTGGCTGTAACCTTTCTTAGTTCCAAAAATTTATGCCAATTTTCCTTGATCTTTTTAGAATTCCACTTCACCCAGGCTGTCTGTCTTTGGGCTATTGCATTGTCACAGCCTTCTGTCCACCACGGATGCTTACTTCTTCAAGCGAGAGGGGCGAGTTCATTGGCCATCTTGACAAGAGTCTCCTTCAGTTGATCCCAGCTGTTTAGATCTGTGGATATTTGTTTTACTATTTCATTTTCAACTTAAAATTATAATATAATAAAATAAAAAATGCGCGAGGGACTTCGCTCCTGACTGGGGTCCCCGACCGCACACGTCTTTTTTTGAAAAAAGTCGACACAAAATGGTATTTTGCATTTTTTAGAATTCATATATATATTTTGTTGGATTCTCACGTGCATATGCAAATCTATTTGAAATGGACATGTTTGTAGCAAAGACTGACTGCATCGTTTTCTTGTTTTCCTTTTTTTGGCCTTCAACTTCTATCAAGACGTGTACAGTAGACGTTAAGTTTGAATTGGCTGTGATGGATCTGTAATAGTCATTGCTTGTACAAGAAATTCTTTGAATTTGGTAAGTTGCGCAGCTTTTTTGTATTCTGCGCACAATAGGCTTGTTCATCATTCTACCTTGCCCAATTTTACATTAGTAGAACATTTTTGCTGCCATATACTTTACCGCGCAGTCAGCGAAAAAATTAGAGGAAGTATTATCTACAACTCTTCACAGCCATAAAAAAAGATTAATGTCCCAAGCAAACAATAACTCGTGAGCAGTTCACGAGTGTAAATTTACATTTTGGGACCAGGTGACCACCCGTGAGCAGTTTAATTAAAATAAATGTAGGGCTCAAAATAATGTCTACCTCAAATTATTGTACACAAAAAAAGATATTAAATAATAGTATATTACGTAGCGAGAGTTGTAAGAAGCGAGGAGTTACGATCCGAGTAGCGGGAGTGCACAATTCCTCGAGTACGTAATTGCCTTACAACTAGAGCTATGCACTATACTTTATCTACGACCACACTAATTTTTTTCTGTTTAATAATAAAAATATGTTTGATGTAACAAATTTATTTCGTAGTAGGTACATTATTTAACATTATAATAAACAAAGAGTTGTATTTTCATATATAACTGTTACTCGACATTGTTTAACTTGATAGGAATGAAAAAAAAATACATTCTTAATGGTTACTTACCTTGTTATTTAGTATTTATTTGGGTTAAACTAGAATAAGAGGGCTCATACATATAGGCAACCCAACGTAAGTAATGTTAATTTCCGTTAGTTTGAATTGTGCGACGGGGTCCGCTGAACGTATGAGCACGTAGAAACTCAGCTCTCAACCATTCAACGAATCGTAAACAAACGCACGTGTCTTACATACGTGTGTAGATTCTTACATACGTGTGTGTTATGATTTATTTACATAGTCCACGAACTGTACAATAATGGGCATTTACAATAGTGGTCGTAGATAAAAATAATTTAGGCAGGTCACAATAAAAAAAAATAATGTGGAGATGACTTTCTTCGTAAAGTGGACATAAATTACTTTATAATTTACTTTACAAGTATGACACAATAACTTTCCATTATAATCAAAAGCAAAAGGTAAAAAGACCATCGAGGTAACCGAAGAACTACTTTCTTGGCGATTACGTATGACTTTTACTCTTCATTAACCGGTTTCAATCGAATACCTATTATCGAAGATTTTAATCAAGGAACTGATAATTTTAATCAAAGAAAAATAAAAGAACTAATTTAAATTTTGAGTGGAGTCGCACTTAATTCAATGACGAGCCGAATTTGCTCGCCCGTGTCATTTTTTAAGGAATTGATAAATAAAAAATATTTAATTAATTAATTGAGTTTAAGAATCAGATCACCGATTCTTAAACTCAATTAATTAATTAAATATTTTTTATTTATCAATTCAATTCCTTAAAAAATGACACGGGCGAGCAAATGCGGTTTTCTATATGTTATATTTTTGTTACAGGTTATGGAGATTCGACAAATTTGGAGCCTAGTGAAGAAGGTCTTGTCAATGATAGTAATTACATATATAATTGGGTTATAAATCGTACTGATTCCAAAGTATTTATGTGGGGCCATTCATTGGGCACAGGGGTTTCAACTCATTTATTAGGAAAACTGTCGAAAAAACAAATAAGAAAGCCGACCGGTTTGATTCTCGAAAGTCCATTTACCAGTTTTACAGACGAAATTGCAGAACATCCGTTCGCCAAGGTATAATTTAATTTAATTACGCTGTTATCACTATATTATAATCACTGCAATTAATGTTCTTACTTCTCTTTGTGTAGATATTTAGGCCTTTACCTTGGTTTCACTACACCATTATAGACCCGATGCTAAAGAATGGTTTTGTCTTCGCTTCAGATAGACACATTATAAAAGTAGATTGTCCAATCTTAATTTTGCACGCCGAGGACGACATGGTCGTCCCTTATAATCTCGGAGAAAAGGTAAAAATGATTAGTGTTTCAGAATATTATTATTGAAAATAATAATAATGAAAAACGACAACACATGTTTCAATGACACGAATTTGAGAGAAACCGATAGAAAACTTTCACAAATTCGAAAAAGCTTTGTCAGAAAGTGAATAAAAAAATAGATTTAAGACAACTACTAAGCCTTCCAGGCATGATACTAAAACTTATTGAAAAAGATAATTTTGTATATAATGAACAGCATTTCTTCTATAATAATTAATTTATTGCTATAAAACAGGGTGGACGCACAGTGGGACGAAATCCAAAAAAGCTGGCCAAAAGTCGAAAACGTTATAAATTTGGCTGAAACCCAGGACTTGGGGGTTTTCGGGGTCGCTGATTATGAATCTGAAGTCCAAATTTGAAATAAAAACAAAATGGCGGATTTTACATGAATCACTTTTATTGAGCAAAGTACAAAATAAATCCCAATGCTGTATAATACAATAAAGCAGTGTTCTTCAACTTTTGTTATCCCGCGGAACCCTTTTTTTAGAATTTATTTTTTATGGAACCCTCTGTTTAGTAGCACTTAACCCATTATCTACCGAATGTTCGATTTTTCGAACACTGACTTTGACATTTTTTTAAGCTACCATAATTATTAATTTGTAGATAATCATTATCATTATGTTATTATTTCAAGTTTATACTTTTAGAAAATAACTTGTATAATTATTTATTAATAATAGGTTAATTGGTAAATCAATTGTTATCAAGTCCTTTTTATAGAGTTATTTACAAAAATTTATTTATCATAATTTAAAACTTTTTTAACGTTTATTCATAGTTGAAATTTGTTCTAAAAAGAGTAAAGTTTTATTGTTAATAATTACTTTTCATATACAATACATTTTTAATTTTCTAGGAGATCGTAAAAGTACATGTTCGATTTTTCGAACATTGGTCACTTCGCAACATTTTTATTTTCAGTAATTTGCTCGCGCTCTGGGAGACTAACATCAATATATACTATAAATTTTTCGTTATATGATAATTAATAATATGATAAGTTAATTTATAAAATAGTTATATTTAATATAAAAAAAAATTCTTATATCTATGATACATAATATTTGTTACTGTAATCTGTGATTCGAGAAAAGATCTCATAATCAGTAATATTTTGATGATTTGAAGATGACATACTCATGAAGACAAATATAAGTGCTTTACAAGAATTGGCGGGTTCGATGGAATTTACTACTTGTAATAGTAATAAATCTGTACCAAGGCAGCAAAAAGATTTCGTACTTACACTCCTCTAAATTTGGACAACCAAAGTGAACTAAGAAAAAGAATAAGGCACAGCAATTTGAATATGATTTTGCTCCAAATTCTAAACCTCTCGACGACGTACCTGAAGAACTACATCAAAATTAAAAAAATTTGTCACCACACCTGAATTATTTGCAAAATGTTTGTATTGAAACGTATCGTCGTTGATCAATCGAATTTATAGACGCAACAACATAATATAGAAACAATGGTGGCTGAAGTTGAGATAAAATTATTTTTAGGTATACTATTGATATCAGGACATCATACACATCCAGCTATTTCTCAATATTGATCAAAAATTATTGGTTCAAAACTCTTGGATTACCTTTGTCACAAAAAAACTTTCGAGTTATCATAATGGAGCATTTACTTACTACATCAGACTCAGAAGAAAGTGAATTGTCTGTCGAGATTAATAAAAATAATTATAATAATTACAGACCTGATAATTTAATTCATTTATCTGGTAAACATATGCTTGTTGAACAAGAGGACAGAAAAGTGTGAAAAGTATTACATGTGCCAAAAATGTAATAAGCATCAAATGCTTTGTTGATTATCAGAAATAAGTAGTAATTTATATTAGAAGTAATGTTTTATCTATAAATTTTCTTCTTTTAATTATTGTTCATGCAAGGAGTTAGTGTTTTTTTCAATTAAAAAGTGTATTTACAATAAAGAAATTAAAAAAATTACAGCTGTAGTTAATGCCAAGTGACCAGTGTTCGAAAAATTGAACACCATTTTTCTCGGAACCAACGAATGGAAATTTTTTTTTTCTTAAATTGGAGTTATTTTATGATTAAATAGTTTATATAAGCGGTAATTTTGTTAAAATCCGATTTTCGATGTAGATAATGGGTTAAGGGGGGAATCGCATTACATGTTATGAAGAAGGTTCGTTCCTGCATTTGTTATAAAAAATGTGTGTAAGTCTCATAATAAATACATTTGCATTTATTCAAACAAATGTATTTCATACATAGAAATGAAATTGTAATCAAAAGAAAAAAATATTCAAAAAAATATTGACTTCCTTGTGCTTGTTTATGACTGCATAATTTATCAATATCTGGATGGATCGGTGTTAATTGGAGACGCATATCATTTTCGGCGTCAAGTCGATTTCTATACTTAGTTTTTATAGCGACATATGTGGAAAAGGATTTTTCACAGAGATAGGTTGTTAAAGGTAGGCGTCCACATTTTCGCATCGTACATATCGGACGCATCGCATCAAACGGATTATTCTTTTACAATGCGTTTACAGTATCAGCAGCGATCGGATTGGCCGACGCAACTACCAGAAAATACCATATTCCGTATGACGTCATCGGCACGCATCGTAAAAATTGACCCTCGGAGCATCGGCATTGCCGACGGGTAGATTCGTGCGATCCGTACGATGCGGATCAGAGGACGCACTTGTATTACTTTTTATAGAAAGAATATAATCGATCCGTTTGATGCGGTGCGTACGATGCGAAATAAATTCCTTAACCGCGCGTTTGGAAATTTCCGGATATTCTCCCCTTTTTATACAAAACGGGCCAATGCGATCCCATCCAAATGTAGATTTTAATGTAGTATCGGTACATATATTCATAAATTGCTCTCTTTCCTTAACTGGCAAGGTATCCACAACACTCATTAACAGAATTTTCGATCCAATTTAAATAATTACAAATAGGTGAAAAATATTCGAAAAATGTCTTTTGCAATCCCGTTCTAAAATGTTCTAAAATATGATTTTATAAATTCTGGTCGAATGCAAAAAAATAAATCAGCAAAATATTCTGTATAATTTTTGGTGATGCATTCCTTCCAAAGCTTGATTTTCGATTTGATCGAGTTTACTTTGCTATTGACTTTAAAAACTGTGGTATTTGGTCCTTGAAGTGAAAGATTAACTTCGTTCATGTACGTAAAATATATTTGCAAGGTAGGCTAGATTATGAAGCCAATTAGTGTCAGTAAGTTTTCCAGAAAATTCACGTTCGGATAAAAAGATTCGAATTTCATCATGCAATTCTAAGAGTACTAGACTCTGAACCTTTCCCCTGGATAACCTTACTTCCCAGATCATCGCACAATAGGACAAATACCCTGGTACAGTCTGGATTTGATAAAATAACCATCTTAACGGCCTCATTGAGAACTTCGTGCAATGCTTTTGGTATCCGTTTAACAGCGAGAGCATGACGATGAAGACAGCAATGGTTGGCTTTGATGTCTGGAACTAGTTTCTTTATAGGTGCTATCACGCCCTCAACCATAGCATTGGCTCCATCAGTTGCATATATGACGACATAAATTCCAAGAAATTGAATGTTTTCAAAATATGCATTAAGAAAATTAAATATTTCTTCACCTGTTGATTGAGTTGGCAGAGCTTTGCAAAAAAACATATCTTCCTGAAAATTGGATGCGTGTATGTATCTTACGAAAGCCACATCTGTAGATTCGTCCATTTGCAGAGTGAATCCATCTTTAGCTTTTTTCAAACGACTTACTGTTCCACTTCGCAGTAATCTGACATGTCTTTAATTCGTCGTAAAATTGTCGTATCAGACAATGGTCGTCAATTTTGCTTGCAATTTTTTCACCGATCATGCATTTGATTAAATCTTTTGTACAAGGTTTCATTAATTTTTCTGCAATCGTATGAAATTCGCCATCTTTAGTTACGAGAAAACTAACTAAATAAGATGCTTTTAGAACATTTTTATTATCATCACGAACATACCTTTCAAATGCATTCTATTTCTGCTGTAGTTCAATACATTTTCTATTGAAATATTCGCTTTTACGTATCGTCGGATGTTTATTTTCCAAATAACGCTTTAATTTTGCAGGATTTAAACTGCTGTTGTTGACTACTTGCTCACATACCACACAAAACACATTTTTATCACCAATCCATGTAAATCCAATATTAAAAAAGTCTTCACCATACTTTTGTATTTTTCGGCTAATAGGATCTACTCGGTGGTGTAGTTGACAACATACCCGCCTTTCAATGCGGGAGACCCGGGTTCGAATCCTGGTCGGGGAGACAACAACTAGGGCGGTTTTCACTAACCGTCCGGGCTGCCCACCCTGAATGAATGCAAAATATGCGATACCGGGGTGGCTGATACTAAAAGCCAAGGTGGAATAGGGTTTTAAATGTTGGCGGAAAACTGGTAGAATTTTCAAGAGAGCAAGAAGCTTGAAGAGAATTTTGATTCCAATATCCCAGTTTTAAGCCAATTCTGCATTATATTTCTAAAGGATTTTAGTATAAGTTAAAAAAAACTCAATTTATTATAAAATAATTGACTTATTGTTAGTACCGTTTGCCTTTGTAAAAATTTAACATATATATATATATATATATATATATATATATATATATATATATATATATATATATATATATATATCTATATATATATATATATCTATATATATATATATATATATATATATATATATATATATAAATATATCTATATATATATATATATATATATATATATATATATATATATGTATATATATATATATATATATATATATATATATATATATATATATATATATAATAGTTCCAATATGAAACTCCAATCGACACACGTGTTCCAGAGAGCGACACAACGCATTGTCTCTAGTTGTAAACACCGCACTGGCGCCGGTTAAAGTTCTGATTTTTTTAGCATTGATTCGCGGAACCCCTGAATGTTTTAGTGGAACCATAGGGTTCCATGGAACGGGTTGAAGAAAACCGGTTGAAGAACACTGCAATAAAGCATACAGTCAGCTTTCTTTAAGTTTATAGATCGTTCTCCGAAGAATAGTTTGATTCAATATCCGTTGATTCAACTTCTAAATCGCTGTAGCTGCCTGTACTTGTTGGTATACGTGGCGCAACTAACAATAAAACTGCTTCTGGGAGCAACGACTTTTTGTTTTTTCGAGGCAATTCGCGCAAACTTGAAATATATGGATCCGATATTAATAATAATCGTGAAATAATGTCTTCAATTGTTTTAGCTCGGGAACACTTTCTTGCAAAATCTTCACGAAACTTTAAAATATATTACTTTTTAATATATTTATTATTAGACTCTTGAGCATCCTCAGACATCTGTCATATCGCCAATATCGATGAGTTTATCACTTCTGCGCCATGAATCAATATTTTATGTAGCGAAGTTGGCATGTAGAACCACGGATATTACTGCACAACGTAGCGAGCTGTCTGTAAGGCATAATCTTGAAATTTTATTAAATCGATTTCATGCCCACTTGAAATTATCTGCAATATGACATGGATTAGCTTAATCCTAATAAGTCTTATAAGTCCTCAACAAGCCCTGTAATAGCAGCAGAGATGCTTGAATTTTCGAAAAATCGTCGAGCGATATTCCCATCATTCGAGCTACCGAAACCGGGCATTGATTGATCGACTATTAGACACAATTCCACACGCAAACCCTTCCGGATATTTGTTTTTCGGAGTCTTAAGGCCGATTCCCATATGCGCGACACCCAGCTACGCGACGTCGTGCGACATCGCCTGTCAAATAATGATTACATTGTTTTAAATGAGCACGTTCTCACTATGGCTACGCGACAGCTACGCGATCTGCCCATTTAAAATAATGTAATCATTATTTGACAGGCGATGTGGTACGACGTCGCGTAGCTGAGTGTCGCGCATATGGGAATCAACCTTTATTTATTTCTTTTCTTTATCACAGCGCGCTTGTCACTTTTTAATTTCAAGCTTATATGCTACATGCAAACAACATTACCGTATTCATGAAAAACCGTTCCATGAAAAACCGTATTCATGGATGCAAAGTTGATAAACCAAACAGCAAATGATATTCAGAGACTTCCTTTTCTATAATCGCACCGATATTGTTAAAGTATTTTGAAGTTGCTTTGCATAAATAGCATCGTTAAGTAGACATATTATACGTGATACCGTTACAAACTTTACCGTCTATCATGGTAAAAGCAAGTCGAAAAGAAACTCTTTCCATCTATGATCTTTAAAGGGACAAGATTGTTCCCTTGCTGTTTAATATACTCACGAATGGCTTCAGAAGTCTCGTGAAAAAATTGGATCCTAATTGGTCCACAAAGACGAGGAGATGACGGATTTTTCCATACAACCAATTTAGCGTTTATTTCTTGGTCGTCTGTTACAAGTTGCAGTGGAACTATAAAGGTCAAGAAAATATTTGCATCGGACTTACTTCCATCATCATTGGTGAACTTTTGCTTTTACGTACTTTGGCTAGAAGTGCCATCGCAGCTCGCAACTTACAAAGTAAATTCAAGTTGCAAGCATCTTCAGGAGACAAAGAACATCCATTTATATAAATAATATTCTATCAACTGTGTTATTCAGCCTGCAATTTAACTTCGGCACTAGACTCAATGACAGAAATATCTGAATTAGGCGGATAACATTTGAGCTTGGCTTGATATGGCAATCTTTACGGTGGAAAAAAATTACATCTGTTCTCTTTGCTTCTATTACGAAGTCTCTGATATTGAGATTTCGATAATTTTAGTTCCACTATCGGCGACAGAGCAGCATCGGCAGATAGAGTCGTTTCACGAATCGTATCAATGGACTCTTTATACTTCTTCGCTCTAGATGGGCTTTCTAATCCCACATCACGAACAATTTTCACAGCATCTGATTTCCCAGATGATCGAAGGCTCATTTGAGTCGCATACGTCAATTCTTCTACACTATTGCTTGCGCGTAATTCTTCAGTCCTCCTTCGTTTTCTTAGATCACCACATTCTGCAAATACTGAAGGAGGCCGACCCAAGTTATACAAATTTTCTCAAGATTGTTTAGTTTCTTCGAAAAACACAAACACGTTCAATCATTCAAAATATTTTTGCTGAAATTTGTCTTCATTTCTTGAAATTGCTGCCACTTCTTTTGCAGGTCATGCAACAACTTGCGGAGGACAGGTTTTACATTGTCTGGTAGAGCAAAGGGGCGTCGCAATTTAGCAGACATGAAATTTTCGATTACTGCATATGCTTCAGTCGCTTTGTTATTCAAATGACCTTTCAATATCGAAAAAATTCCCTGTCTTGACTGGCCACATGCTTAACGTTCATCAGCGTCAGATTCCAAAATTGAAAAATATAATATCTATATTGGTGGATAATTCCATAATACTTCGTTACAACTATTTATTCCAAAGTATTTTTTGAAGAGTAATAAAAGGTATTAATAAAAGTGAATTACGTATCATACAACTCAATAGAATGAAGACTGCAGACAAATTCACAAGAGCAAAATATTCCGCGTCATTTATGTACGAAATTCAGAAAACTATGTTTTACATTGTAAGAACTCGCACCAATGACACAGTTGCAGCTAGATGCAGAAAGTTTTAATTTTTTTATTCAATAATAGTTCCGTCTACAACATGCGATCGGTCAAGTCGCAGAACTCTATAGAACTTATAAACTTTGCTCTTCGCGTTTAAAAAATTTCCTTGTAATCTTCCCTTCATTTTCGTACAAACGATTCGTTTATTATTATCCCATAAACTATTCTTATTAATTTTGCTTCACATAATATTTTTTTTCTTTTACATGCACCTGCTGATTCCATTTCAAAAAATTGAAATCGATTGATTTTTATAGATTTGGCGTCCTCTTGAATATAGCGTTGAAATATTTGCTTACTGCACGGCGCGACTAGCTCGATTCAGTGTTCACTTTCAACTGTTATTTGTAGTAGGTATAAGGGACGTTGAAGTATAGAATTCGACCTTCGGACCCTTACCCAACGTAACCCACGACTAGAAATTACGTCGACTTTAACTTTATTTTTCGGCTTTTGGGCAGGTTTTTGGGATTTCGTCCATTAAAAAAAATGGTTTTACCAAAGTTTACTAAATTATAGCAGGTGGCTGTTTATTCAGAGGTTTTAGAAAGTAGTTTTGTATTGATTATTTTTTTATTTGTAGCTCTATAACACTGCAACAGATTTTCGAAGAGATTATCAAGGAAATGTGTCTTTCCTTGGATTTCCTACCAAACTAGGATATGGGCATAAATACATTTGTAGAGCTCCAGAAATTAATCAAATTATAGGGTAAGTAACAAATAACATATAATCGGTATAATTTTTTTGAGATTATTATATCTGACAATAAAACTTTAATTTTCGTTAAATGTCGTAAGAATATTTAGATAGACAGGGCAACCGTATGGAGTATAGTTAATATTTTGCATATCTTTCAAGTGATTTCATTGAATTTTTGTGCATGGTAATTTTTGTGCGAGGTAGACGACCACCATGTTCAAGTGATTTATTTGAAAATGACCTTCATGAACAGTGAAAACTCGAGTCGTGTAAATTGTGTAGATTTATTATCTTCACAAGTTATATAATATTTTCACAGAAATTAATGGTAAAAACATTATGTATTTTTCAATTCAGAGTAAGGAGAAACTACCACGTAGTAAGGGCATTTACTATCTATGTGAAAACTAAAGGCATCACACCTTATCAAAATTTAAAGTTGACAAATCGTAATCATTGAACTTGTGATCTATTAAAAAATGAAAACTATAGGGTGAAAGTTGTGCCACTCGTATACTTTTGCCCAACACTGCATATATGTGGGTGTATCAGAATTCCAGCATGATTCAAAATAAGCATAAAAAATTAACAGGAACACAAGCAATGGGGTGGAATTTATGATAATTTATAAACTTATAATATTTGTGGATTTAACTATCTTGAAGGTTAGTATTTGTATTTTTTTGTTTGTCTTTTCTTGAAGTAAATTAAGTATTAACAAAGAAAAACACAAATTTATAAACTTAAAAAAGAACTATGTAGAATTTACAAAAATTGTTTCAAATTTCGTTCCCAATGCACAGTCGACACCGCAGCAAAAAAGAACGACCAACTAACGACCTTTCTAACTGTTCGACACTTCACTTACACGTGACTAAAAAAGTGCTCTGACTGGAGTTTCGTAGACCATGGTTTTCAGAAGACCCTATAAAAAAATCCAGGGGATTCAGATCTGGAGAGCATGTCGGCCATGCTATCGGACCGTTCCTGTCTATCCATTTATCAGGATAACTCACATCGATACATGCACGGGCCTGGCGAGTAAAATGTGCTTGTGCATCCTCATGCATACACCACATTTCATATCTCAGTTGTTCATCGACCAGGTCTAATACATTGAGGTCATTCCCCAGAAAATTTGTGTAAGCCGCCCTCGTTAGGCGATCCAGTAATACAAATGGACCTATAGTTGCCAATATTCCCACAACAAACATAAATTGAAAATCTGTGTTGATAACCTCTACCATGTATTGTGTGACGAGTTTCTTCAGCTACAAGTGCAAGTTATGGCTATCGAACATTCCGACCCTTGTAAACGCAGCCTCATCGGTAAAAAGTATCAACTCTGGAAACATATTGACATAGTAAGAAACATATTACGTACGCGCGTAACAGTTACGAGCGACCTGTGTAGCGGGGAGCGCGTAATTCCGCGAGTACGCAATTGCCTTACAACTCGAATTATGTACTATACTTTATCTACAACTCACTATTTTTTTCTGTTTAATAAGAAATATATGTTTGATGTAACACCTTCTATCTTATTTAACTTGATAGAAATGAAAAGAAATAACTTCATAATGGTTACATTCCTTTTTATTTAGTAATAAGTACTAGTGTAGTTTTCGTTAGATTTAAACGTGAAAAAAAACGAAATGAATGACAGCTTCTATGTGAATGATGTGACGTTTAATGATTGTTTGGAAATCACGTAGTACTATATTTAAAAATAGTATCAACGTGCAGCTCTCTCTCTCTCAACCAATCAACGAATCGTAAACCAAACGTTCATGGGTGATTTTGAATTATTACATAACATTAATCGCGGATTGTTACATATGTGTGTGGTATGATGTATTTACATAATCCACGAACTGTACAATAATGGGCATTTACAATAGTGGTCGTAGATAAAATAATTTACATTCGAATATAAAAAAAATATCCTTTTCTTGTCCTGCGGCAGTTGAATATTCAGTTGAAGAGTCTCATCACAAAAATGCATAACCAATTAATTACTCAACTGACGTTGATGTAAACTCCGACAAAACGACCACTTCCACCCAGCTTTTCAGGATCGTTGGGTCGTTGTGAGCGAAAATAATGACGTCATTAGTGACGTTTTCGCCGTGACCACAACGACCGCGGTCGTCAAGTAGAACGGCTAAAGGAACATTTTGAGCGTGATGGGCTCCAAGTGGAACGCACCCTAAATCATAGCCGCTGTTATTAGCGGGTAATATAAAATCGTACTTGTATTTATATTTATTTATTTTATAAGTCATGAGAGAATTAGAACATAATAATTTCTTAAATATTTTCTTGCAGTGGTGAATTGATATTTTTTTGGGGTTTTATCGCAACGCGAAAGAAACACCTATTTTATGGTACAAATTAATCATTTCACATTATGTTTTGTGTAATATTGTCCGTTTTTTCATTAACGGAATTGATTTTTCATTTTTGTGTCGAGCATCTTGAAAACTAAGCGTTTTTGACCCATATTGGGTCAAAAACTATGCATATATTGTATTAAGAGTTTTATGCTTATTTTGGATCATAGAATCAGCCCTTAAAGTTTGTTGGTTGTGTTCTGACACACCCGGTATATTTACAATTACATGAACCATTGTATATATTATTATCACTAATTATTATTTGTTTTTGTTTTAGTAATTTCGTGTCGCAGTCAATTAAAGAAACGGAAGAGAAGAAACTATTTTAAAGCAAAAGTACTCTTACAATTAGTTTATTTTTTTAGATTTTTTGAAACCAAAAAAAAACATAAACGGTGAAATACTTTCATTCCTATATAAAAATAAGTAATTAATTTATTTAAAATATTGTCGATGTAAGAAATTTGTGATTTATTTAGCACCAAAATGACCTTATGTGTAATATTTGACGGTTTTTATTTATTACCTTGCAATGATTTCATTTGCATTTTCTGTTTGGTCTTGTGTTTGTCTATTTTAAGTAACAAAAGGGTATTTTGATATTATTACTAGAACTATATTTTGTGATGTGGAATAAATATGCTTTGTAATTTATAATTTTTCACTTTTTTTTAGTCTTCTTTCCTTTTTCCTTTGCTTCTCCTGCTCAAAAACCTTTCCTGTTAATCAGAAAATGACGGCAAGCAAATGTGAACGGCATTCCAGATTTTCAGATATAGGGATCCACACCATAGTTACATACATAATAATAAATACACACATTTCTATTTAGTTAATGTGGTTATATATTCTACACAAATCACAAGTGTGTATGTGTGTATATATACATGTATATACATGTTATATACATGTAAAACAGACACCAGAAAATATAAAAAGTAGGAGAAAATATTTAAAAAAAAAACGGCCACGTGCGAGTTGTGACTCGCGCACCGAGGGTTCCGTACAAACTTGTAAGTAAGGTATCTTTTTTTTGTGGAGGACGTAGCAAGCACATTCAGTTAACTTGTTAAGGCGCTGCTAGTAAACAAACAAAACTCGTCCCAATTATCATATATATATATATATATATATATATATATATATATATATATATATATATATATATATATATATATAGTTAACTATTGTTCAAGTATAATGAGGTTGACTGGTCATTACTACGCCTAACGTCAAACTTACGTCAGGCCAGCGACTTTTTAGATGGATATAAGGAGATGAACGCAAAACAACTTATAAAGTTTCCAACACGACATAGAAACACCCAAAAATCCTTCCTAACTTTATTGCTTGTCAACGACTCGAAGCTGGTTTATAGACGAACAGACAGGCCGCCGCTAGGAAACAGCGACCACATTGTGCTAACAACTACCGCCCAACTCAAACTGAAGGAAAAATCTCAAAAGATAGTAAAAATACATTTTTGGCAGGAAGACTACACAGAAGTTTATGAGCAAAACTAACATCGATAAACTATATGAGATTATTAATCATTTCATCGAATCTTGTATTCCATTAAAGGATGTCAAAATATACCCGCTAAAACCATGGTTTAGTCGCTATATCTTTAAAATAGGAAGCGCTCACTATGGGCTGCATTCGCTCTACATATGACTGCTACTAATTATGGCAAGTACAGAATTGAAATAATAACGTAAAAAGACTAATAACAGAGGCCAGAAAAAGGTATGAGAAAGACTTGGCACTGGCTAGCGACAAAAGTTTCTACTCCTACATTAATAAATCCCTAAAATCCAAAGTGTCAGACTTTTCACTAAAAGACTGAGCTACGGGTGAAATTGTTTAGAACCGACACTTGCTGTCTGAAATGTATGCACAGTAGTTTGACGATGTATTTACCACAGCCAGACGTAGTCTCGTCGGCCCTTCCGGCAAATACTCAAAATTCTAACTACCTGGACACAATTGATTTCACAGAAGAAAAGGTTCAAGATGCAATTGCCTCACTAAAGAACAACGCATCATACGGACGACGGCATATTAAAACACGTGATGTTCATGCGAACTTAGTTGGTTGACTGACTTTATTCAAGACCACACTTGTACATAATATTGCACATAGAGGGCAGATATAGTTTACAGTATATTTTCAACACCCCCACTTACTAAAAAACTAAATATGACCTATGTTTAATTATTACAAACACCTAAATACTTAAGGAGACCAAGAAGTTTATCTGAACTTAAACCCTTTGTTAGAATGTCAGCTGGCATCTCGTTAGTTGGCAAATATTTTACAATAATTTGTTTATTAGCTACTGCTTCTCTAATAAAATGATGTCTCATGTCTATATGCTTCGATCGCTTGTGATATGTATGATTTGCCGACAAATTTATGGCACCCTGATTATCATTAAAAAGTTCAACACAATTATCATTTCCAGTCAACTCACTTATTACATTTTTTAAATAGATAGCTTCCTTAGCTGCTTCAGAAAATAGCCATGCATTCCGCTTCAGTACTTGATAGCACAACTGTTCTTTGTTTACCACTTTCCCATGAAATCACTGAACCATAGAATTTGAAAGTCCATCCTGTATATCATTTTCTATCTATTATACTATTTCCCCAATCAGCATCTACAAATCCTACTAGCTCTCTATTATCTACAGAAAATTTCAAACAGTAATCTTTAGTACCTTTCAAGTATCTTAATAAACGCTTTGCACTTTTCCAGTGCTGATCCCCATATGATTTGTTAAATTGACTTAAATAGCTCACACTGAATGCAATGTCCGGTCTTGTAAGAACCGCTAAATACATTAAGCCCCCTATCAGGTTCTGATATGGTACCTTATCAACAATATTCTGATCATGTGAATTGTCTAAATTTAAATTTTTTTCTCCATAACTCATATGGAGTCTTATCTATACCTGAAGCCACAGAGCGATTCATCAGATAGCATGTTGTGTTACTGGCTTCCGCCCAAAACATTTTTTCAAGGTTTTTATCAAAAAGTAGGCATCTAGCTTTTTCTACTATGCTGCGATTAAATCTTTCAGCCATGCCATTTTGTTCAGGTGTATGACTATTTGTTTTCTGATGTATTATTCCATTATTCTGAAGAAATGTTTTAAACATACTGTTAACATATTCTCCTCCATTGTCCGTTCTCAAAGTTTTAATCTTTTTGTTTGTTTGTTTTTCAACCAGATTCTTAAAACATTTGAATTTTTCTAACAATTCATCCTTCATTGTCATAAAGTATATGAAGCACATCCTGCTATAATCATCTATGAATGTTATGAAATATTTGGAACCTCCAACTGACCTTTTTTCCATTGGTCCACAAACATCACTGTGAATTATTTCTAGCAATTCTCCTGCCCTACTACCTGATTTTGGAAAAGGTAAGCGGGTTTGTTTGCCTTCACAACAAATTTTACAGTTTTGTTTTTGATCGTTTGCTAGTCCAGTGTATTTTAGTCCATCGACTAAACCTGTCATTTTAGTTCATGTTTTCTTGTTTTAGAATTAGTTTAAATATATTGTTTTCTAACTTTGCCATTCCGACTAAGACATCATTCTTGTTATAAATTTTACAACCTTCATTATTAAATTCTACCTTATTACCATTTCTGATGAACTGACCCACTGATAATAAATTAGTTGTTAGTTTCGGAACGTACTGTACATTTGTTAAAACAATATTTACTTCATCTTTACATACCAGTGTTTGCATTTTTACATCACCTGCACTGATAACTGGAATCTTTGTTTCATTAGCAATAGTAATTTCAGTTAGCTCTGGATTTCTTTCATTTATTAAATGATTCCGATTGGCTGTTAAATGAAAACTTGCTCCACTATCTACATACCAATCTGTATTTTGAAATTTACCACTTGTAAACACTGCACTTAAGGCATATGTTTGTTTATTCCGACACTTTGACTTGTAATGTCCTGTTTGTTTACATTTAAAGCAAATGACATTACTTCTGTCATTTCTTCTGTCTGACATTTCTTCTGAGTTTTTACTATCGCCCTCTTTTGGCTTCTTTTTGAAATGCGATTTACCTTTCGCAGCGAATCCTCCGTTCTTTTCACTAGCGCCATCTACTTCCATATCTAGTAACTTCGTCTTAATGGAATCTGTAGTGACATCAATTCCAGAATGTTCTATGGCCATAATCATGGGCGCAAACCTTTCCGGTAATCCCGCTAGGAGTAATGAACCTATCCACTCTTCATTAACGTTAAAACCAGTTCTTCGCAGTTTTTGAGACGTTTCAATCACTTGATTTACATACGATGACATGTTGTCACAATTTTCTAGACGTAACAATATCAGGCTGCGTAATAGTCCAATCTTTCTTGTGAATCCATTGTCGTCGTATAGATTTTTTAACTTTATCCAAACTTCTCTTGCCGTTGTTGCATCTCTCACATGCGTAAACAAGGATGGATCAAGAGTCAAAACCAATTTTGATTTGGCCTTCACCATCACGGTCGCATCCGTTTCTGTGTTGTCCAGACATTTTGACAAACCTTCAAGTACGAAAACATTCTCGACGGCAAACAGCCAATCGTTATAGTTTTCTCTGCCTATTAGCTTTGGCACACTATTTAAATAACTTGTAGCCATATCTTCTATGAATATTTATCAAAAAACTTTGGGCACGCTGGGCACATAACCTATTAAAACACGTGATGTTCATGCGAACTTAGTTGGTTGACTGACTTTATTCAAGACCACATTTGTACATAATATTACACATAGAGGGCAGATATAGTTTACAGTATATTTTCAACACGGCATACCGCCTATCTTCCTGAAGAACTGTTCTGGGATAATAAGCGCCCCACTGGCTGCATCGATGTCTCGAGCCCTTGCAAACGGATATGTACCGAAGGTGTAGTCTCATGCCGTAGTTACCCTCATTTTTAAAAAAAGAAGACAGATACCAACCCCAAAATTAACGACCCATTAGTCTGACATCGACCCTGTCAAAGTGCATGGAGAAGATCATTATCTCCAAAACAACATCATTTCAATCAATCAGCATGGTTTCATACGCTATAGGTCAATTGACACCAATCTTCTTTCCTGCCTCAATGATTGGAATTCGCGACCAAGGTCGTCCTGTCGACACTATCTACTTGGACTTCGAGAAGGCATTCGACAAAGTCCCTCTTAGACGTCTGCTGCACAAGCTGGAGCACTATGGAGTGAGGGGTTCCTTGCTGCGTTGGATAACTGGCTTTCTCTTCGAACGAAAATTTCAAGTCAGAGTTGGTGGATCGTTGTCAGAAATCAGAGCAGTTAAGAGCGGGCGCCACTCTGCTCTTAACTGCTCTGATTGAAGGGTTCCTTCATGTCCACGACATGTCAGTCAACATCAAGTCAAATATTTGTTTTTTTTGCAGACGACACGGAATTATACTGCAACCCGCTGGAAAGTGCTGTCACTCTTCAGGAAGATCTTACTTCAATCGAGAGGTGGAGTGAATGTGGCTCATGTCTCTGAATGTGGGTAAGTGCACCGTACTGTACATTGGACACAATAACCCCAACACTATCTACACCCACTATCTGCACTCACTGGTGCAAAGCATCAAAACAACCTAGGTGTTACAATGACCCAGGACCTCAAATAGAAGTGCCACATCGCCAAACTAGTAAAAAGGGCAAATTCCTTGATTTACATTATCCAAAGTGATTTTAAAGACCACTCTGCGGGTACTATAGTTCGCCTATACAAAGCCTTCGTAAGGCCGGTGCTAGAGTTCGCGGTTAGCTGCTGGAATCCCTATTTTGCTAAAGACATTTTACAACTTAAACAAGTACAAGGACGTATCACCAGAATCCCTCCCGAACTGAGAGATTTTCCCTATAAGGTTCGTTTCATCAAACTGGGTCTACTATCTCTGCGAGAGCGCCGCCAGAGAGGAGATCTTATCCTGGTTCACAAAATTCTGGGTGGCCACTTCAATGTTCCACTCAATTTTGTTTACATCAGTGACCGAAATTATCTTAGGGGCACAGTAGGAAACCTTCCAACCAAAGATGTTCCAAGCTGTGTCTTAGAAACTTCCTCAACAACAGAGTAGTGTATATCTGGAATCAACTGGGCCAGGACACAGTCGACGCGCCCTTAGTGATCTCCTTCAAAAACCGCCCAGATAGCATCCTACAGACCATAAATCGGGAACTAGTCCACTACACATCAAAGTAAAACCCGACTAGGAACACGACAGTCTCATCGGTTTCCGTCTTCTGTGGCACGAAGTAATAATAATAATAATTGAAAGCTATTGTCAGATATCCAATATTATCCATCCGACATGAAACGATCTTTAATAATTTTCTATATTGTAAATAAATTATGCAAATTTTGTAAATTACACATGATATCCTCTCGGTTTATTAATAAGTTCTGTAGAAATGTTCTATTGCAATGCATTTGAATAGTTAATGCATGCATATCATAATATTTTATTTTGCAAATGAAAAGATAAACAAGTTAACTAATACGTGATGAGTAATTGGAAATAAAATAATTTGTATTTTGCTTCAATTCACTAAAACCTCAATATATCCACCATTTCTTTCTAGACATACCACCGTCTAGAATTAAATGTCTAAATATACCATACCATTAAAAACTAAATATACCATTAATAACGTTTATCAAATTCCCTTAATACATTCTTGATCCTATCTCCCCCCTGATAGCCCCCTGATAGCCCCATAAGAATTAATTATTAAAGATCGTTTTGCATGTCGGATGGATAATATTGGATATCTTACAATAGTTTTCGATGGAATAATTAATAATCTCATATAGTTTATCGATGCTAATGTTGCTCATACCAGCCAGGTCCCCCGAGACTGATCGTTTAACTTTCTGTGTAGTTTTCCTGCCAAAAATGCCTTTTTACTATCTTGTGAGTTGATTTTTCCTTCAGTTTGAGTTGGGCGGTAGCTGTTAGTAGCCAATGTGGTCTATTGGCCTGCAAACCAGCTTCGAGTCGTCGACAAGCAATAAATTTAGGAAGGATTTTTGGGTGTTTCTATATTGTGTTTTAAACTTTATAAGTTGTTTTGCGTTCATCCCCTTATATCCATCTAAAAAGTCGCTGGCCTGACGTGAGTTTGACATTAGGCATAGTAATGACCAGTCAACCTCAGGATAGTTGATGTCTCCAAAGATGTAGTGGGGGAGGTCCCTGCTAAATGCTGTTGTTAAAGTTCATCACTGACATGTTTTCCTGGTCGGTCGTATAACTGGGTCTATAGACACATCCCGGAACAAATCGGATGCTCTCGACAGCAACTGTGACAAACAAAGCTTCGATAGGTGAGGATATACAGTAATCCGTCTGTTTGGAAATATATATATATATATATATATATATATATATATATATATATATATATATATATATATATATATATATATATATATATATATATATATATATATATATATATATATGTATATATATATATATATATATATATATATATATATATATATGTATATCTGCTGCTCAATCGGCTAGCGTTGCTCAGTGTATATGGTTTCGGTCCCAAAGACGGAAGTTGAACCTCTCAATGAAAGTACCCGCCGGTCAAAAGAACTGATCATAAACCGTTTCTTTCAGTTCAAATTCACTTCCCCACTTTGAAGCTTTTGTTGTCTGGTCTTTCATTTTTGACTTTAACCCATTGGACTATGAGAGCTCCCTGGGTTTAGAAGTTTTTAGTTGTAAGTAATCTAATATTATGTCTTCGGTGGCATGGTCCTTGGATCTTGAAACGTGGAGCCAGATTTTTTTCGGCTTTATCTCTTTTCCTGCGAAAGCCTGTTGCTTTCTGCTCTTCAGAGATCTTGATTTTTCCCAGTTTTAGGGGCCTTCTTCTTTTTCAAACATTCGGTGGTCCACAGTTGACTTCTGTTTATACGGCCTTGTTTCTATCCGTTTGTTGTTAAATAGTTTCATTGGGTTAGTTGAGATTGCTTTCTTTCCTTTAAATTGAGCTCTGGGATATCTACACAGGTCTGATTTTCTTTTAATTTATTGAAACGCGATTTGCATGGTCCTCTACTCTTGAGTAAAATTCATATATTGTGACAAACCTCGTATACGGCTTAAAAAATGATATCTGATGGTTATATTTTAAGTTTTAGACCATGCACAACTTTTTTTTGAAGAATAACTTTTTTCCTAAAATTAATAATAAACAAGTTTCCCATATGATGCTGACTTAATTAGACACACTGTATATAACGTGAGTCCCAAAACTCTTGGAATCCACTCTTGCTATGAATTTGAAGAAGCAGGTCATTTCTTAATTCACACAAATAAAATTAAACAAATGATCAACTGTCATTTTTAAGTAGCTATCAGTAGTTAATATAAATGTATACCGGTCTTACTTAATTTATTTAATCTAAAAATTTTTACAAAAGAGCAGAAAACTTTTATTGTCGAAAGTTATTTTCGTAATGGTAGACGCCAGGAAAGTGGAGAATGGGAATACAGTATCTACCCGTGCATTGAAGAATTTAGGAAACGTTTTCCTATGACTGTATTTAATAGGAATCAGTTTGGAAGGCAGGCATTGCGATAAGTTGATTGCTTTAGAAGTACTGGTAACATTAACAACTAATCAAGAAGTGGAAGGCCTCGTATTAATAAAGTGAATATTAAAAAACATCAGAAATGCAGTCCAAGACGAACCTACCACTTCAATTAGGAGACTAGCTCAACAGTTGAATTTAAATCGTACTACCACTCACAGGATTATTCGTCAAGATCTTCACATGAAACCATATAAGTTGCAAATTTACCAAGAAATTTTACCAATGATACCAGTGGTTCAATGAAAATATGAACGACGAAATGTTAAATTTAACATTTCTCACTGACGAAGCCTGGTTTCATCTAAACGGATACATTAATTCCCAAAACATTCGCATGTGGAATGTTGACAACCCACATTTTTTTAGAGAGACTCCACTGCAACCAATCAAAGTTGGTGTGTGGTTAGCAATGTCAAGACGCAGATTTATCGGTCCAATATTTTTCGATGGTAATTTATACGCCACTTATAGAGCCACTATTTTGCAGAAATTTATTAACGAACTTTATGAAGATGAACTCCAAAATGGCTTCTTGCAACAAGCTTCTGCTAGGCCGCACATTGCCCGTGAAACATTATTGTCTTCATGAATTCTTCGACGACAGGCTAATAGGCAAAGACCGATTTCCACCACGTTCTTGTGATCTACCTCCTCTGGACTTTTTTCTTTTTCCAATTTTAAAAAATTCAGTATTCAGCAGTCCAGTGCATACAGTAGAAGATCTGCGAAACAATGTAATAAGAAAATATGCAGAGATAGACAACAAAGTATTACAAAATTTGTTCGATAACATAAAACGGCGAATTAATTTGTGTATTCGTGAAAATGGACAACACATTCAAATCTGTTGCAATGTTCTGTTGTGAATTAAGAAATTACGTGCCTCTTCAAATTCATGGCAAGAGTTCCAATAGTTTTGGGACTCTTTTTGGGACGTTATATAAAGTGTAGTAACTGTTGTTTTTTCTGTCTATACCATGGAAATAGGAATATATTTCCTTAATTCCTATGTCCATGGTCTGTACTAATTATCATAGTCATCTAATGCAACCCACCTTTTTCTGGTGGAATTCTTTTAAATTATAATGTTATGTAGAAAGGTCTCAATTAGGGATGTATGAAATATATCGATATATCGATGGTTCGATGGCAATAGAAGTTAGTATATAGAATAAGTATATAGTATAAGTACCTATAAGCCTTTGATAATCCTTTTTTTTATGGATTTTCTGATTTTAAAAGCCCAGGGGCGCTCATTCCACGTACCCAATTAAGCCGAAGTTTGACACAGTTGATTTCTTAAAAAAATGGCAAGCCTAATCAGAGCTACCCCAATTTATTCATTTTATTAATTTACTATGTCAGATTTGACAGTTTTTTCATAAAAAATGACTGAGAATTTGCCACCTACACTACGTTCTTGTGCATCCATTACATCTTTGAAGAAAACCAGGACTAAAAAAGATGGCTCACAAAGTTCTTTGGATTCGACCAAACAGTACAGCAACCAATTTGTAGGTTCTTTTATACGGAATTTAAATGAACGAGGCGTTTGTCCTCCCCAAATTATAGTAGCTAACAAAATTGTAAGTTCAGCTAAACCCAAGAGCACTTTACCAATTGTGTTAATAAATGACGATGGGATTCAGCAAACTGTCAGTCTAAAAAGTAATGAAATAACCTTTGAATTAGCAGAAAGCTTACGGGCTACTTTTGAGACATATTCTGGAGTCTTAACGGAGCTAAAGTTAGAATTTTGTAATCTACAAGAAGATCAATTGGAGGAAATCTGTAAAATTCTTGTTGATCATAAATCTATTACTCATCTAAGCTTAAATGGCAACCCTATTAAGTCACAACCATATTATCTTGTGCTAATAGATTCCAATTTAAAATGTCTTGATTTACAATTGTGCGGTATTGATGAAGTAGGGGCTGAGTTAATAGGAACAGAACTTTCCAATCCTAACCGGCAAACTTTATTAATGTTAAATTTAGCTGGAAACAAATTAGGAGATGCTGGTATAATAGAAATAGCAAATGGCTTAAGAGGAAATAGGTGTCTTATATCATTAAATGTTGCTGATAATAGGATTGGAAATGAAGGTTTTAAAGAATTATTTTTCGTGTTTGGAAAGTTTCCTTTGAGACATAAAGAGATTGTTTATCGAAGAAAGAAGAATTTCGAATATCTTTCCAATGTAAGAAGTATGGAAAAGTTATCAAAACGTATTAAAAGCACTGGTAGTGTTAGTAAAAGAACTTTATCAATTGATGGTAATAAGAAAAGGAGATCTTCTTCACTGGAACTAAAATCTAACAGTTCAATGATAAGTACACAAAGGAGCAGCCAAATAAGTTTTTCAGAAAAAAGTGTTTCGAAACATCCGTTTGTCTCGGATAGTGAACCAGTTGATGGAGACATATTTTGCGCTGGCAATTATGCACTACTACATTTAAATATTTCCTACAACAATCCAACTACGGACACTTTGGAACAATTACTGGTAGTTTTATATTACCAAAGAATTGTTTTTAAACCGCGCAAGAGTTCCGGCTTGATTAAAATTAAAATGGAAGGTAAATTGGAAGATTCTCCACTTATGCTGGAGATTGATAACTTATTGGAGGCAAAAAGGCAAAGTATAGCAAATCCCAAAAGGATATCTATGCCATAATATATTTATTATATATATATATATATATTTATATATATATATATATATATATATATATATATATATATATATATATATATATATATATATATAAATAATTTGGTGTATATTCCTTATTTTTATAGTAATTTTATTATGTATTTTTTGTTTTTTCCAAATAATGTTTTTAACTTTATTTTAAAAGAGAAATAAATTTGAACAAAATTAAAAAAAAGTTGTTTTGCAACACTTATCTACAGTTACATTATACAGTTACTTATTTTGGAATTGTCCTCCTTTGTGGCTTGAAACTTTATTTTTAAAATAACACATCATCAGCGATTATAAAAGACAATATATCACGATTTGTTGCAGTATACTTGTTCACTGGTGCCCGATTCTCAATCTTTTTCAAGGGGAATACTAAACTCCGACATTTTTTGCACAGAACACTTAAATACAAGCAAGTATTAACCTTCTGCCACTGGACTGAACTACGAATAAGTCTGCTATACCTATGCTTGTAACTTTCAAATAGTGGTGCTTAACTATAGATCGAAGAATACCGAGAAAGTCCGTTTCGGGGAGTGGGGCCGAAACGGCCCTTGTCGGTATTCTTCGATCTATAGTTAAGCACCACTATTTGAAAGTTACAAGCATATGTATAGCAGTGTGCATTGCATAGAGAATTGCGGAGCGCGAGTCCACGGCCAGTAATTCTTACACTTGTTGAAATTTAATACTGAAGTGTTTATTGAAGTAATAATATCGCCACTGTCCCACGAAGAATATTCTTCAAATGAGCATGGAGGAAAATTTCGCTAAATGCGCTGCCCCAGTTGGTAACCAATCCACCGTCACCGATGGTGACGTTAGCGGACCTTCGGATTCTGGGGAGTCCGCACCAACATGCTTTAAGGATGAGTCGGAGCATCCTGAAATCACCGGACGTAAACTCAGGCCAAGACGGCAAAGCTTCTTCTCAACATTTAATGCATACTCACTGCTAAAAGTGGGCAAACTGAAACATCTGACTGATTCACAAACACGACACAATTTAATACTGAAAATAGTACAGGAAACCAGATTTACAGACGAACATGCTTTCGAGTCCCAAGGCTACAGAATCCTCAAAGGAAAAGTGCGTCAGAGGGTAATAAAGAACGTACCCCACTTAGATACAGGATTTATAATCAGTCACAGGATACTGGATTCAGACACTGACTATACCCCCCGAGCAGCCGCGTATCCATCCTCTCTCTCTCAAATGTGCAAACAAGGGCTACAGTATAGTCAATGTACATTCCCCAATCAACCAGGACAACAGACGCAATCCAAACAGAACAGAAAAATTCTGGGAAGACTTAGAAGATATTATCTCTAAATTTCCAGAGAGGCACACCTCTATACTGCTTGGTGACTTCAATGCTCAATTGGGAAGAGAGAAAAAATACAGAAACATAGTGAACGATTGGTGGATCTGTGTAGGACTTTTGGGTTGCTCATGAAGTCTGCAGACTTCAAACACTTGCCAAGGAAGCAGAAAACTTGGATTTCACCTAATTCAAACCTGGGTGATTTCCAGATAGATCATGTGGCCATTTCACGAAAATCTCAAGTATATACAAACGTGAAGGTACTAAGAAGCGCCAAACTGGACTCAAACCACTACCTCTCAAAGATCAAAATAAGACCCCAGCCAAGAAACACTAGATTACACAGGACCTGCAAAATGGTAAGATTTGACGTAGAGCGACTTAAGAACAGTCAAGAAGTAAGTCAGAGGCTGAACAATACAGATATATACAGCTGGGACCAACTGAATCAGACTCTTGCCAAGGCGGCCAATGAACTCGCCCCTCCCGCTAGAAGAAGGAAGCATCCATGGTGGACTGAAGACTGTGACAATGCAATAGCCCAAAGACAGAGGCTGTCTGTCTTTGGGCTATTGCATTGTCACAGTCTTCAGTCCATCTTCAGTTCGTGGGTGTAGTGGAATTCTAAACAGACAAAGGAAAATTGGCATATATTTTTGGAACACAGAAAGGTTAGAACCAAGATAATTCGAGGAACCAAACGGACCACACAAAACCAACTAATCCAAATCGAAGAGAGCTTTGCTAAGAATAACTCCAGAGATTTCTTTGGAACCTTCAAGCAGACACTCAGAAAATACGCTCAGCCAGGCCTTCACTTCAGAGACTCACAAGGTAAACTGGCTTTTAACGACAAAAACAACTGCCATCTTTTAGGTCAGTACTTTAAAAATCTACTCAACTGTGATCCACCTAGCGAAGACTTTGACTATAAACAAGCAACACCAAACCCGGACTCGTTGCCCCCTGCATTGGAAGAAGTTGGCCAGATCATTCAACTTCTTAAGAATAATAACCTGGAAAGAACTATATCGTTGATGAACTGTGGAAAGGTGCTGGAAGCAATGCCGTGCGCAAGCTAACCGAGATCATCCAGGACATCTGGGAAACAGAGAAATTACCACTCGATTAGAAATCGGCTCTGATCCATCCGCTTCGCAAAAAGGGAGATTTTACTGATCTAAGCAACTACCGTGGAATTTCTCTCGTCGCGGTAACATACAAGATTCTCCCCAAGGCGTTACAAGGGCAGCAAATCCGCTGGATAGTCAACTGGGAGAATACCAGGGAGGCTTCAGGAAGACCCGATCCTGTGTTGAACAGATCCTTAATCTTAAAACTGTACTTGCATACTCCAAGTTGAGAAACCGCAAGGTGGTCGTCACCTTTCTTGATTTTAGGAAGGCCTACGATTCCATTGATAGAGAACGCTTAACAAAGTACTCCAGGTACTAAGGCTAGACAACAAAACCCGCAGACTCATCCTAAAAACCTTGACCAACACTCCTTGACCAATAATGAAGTAATTATTCAATCTTGGGCAAGTTTTTTTTCTTCAAATTTTGAACTAGAATATACGTATAAATATATTGTAGACGTATCATTCCACATTTTCCAACGAAAAACAGAAGGAAAAGCTGGATAAACTAATGTTAGAAGCGTTGAATGAGGATGATGATGAAGTTGAAGTTATGAATAATTATCATGAAGATGCCGATGAAGTAGATACAGTATAAACACAAGACTTGAAGTCAGACACGGAACAGGAAATGTCTAATAATGAAGAAGCGGAACCGGTTCGCCAGGGATCATTTTTTGTTGGAAAAGATGAATTCAAATGGTCAAAACATGATCCTTCTTCAACTAGAACCCGTTCAGAAAACATGAATACACTTTTACCGGGACCTAAAGCAACCGTAAAAAACATGAAATGTGTTTCTGAAATTTGGAAATATTTTTTTGACCCTGACATGCTCAGAAAAATTGTCCCATCCCCTCCCATCCCACATTATACTAAAAGAGTAACGAGCCGTCACTGGACTAAAAAGGGGGTAAAAAAAAGATTTTGATTTTTTTGCAAGTTTTTAAAACAACTTGAAAAAATTCTAATACTCTCAAAATTTTTAAGAAATTATTCGGAAAAGATGAAATTTAATTCTAAAAATAATTTCGACAATCTACCGTCTTCGGGGGCGGTTGTACCGGTTTTTACAATTTTTCTTCAAATTCACCCAAAACTCGGACAGTTTTCGTCGCACGGATCTGCCACCGGCACCGGCGTGTCCGGGACGTCGCCACACGTCCGACCGTCACCTCACTTTTCAAGATTTTTACTTAATTTTTGCGCAAGAGCAAAAAAACTAACATTTTTTTGCAGAAATTTCGTCATTCTTTGGACGCCCAAGTGACGCGATCCGGAAGTCGCATCGAAAATCGCCGTACGTGGGATAGTTCGTCTGTTCTTTGGCTACAAGAATCTGTTGCACCGATTCTCCCGGAGTAAGGGGGCCGCCGGAGGCGGCCTTTTAGTCGGGGGACCCGGATTCCCATAAAAATGTGAATAACGTCGCCGATAAAAGTCGCGCAGCGACGAGAGTCGTGTCTGATGACATGCCTCGAAGTTTTCTACCGGAATCCTTGCTTGAATTTAATTTTCCCTGGGCATCTTCGGCGCGTCCTCCGTAAAAGTGGTAATTTTTTTAATGCAAAATTTTGGGGTCCGTGTGGGGAAGCGTTCGCCCTGAATCGCGCAGTCGCGACGGAATCGTAAATTTCGATCGATTCTGAGACGACTGGCGTGTGGCGTTTCCAGAATTTAACCTGGGGGACCGCACCACGTGGATTTTAAGAAGCTCAAATTGGGCCTTTTTAAACCGCCGGAGGCGACACATCTTGGGTATTTTAACCGCGCGTCTTCGACGGCTCAACTGAGAATGTCCGTCCGTACGTTGCGCATCCCCGAGTTTCGACCTCCGGCTTGCTGCGTCCCTCCGGGGATCCAAAACCCACCCGAAAATCGACGTTATTTGACGAATCGGCCCGACGGAAGCGGCGGCGCCGGCGCCAAACGAGAATGTACTTTTTTCCGGTGTAGAACCGAGATCCCCGTCGAGCGGTGCCGTTTTCGCGACTCGACTCCCCCAGGTTCGGACGCACCAGCCCGAAAACTGAAATCACGTTTTTTTACTTTTGAGGCGCATCTTTGCTCGTGTCTCAAATGTTTTTCCGGTTCTTCTAGCCACCGCCGCCCCACGTGTTAGAGTCCTCGTTCGCCGTCCTGCTACGTCCCGTTCACCTGGTGCGACAGCCAAGAATTTTTTTTTTGATGATTTTGCAATCACTTGCACGGACGCCCAGGACTTATTCGAGGGGCTCCAGGTGGCCGGCTGGGTTCGTTCACTTCAGAACACTTGCCCGCAGCCGTTCCGGCAAGAATTTTTCAACTGCGACTACTTTTAGCGAATCTGCGGCAGTTTGAAGAGAAAAATGCTCAAAAAGTGCGAAAAACCAGAGGCGTTTCGCCGTGGTACATAGAACGTCCGAACCGATTGACGGATCGGAACCAAACCAGTGCCGTTCGATCGGGCATAGAACCTATTAGTTTTGGTGAGTTTAATCGCGATTGCGACGAAGATGGCGTCGTGACGCCATAACAACGACGTTTTTTGGACGTACAGGAAAACCTCTAAGGAACCGCCACCTTGAGGCGTGCGGGAACGATTTTGCGCGATTCCCGCAGGGAATTGAACGTTTCATCTTTTCCTGCTAGCGGCATCGCATTGCGACGTCTACGACCGTCCCGACGACCGCCCAAACTCGCCGTATTGCGGAAAACAAGTGACGACAGTAAAACGGCTATATTTTTGCAGCGCCCCGGTGAATGTATTTGATTTTTCCGTGGATTGTAAAACGGTTTTTTGGCTTTCGGCAGCCATAATTGGACGTCGCAGAATCGCGTCGCGACCCTCACTTGTAGCTGTTAATCTGCACGAACAAAAACTTGAATGTCGATTTGGGACACCGGGATGTCGCTTTTTTTAAAATCCAAGTCGACCGGCATGTGCGCCCCGCCGAGACACGCATTATTGGTACCGAAACCGCGTCGCTGCGACGAAGGAGTCGTCCGCCACAGATCGAAACGTATCGGCCTAAACTGCGAAATTTTCGCCGAAGGGTGGGGTCAGTCTGACCGCCGCAGTTTCACCGTTTCCGGGCGTAGCGATTCGAAGCTGCGCGCGTTAGATTCGGGAAGCACGCCCGCGCCTCTCTTACATTTAAGGGTTCACGATCCGAGTCTTCCCCGTCGAGCTGCCGACGTCTGAAAATACCACTCTTTTTTTGCACGTTTTTTTGACAATTACCTCCTCACCGCGCGGCCGAATCAGTGTTTTGCGGCACGTGGCGATGCAGCCCGCCGATACGCGTATGTCGGTACCACTCGCGGCTTCCTGCTTCGCTCCCTTCACACGGTGCACGCCGAAATGTCGAAAAAAAAACCGCAACCGCCTTTTTGGCCGCCAATCTGCGAGTTCGACGGTCAGCGGCGAGAATTTTGATTCACATCGCGCAGGATAGATGCGGGAATCTAAAAAACCGAGCCACGCCTCCGTCGGGCTCCCGAGTCTAAAAAAGTAAACAAAACTTAGTGGCGATGAAATCGATATTTCCTCAAGTTTTCGCGGCGGTTTCTTATCGAAAACGGATAAAGTGGTTCATTACTTAGATTTCCTGAAAATTTCGCGCAGCTCCCGTCCTCCGTTTAGACACTGTGAGAGGAAGAGCTAACCTCTACCTGTACGTCCATAAACGTGTAAATTTCCAGGTGCCGTCCGAGTCGCATCCCGAACGAGTGGTTTGAGAAAAGTACGCCGTGTCCGGCCAAGTTTCCCGTCGAAAATTAAAGTGCGTCAAATATTAGGCGTAAATGAGTGAAAATAGTTGTGGAAACGGTGATATTTGTGCCAGAATTTAGGAGGTTATGTTTGGTGTGTTTCTGTTCCGATTTTTTCCGATCTGTTTCCGTTTCTGTTTCCGATCCTTTTCTTTCGCATCTAAACTAATCAATTTAGTAACACAATGGACTTGGCATGTCTCTAAATTTGGTTTTTGGTAAAGTTCCACACCACGTGGAACAATGAAATTCAACAAGTTTGTAGAGAAAGAATCATTCTTTGAATTGTCTGTGTCAATTTTGTAAAATATTCCATCTAGGACCGGCTAATTAAAGTCGAAGCTTCAAAAAAGGTAAGCCGCAAGACACTTGAATAGTTATCGTTTGAAAACTGTAACAGATTTATTCAAAATTAGTTCATTTCTGTATAGATTGTCCCTTTTTCTATTAAGTTTGACATGTTAGTATTTTTGTGGTTAATAGGCTCAACACACGATGTTTTTAAATACAAAAATATTTGCTGAAATTCATCAAATCTTTTTTCTGTCCTTTTTACTTTCTATCAAACATGTTTTTAACACTGTTGAATAGAGCACATTTTCATCTAAAAATTGGGTCATTTTCATCTTTCCGAAGGAACCAGTTTTGTGAAGGAATCATTTTTTCAAGCTTCCAGCTGCGTTTTTCATTAAAATTGAGGAGCCAAATTGAACAAATGAATATATGGTAGAATGAAATTGAATACATTTGTAGAGAATTAACCAGTCTATGAAATTCCTTTGCTGATTTTGCAATGTATTTTACCTGTCGATGGCCACTGCCTTTTAAAGACTCTCGAATAAAAAGTAATAGATTGAGTTAATTTTAGAATGAAAACTCTAACAGATCTATTGTACACATCTGTTGTATGTTGTATACATCTGGAACAATGAAATTCAGCACATTTGTAGAGAAAGGTTCATTCTATGAATTGTCCGGGTCAAGCAAAAGGTAAGACGTTAGACATTTAAATAGCTTTAGCTTCAAAACTGTTACCGATCTATGCAAATTTCTTTCAGTTCTGCATACATTGTACATTTTTCTATTAAGTTTTACATTTTAGTATCTTCGTGGTTGATATGCTCAACATCAACCTGAAATTGGATATCAAAGTAAAAATCCTGCATTGCTATGTGTTCTCCTTATTGTACTATGGCATGGAATCCTGGACTTTCACCGAAGCAACACAAAAGAAACTCGAAGCCTTCGAGATGTGGTTATACAGAAGGATCTTTAGAATATCATGGCTAGATAGAGTGACCAAAGAAACAGTATTAGAAAGAATGGGGAAGGAAAAAGAGGTGATGACCACGATTAAGAGAAGTAAACTGGAATATCCCGGCATATAATAAGAAATGACACGAAATACAAATTCTTAAAATCCATCCTCCAAGGAAAAGTGATTGGAAAGAGAGGTCCCGGAAGAAGAAGAATATTATGGCTCAAGAACCTAACGACATGGTATTCAAAACAACCACAGAACTGTTTAAAGCAGCAGTCAACAAGGTCGTCATAGCCAGGATGGTCGCCAATATTCGAAACGAATAGGCACTAGAAGAAGAGCAGAAGCCACGAAGGTGGACTGAAAGCTATAAAATAACTTACAAATTTCACATGAGATTTGTTTTGGTAGACCTAAAAAGACTCAGTAATTGTTATATAGCTCTCAGTCTATGAAATTCCTTTTCTAATTTTGCAATATATTTTAACCGGTAAGTCGATGGCCACTGCCTTTTAAAGACTCTCTCGAATAAAAAGTAATAGATTCAGCTAACTTTAGAATGAAAACTCCAACAGATCTATTCAAAAATCTTTGAGTTTTATATAGATTGTACATGTTTCTGTTGATATTAACATTTTGGTATGTTTTTGGTCAATAGCCTTGACACAGGATTGTGTCGGATTCATTGAATTTTTTTTTAACAAGTTTCACATCACTTGGAACAATGAAATTCAACATATTTGTAGAAAAATAATTATTCTATGAATTGTCTGGGTAAATTTTGCAAAATATTCTATATAGCAGCGGTCCCTCAAAGTCAGAGCAGAACAAAGGGTAAGTTTCTATTCAAAAATCTTTCAGTTTTATATAGATTGTACATGTTTCTATTGAAATTGACATATTTGTGGTCGATAGCCTTGACACAGGATTTTTTTTTAATCAAGAAATACTTGCAATTATATTTTTTTGTCCAATTTTCCGGAGTCTAAGAAACATGCATTTAGCGCTATTTTATAGAGCAGATTTTCATCTAAAAGTTGTGTCATTTTCATTTTTCCAATGCGAACCGTTTGAGTGGAGTGGGATCGTTCATATTATTATATTCAAATATCACCTGTTACTTCTGGTGGATACCCACATTCAGTAAAAGTTTCATTGAAATCCTTTAAGAATTAATATATTTTTTTTGCAATTTTTGAATATTTTGAAATTTTCGTATTCGTTTTTGGTTGAAATTCGTGATTGACTGGATTTGTTGAAAAAATTATTTTATTAAGTTTCACACAACGTGGAACATTCAAATTTTACATTTGTAGAGAATTAGTCAGTCTATGATATTCCTCAGTTAGTTTTGCAAAATATTTTATCTGGCGGCGCCCGCCGCCCCTCAACCTCGAAAATAACAGAAATTAATAAATTCAAATAGCTATAAAATGAAAACTGCAAGAGATATATTGAAATTTCTTTCAGTTCTATATAGATTATACATTTATATATTGAAATTGATGTTTTGGCATCTTCGTGGCCGATAGCCTGGGCACGACTAAATACGCGCGGCAGCGCCGTCTTGATCAGATGAATTAAGTCCACATTCTACGCGCGGCAGCGCCGCGCATTGTGGTCTTTATCAAATAAATCGAGATTAAGGAAAAGTTTAAGGCAATGTGGTACAATAAATTTTTTATCGAAATATTAAAAGACTACCGCCTCCATTCATTTGCATAGTATTACGTGAAATTAAAAAACAAAGCGGGTTTTAAAACGGTCATTTCTACCACTTGACGACTGAAGGAAAAGCCATCTCGAAATTTATCCGAATTTTCTTTTTAAAATCGAATAGTGCTCAATGAGGCCTATTGAAATGTGCTTCATGCTAACTTTTTGCGGCTGATAGCCACGACATGACGAGCGTTTAAAAATGTCGTCTACTTTTCTGCTTCGTCTTCGAAAAATCTTATGCCTCATTTCCTTGGGTTTGCATGAAATAATTTTAACACAGATATATAGAGCGCACGTTCTTTTAACAAACGCATTAAGTTTTCTATAGTTTACATAAGTTTTATATAGATTGTACAAGTTTCTATTGAAATTGACATATTCGATTGCCTTGACACAGGATTTTTTTTAATAAAGAAATACTTGCAAATATATTTTTTTGTCCAATTTTCCCAAGTTTAAGAAACATGCATTTAGAGCTATTTTATAGAGCACATTTTCATCTAAAAGTAGTGTCATTTTCATTTTTCCAAAGCGAAGCGTTTTGGCGGAAGAGCTCAATTAAACCCGTGTAAATTGAAAAACGAAATTCAGAGAATAAATTGAATTGATATACCCTTTGATAAATTTTGGGAGTTTATATTTTTTACTTTTGTGACGAAACCGAAGGTTCTTGCAAAATTTGCAAAGAATACTTTTTTGTAGATGCCGACGTCTTAGATACGGATATTCCAGTTACAATATTCCATCTTGAGGCGTTTACGAGATATTTGCAAATAGGCTTTGAGGAAAAAATCATTCCTCACGACGTCCCCATTAGAGTGGGAGCGTTCATATTTTGTGAAATGATATCCCTGGTGGATACACACATTCAGTAAAAGTTTCATTGAAATCCTTCAAGGATTAATATATTTTTTTACAATTTCTGAATATTTTCGAAATTGCGTGTTCGGTTTTGATCGTAATTCGTGATTGACATGTTTGGATTTGTTTAAAAATTATTTCAGTAAATTTTACGCAACGTGGAACAATAAAATTTCACACATTTGTAGAGAATTAGTCGGTCTATGATATCCTTCAGTTAGTTTTGCAAAATATTTTATCTGGCGGCGGTCGCCGCCTCTCAAACTCGAACATAACAGAAATTAATAAATTCAAATAACTATAAAATGAAAACTGCAAGAGATATATTGAAATTTCTTTTAGATCTATATAGATTATACATTTTTCTATTGAAATTGACGTTTTGGTGTTTGCATGGCCGATAGCCTGGACACATAATTTTTTCTAATAAAGAAATACTTATTGAAAATTTGCAAATATATTTTTTTTACAAATCTTCGAAGTCTGCCAAATATGCATTTAGCACTGTTTATAGAACAGATTTTCATCTAAAAATTGTGTCTTTTTCATTTTCCCAAAGCGAACCGTTTTGGCGGAATTTTTTTTGCAAACGAAAAAATTGAAAAACGAAATTCGGAGAAGGGGTAAATGATATCCCTCAGTTAGTTTTGTAAAATATTTTATCTGGCAGCTGTCGCCGCTCCTCAAACTCAGTCACACACCAGGTCAGACATTCAAATAACTATAGTTTGAAAACTTGGACGGTTGTCTTAAAAATTCCTTCAGTTCGGCGTAGCTTATAGATTTTTCTATTGAAATTTATATTTTGGTATTTTCGTGGCCGATAGCCTTGACACAGAATTTTTTTTTCTGACCAAGACCACATACCCGCGGCAGCGCGTATGTGGTCTTGGTCTGCGTGGCAGCGGTCTTGATATATCTGGTCTTGATTTATCTGATGAAGACCAAGACGCGCGGCAGCGCGAGCTCTCGATTTAATAAAGGTCAATGTGAAAAAGAACCGTTGGTTTAACCCCGGTTACATTAGGTTGCCCACCGCGAAGCGGACAGATAAATCAAGAAAACATACGCGCGGCAGCGCGAACTATCGATCCAATATAGGACAGTGTTGCAAGAACCGTTGGTTTAACCCCGGTTAGATTAGGTTGCCCGCCGCGAAGCGGACAGATAAATCAAGACTACATACGCGCGGCAGCGCGAACTCTCGATCCAATATAGGACAGTGTTGTAAAGACCGTTGGCTTAACCCCGGTTAGATTAGGTTGCCCGCCGTGAAGCGGACAGATAAATCAAGAAAACTCTCAATCCATTATAGGACAGCGTTGCAAGGACCGTTGGTTTAACCACGGTTACACTAGGTTGCCCGCCGCGAGGCGGGCAGAAAAATCATGACAACATACGCTCGGCAGCGCGAAATCTCGATCCAATATTGGACAGTGTTGCAAGGACCGTTGGTTTAAACCCGGTTAGATTAGGCTGCCCGCCGCGAAGCGGACAGATAAATCAAGAAAACATATGCGCAGCAGCGCGAACTATCGATCCAATATAGGACATTGCAGCAAAGACCGTTGGTTTAACCCCGGTTAGATTAGGTTGCCCGCCGCGTGGCGGTCAGATAAATCAAGACAACATACTCTCAGCAAGGAACGTTGGATTAACCCCGGTTAGATTAGGTTGCCCTCCGCGAAGCGGATAGATAAATCAAGACAACGTTTAGTAACATAATTTTGCTAAGTGTTACTAATTGTCTAAAAGCAAACTTACTATAATTGGAGGAGTGGTTATGTTATCTGTTGAACTTGACAACAACAACGTAACTTCCACAAATAGTTGGTGAGATTATGTTTGAGTATGTTGGTAACTCAACAACACAATATACCAACTAGATTAAAACAATATGTTGGTTATGTTGAACGTCAAAGTTGACAACATCAATGTGACTTAATTAATTTAAAGGTTATGAAAGTTTTAGTGAGATTTTCAGTAACTTTTACTCCACAGCTGATTTTTTATGGTCCATGTTGTACACCTTAGTAACTAATATCACATCGTTAGATATAGTAACTTTTTTTATGAATGTTGGGAGCTTTTCATTTCTCATATCACTCCTTAAATTAAAGTTACTTTGATGTCCGACAATTGGCAACACTATATGATTAAGTACATCTCAAAAGTGTTTGATTATATTATTTTACAAACCTGACAGCATTCAAATCATTTGAGACGAATGAATTATTAGTTAATATTTTGTGCAGTAGGAGTTGTACATCTTGCAACTCATACAACCTAAGCTGATGCGCTTTCTACAAGAATTGCGCAGATCGCAATTCTGCTTACTCTTTCATATACAACTTCATGTTTCACATATATCATGTGGCGCTGAAAGCGCCATAAGTATCAAAATTCATTATACAATTTCACCCTCATCAATTATTCCACCTTAAGCAACTATTCTATTCTTTTCAACTCTTCCACAATAACTATTCCATTCCGAAAAATTCGATCCACATGTACTAGTAGAATATACTGTTGGAATATCCAAAACACAGCTGTTGCTTGCTACAACGATTAAACGTTCTGCGCAACTCGACACAAAGTAAACGATCGATATACATTTTGAACCGACTTGCGGGTTGTTTGTTCTCATTTGAACAGTGTCTACTTATTATACTTATAATATACACTTTTTTATTTAATACTGATTTATTTACCTCACATGTAATTCCAAATTACATACTTATGTCTGTTGGTTACAAGATTTTTCATTTTCATGAACGCTGTTCTCGCCATCTCTATTCGGCACCTTATCTCTTGTGTTTGATTCTTATTTTCATTTATTATGGTTCCCAGGTATTTATAAGAACCGACTTTTCTATATTGATATTGTTTATTGTTAAATTCGCTATAATTGGCCTTTTAGAAACAATCATGAATTTTCTTTTTTTTATGTTTATTTTTAAGTCGTAGTTTTGACTGACGGTGTTTAAACGTTCTGTGATTCGTGGTAGGTCTGTGATATTATCAGCAATCATAATGGTGTAGTTGGTATATCGAATATTGTTTATGGGTTTGCCGTTGATTGTTATGATTTCATCCTTTAACGTTTCTTCGAAGATAGCTTTGGAGTATAAGTTAAATAACATGGGTGAGCACGCACCCCAATTATCGCGTTTTGGTTCCAATATAAGTTTTGTATGATTCAGACATCGTAATCATCAATTTCTTTACTTCTAACTATCTGGATTAGTCGTTGATGTTTGACTGTATCGAACGCTTTCTCGTAGTTAACTAGGCACATGAATACGTCTTTGTTCTTGTCAAAACATATTTGTAATAGGACATTTAATCCAAACAGCGCGTCTCTAGTTCCTAGACCGTTAATAAATTCGAATTGCGTGTTGCCAATTTCTCTTTCTGCATTTGTACTGTCGTTTGTGTATAATTTTGAAGAAGATTTCAAGTGTGTGGCTCATGAGGCTTATAGGCCTGCATTCAGAGCCGTCCTTTGCATTATGTTTTTTCGGCATTACTGTGACTGTCGACTTCAGCCATTCTCGAGGTATTTTGCCTGTTGTATATATCGTGTTGAATAGATCAATCAGTTGTTATAAGTTGTCTTCTTCGATTAATTTGATGATTTTGGTGAAAACTTTGCCGTTTTCGCCTTCTTAATTGCGTATTTAACCTCTTCTCTAGTTATTTTTAATGCGGGTGTTTCGATATTTATATCCTGAGCCTCCGCTCTGTTGGCTCTGGAAAGTTCTTTTAAATACTCTGCCAACTCTTTATTTTCAGTTTGGAGCTTAGGATAATGTTACCGTCTCTGTCTTTCAATAGGCCACCTTGCTTCTTTTTCCCAAGTATTGTAAGCCTCTTTGACTTTCTTGTGCAAGTTGAATGTATAGTAGTTTGCCTGAAGCGCTTCTATTTCATTGCACCTATCCGTCATGTATTTGCCCTTTGCTTCTCTGATCCTTTTTCAGAAGTGTATGTATTTCTTTGTATTTTAAAATATCGCTGTTTTTATGTTTGGGGCGTGAGTCCATTAGTCCGAGTATTTCTGGTGTCATCCATTCTTGCTTTTTCTTTACTTGTCTGATATTAAGTTTGTCATTTGCTTAGTGCATTAGTGCTTTCTTGATCTGTCCCCACTTGACATTTGCTTCACCGTTTGTATCATTTGTTTCGGCTTGGATTTCGTGTAGTTTTTCCTGGATATCTTGTTTTATCTCCGATACAATGAGATTATCTTTTAGTAGTTCTCAATTTAATGCAAATACATTATTTTTCCTTTGGGTTCTTTTTAGTCTTATATTAAGCTTCGCCACTATAGGGTTATGGTCTGATCCCACATCCGCACCCGGATTTGTTTTTGCAGAAAGAATTGAATTTCTGAAGCGCTTATTAATTAGTATATAATCGATTTGGTTTCTGATTATTTGATCTTCTCTGTGTTTGGGAGATGCCCATGTGTAGAGTCTGGGTTTGTGTAGTTTAAATTAAGTGTTAGCAATGATTAGTTGGTTAATTTGACATAATTCCACTAATCTTTCTCCTTTGTCCTTAGTTTGGCTCAGTCCATATTGACCTGTACTGCAATTATCAATACTTCTTTTGCCAACCTTCACATTAAAGTCACCGAATATAATTGTTATATAGTGCTTTTTCGTTAATCTTAACACATCGTTCAGATCAGCGTAACATTTTTCTGCTTCGTCATCTGTCTTATCTGTTGTTGTTATCATATATTTGGATTATGTTTACTGTACCTGCCTGCGATTCTAACTGTATGAGTATTATTCGTTCGTTGTACCTATTGTATGACGTTTGTAACGGATTTATTTGTTTCTTTGGTTACTAGGATAGCTACTCCATACAAGTTTTGGGATTTTTTGTTCCAGCGTAATAGATGATACAGTTGTTAGTTGCACATTGTCCACTTCCTGGTCATCTGACGTCTGCCACTCATAAGATTTCTAATTGTAATCTCTCCATTTTCATTACTACGTTATGCATCTTGTCTGATTGGAACATACTTCTCACATTCCATGTCACTATTTTTCGTGTAGGTGCTAATTTTGGTCTTTTAGCTAATTTCAATGCATTCCTCCCTGGAGATCCGATCGGAGGAATATAAGCTCCGGAACGTTTGTATTGATTTTAGCCATTGTGATATGGGTACTAGGGATGTCTCAGAGACCTTTACTGCGGTAGCTTCCCGTTCTGTTATGTTGTCGACACTGAGAAAGACGAATTGGCATCACTGAGCTTCCCAGGTTAGTAGGTGATGAGTCATAAGTACTTCTTGTTACGTTTTACTGTTTATTATGTTTGCTGTTCTAAAATTTAATTGGTGTATGGTGTTTAAAAAGTGTATTCATTAAAAGCCGATTCTTTACTTTAAAATTGTGTATATTCTTTTAATCCGTACATAACACGTTCCTTTCCGCATCTTCACGCCGTTGACCAGTTTGTCGTTTCATCCGCCTTTGGGAGTAATTTCTCACTCCCGGGGCAAGAAATTGCCCCACCCCTGCCAGCTCCTCCACCCGAAGCTATTGGCTGGCATTGGGGTGCAGCTTATACCGGCAGGAACTCGGTCGACATAGCCTCGTTGGTTATCAGCAGGGTGCACCACGTGCAGGTGAGGTTATCAGTTGGGTCGGCATTGCCGTCACCCTTTGTACCCAAGAAGAAATTGTCTAAAAATGTCTAAACTTTTATATTATTACCTTAATTTGAGACATTTAATTGTCTAAACCTAATTTGCTTTATTAGTGTCTAAATTCGAGTAGGATTATTAATGTCTAAACTTGACAAGGTTTGTCTAAACCACTGAAATATATACTAACTGGAACGAGCGCTGGCCTCTAAGCTTGTGCGGGCCGCGAGAAAGATCCCAAGGGGATCCCTTCATCTTTGTCTAGCCAACAGTGAATTCGAGAGTGGGAGGATGTGATACAGTCAGAGCGAAAAGCTAGTTGTATTGAGTTGTATCAAGAAAGTGAGTGAGATCGTTCAATCGGTGAGCATATTATAATCCAAAGTTTATATATTTTAATGAAAGTTGTTTTCAAAAAGACAATAGTAAAATACTGTTGTATTTGCAAGGAAAAATGGACGTTGGACACACATTTAGTTTTCCTTTTGGACTGTACTTGACACAAACATAGCGATACGAGGCACCTTGTGATGCTCTCTTTCGGCCCGAACAAGCCAAGACGCAGCGTTCGTTCAGTTAGTATATATTTCAGTGGTCTAAACTGAACCAGTTTTAGTCTAAAATGGTCTAAAACAACACTAACCTTGTTTAAAATTGTCTAAAATACTCGGATGCTGTCTAAACTGAACTTCAACATTGTCTGAATTATTCCAAAATCCTTACTAATTAGTCTAATTAGGTCTAAACATTTGCATTGTTATTTTAACTTGTGACATTTTATTGTCTATACCTCATTTAGCTTTATTTTTGTCTAAAGTTGACTAAGATGGTTAAAGTCGAAACTAAAATTGGTTTGTCTAAACTGAACCAACTTTTGTCTAAAATGCTCCAAACTAGATTAATCTTATATAAAATCTAATTTAAATAATCAAAATTTTTCTAAATTTGTCTAAAATATTTGGACATTGTCTACATTGAACTCATCTTGAGTGTCTGAATTAGACCAATGTCCTTATAAATTGTCTGATAATGTCTAAACTTTTACTTTGTTACTTTAATTTGGAACATTTCATTGTCTAAACTTGATAAAGTTTATAATTGTCTAAATTTACTAAGATACAAAACTTGAAGTTAATTATTGTCTAAACACTAATATCACTGTCTAATATAATCGAATATTAAATCTTAATGCACGTCATTAAACTGTTGGATTAAACTTTATCTTTTTATCCTTAAGAATCCGTTGCGTAGTAAACGTGGCAACGGTGCGGCAACGCGGACGAACGTCACGCCGTTGGCCATATAGTTATATTGTCCTCGCCATCATTTTACTCAATTTCACTGCTGTCTATGTCTCAGTGCGAAAGCGGAGAGCCGGCATTGTATTTACAAATAAATAAAATAAGATGTCTATCGAGCGAGAAACATTTGTAATAAGAATTTGAGGGTCAATTTCGTGTGTGAATGCGAACGAATGGGAGAAACTGGCGAGCAGAGGAGACGATCGCGTGGAAATCGAGGTTTTTTTTTATTCGATTGTTGCCAGAGAGATTCTCTTCAGTCGTTGGGAAAGCTATAGTCGTCGCGTTCCCATTGGTCCGAAGCAAAGCGGAACGTTTAATTAGGTGAGACATTTTTTAGCTTTGCACTTTCACTCTGCGTTTTGGTAACTTTTAAGGGTTTTTTTTGGATCACTCCAGTCATAGCCCACGTTAGCGCCACTGTCAAACATTTTTTTGACAGTAAAAATGTAAACAAACCAGTGGCTGAAAACGGTTATAACCGGACAATGCGCAAGATTTTCAAGACGACCGGAAACTTCAAAACGACCCTTGAGATTTTTAACTGCAATTGATCAATAAAATTGATCAATAATTTAATTGATCAATAAAAATACGATTTGATCAATATCAACTTGAATATACATTTACTAAATAATTAAGCAATAAAACTGAATGAATAGTAAAATATTTACAGGCAAGATAAAATTATTTATTTCAAGTTAAAATACTGGATGATCAGTAAAATATTGTTTAAACAGTTGTTAAACATTTTGATTTATGAAATTTTAAATCTGATTCAATGGATTTGTGTTTGTTAAGTATTATATTTTAATTGTGGCACAGAATATTGAACTGCACAAGTAAACAAAAATACTCAATTTGCATATCACTTCATTCTTAGATATATACCTGCAAGTGCCTTGTGTTGCAGTGAAATAGATTATATAATTTTACAAGGTAAGTTAACGTATTTATAGATAATTTGTGCAGTCCGTTTCTGCAGGCTTTCAGGATGCATACTAGTTGTCTAGTAGCGAAGTACGAATCATTGGAATCATCCTCTGAGGATGGACAAAATCATGAATCATCACAAAAGAGGAGAGTTATGAAAGATTGGATTCTGATAAATAAATACTTCAGGTGTAATCAGGTTATTAACTATTATTGATTTTTTTAACATAAACTAAATAACACATCAATTTGTAATCAGGCTAAACTTCATGGGCAAAAATGTTCTGCAAAAATGTATCTTCAGTATGACTCAACAACGCATGAAGTACATTTACTCAAGACAAAATCAGAAAATGATCATGACTCTATGGAAACAAAAGGCGTTCTTGGGATTCACCCAAGTTAGAAATACAAAAACTTTTTGACTTAAAGTTAAAGCCAAAGGCCATTTTAATAGAATTGTCCAATAATAGTACTATCAGTAAGCTTCTACCAAAAAGACAATCAGACAATTACTTGCATCAGTTGCAAGAATTCAAATTTGGCTCAACACAAATATGTGTTGGAAAATTAGAAGCGTGGCTACTTAAAAATTATGTTATTCCACAAGACTTGCATATCCCTTTGGTTGCACAATACGAATTACAGTTTGAGGAAGAGGAAACCATCTTTCGATTTTTTATAACTAGATATTTTATGAATATTTGTGCCATCAGTTCCAAAATTCATGCTGTTGCAACCTACAAACTCTTCTGGCAAGGTTTTCCGATTCTAATAGTGGGTACTACAGATTTAGAAAACTTTTTCATATTTTTTGTCTCTCTGTACTAATGAGAAGAAGGAAGATTTCAAGTTTCTCTTTAGAGCGTTGTTGCCACAGCACAGGAATTATTTGATAACAAATTTGAACCTAACGTGTCGATATGCAAAAAAGTATTTGGAACGCCTCCATAGAGATTTTCGGAGCTGATAAGTTGGCTGATAATCTGCTGGGCGCATATGAGGAAGAATGTTCAGAAGCGCGTAGAGCATGATTTGGAGAAGAAAAAGAACGTTCCCTAATTCTGAATGATATTAACACTTCACTTCAACTTTCTTCATCTAAAGAGATATTAGAAAAAGTTGTCAAACTTGGAATGTGGAACAAGCTTTTTAGATTTATCTTGAATAAAATAATATTATTTATTATAATTATTTTGAATAATAAATAGTAATTGTTACGAAGGTGTAATGAAACTAAGTACTAATAATGGCTAACTAAGTACTAATAATGGCTTAGAAGAGTTTAATAAAGTTATAAAAGACACTCATACCCTCCGGGAACGCCTTCCATTGAACCATTTTCTATTGGTTGCTCTTGAAAGCTTTCAACAATGGTCGAACGACCACATGGTCACATAGTTTATTATTATTATTATTATTATTATTATCTTTATTCAATAATACCTTGCGGTGTAGAACGTGTCAATATAAATATACAAATAAAATATGTTATAAAAGAAAAAAAAAATGTATAAAATGTGTATATAAAAGTAACAAACCAAGAGGCAATATTACATTTAATTAAAATTTTCAAAATAATATTCATTTAATGAATAGTATGCCTTTTTAGTCAAAAATGTTTTTAAGGTGAGTTTAAATATTTTAACACACTTTATGTCTTTAATACAACTCGGAAGTTTATTGTAGATTTTTATTAGCTCACCAACAGCACTTTTTTGAACTAAAGTTGAACTTGTTTTTATAGGACGTAAAGTACATTTTTTGCGCGTATTGTATTCGTGCGTATATTCATGTTTTTCAAACATTTTATAATGCTCCTTTACATAACTGGCACTATTTAAAATATAGATGGAGGGTAACGTAAGTATTCTCTTCTCAAGGAATATTGGTTTACATGAGTCTGTCCTTTTCATGTTGAACATACTTCTAATACTTCTTTTTTGAAGTAAAAATATTCGATGAGCATCGACCGAATTTCCCCAAAAAATTATTCCATACCGAATAACTGAATCAATGTATGCATAATATGCAGTTAAACTAGTACATTCGTCAACCGACTGAGATAGCATTCTCAATGCGTAACAGAAGCTACTAATTTTTGGAGATATATAGTTAAAAAATTAGTAGCTTCTGTTACGCATTGAGAATGCTATCTCAGTCGGTTGACGAATGTACGGTTTATGCCGCACATCTTTTTTTGGTATATTATGGAATATCAGTAAGCTCGGCCCTTAAGTAATTAATTTTTCATTTGCATTTCAATTTCACTATTATTTTACCTGATCATATTGAAAAAAAAAATACATACCCTATCATAAAGTTGTATTAAACTTAAGTTTTTTAAGAATCAATATGGAATTTTGTCCTGAACAAAATAACTGATCAAATAGTATTTCTACATATCATATTATATTTTTTACCAGTCAAAGATTAATTTTTATCTGGGAAAAACATGCTGATCAAATTAAATTTTCTAATTAAAATATGTTTATTTTTTAACTTGTCAATGGGACAATCTTACTGATCAACTAAATGTAAGCCATTTTTAACTAACTGAGATCAATACGAAGATGGAAAGCCTACAGACACAGACAAATAATGTGGGAAGGACCGTTGGCTTAACCCTGGTTAGATTAAGTTTCCCGCCGCGAAGCGTTCAGATATAGAATCGATCCAATATAGAACAATGTGGCAAGGACCGTTGCGTAACTCTTAGTAAGAGACAACCAATTTGACTCTTTTGTTACCACAGCTGTAAAGGTTTATTGCGCATGCGATAGTTTAATTTGGGAAACTGCTACCCAAGGTGGGCTATTGCTACACATTATTTTTTTTTTTGGTAACTGTTTGAGTGGTTTTTTAAGTAACGCGTTTCGTGATTTTGTTGGTATTCGCTCTAATTTTCGCTAATTTTCATCTAGTAAGTTGGTTTTTCACTGGTTGCTTCTCTTTACTTCTCTTTAAGTAACTTCTCTTTGCCACTTTTAATCTATTTTGCTTTGTTTTTGCACTAAAAATACTTTAAATAGACTTTTTCATAGTTGATTTTTTTGTGTTTTACTTTATTTTTTATACTTAATTTGATTCAAGAAAAGGAATAATTTATATTTCTTCCAACTAGTTTCGGCTTTATTTAAAATAAAAATTAATAAAAGTTAATATTAAAAAATAAAAACAAAAACTTTAATTTTTGTTATATGTCGATCGTCAATTTCTTGTTTGTTTTTTGTAAATACTTTACTATTTCTTTAGGTGGTCATGTTGTCATTTGTCAGTTTAGTCAATCAAATCATCATCTATCCCAATGCTGCGCAAACTATTTTCATTTACGACCCAACATTTTCTGTAAAATTTTATCGCGACCCCTGGATAGAAGTAACGTGAACATTGTAAATCCCATTCTACCAACATCTCCACAAAGGTTGAAGCAAATCCCCAAATTAGTTTTTGAGAAAATTAAGTTTGAAAATTTAAATGTTTACTTTGATTTTCTGCAAAAGAACTGCAATATTTGCTGAAATAAATATTAAAATATTGGGAAAATTTGTTAAATATTCCGGACCACTTCTAACAACATTTCCACAGAATTTGAGACAAATCCCCAAATAGGTTTTTGAGAAAATTAAGTTTGAAAATTTCAAATTTTACAAATTTCATTTTTGGCAAAAAAAACCTGCAGTATTTGCTGAAATAAATATTAAAATATTGGGAAAATTTGCTAAATATTCCGGAACAGTTCTATCAACATCTCAACAAAATTTCAAATAAATCCCCTAATTAGTTTTTGAGAAAATTTAGTTTTAAAATTTCAATGTTTACAAATTTGAATTTCATGGTGGAATTTACAAAAAACTGCAATATTTGCTGAAATAAATATTAAAATATTGGGAAAATTTGAAAAATATTTCGGAGCAGGTCTATCAACATTTGAATTAAATACCCAAAAAACAAAATTTGAATTAAATACCCAAACTTATTCTTAAGAAAATTAAGTTTAAAGCTAAAATAAATATTAAAATTTTGGAAAATTTTTCTAAATTTTCCGGAACAGTTCTACCAACATCTCCACAAAATTTGAAACAAATCCCCAAATTAGTTTTTGAGAAAATTACGTTTGAAAATTTCAATGTTTACAAATTTGATTTTCAAGGTGCAATTTACAAAAAACTGCAATATTAGCTGACATAAATATTAAAATATTGGGAAAATTTGCTAAATATTCCGGAACAGTTTCACCAACAAATCCACAAAATTTGAAACAAATCTCCAAATTCGTGTTGTAGAAAATTATGTTTGAAAATTTAAAAGTTTACAAATATGGTTTTCAAGGTGGAATTTACAAAAAAAACTGCAATATTTGCTGCTATTTCACGATTTGCTTGCTATTTCACTATTTATTGTTACCCAATACTTACACACGAAATGCCTTGCAAACAAAATTTTTATGAATTCGACGTCCCAAAAAGATTCTCTATCAACCCCTCTGGGGGTCGCGACCCATGGTTGGTGCGCAAACCATGGGTCGCGATCTATAATCTAATAAAATATATCAAACATCGTCCTTGAACGATGTCTAACTGTGAATTTAGGCAGATTTTATTAACGTTCCATCTTGATCCTATTCTGATTCCTATTTCCACTTTCTCAAGCTAATCCTTTTTCCAAAACATGGAGCACACATGTAAGATTTTCTGTGTTTCGTTGATGTGTCTTGTAAATTGACAGTTAGGGTTCAAGCTGCCAATTTCTGAAATATGCTCCTTTAGCCTTACTTTGAAATTTCTAATAGTACGTCCAAGAACCGTTTCAGCCTCCACATTTAAGTTTATATACTCCTTTTTTCTCATTTTATTCCATTATTAAATATTTGTTTACCATTTGTATTATTTGTTTTTTTTTTATTTTACATAATTTCGGTCGAAAAAATGTGCTTTTGCAGTTTGCTCAAGAGCGGTAAACAGCAGCGAAATCATTTTCGGCACACAGAAACTACTCGATCAGACGAACAAGTAGATATGTAAATTGTCCGGAATTATTGAATCATTCGTCGAGAAATTTCAAACTGAAATTTTACGATTCTCGATTTGACAAGTCGATATCTCATAAACAGTTGCAGATAATAAAAAATGGATTGCGGCATCGTTTTCAGAATATCATTTTCCTATCAACACACTCGGATTATCCGCGGGAAACTCATTACTTTCCAAGATCTCTACTCGAGCGCCTAAATGTCTTAAAATTTTCCTCAATTTTAGCAGGCGATAGTGAACGGAAGGAGCTATATAATTTGCATATTTGTAATCAGCAGCAAAAATTCTTTCAGAAACGTTTCTAAATTTTGCTGTAACTAAAAAATAACGATTTTAGAAAAATCGATTTACTCGCATTTTGTCGTTTCCGTGACCACGACTTCCCGTGTCGATGGTATTCCTTAATAGAAAGCCTCCTAGGGATATTATATACGTTTTCCTACTAATTTCGCTGAAACGCTGAATCGATTGGTGCGAACTAGAAGTCTCGCCGTTCAAAAGTTGTGACATCCTGAAATTAGCGGAAAATGGGACAAATTTTATTTCCTTAAAATCATTATATATTAATTAAGTGAATGGAAAAGTTCAATAGATGTATATCTGAAAGTGTTTTTCCTGCTGGTTGCAAATATGCAAATTGTATTTTGCTACCTGTTTCAGTTAAGGAAGGCTTGGTGAAGTTGGTAAAATCGAACGAAATTTTGTCACTCGAGCAGAGAACTAAATATTTTTAAACCGAAATATTTTTTAATTTCCTTTAACCGTTTTTGAGATTTTGGCTCGTGAAATTAACCATTGCAAATATTTTAATTTCGAGGTGAAAAATTAAGTTAAATACACTAATTAAGCGCACTAATCTGTCGATCATTCTCAATCTTGTTATAATGCAACTCTACCCATTACTTCACATCACTGTGCTGCTCCAATGATATTTGGCCAGCGTTGCAGATTGATATAAAGTATATTAATCTTGTAATTATAATCTGATACATTTAACAACTTGTTTTTCATTGTTATCCTACTTTAATTTCATTATATGTTGCCGCATATATTTATATAGCCGTATATATTTATTGCGACATATTATTTTTAACAAAGCAAAATAGGTAAAAAGTTTGTAATCTTACGTGGTCTGTCTTTGGATGTATTATCGCTGGTTGTAACCGTTTATGGTGGCTTCTTGTCTTTGAGTGTGAGAAGAAATTTCGGTGTGATTATGTTATTAGTAGAGTTGCACACTAAAACTGCAGAGAAAGGATGCTTTTAAGATAGAAATTGTGTTCAGAATTAACGAATTTTGCTTCTCGTTTTAATTTCTGTTAAGTTTTGTTTATAAGTTTACTTTTTAACAATTTAATGTTTTTATTTCGCGAGACGCACAGTTTAAGTTTAGTTTGGATATTGTTTTGAAATTATAAATTTATAGATAGGTATATTTTAATTTATTAACGAATATTTTGTCAAATATATTTTGGTCGTAGAAAAAACTCGTTGATGATTTTACCGCCGCGCATGATCCAACGGTTTTCATATTTTCAAACTTCTCGTAATTATTACATTGCAGTTAAAATGGCTCCTGTAATTGGGAAGGAGAAAAAAGAAACCCAACACATTCAGGCCTTCGCCAGATTAAGGTAAGACTAATTTTAATGACCCAGTTGCAATTACAAATAATTATTTTGTTGATTTAGGCCATTTAATAAAGCTGAGATTTAATGAACCAAGAGATGCTTGGAGATTAATGGCAAGGATATATTGATCCAATTAAATCATGTTAATAGAAAATTCTCATTTGATAAAGTTTTTTCAACCAAGTCCAAACAAGTTCCGTAGCTACTCGTGGGACAAAATGGAGAAAACGAATAAAATTTTTAAAAGGATCGGGTGACTCCTCAAAACCAGAACCAGAGTCTGATGACCCCGTCAAAAGCACAGAAATGTCTATGGAAAGCACGGAGGTGCAAACAAAGCAGATAGAACTCCTATTGAGCAGCGACGAGGAACTCGCTGACAACCTTAAGGGTCTGAAAACAAAAGACCCAAAGAAGCAGTGGATGAGCGGCGCTGCTAGAAAAAGGATGAAGTTCCTAATCAAAGCGGAGAAAACGGAGGAAGAGGCTAGGGATAAGGCATTAGTGCCTATCAATCCCAAACCCTCAGAATCCAATAAGCGTCAGCGTTCTGATGGGAGCAGTCCTGGAAAGAGCCTAAGCAAGCAGGCCAAAAGGCAGGAAGTGCCTATGGTTCAACGAGCGGAGGAAACAAGGCAATTGTAAGGCGCAAGATGCGTACAGTAGGCGCCAGTACGGCTACCTACAGCCAACTGGTCAACTCCGTAAGGGTAGGAATTACTTGTAAAGGCTACCCGGAAAGCCTAATGACGGAGAACCAAATCAAAGCGCTCCAGAAGGCCATCCTGGATGCTATTGTAAGTGGGGAGAGGCTTTCTTACAGGCGCACCAGCGTCCAGGATGGTTAGCACTGACTTGTGCGAATCAAGAGACAGCTGAATGGGTGAAGGACCTTGAGGCCCAACTCCAACCATGGGAGGGCGCTGAGCTGAAGATTGTTGAAGCGGCAGAGATGCCGCACGATGAAGTCTTCATCGGCTTCTTCCCAAGTAGCATAGAAGAGAACTCCGAAAGGATTCTAGCTCTATTAGAAGGTCAGAATGACCTCAAAACCTCCACCTGGAGGCTCCTAAGGAGGGATCCTAAAGGCCCAACGCTGGAAATCATCCTGTCGGTGGACAACGCGTCGGCAGGAAAAATCAGGGAGCTCGGGTGCAATATCAATTATGGCTTTGGCCAGATCTCGTTGAGAGAACGCCATAGGGTGCAAGGTACGGAACCACAGCCCAGCACTTCCTCATCCGGCGCTGGGAAGGGGTCACGTAAAAATAACAAGATTAACAAGACACCACCGTAAAAATAATGACGTAGTCGCAGGACCCTAATGGCTCTAAGAAGTCGGGCGACTAAAGCTTAATAAAAGAATGAGGAGTCATGTTGAGGTGTCAGAAAATAAACTGCACCACTCCAAAGCGGCGACCAGAGCACATGGTCTTTAAACAGGTAAATGTTGGTATTGGATTTCTGCAAGAACCCTGGATTAACCAGGGACTTGTCAGGGGCCTACCTGCTGATATATGTAAGCTGGTTTATGACACTAGCTGTTCTAAACCAAGAGCAGTGCTGATACTCAGGAAGGATATTAATTTTGTACTTCTTCCAGAATTCACCACAGGAGACCAGGCAGTGGCAGTCGTGGAGATCCTGACAAATTGGGACAAGTGGCACATTATTTTGGCCTCGGTCTACTTTCTGGGTGATATGGACAACCCTCCACCAGAGGAAACTATACGCTTCGTAGACTGGTGTAAAAAGGACAACAAGCACTACATTCTGGGCTGCGATGCCAGCGCACATCATACGGTGTGGGGCAGCACATATATAAATAATAGAGGTTAGCAATTACTCCAATTCTTATGTACTAACGATGTAGAGATCGTTAATAAGGGCAGTAAACACACCTTTGTAAATGCAATCAGACAGGAGGTTTTAGATTTGACTCTAGCTGATGCTTTTACAACAGAATTAATCAAAGATTGGCAAGTACTCGATGAGCCATCAATGTTAGACCACCAAAAGATTGCGTTTCACTTAGATCAGAGGTGTCCAAACTACGGCCCGCGGGCCAAACCCGGCCCGCCAGGCGATTTTATCCGGCCCGCCAAGGATTTTGAAAAATTTCGTAAAATATAAATGTAGCGTGGCGCGTCGGTATTAGATCTCGCGCAGATGAAGAGCGCATTCGGTTAGAATGAGCACGGTATCACGCTCGAAAAAGTACAGTCTGGTATTCAAGTTTTTTCGGTAGTCGGCGATGCGACTCGGCCGCTCGACTACATGAATGATTTTGTACTCTGACTGTACGTAGGCGGCGCGGAGCGGCAGACTGCACTCAACTGCAGTGCCTGCAAAGCTACGAGATTGTCCACGACAAACCAAAAATTCGTCGGCCGCGGAACTTATTTGCATTCTTTACAGTTGATATATTGTAAATTGGTATGTTTAGATTTATATTTAATATATTATAACTTAATTATTATGTTAATATTATTTTTTAAAGTTGAACATGGAAACAAAAAGAAGAAAAGTAGATGACGAGTGCCGCGTTTTTAAAGAAGAATGGGGATTCAAATATTTCTTTGTGCAATCGTAGTCAAAGAATGGCAAAGCTATATGTGTAATTTGCAATGACACTGTTGCTGTTATGAAGGAATACAATTTACGTCGACATTATGAAACAAAACATGCTTCAGCTTACAATTTAAGGACAAGCAGCGTACTGAAAAATTTGAAAAAATGAGTCGTAGTTTGTCTTCTCAGCAAAATTTATTTAGGAAGGCAAACTCGGAAAATGAATCATTGACTTTAGTTAGCATGAAAGTTGCTTATTTGTTGGCGAAAAAAGGGAAACCCTTGGGTGGAAACATCGTTAAAGAGTGTATGATGGAAGCTGTTGGGGTATTATGTCCGTAAAAGGTAAAACTTTTCAAAACGATAAGTCTTTCCCGCAATAATGTTGCTCGTCGAATTGACGATATTGGCAATAATATACTCCACCAGATTTCTGGGAAAGCACAGCGTTTCACTCACTATTCTATCGCGATGGATGAATCGACCGACGTTAGTGACACCTCACAACTTTTAGTATTTGTTCGTGGAGTTGACGACGATCTTAATGTCACCCAAGAATTAGCATCGGTTAACAGCATGCATGGCACTACAACTGGAGCAGATATTTTTAAGGAACTACAACAGACGTTGACCAAATATAACTTGGACTGGAATCGACTCCAAGGTGTGACAATTGACGGAGGAAGAAACATGTCTGGTGCAAATATTGGGGTGGTTGGGCTAATAAGAAAAGCTTGTGAAAGCGCAGGAGCAACAGTACCCATTTTTCTGCACTGTATCATCCACCAACAAGCCCTATGTGTAAAACATGTCGACATGAGCTGCGTTTTGAAACCAGTTGTTTCTGTCGTAAACTTTATTCGATCACGTGCACTCAATCATCGCCAATTTCGATCTTTCCTCGAAGAAATTGAATCTGAGTCTGTTGACTTGTCGTATTATACAGCAGTTCGATGGCTTAGCTGTGGAAAAGTGTTATTGCAGTTCTTCAAGCTCAGAAAGGAAATTAAATTTTTTCTTGCGGAAAAGAATCACCCTGAACCGCTTTTATCGGATGCAGAGTGGCTCTGGAAGTTGGCAATTTTTGCAGATGTCGTGACACACGTAAACAACTTAATTTGTGATTTATTCGAGCAAATCAAAGCATTCAGAGCCAAGCTGATATTGCTCGAAAGTCATACGAATGAATGTAATTTTTCCCATTTCACGTGCTGTGAAAAATTTAGTACAGAAACTGACGAAAGATTTCCCACCATATTTGCAGTAAAAGTAATCACGGATTTAAAACTAGAATTTCAAAAGCGTTTTTCTGATCTTGACATAAATTCAAGGGAAATTCGACTGTTTCAATATCCATATGACTGCAACGTTGGCGACGTTTCAAATGGAAATAATTGATCTTCAAGCTAGCGATCAAATCAAGAACAAATACAAGGAAGGAAACTTGATCGATTTTTACAAATTTTTGGACGCAAAAGAGTTTCCAAATTTAAAGCAATTGGCTGGTAAATTTATTTCTATGTATGGCACTACCTATATGTGCGAACAAACTTTTTCCAGGATGAAGTATCTGAAATCTAAATATAGGGCAAATTTATCATATGATCATTTGCAATCATTGCTAATAATTGGTGCTTCCGATTTGAATCCCAACTTTGAAGAAACTCTCCAGGAAAAAACCCAGTTCCACCATTCCCATTAAAAATTGCATGAAATAATTTTATAATAATATAATTTAGACATGTTTGTTTAGTATTGTTATATCTGTAATTTACTATAAAAAATAAAATTCAATGCTGCTTTACTTGTAATAAGGTTTTTTAATTCACATATTTACAATGCTTGGCCCCCGCTAATGAATTTAAATACCAAACTGGCCCTCGCAGCAAAAAGTTTGGACGCCTCTGACTTAGATGATATACACAATGAGGTAATAGAGGTCAGGAACCCTAGGTGTACTGATTGGGAACTCTATAAGGAGATCCTCAGACAGGAAACCGAAGGTCTCCGCCTAAAAATAAACACAACAGACGAGCTGGAAGCAGCATCGTCTCATTTAAAAGGCGTTCTAACACACGCCTATGAGACTAGCAGTCCTCTCAAAAAGAAGCAGAAATCAAGGGCTGTTCCTTGGTGGAACAAAGTGCTAGGACGTCTGAGAATGACGGCCAGGAAAGCTTTCAACGGTGCGAAAAGAACAGGCAACTGGGAAGCCTACAGAGTAGCACTTACTGATTACAATAAAGAATTGAGAAGGTCGAAAAGGAAAACCTGGCGTGACTTCTGTGAGGGCATTGATCAATTGGCCCCAACGGCAAGGCTGCAAAAGGTTTTGGCAAAGGACCACTCAAATGAAATAGGGCTTATTAAGACACCGAGTGGTAAGTTTACCAAAGATTTAGAGGAAAGTGTAAGCGTTTTACTGCAGACGCACTTTCCTGGATCTAAATCAACTATAGAAAAAGAATGGGTAGAAGGCGCTTGGTTATGCAGACGATGTTGCTATCATAATAAGGGGTAAGTTTGGTAGTACAATCATGAACCTTACACAGAGTGCACTTAACATCATCAACTGTTGGAGCAAGAAAGAGGGCCTTAGTGTCAACCCAAGCAAAACAGTAATGGTCCCCTTTACCAGAAAGAGGAAGCTGAATTTGAAAGATCTGAGCATTGACGGTCAGACGTTAGAGTTTTCCGAGGAGGTGAAATATCTAGGGTAACCTCGCGTGCTTGGGTATAACAGGAGCGATGCAAAGGTAAAAGGTAACGGACTCACGCTAATGTGGTCACCAGGGCATATATGGGAACGAAATGGCCGACGCACTCTTACAAAGACCCACATTGCTAAGAAATGGGAAGAAGAGCAAAAACAAACCTACAGGAAGAACACACCAGGACAGAGGCAAGCTGAAATGCTCATAAACTATTCTGCTGCAAAAACGCAGCAGATGCTAAGCTTCCCTAGTAGATAAATCAGAACTTTGGTAGGCATACTCACCGGACATTGTCCGGTGAGATATCATCTACACAAAATGGGAAAGGTAGACGAAGTTGCCTGTAGATTATGTGAATCATACGAAGAAACCACTGAACACATAATGTGCACTTGTGTAGTGCTAGCACACATAAGGCTTGCCCACTTAGGGGTTGCAAGAATGACCACCTTGGAGCTGAGTAGCAAGCCTCTCAGGAATATCTTAGACTTCGTTCGCCAAGTTGAATTCCTGGGAGAGTAATTGTAGTAGGGTCAAGCACAATAGATCAAGTTGGTCATCACGAATTCGATTATTAGAGGAGTGATGCAAGGATATAATTGTACTGTATTCGCCTATGGACCTATGATTGGTAATCCTAGTCCTGCTAATGTCAGTTATAAAGTAACAAAAACTAAATGCTCTTTCAATTTCTTATTGTTTAAATTTTTATGTTATTTAGAATTCGGACTGGAGTTATCCCAAAAACGTTAGGACATCTTTTTGAAACCCTCAGTGATAATGCAATTTTAGATTTTACAGTCAGAGTATCATACCTCCAACTATACAATGAAGTCCTTATTGACTTGCTTTCAACAGAGGATAAAGTCTTGAAGTATTCCATTTCTCTTTATAGTTAGTTTCATATAAATAAATATATTTTATTTTGTAGGATATATAAGGATCAGAAACAAGGTTCTGTCCAAATACACGGACTACATGAAGTAACCGTATTGTCCAAACAACAAGTCTATAGCTTTTTACAAGCTGGTGATGATAAAAGGGTCACAGCAACTACTATGATGAATGCTCAATCCAGTAGGTCACATACAGTATTTACGATTACTTTGCATTATCGAGAAACTACTCCCGAGGGGGAAGAGCTGGTAAAGACAGGCAAGCTGATTGAGACACATTTTCACTTCCTGCTAGGTCCACTAGGTATGGATCTAGCAGGAAGTGATAATTTGTCTCGATCAGAACCAACCGAAATAGGATCAGAGAAGCAGGCAACATTAACCAGTCTTTATTAACTTTAGGAAGAGTAATAAAGGGATTGATAGAAAAGAATGCTCAGATTCCTTACAGAGAATCTAAATTAACAAGAATTTTACAAGACAGTTTAGGTAGAAAAACAAAGACAACAATTATAGCTACAGTATCTCCTGCATCAAATAACATGGAAGAAACCTTGAGCACACTAGATTATGCTTTTCGTGCAAGAAATATTAATAATAGACATGAGGTTAATCAGATGAAGTCAAAACATATCTCATTCAAAAGTATTTAGAAGAGATTGAAAGGCTTAAGAAGGATGTAGTTGCTGCTAGAACTGGAGATGGTGTTGACTTCATAGATTCTTCTAATAATAATATGCAAGACAATTCTCACATCTAATAAAGCCAAAAATTTAAATATGGCAATGGAATGGATAAAAACTGCAAATGAATTCCAAACGGATTTTAAGGCACACTTTATACAAGGATACAATTGTCTTGTGAATGAGATGAATCTCTGTGAGCAGGAGACCAAAATGATCATAGACTGGATAGAATGTAACCTGAAAACTGTTTGTCAAAAACATGTTCAACAAGTTCTATTAAAGAAGGTTAGAGAAGCTTGTGAGAAGAACGATTTGCAGCAAACAGAAAGTAATACCAATAGGATCTTAATGATTCTTAATGAAATACAAGATTTTTCAAATAAGATGAAGTCACTTCTAGAGGATACATGTATTGATTTATCATGTATCCTCTAGAAGTGACCTCATTTATTTGATATTTGACTTCATGAAACTTCACAACAACATGTGACTTCAATTTATATTTATATATATTTTATTTATGATTATATCTTCATTACTATGTAGTGTTATGTGCCTTCTTATATGTATATTAGGATTCCTAATTAAAGATTTATTATATTATTTTCTAGCTAATAACTACAGGGATAGTATCTATACGATAAAACATTATTTTCTGAAAGAAAAATCCACCAATTGTTTACAAGTAAAGTCATTTTATATTATACTAGCTATCGCCCCCGCCTTCCCACCTTAGATTGATGTGCTATATGTAGTATTATCTCTAAAATTAAGCTTGCAATCCCAATTTTTAAACCCAAATATTTTGGGGTTTTTTAGGGTTTTTTGGGGTTGTAACAAAAAAAAAATTACATTGAACAGCATTAGTAATCATTTGCCGTCAGTTTGAATAATTGTTAGCCAAAGTATGAGCCCATTTCTCATAACTTAAAAACTTTGAAATTTACTAATTTAGTTTAAAGTATTTTAAATTTGGAATCAATTATCTTTAAATTGATGTGCTTTATGTAGTAATGTCTTAAAAATTAAGCTTGCAATCCCAATTTAAAGTTATATTTTGAGAAAAATTCAGCATCAATATTCATGTTCATCAGTAAATTCTATAATTTGTTTTAATGGTTTGATTAACGAATTTCAATATGTTAGTGAAGAAACCAATGAAATCCTGGAAGTTGGTGATGCCATGCAGACAACTGCAGCATCAGATTTGAACGATAATTTGGTGAATTTCGAAATGACGACAATAAAAAACTTAATTGAACATCAATTTGCCTTAGAAAATACCCAAGAAATATTCTCCAACTTTACATAAGATTTAATTCTTAGCAAGCCTAAAGGTGACACTTCAATCCGGAAGCAAGATGTGCTTCATAATGAAACATTAGATGGATCCCTACTGGATGTCTCACTTCACACAAATTCCGTTAATGTAGTTATGCCAGAATTGTGGCGTAACATTTTACTCTATCATTTTATTTCGGGGTGAAGAGGAGTAAAATATCACGAATGATGTTGAGAATGGAAGCTCCTAAAGAGGGATATTTGTTAATACAGATTTTATTTCAGATTATATAGATATATTTTGTTTTAGGATAATTATTTACATGTAAATTGGTTTCCAGAGTCTTTTTGTACTTAACTGTCTTTTTTGTGTGTAGGACATATCGCACATCCAACTGAAAAGTGACTAAGTGCGAATTACTGATTTCCCATAAATTCATTTTTTTAAAAAACCTAAATCCTTGTTTTTGAACTCCTTAGCCAGTTCATCTTTTACCTTTTTGCACAATTCTAAATTTTTATAAACTAAAATAATATCTATCAATAAAATAATAATCATCAACATAGATCGCAAGCAGGATTAGATCCTTATTACTACCCTTAAAATATACACAAGGCTCATATTCAGACTTTCTAAATCCAATTTTATAAAGGACTTCGTCCACCCTTTTGTTCGAAGCCCTAGACGCTTGCTTTAACCCATACAATGCGCGGCTCAAAAGACATACTTTATCTGGATTGTTTTTATCTATGCAACCTTCTGGTTGTTCTTTATATACCATCTCGCATAACTCACCATTTAAAAATGCCGTCTCTACGTCAATATGGTCAACTGACATGCCTAGTTGGACAGCTGTTGCCATTAACAATCTAAAGGTACTGAACCTAATCACAGGTGCAAAACTTTCTTGATAGTCCAACCCATACTGCTGGGTAAAACCTTTTGCAACCAGCCTAGCCTTATACCTAATGTTAGAGTTTGCATCGTCCTTAATTTTGAACACCCATATATTTTTAACAATATTTTTGTCCTTAGGACAATCAACCAAGATCTACGTATTATTTGATTTCAAGCTTTTAAGCTCACAATTTATTGCCTCTTCCCACCTATCAGCATTTTCTAGCCTCACGTATATCAGGTCACCTAGGTTATACAGTTACAGTATTACAAGAAGCATACAAATTTGCTTCAAAGTCTTCAAATGACACCTTTTTTCTTTCCCTCAATGGACATCTTCTTTCAACTTCAGTAGGCATGGTGAAAACATTGGGAGGTGGTCCCTCTTCTTCCACTTGAATATCTTCAGCCTCAGTGAGCAGCTGACCAACACCACCAGAAGCCAACTCATGGGTAGGTTCCATGACCTCAGGAATGACACTGATAGACTTGGAAGTTTCCAAAATATTCTTCTTATAAGACACAGATTGTTCACCACTACTTAAAGTACTACTACTTAAAGTCTCCTTCACAGTTTAACTAGAATTTATTTCAACAGGTTCTTCATTTTTAAAAATGACATCATGACTTCTTATCACTTTATCATTGTCAGGAAGCCATACACGAAACCCATCCTTTTCATCACAGTAACCAACAAAATAGCCTTTGGTACTTTTCTTGTCCCACTTTCTCCTATTTTCTTTTGGAATATGAACATAACATTATGTTCCAAAAACTCTAAAATGATTTATGCTTTTGACCCTTTTTCCTGTCCAAAGCTCAATAGGAGATTTATTCTTTATTTGTGTTGGGCCTGTTCTATTTATTACAAACGTAGCTGTATTCACTGCTTCTGCCCATAGTCGAATAGGTAAGTTCTTAATGTATATCAAAGCTCTTCCACTTTCAACTAAAGTTCTATTTTCCCGCTCTGTGGGATTTTGCTCAGGCGTATGGGGCATTGTCACGCGGAAAGAAATACCTAGTTCTTCTAACAAATGCCTTACGTTTTTATTGTCAAACTCACCGCCTCCGTCAGTAAGTAAACATTTTATTCGTATTCACGAAACGAAGAAACGTAAAAACACACGACGAAATTTTGAAAAATCGTCCTTTAAACACAGGAAGTACCTTGAGTTATCAATGGATTGTATTTGTATCAGACCACACAAAGCTCCACTTACCAAGCCACTGAGTGCAACAGGTCGCTCAGTTCTGTCATGAAATGAAGCTCTTGTCTGCTTTGTCTTCTCCCATTAGGCAACCTTCACAAAATTCTTAATCTGAAGGCAAACACACTTCAATCTTATGCTCTTTTAAGACACCTTTCACATGTTGCTTATTCTGGTGACATAAGCGTTCATGCCAAACTTGAGGTGAGATTTTTGCAGCAGATGATAAAGCCTTTTCTGGTACACAGACTCTCATGTTCAATAGATAAAATTCATTACTTGTTTTTACTCCTGTAAGTTGGGTAATGTGGTTTTTCTGAAGTGCACAGCCCTTCTTATTGGTTACAAAATTAAAACCCTTTTCTATAGCGCTACCAACAGAAAAAAGTTTCTTGGAAATATCAGGTGTAAACCAAACATTTTCTAAATGGTTTTCTCCCACTCATTGTCTGTAGCCTTGGTTTCTACATTTACCACGCCTCTACCATATGACAAAATGATTTGTCCATTTCCAACTTGTATCTCTTTGGGATAAACAAATTCTTCATACCTCACAATCCAGTCTCTTCTGTTACAAAGGTGAACACTGGCTGCAGAGTCTGCCAGCCATCCATCTGACTCTGTTACGTCATGTATTGTTATGAAAGCTTCACCGTGTGAATGTGAGATATCCTTTTTTCTTTTTCCTACGTCCTCTAGTTTTTGGTTTGACTTCAAAAGACAGGACTTGTCCTGTTTGAGGAAAAATGTCCAACCTTGTGGCAACTAAAACAGTTATACCCAGTCTTTTTATTATACCTTTTAGCCTCGTTACCCTCATGAGTTCTTGTCCCAGCACCAACTAGGGCAATCGCCTCATCCTGCTTATTTGGGAGTCGCATTTCAATTAAAAGCAATCTTTCAAGTAGCTGACTCCCACACACTTTTAAATTCAAAGTATTCAACTGGTATAGTTGACATGATTCTACTCATGAGTAAAAGGTCTGGCAACTTATTTTTAACTAAACGTTCTCATCATTAAGTTCATAGAAGTTCTTTTGAAGTTTCGCAATATGTGTAGCTATATTCTCATAAGGACCTTTTGTGACTTTAAAAAACTCTTCCATTAACCGATCAACCCTTTGACCTGAGCTTTGCTCATATATGCTTAGTAACTTTTTGTCCAAATTTCATTTGAACTCTTGCATGTAGCTGTTAGCTCTTCATTATTCTCATCTAATGAACTAACTAAAATTAATTGAGGCAACACATCAAGCTTTTTGAATTCCTTTAGTTTTTCAATAAAATCTGCATCTTCGGCTTTACCTTAATATACGGCTTTACCTTCTTCTACAACTGGAATAACTTTTGTACCAACCACCCATTCCTGGACATCATGGTGAATTAGCAGCAGTTCGACTTGCCGTTTCCATTTACTCCAATTCTTAACGCCCTGCAGCTTCTCAATTTGGTGTTTAAAATCCAAACTCATTTTATTTATCAAACTAAACACAAACTTGGCACAAGTTAACGTGGATAGGTTATGTTACCACACGTGCTTTTAAAAACAAACTTTTATTATTCGTGGTCTGGGCCCATAACCTTTTATTAATTTGAGATAAAAACACTTAACAGTTTAAATTGTTTCTATTTAATGCAATAAAGAGTTACAAATATTATTTACAAAACACAACTAAAATAACGACATTAGAACTCGAAAGCATAATCAGTCAAACTGAAAACTTAGATCAATAATATCAGGTCTGCCAACCTTAAAACCTTGAGACAAGAAACCTCGAATTTTAACAGTACATAGATCGGACATCTTTTTTCGGTATAAAGAAACCGATATTAAATTCATAGTTAAATATATTGCAAAATGTAGCATATGAAACAGGAATTTTGTTCTCCGATTCCCGCTGATATTTATAATGACGGTGTAATTCTGCAATGGTCCAATCACCTTCAATAAACTTCGTCATCTTTTGCTCCATTGTGTTATATGAATTTAAGGAAGGATCCCCTTGTAATAGAACTACTTCCTCTGGTAATTCTTGCGGTACTTCCATTTCTTCTAAATTTTATTGCTCAGGCGGGTCCTCATCACCGGATTCAGAACTTCGTGTTACTTGACATTTTGAAGCTAGAGTCGTCATCACTACTTCTGATATCATCACTGCCATGATCAGAAGAATTGTTCTGTTCAGTAACGAACGATGTAGATTTCCTATTTAAAATAACAGATGTTTCCCCTGTTCTTTTTACAGAATAATAACTACTGGGAGGATGTTCGGAGGCCTCGGGAAGCTCCACCTCCATAGTCGTAACTTCTACAGGGAATATATCGGGAGTTTCAAAAATATTATAATTTTTTTTTCATTTTCAAAATTATTAGGCAGCACCTGGTTTACAGGTGCATTTGGCATTAACATTTAGGCAAACGGTGGTGGTGAGCATGACGTAATTATTTTCATTTTTTAAATTTATTTTTGTATTATTTTCATTAGAATTATTTAATCGTGGGGTCCACTATTATTAAAACGCCGGGTCCACTAATCTTTTTCCACGGGAGGTTATACTTACGGATCTAAAACAAATGAAGATAAAATGTATCAGTAAATTCTATGTTAGATGTTATGTAACCGAGAAGTTGAGAACCAAGGCAAAATTGGTTATTTTTAAAATAAAAATAAATAGGTATTATGTATTTATTTGTAATAAAATTGGTTCAACAGAAATTTTTGTATGAAAATCTGAACTTCTGACTGATTTAAATAGAAAGCTGGCATTTGTGTATCTGTTTTGAAGAGAACACTGGCATAATTGCACTTTTGACATTTTTTTAAAAAATGTAATAAAAGGAAACTGACTGACTTGACTTGAAAACTGATTCCTGTGGAGTCGTAAACATACTATTTTTGGAAGAAAAGTGAGACACACGTGTACTTACCGTCTCTTTTGCTGTGGAGTGCTGAAGGTTCCCCCACGATGGTCTGAGAACAACTGTTTATCTGCCATCTTTCTGTTGAAAATCTTCTCAGATAAATAAAGACACTTCCGCTTTCTGGCTGACAATAATTGTATTAAACCAAAATCGACTTCATAATACTAGAAACAACAAAAATGGCGATTTCGCACTTGTGTCGCTTTTCTATTGGAGGTGCGATATCTTAAAAGAATAATGTGGTATTAAAAAAACAGTTTATATTAATAAAACAAAATATTTATTAATTATGCATAATGTATTAATATGTTTCCGTTAGTAAGAAATTTTTGCAAGAAAGATTTGTTTGTCAAGAAAGAAATGTTTGCAAGAAAGAGGATCCTCGCATATTAACCAATTCGCTTACCGACCTAGTTGTAGGAACGAAACGGGTCATTCTATTACAAATCGTACGGATTTAAAAAAAAAAATATCATATTTTTGAATGACATACAAATTTTTTTCTAGCACCTTCTTATTCATTCAAAAGACACGTACATCGGGATTTTCGTTGTTGTTGTGTATTTCTCAAAATATGTACATTTTGCGTTTTGTTGTTTAGCTGGATTCTCGAACATTCAAAATTCATTTTCTCCGGTTCTACTGAACGGATCATTCTCATTTTTTCACTATTTAATACAATGATGTTAGCTTCTTAGTTGCGTGCTAACAATATTTTTTTATTGTTAATTAATATAAAATAATAGGGATTAAATTGTTCAAATAATGTTTTCCTGCTTATTCCCAAAACGTATGATTTTGAAAAAAATACCATAGATTTGCTAGGTTAATCTAAAAAACCCATGTTTCAAAAAGTTGGGGTCTCTATTCGATCAGAAGATATTAAATAATTTCGAGTGCGCGCGCCGCTTCCAAGCGACGTTTTTGTTAGCCTTCCTCGGCACGTTGCGATACATTCGCGTGGTATTTATAACCTAAAAACTTAGTGAAAACTACATAAATAACTACATAAGTAACATAAACTACATAAACCATATAATTAAGCCAAAATTATCCTCGGAATGATTGAAATCGTCAAAAATACAAACTGATAGATGTTTGAATTACCAGAGCCGGAATTACCAGAGCCTCAGGAAAGTCCTGAGGCAACATTTATTGGTATTGAATATACCTATAACAGAAGACTCTCTGAGACAAAAAATTTGCAAGACGTGCCAACGTAATTTGTCGAAATTACGTAAAGACAATGAAAGTAGCAACGTTCTTCAAGCTAACGAGAAGGAATGTTTTACTCTTTATTATCTATATTTCACGATCACATGTTTGATGTGCGTATGAATATATTTTTATCACAAAGAAATTGATGATTTTAACTCTAAAACGCCGGCGCGAGTGGTGTAGTGGTGACGCTCGTGGCCTCATGTTGGAGCGCTAACTAACAAGTATAGAGGTCCCGAGTTCTATCCCCAGTGCCGGCCGCATTTGTACCAGAAGACAAATGTGAAAAATATTAATTAGCGCAATTTACAATAACAACAGGTTTCTGGGCCTATAAGTGAATGTTAATGCAGAATACAATAGGCCACAAGTAGGCCGCAGTGTTCGAAGGGTCGGCAAACCCGGCATTCACATCGAACCAAACTTAAAAAATAAAAAAAAAACTCTAACACCTCACCAAATGATGAAGTGTTTGATGAAGATTAAGGGGACGTGGATTATATCCCGGAAATATATCTTCGAAAGAGACAGAGAAGTAATTGATGAAGCGATTGATGCAATCAACAAAGGTTTGGGATTGATAGGAACTTCACCAATTAAAAAGAAGAAAGTTTCTCAAAAGATGTATTCAAAGGATAAAATGCAAAATATATCTGAAGCAATGTCAGAAAGGATTTTTCACACTGCGTTTAATGTGAATGATAGCGTTGACGAAAATGATGGTAATGATATTTTGCAAATTTTAAAAGGCAGATTCAACTCAATCACGGAACGTGCAATACAAATTAAAATTCTTTTGTATGTAACGTCCATCTTGTTTTAATGATTAGGGTAGTTTAAATCAGGTGTTTGGACAAATTCTTTGAAGTATTTTTATTTAAATTAAGCCAACGTTTCGACCTACATTAGGTCTTTCTCAAGGCAGAGAAAGATCTTGAGAAAGACCTAATGTAAGTCGAAACGTTGGCTTAATTTAAATAAAAATACTTCAAAGAATTTGTCCAAACACCTGATTTAAACTACCCTAAACAAATTAAAATTTGGACTATTTTTAAAGAATGGTCTTTTCGAAAAATTTTACATCATTTTCCTTCTGCTACGACTCACATGATAACGAATGTGAAGAAAACTGACGAAGAAAAAGGAATCTTAGCCGATCCTAGCCCGAAGAGTCATCCGTCCATAGAAAAAGAAGTAGTTAATTTATTAATCAGCTTTTATGAACTGGGTGAGAATAGCCGCATGATGCCAGGACAAAAAGATTATGTGTCGATCAAAGTAGACAATAAACGCATTCACGTGCAAAAACGATTATTGTTACTGAATTTGAAAGAGCTTCATCAGTTATTCAAAGAAAATTTCAAATATAGTTTTTCCAAATTCGCATATTTGAGGCCAAAACATTACGTGCTAGCCGGTGCAAGTGGTACCCATTCAGTCTGTGTTTGTGCTATCCATGAAAATGTAAAATTATTAATCGAAGGGTTGAATATTAAAAACCTGACAGCCGATACACCGAACCCAACCGTGTCCTGGTGCAACAGATTTGATCGACGAATTAGAAAACATTTTTGAGTTTAATTACATTGACGAAATTACTTACTGACAATGGACTAACGTTGATAGGACCACTTTACAAGTTATGATATCCCCAGTGGACGAATATTTACAAAAATTATAGACCGGTTTAGAAAAATTACTTCTGCACTCATACCTTGTTAAATAACAAAACGATTTTATGAAGAATTAAAAAAACGAGTTCACAGTTAACGAGTGCATTGTAATCTGTGATTTTTCTGAGAACTATACTTTTGTTGTTGAAAATGCCGTACAAGGAATTCACTGGAATAATAACCAGGCAACAGTGCAGCAATTTGCAATCTACTACAGGCACTCTGACGGCGAAACTCGAATGAAAAGTTTCGTAATTATATCCGAATGTTTGCACCATGATACAATTGCGTTTCATGTGTTTCAAAAGCATTTAGTAGATTTTATAAAGAAACACTTTGAGAAAATTGAAAAAATTACATATTTTTCTGATGGAGCAAGTGCGCAGTACAAAAACAGAAAAAATTGTCAATCTCACTCATCACCCAAAAGATTTAGGTTTAGCCGCAGAGTGGCACTTTTTCCAACTTCTCACTTTGAAAAGGTTAGCTGCTAGAACTAGTCAAAGAATAACCAATCCAATCCAAACGCCGAAAGAATTATTCGAATGGGTAACTGAGTTACTCTCTAGCATTTCATTGAAATTTGTAGAGGATAAAGAATATAATGAAAAAGAACAAATATTAGAGGCAAGATTCAAAATGGATCTAACGGTGAAAGGGACGTTAACATACCATTGCGTGATACCGATTACAGAAAAAAAAGCAGAAGCAAAACATTTTTCTTCGCAGGAACATTCAACGGAAGTTAAAATTATGAAATAATTACTTTCTTTGTAACATATCGTTGAAGATTAAATAGTATTTTGTATATCGAAAATAAATATGTTAATAATTATATCGTCTCTTGATCTATCTTAATATTCAATTTTTTTTCTTCATAGAAATAGAATCATTATATTAGAGAATATTCAGTAAAATAATGAGGGTCACTTTTTATTTGTTATCTTTCTGAATAATGTATATTCTATTCACATGACGTGAGGTATTAGCAAGAGCGCCAATTTGATCAAGAATCCGTTGGAACTATATCAGCGCGCTTGAAATTATTTAATATCTTCTGATTGAATAGAGACCCCGCATTTTGGAAACATGCGTTTTTTAGATTAGGACCTAGCAAATGTATGGTATTTTTTTCAATTTCATGCGACTTGGCGATGTGCATGAAAACATCATTTGAACAATTCAATTGTTTTTATTTTATATTAATTAACAATAATAAAATACTTCGACCATGCGATTAAGAAGCTGACCCAATATTGTGTTAAATAGTTGAAGATCGAGAACGATCCATTAAGTAAAACTGGACATAATGAATGTTAAATGTTACTGAATCCAGCAAACTACCAAAATTAAAAATGTATATATTTCTGAAAATACACATATACGAACGAAATCCCAATATAGGTGTCGACTTACTACATGTAAGCAAGTGACAAATAAAATTCCTGACGAATCCAAATCATGGAGTCAAAATAGGTGTGCAATTTGTAAAAGAATGACCCATATGTGATTATGTTATTGTATAAATTATAATAAAATGTTTGGTTTCATACTATGTAAATAATAATAATAAGTACACACCAAATCATCCACCAGGGAGTACAGTTCGTTTGTTATACATGATTTGAAAAAAAAATATGAGGTGATATGGGATGATTAGTCGTCATATAGTGTTTTGTATACAGTCTTTGAGGGATGTCTGCGAATGTGGTGTCTTAGTTCGCGTTTTATAAAAAATGAGACAATGATTGTCCTATGAATGTCTCTGTCTTTAAATCTAGCAAATAGTTGTTTATGCCTTTCTGAGATATTTGAAATTTCGGTCAAGGTATATAGGAGATCGTTGGGTGGCTTCTGGAGGATGTTATTAAAATGCCTTAATTTCGTTATTACCCGCAACGATATAGTTTCAGCTATTTTAAGTATTTCGGTTGTCGTTCTTCGTGCGTTAGTCGTGCTGCATATAGTTTTATATATTTTAGTGGCACTTTATATAGAGACATGGAGACTCCGTTGTTACAATAAGACCGACATCGGAAATATCTCCTTTGCACTGCCTTTTTTTTTCGTAGTATAGCGTCGGTCTTGAAGGAAAATCTTTGGTCGAGAGTCAGTTCTAAGTATTTAACATGTGGTGTCGGTGTTATGTCCATGGTGCCTAGGTGGAGTTAAGGAGAGTTAGAAGATATTCCATGGATGGGGATAAGGAATTGGTATTTGGAGGGGTTTAGCAGAAAGTCTCCAACGATTAAACCATGTCTGCGAGGATATGTAGTCTGCAGATCTATTATCTTTTTGAGGTTACTGTGGTGGGATATTAAGGTGATCTCGTCGGTGTATTGTAGGACATATGAGGAAAGGTTTAAGGTCGATTCCCATATGCGCGACACTTCGCGTAACTTTCGCGTAGCTATACGGAGAACGTGCCCATTTAAAACAATGTAATCATTATTTGACAGGCGATGTCGCGTGACGTAGCGTAGCCGAGTGTCGTGTATGCGAGAATCGACCTATATTCTGGTTTTGTCGTCAAGGTTGAAATTATAAATGTCCTTGCAAAATAAATCATATAGTAAAGGAAGGAGGAGAGAACCTTGTAGGAGACCTTGAAGAGGAGTAAATTCGGGGGAAAAGAAATGGTTAATTCTAATAAGAAGCGTTCTAATTTGGAGGAAATTCTGGATTAAATAGAGTAGGTAAGGGTTCCTAAATAATTGGTTCTTAAAAAAGTTGTGAATGCTATTAAAAGTTGGAAATGAATGGGCGTACAGCGAATACCAGTTTATTTTGTTTCAAAAAGAGTTTTTTTTTTGTTTCGTACTGTACAAAGAAAAACAAAAATGTCCTATTGGTTTCCAGCCTAAGTGGTGAAAACAATATTGATGAAAATACGGCAGGCAAGCCAAAAGCCAGAACTTGTCACTTATTGCAACAGAACGAAATGGGGGTTGCATCTTGTGGATTGTGATTTCTCTAACTATGAAGTTTCACGTAAGACAAGAAGGTGGCCAATGGTATTATTTTACAATACTCAATAAAGAGCTGGTATAAATTCAACGGTGATGCACCTTAGAAATGCAAATAAGAAAGTGGTGTGTAAAATGTATTTGAAGCAGCTTTTGCATATTCTGGTCTTACCAGAGTTGAATCTAAGAATAGCAAAAACGAATGGTATCCACTATTTCCATCAGGATAGCCTACAAAAACTTTGTTCAAACGTTCTACCGTAGACAGTAAAAACTCCAACTGTACAACAGTAATATGCTTTTGTTGAACACGGAGGGAGTTCAGCGTATAGTAAGAAAAAATACCTACCATGTAAGGAATTTCAAAAGAAAGGCTTAAATTTCAAATATGAAAAATGTAAAACTACAATATGTCTTGAAAATTTTAAAATCATGTGTGACAAGTGCTTAGCAAAATCATAATGTGCAATTCTTTAAGTTGTTTCTAGTTTTTTTCATTTTGTTATTAAATAATAGTCCAGTCATATTAGTGGTCTTTCCTGGGAATGAGAGATAATAAGTTGGAAACTCGTGTACACCTTCATTTTGGCGTACTAAATGTTGTATCAAAAGTCTCATAACATCTCGTGTTATTCGAGGTCAAAGGTCACAACAGTAGGGGAATTGTGCTTAAGATGACATACTCAGGTAAGATGACACAGTGCTTACATCTGTTAAACTATACGTGCCATAAGTACCTAGATGGAGTTTACATGTCGGCTCACATACAGTGCCACCACTCAAATATTTAGTGACCGCCCGCTTGCGTTGTTTGGATGTGGTCTGCAATGTTTTGAATTCGTCACCAAAAAATATTTTTGTAATGAAAGTGTTCCTACCCATAAATTTGTATCAGGTACTTTTGTTGTTGTATTGACTAACTTGTTATGAACTGCGATTAATATGGACTAGGAATATCTAGGAATAATTTAAGTAACCTCAAAGGTTTAAGTCACAAAAGTCGGCAAATATTATTTACCTCGTAGGGTAAGATGATATAGCAACCGTCGGCTTAAGTTGACATGGTATGTCAACTTACCCTGAAGTTCTCGACGTGTAAGAATACTTTAAAATCCTGTTCTATTGACTCGCCAGAGCATTAGAAATCGAAAATCGCCAGAGCATTACAATTCGAAAGCAAAGTGAAGCGTGCTATCTTCGGGATGACTTCGATGATGTATGCCTTTATTGTAACGAATTATATAGAAAATCGAAGCCAGGAGAACATTGGATATGTTGTCAGTTATGTATGCGATGGTGCAAGCAAGAACTAAGCTATTCAAATGTGAATTGTGCACCGACAATTAGGTATGTCAACTTAGACAGACATGTGTCAACTTACACACTTGGGAATGATTGATGTTTTTGTTATTAAATTCAATTCTGTAATTTTTTTAGCGTCAAGATAATTTTGTGTGCTTCGTAAATAAACGTTTTTAATGTGTACCCTTAGATTTATTTTTTATCACCTTTGAGTAAATGCATTTTTTTTCTACTGATATTGGCTTCCAAACAAAAAGTATGTCATCTTAAGCACAATTCCCCTATATTTTACAACGAGAGATGTGGCGTTTTTTTGGTGAGGAGAGAGTTTGCTCACGTGCGGCAGCGAGCTAGCAATCACACCGAACCAAAAAAAACGCTTTCATCTCCAGTAGTAAATGCAATTTTTTCTACTGATATTCGGATGCAGAATTCATAATGCGACTTTAATAAAACCAGTTCGACGCGATCTATCGGAACTGCCATTACAAATTGAATCGTTGGTTTGTTCGTTTCCATGGTAATATTGTTGCATACTCATCAAAGGTGATACTTGTCAAGTCAAATATCCTAATTTTTATTTCGGTTTTTCAAATAATTTCAGGCTCGATTGACGTTTGTACATAAAATATTCCATTGAAATTGATGTAATTAATAAGAAAGTCCATGCATATTTGGTTGTTTTACTGTTTTAATCGAGGAAATCATAAATTTAAAATGCTCATTTTCATCTCTAGATGTGAAAATATTTTCATCTCTAGAATGAAAAAATGTCGTTTTCATGTCCCAGTCAGCGTTGAATGTTGCATGAATGTTGCAGCAATGTTACTTTCGCAACGCTAAACATTGCTGCAACATTCCCGCAACATTCCTATGTCCGCCTCTCTGCAACGTTCAGAAATGTAGTGGGAACGTTGCAGGGTACATTGCAGGAACGTTGCGGGAATGTTGCGAACATTGCAGGAACGTTGCGGGAACATTACGAACGTTGCGGGAACATTACGAACGTTGCGGGAACATTACGAACATTGCAGGAACGTTGCAGGCAAAATTGTACCCTGCAACGTTCCCACTACATTTCTGAACGTTGCAGAGAGGCGGACATAGGAATGTTGCGGGAATGTTGCAGCAATGTTTAGCGTTGCGAAAGTAACATTGCTGCAACATTCATGCAACATTCAACGCTGACTGGGAACGTTTTTTGCAACGGGAGCATTGCGAACATTGCAGGAAAGTTGCGGGAACATTACGAACGTTTCGGGAACATTACGAACGTTACTGGAACATTACGAACATTGCATGAATGTTGCAGGAAGATTGCGAACATTGCATGAATGTTGCAAGAATATTGCGAATATTGCAGGAATGTTATAGGAATATATTGAATATTGAAAAATAGAAAATTATATTTTTAGTTTTATTCTCTTTTATTTATAAATTTCACTTTCACTTTTAATATTTTTTTTAAATTCATGTACTGTTATTGTTATTCTCATCGGAGGAAACTTCTGCATTTGCTTTTTTTTGGCTCGACTCACTCTTGTTGGAGTTTGAATAAGTCATTTCTATCTTCTATATCTTTTTCCGACCATTTCTCTCCGCCAAGTCTCTGTAATTGTAGTAATTGTAGGACAATAACAACAAAATTGTAGGACAATAACAATGTAATTGTAGGACAATATAAAATATAAGTAAAAATATCTGGCAAAAATATAAAAATGTTCACTTTTAAAGAAATAAACTTACTGCAGAGTAATTTCGCCATCATCAATTGGCTAAAACATCGTTTCTTATTCGAACGACCTTGCCAACTAAATTTTAAGGCAACGTGTTTGTTGTACAAGTAGGTTATGTAAACGCGTTTAGGAGGGACTCAGCATTCATACACTCCCTTTTCCTAATATGGGGTTTCATTCATACAGGGCCATTCTGAACGAGTCGATGCCGCTGCCCCTGACCCATCCCATCAAGCTCAATAATCCACTTCTCTTTGACAAACCTCTCATGAAGCGTTTGCCACCTGGAGCTACATCCTTTCACTGTTGCTGAAATAAAGATAGAAAGGATATAGAAAAGTATGAACTGTAAATTTCGAATAAAAATGCAACATAACCTACCATTCATTGTTTCGGCCACATTCTTCCATGCGGAGTATTTTTTTGAAACCCCGCACACACTCAACTGACAAAACGTCATTAATCCACATTTTTTAACTCTTAATTTATAAACAACTTTTCGAACTGTAAACAAAGCGAATGTAACAACATAATGGAAAATGCCACTCTTGAATTCGAGTGCATGCGCGCAAGAATCGAGAGCGTTGATTGGCTGAAAGATTAAGGCGACACGACGTGAAACTTTGGACATTGGTAGATTTCACATTACGTTATGTTCGGATACTTCACATTACGTCGACCGTAATGGGCCGCATATAAAACAATGCGTTTCAGGTTTTCATCACGTCTCATCTCGTCACGTTAAGTTCATCGTAATCCCGCCTTAATACACTACATAAAAGTGGAAGAGAGGAGTACAGAAAGAAGAGAGAGCGTAGATAAATACAGCAACGTTTCATTGAGTACACGCATTGTGTATGCAAAGTAAAAATATAATACATTTTTGAGTATAAGAAAAAAAAAATTGAAACGAGTCAAAATAATCACAGTAAAAATAAATGATAATATTATTAATGAAAAAAATAATTGGCGCAGCCTTACTGGAATGTTGTAGGAACGTTGCTACAACATTCACATTGTAATATTGCAACTGGAATGTTGCTGCAACATTCACATTGCAATGTTGCCACTGGAATGTTCAGGAATGTTGCTGCAACATTCACATTGCAACGTTGCAACTGGAATGTTGTAGGAATGTTGCTGCAACATTCGGAATGTTGTGCAGCCTTCGGAACATTGCTGCAACATTCCTGCAACATTCAACGCTGACTGGGGTAGGGTAAGCCATGGAAAAAATGCCATTTTCACATATATCAGTAGAATTTTTTTTTGCGAAAATCTAGGTTTCTGTAGCTCCAATGACATTCAGCATTTTTTCATGCGGATATAAATCGTGTCTATTACGAAGTTCCCAACCCCAGGAATGGAGTTGGATGCTGCAAAATGAATTCCTGGTGCAAATGAAAACAACATTACCAACTGCTCCAGATGAATTACTTAATAATATATTTTGTAATTGTAAGAATGGATGTGGTCCATGCGCCGGGTGCAGAAAATCGGGTTGCAATTATTGCTTGTCTCAAAAAATTCTCAAATTGCTGTTTCATTTCAAAGCGATCCCGATGACGACAGTGCATATGACATGGAAATTCTAGGAGCCCTCGAAACAACGATTCGACAATGACAACGAAGATGATGGCAATGAAATAAACATTTTCAAACGCCCGGAAAATGACAATTGCGGTACTAGAACATGGTTTAGTCGCATTTCATTCTAATTTTTAATATGCGTTTAGTTCAATTTTAACTTTAATGATTGTAATTTACTTTGCAATGCCAGTGTTTATAGTTATCAAATAAGAATGCCTAGTAAACCTATTAAATTATGTAACAAGAGTTTAATATTGTTTTCTAGTTACAATGTTAATTTCAATTTCTTTTTAAATAAATTAGGTAGATTGTAGATATGGTAGTGAAGACTTGTACTGCGATCTTTATAGATCTATTGTAAACCGGACGTGGGTTGGAAACTGGAAGTGGGGGCGTGGTGGGCCGGAAGTGGAGGTGGAGGGTTCAGAACGACCATCTTTCCTTAGTGTTTAAGTTTTTACATTCATCAAATAGTTTTAATTGTTATAATAAACAATTGATGATTAAGTTAATTGTAACTAACAATTAAAATTTGAATTGCAATTAAATTAATTGTAAACCACAATTAATGGATTTAATTGCAATTGATTTCAATTGTATCTCACAATTAAACACTTAATTGAATTAAATTTATTGCAATTGATTTAGTTGCAATTAAAATTGTAATTGTTTGATTCTACAATTAAAAAATTAATTGAATTATGCCCAACACTGCCACACAGTCCCATACCAGTTTGGATCTGATGGTGTATGAGCTAATGGCCTTGATGGCTGCTTGGCTGTCTGACAGGATAGCAATTCGTTTTTTGCGATAATACCTGTTGAGGTTAAATTGTGCACATCTTTTGATGTGCACCTCTGCTTGGAAGATACTTGGGAATGTTCCCATGGATTCGAAGTATTTGGTACGTCTATACGTCAAAAAAATATTTTGACCTATTAATCACATATCATTAACATAGAATGAATAATTTATGCTTACGCATAATTTCTATAAAAGAATATATTCTCTTAAACTTATATTGGTCCTTTGCATCGTAACAAGAATGGTACACTATAGTAACGTGCTCTATACACATAAATTTATTGAAAGAATTGCAAAAAATATGAGCTTTTTGCTGTTTTTTTTTTTGCAATCTTCAATCACAATCTTCTCGTCTGTCATTTCTTTCTTGCAACTGGGTGATCAAGATCAAGTAACGTTGCATATTTCTTGATTCCTGATTTTTATATTACTGGGAATAGTTTTTCTGGGAGTAGAGTTATATTTCAGTAAATGTTGTCCTATCATATCACCTGCCAACTTGTGCAACTTTTCTATCCTTATTTCTCTCATCAATCATTTTTTCCAGACGTGTTCAAGTTCATAGTGAAACTGTTAAGCTCATTTTGAGAAGGTGCTAGGCCGGCGACGGCGACTTTGCGGACGCGCATATGAAAATATTTTCTAATATATATTTGGCCGGACTAAAAATTAAAGGTGGGAAAGTCTAGAAGGAAGGGGAAAGCGTAGTAGGAAGTAGCATGAACGTTAGAAACCGCTGCTTTGAACAGCACCAAAGATCGGTCAGCTACGGCGAAAGTCGCCGTCCCTTCTCAAATCTCGAACAATGCAACTCTCATTTCGCATTGAAGAGTCTTGTCAGTCTAATTGTAAATCTAAATAAAAGTCCGTTCACAACACCGCTGTGACTTTCCTTACGATTTTAAAAGGTAAAATCGTAAACTTCCTTATTAGGTTAAAAAACGTATGTTTATTTTATCATATAAATTTATAAAAAAATTTGAAAATTGTTGTCTATTTTCTAACTTCATTATATAATACTTGTTACAAGTTATGTTATATATGTTTTTTGCATTTTTTTTGTCTACTTTTGCATTACATATCTTTGGGTGAACGGTTCTTTTAAAATTTAATTTATAATTTTCAATTTTACAAAATAATATTTGTCTTTATAGCTCAGTAAATAATCCATACCAAAAATTGCATAATTGCACAACTTACAGTCTAACAATTTTAATCGCAACTGAATTTTTTCATTTAGTTTTGTGTATCAAGATTTACGCTACTCAATTTTGTCAATTTAGGTTAGCATAACTTGTTTGACATGAATTGTTAAAATTTGTCTCTAGTTCTCTCTATTAAGGTTTCTGCAATATTAAAAATGCCAATATTATAATGCAATATTATTATAATCTGGTTTAGATGTAAACTATAAGCATTCGAATCATAAAAATATAAAAAAAAGAAAATATTTGTTTCCGTGTTGGCTATATAAAACGCTTTTAAAATAACGCTCAACACGGAAAAATATTTTATCTACTCGCAAACCAAAATGAACATATTACCTAATAAGTAAATTATTGTATGTGAAGGATGCCATTATTATAATCGTGTGTAAAAGTATCCTAATCGTGCGTAAAAGTCCAAAGTAAATTAAATGAGTTTCATTACTAACGATTTCTTTTTGTTGTTACTATGGCAACAACCCGCGTCACTAAACAAAAAACATAGATGTAGTGAAAATAAATTTTCTGTTGTATATTAAAATTGAATTATTTTTTCTTCAAGAATTCTGGATTTATTTGGCACTAAGATAACTTAACTTAACCATAGCCTAATCTATATTAAATCTAGGTTAACCTAGATTACATCGATAACAACCAAATAGTGTTCCCGTCACTGTGCGTTTTGACTAGTAACCAATTTTTGCCACGGAGGCGCTGATCGTTCTAACCAGGAACTAAGAACGGAACGAAAACGAAATTAACCGAAATATTTGAAAGAACAAAAACGAGAACGAAAACGAAATTTCAAGTTTACCTCCATGATTGAAAACGAAATAAATAATTTTTGTTCCCGGTTTAAACCGGTTTTATTTTATATTCTTTATCTTTAAATTTTGAATTTATATAAATAAATTTTTAATATTGAAATCTACCACATTTAAAACGTGCATGCGTTGTTACGTTGTTTCGTCACTGTATAATATCATATGAATCTAGATTTAAATTTCGCGCGGGTCATGACTTCTTTGACCACGTTGCCACAAGTAATTAACATATTAAATTTTTCTTAATTATTTGCTAATTACTCTAATCACACTCTCTTAAGCTCGATTTTTGAATACACATAATTTTCGAAAAATTTGTTCCTTTCCGTTGATACCACATTTATTGTAATCTGAACAGTACTGTTTGTGGAATAAAATAAAGGGCTATCAGCTCTTTCAGCTACGCGACGTCACGCGACATCGCCTGTCAAATAATGATTACATTGTCATCATGGGCACCTTCTCACTATGGCTACGCGACGTGCCCATTTAAAGCAATGTAATCATTATTTAACAGGCGATGTCGCACGACGTCGCGTACCCGAGTGTCGGGCATATGGGAATCCACCTTAAGGATCAATGGTACAGGCAACAATTGTTTTTTTATTAATATCTATTTTCTGGTTCTCTGCAGCTCTTTATTTATTTAAATGGTTAATTATCTTATTATAATGCACGAATATGCAAAGTTTCATTATATTCTGAACAGTTATTCTAATACCTTAATGTAAGGGAGATTTATTTCCAAACGGTCCACAGTGGGCCAGAATCCAAAAACCTGATCATAAATCAAAGTTGATGTCCAATCTTAAAGAAATTTGGTATATGGGGGTTTTCGAGGACGTTAATGACAAATCCGATATCAAATTTTTCTAAAACAAAATGGCTGATCCAAATTGGCGAATAACTTTCCTAAAAAATGTGATTTTGAATGTGAAAAAAAGTTTCTCAAAAGTACTATATTTGGTTTCCTGAGGTCTCTAATTACGAATCTGATATTAATTTTTTTCAAAAACAAAATGGCTGACCCAAAATGGCGAATGCCCAAAAAATGCGATTAAGTTTCTCCGTATAGTACTAACTAAAGTACTATTTTGGGTTTTTTGAGGTCGCTAATCACGAATCTGATATTTATTATAACAATTATATTTATCGGCGGGTTATTCTTATCAGGATAGATCATGGAATAAATATTTAAAGTGACACAATAACTATGTTATTGATGATACCAAAAGTTCAAAAGCTCAATTAGTTTCGTCGTTTCCTCATTACATCATGAAATATATATTTAAAGTCACACAATAACTAGATTTTTGATGATACCAAAACGTTCAAAAGCTCAATTAGTTACATAGTTTCCTCGATTTCTTCTCCTTCTGCGTGAGAATAGCAAGTAGACGCCGGAAGATTCCAACGAAATCAATAAACAAATCCAAAGAATGTGTTACGAAATCCTTATTTCCGAATCGTCTCTTCTATTCTATAATCAATTGGGTATCATACAAAATGTAGACGGTGATGGCCTAGTAGTCAAGGTGTCAGACTTCGGAGCCGTAAGTCCCGGGTTCAAATCCTGGACATTCTGATAATATCCATCGTTCTCCTGTAGATGGCTCTGGGCAAAGTCATCGCAGCAAAAACCTGCCTCGAAACCCCCCTGATTAGTGGCTCCGCCATCCACGTTAAAAACTGTAAGGGCTCCCCTACACTTGTGTCTAAGATAAAGACACCAAGCACAAGTGTAGGCTGTGGGAGGAGGCCAGGCCCGGCCTGGGCTGTAGCGCCATGGGTTTGTTTTTTTATCGAACAAAACGAATCCGCACATCATGATCAAGACTAGATACACATGTGTTTGGGTAGTCCAGGTATGTTTCACGAACATGTTGGCCTGCGAAAGTAGAACCAAACTGTTCAATAAGGCAAGCAGGGTTCCTCCAAAATACAACCATTTTCCTCTTTCAGCCAATACGGAGCAAATAGAAAAAGAGACAAAACCACAGTGTTTCGGATAATATTCGGATTTACTAGAAGCACTTACTTCAATAAGGGTCCCATCAGTAATCCTGTTAGAAATGAAAATCTTGTTAAATAGCCAATACGTTTTTGTATATGCTTTGCGTAGTCATTTGAAGTGCACGTTAAGATTCCGAATATTATTATGGCTCTAAGTGCTGGAAGGATCCAGCTTGCAGGAAGTCTGTGTAGAGATGGACTGCTGCTCCGCCCGCCGCCGACAACGACGACAGTGTGAGACAAGCGTAGACATTTTTCAAGTGGCTTCTCACTGGCTCTTCTAATTTTTTATTGAAGGAACGCACACATTTTTGGACTGAGGGCGTCATAATTTAGCGATCCTTCTCTTGACAAAAGACACTTGATGTAGACACAAAAGACACAAAGGTGTAGCAACACTTCTAATACAAAACCCAATCATTGGAACCAACAACGTTCCAACAAGTTCCTTTAGGGAGGTCTCGGTAGAAGCGATTTGGCAGAAGACGTTACGTTACGTTACACGCCTTTCTCTTTCTCTCAGTGTATATTTCTTACCGCGCGAGCTCTCTTTGTTTTCTCTTTCTCTCTGCGTATATTTCTATAATGCGTGCTCTCTTTCTTTCGCAGAGTGACAGACGAGCGTGGTCTGTTTATAACCTTAAAAATAAACAAGAACAAGAAAAAAAAATGTTCAAACGTATATATTGTTTATATTATACTCATTATTTTAATTAGATTTTGAGAAATGGAAAGTAAAGAAAGTACTGAAAAAAAGTAAGTTAATAAAAATAAAACTGTACAATTTGAAGCAATTGCTGTTTACACATGTTAATCGTACATGTGATTTGAGTGATTGATATTTACTATATTTATATATGTCGTAGTCATATAGTGAAATCAGTCAGATTGTTTAGAATAGAGCCATTGCATGATCTCTGTCGGCAGTTCGAGTAGTTTATCTTATTCATGTAGCTCATGAAATCTCAGGCAAGCTCAGCTAATGAAATTTTATGAGGAACTAGTTTAACTGATTTCCAGGATTTCCACTATCTTACTTACCGATTCGACGTTTCCAGAAATACCTAAGTGCTGTCATCTGATAGTATAAAGCTACGTGTCTTAATTATCAGACCTATTAATAAAGAGATAAATAAAGAAACATATTTTCACGAACTAACTAGTCGTATCAAGTATTTCAAATAGAATACACGAACTGTCGGCAGATCATGCAATAACTCGGTTTTACACAATCTAACAGATTTCACAATAATACTATGACATTTACATTATAGTGAGACAATAGTGAAATCACAAGCACAGCGTCAAAAACAGTATCGGCAGAGAAAAAAGGAAAAAGAAAATAAAGGAATTATATTATGTAATATAATATTATTATTTGAAGCAATTGCTTACTGTTTATATAGATTTATCGTATATGAGATTCGAGTGTTTGCTATTTTTTTACAATATTACATTATAGAGAGGCAAAAGTGAAATCACAACCTCAGTCGTATAGGTATAATTTACCTTACTTAAATGCATGTCAAAACCAGTGCAAGAGAAATACTTTGTAGTGATTCGTAGAAATCGCCTTTATAGTCCTAAAAAGACTTAAGAATATTATAGAGATTCTGAAAGGTTGAATATATTTATATATTCAAGCTGTGTTCCGCTGTAATAAGTTGGTACTTTGTAGTGAGTTTGGATATGGAGATTTAGATTGTTTATTCATATTTTCCAGAACATTGAATCAAAATATTTGCGTGGACTTTCATTATTTTTATAAAAATTAAAAAAAAAGAAGTTGTTCGATTCTGTCAAATGCGCCAGGAACTTCGTTCCTGACAGGGGTCCCCTGACCGCATACGGTTTTTTGATTTTTGATCAGGTTTTTTCGATATTGTGCGGTCGCTGAATATTCCCTTGGTCCAATGGATTTCTTAAACAATTTAGTTACATTCAGTTCAATGCATTCAAGAAAGTGAAAGTGATGCATTTATTACAGAACTAGATGCTTCTTTAGGTGTCATGGCTACGAATTCCAGCTGTATCCTACGAATTGTAAGGTGCACTGCACATACTTTGCAAGTTGCAGTGGATGATGCGTTAAAAGAAGACGGCATTACAGCGATAATAGGCAAATTTAACCCAAAGTAAGAAATCCATTCTACAATGTGTAACAATATGGCACAATACCCACGGCCCACAATATGCTGAAAAGACTTATTACTGAGAGATTTTTGTAGCGACATGGCCTTGACAAGCATTGCGGAGCTATATTTAAGCGAAAACAATTGGTCAAATATACAAAACATAACTAAAGCTTTAATTCTAGCGATAATAACAAAATTATTTCTAACCTAACATTTGTTTGCTACAGATTTTTAGTATACGTGGTAAAAATACAAAGGAAACAAATAAAATGGGCAGCCGGTTCTCAACAAAATAGTGGATTCCTTAAGGCCTTAGGCCACCCTAGAGGCTGAAAAAAAATAGGCTTTTTGGGGATTTTTTTTCAGAAAAACTACAAAATAAATCGAGATAACAGAAACGTGATTATATTATCTATATCAGTGACTGCTTACAATTATTTTTTTGAAGCGATTTATTACAAAATGGCGGCTGTGCAGCGTTTTTGCGACGACGTCTTTCTTTTCGGGGTCCACGGCCGGACTAACAGCTCCTGTAATTTTTAAAATAATAATGAGCAAATGAATTTTCCGATTATATATAGTGATTGCTATAGAAGTACGTAGGATTATTGCGATATATTGATTTTTGACCAAATGGCGCCCCATAGCGAAAAGTGAAAAACTTGCCTGAAAAATTGTCAGATAATTGTTAATAACAAATGAACTACGCAATATAAAAAAAAACCTACGTACTTCCTACCTTCCTACTTAATCGGTTGAAAATTGCTTGAGTTACGAGTCCGGCCAACTTGAAAAATACAGTATTGAGATAAACGCGTTTAAAATTTTGAGTAGTAGAAAATCATGAATAATTTCACAATACCTTTAATCTGCGATGCCTGCACCATACAATTGGCCTTCCAGATTATCTTCCTGCTCTTGCATTTCTTTTCTGCTTGATCTTGAAGCGATTCTTGCCTCTTTTACCCGGTCGGACAGCGATCTTTCTGCAAGCTTTATGCGCTGTTTGTCGATCTCCAGGCACTTTTCGTAGCTGTTCGGGCCGATTTCCAAGTTCATTGCTTTGATTATGTGCAAAATTGAAACAAACCCGTCATTGAACACACAAACTGCAATATCCGTGGCTACATCCAAGATTGTTTTACCACTCGAAATGGATTTTGGGGCCAATGCCCACACAGTGGAATTGAAGCTTTCATTATTGTTTTGTGTGTAACCACCGATGCACCGAGTTAGAAGATCTTCACTGGTCAGTTCTTCATAGATTGGTTTGATAGCTTCATAGACTTCAATTGCAAGAGCTGACTTATGTTCGTACTCAGCCAAAGTATTTGTAGCTTTAGCGCGTTGCCATGAGCACCATGAATCCTCTCCAATAGGACATTTGTCGTGCTGCGGTTTATCATCAGTAGATAATTTGTGATCCAGTGTTGCCCATATACTGCTTCTCATGTTCTTGAGAACTGAATCACTGTTTCTACGAATCGCTAATCCATAATAAATAGATAGCTCGTCTATAAGTTTCCCAGTCAATTTGCCCCTTCCACCGAGACTTTTTGTCTTCTTTTTCAAATTACGTAGTCGGGTGCCCATTCGCTTTTGCACGTGATCTATGCACTCTTTCTTGAGTACTGTGAAATCCTCATACGGCTTAGCATCTGTAATGCCTTTGAAAGTCTTAGAATCACCGTCACCAATGTAGTGAGTATATTTGAGCTGGTGCAAAGTTTCAGAGCGGCGAAACATCTCAACAACTGAATCGACTTCCATTTTTCCTGCCGATCCATCGTGATTCACAGCGCATTCTTCTGCATGATTTTCTGCCCTCTGCACATATTCTTCGGTATCTTTTTTTGAGCCCAATATCCACAAGCCTTACAGTTTTTTGATTTCACTACACAATCAACGATTTTTCCACCGTTATAGCCAATAAGCCAATAATAATCCCATACAAGGACGTAAATCCACGTTTTCTCCACGAGCCATCGCCTGATACTACAATTCCATTTTCTCCATTTTCAATAGATACAGTTTTCTCTTCTTCCGCAGCTCTCATCATACTGTTCTTGCAAACTAGATTGGTTGCAGAGCTCATTTTTTTGACAATCTTATCGTAGATTGAGTGAAAGGTAGGCCGAGGTAATTCCATTAATGCACAGAATTTTCTTATTCCGTGCCAACCAACTCCAAGCAATCGCATGGCAATTATGATTCTACGGTTGATTTCGTAGCCTTTCTCAACAAGTGGACAACTCGGTATCTCAGTCTTTTCACAATTCTCACAGGACACTACTAGTTTGAATCCCAAACCACGCTTACTGCTTTCAGTAAATTTCACTTCCGATTGGCATATCTTACGACAGCGTTCGAAATAGCTGAAAATACTGCGATAAAGTTAATTATACGATATCCAAACGCTGGATCCACTTCAATATCATATAAATATTCCGTTAGCTTTAGTTTTTTTGCCGATGTACTGGCATTCAAGTCGTCTGGTGCTTCTTGCTCATGGCGATTCAATGGTCTTCTTCGAGATATTTTTGGTCTCTTTCTATTGCAAAACGACGTTTTTATTCCTTTCTTCGCAATGTACACTACTTTATCAATCATTGTAAAAACAATAATTATACAGGGAAAAAGAAAGGAAGTTCACAGAAATATCGAGGAAAACAAGTGTTCGTCGACTAGCGTCCTTCTCAAATGCTTGGCTGTGCCCAACTAACTAAAAGAGACGTTCGACAAGGATAAACTCGTCTAGACTAGTCAGGAAATAAATATTTTCAATAACATCTGCCGTATACCTGCTCTAGTCCCTTAACGTACCTTCCCCCTATCACTCACAAAAGGAGCTCGCTGCGGACCAGATGGCCTTGTACTAAAATTCGAAAACCTAGTACCTAAAGGTTTTTCCCGGCCATAATCTTCTGGGACATCATTTTTGAGGTCCTAAGGGACCATTTGGAATTAAAAAAAAATAATTTTTCGAAAATTCTAGGGTGGCCTAAGGCCTTAAACGAACTGTAATACGTATTATTTAATCAAGATATGATTCTTCAATTTTTCTTTTTACTGAATTTTTCAATTAACCCAGATTTAAAGCCGCTTGTCAAATAGATATTGCTAAAAACTATATCACGTATGTGTGCAATACATTAAAGAACATAATTGAAGATAATAATTTCGAAGAAGAACGTTTATACGTGGGTTTTAAAATATTGGTCCACACAAGAAACATCAATTAATGAATAAAATAACGTTGCAAAACAAATTATTGGTTTGCCCGTGACACAAGTTAGACCTACTGTCGTCGTTGCCGCACGCAATATGCACGACATCGTCATTTTACACTTTTGTTCAGCTGGCTTCTGGCTTGCATTTTGCGTTGAAAGGAACGAAAGCGTGTCTACGGTGCGGCATCGTCGCATTTGCGTATCGTCAGGTATTCGTTATGCAGCTCGTGCCGCAGCCTGCCACTACAAAAGCCATGCTGCGAGACGCAAAATACGTGTAGCGACTAGAGTACTAGCGACGTGAACTTGCATTCAGGCCGATCATTTTGTTTTGGGCCGATTAGGACGGGATTATTTCTATAATTCCACAAACAGTACGAATGTAGATTAGACTGGGCCAAAAAACGGCAGTGAAATAAAAACGTGCTTCCGCGTTGCTAAACCTAGGAGCTAAAATAAACGGTTTTGTAATTCGTTTGCGTTACGAATGTATGACGATTAACTCACGGCCCGATCTAGCTATTTAGCCGCTCCGGGCAAAACTAATATTCGCCGCCCTTTACACCACAGTCGCCCTGGTGTTTACCACATAAGTCATGAGCTTGCTATTCCAAAGAAATGTGATATTGCTGGAATTGTGTAATACTCACCTATGTTAGTCTACGGGGGCTTCTGAACAAGCATACAAAAGTTCATGAGTATGTATGTATAAGTATGTTTATAAGGATATATGTATGTCTGTTAAAGAATTTCTCAAAAACTACTGAATGGATTGAAATATTTTTTTAACGACATAATATTATCTTTCAATTTCATCATCATCATCATCAACCTGTCATGCGGGATAAGTACTATTTTACGCACGTTTTTTCACGCGATAAATGGCTCTTTATTCATTTGCGTGCGACAAGTATGAATAAAAGCATGCAAATTGTCATTGTCATGGAGACCAATTGAATTAGTTAAAAAGATTAGGAACAAACTGTTATAATATTTAAGTTAATGTTCATACGTTACGTATAAAAAAACACAAGAAATGATTTGTTTTTAAATTTAATGCAAGTAAAAATAACGATACTAAACGAATCAGTCATTATTCAAAATAATCAAATTAGGTAAATAAAACATTTTTCCTGTAAATATTAAACTCTACCTCGTAATTAAAATAATTTTCTTCGCACTTTTTGCTCCGCAAAATCTTCTATCTATCTCTAATAAATTTATACTGTCGCAAATCTGGTGTTCTATCGAAATCATAGCCAATCCAGACAATCTATTCTGTGTCATGGTGGATCGCAGATAATTTTTTATTATTTTTAATTTGGAAAAGCTTCTTTCACCACTTGCAACTGTAACTGGTAAAGTTAAAAGAATCCTGAGCGCAATACTGATATTTGGACCAAATCTTAAATCTGTTATGAATTTTAAAACGTCTTGAGGAGACAAATTACTAAAAAAAACTCCTCTGAAAGGTCTATTGCATTCACATCACATGAGTTGTCGTGGGTTAAAATAGTCTCCAGGTTCTTACAATGCTCTAACAATTCATATTTTGAAAGTTCTCTTAACCCCTTCAGACCCTGTGTACATTGTAATGTACATAACATTTATCATGCTGTATTTTATTAGGTATAGGTTTAAACTTAGTTGCGGGACCTAATGTAAATACCAATAGTCTACTAATATCAACAAATAACGTCTGTATTGTTATCTGTCTTTTCTGTTTTGAATTACTATGATTCTCTTGTGAGCAGTTTGACGTTTGTGTAATCTTGAAATTGGTAATTCGTATATTTTATAGTTTTTTGAATTTATATCTTCAGGTTAGTTTGAAAAAATGTATAATTCACTAAAGAATGGATCTGTCTAGGTAGTAATGAAGTTTTATAAACAAATTTTACATTTGGTTTAGTATTATACCCTCTATATGAAGTATGTACATCATAATGTATATTCGGTCCCAGAGGGTAGAAAGAAATGTAGCAAGTTTTGGTTTGAATTCTCTGTAATAGGTTGACAATTTATGGAAATATTTGTTACATTGAGTATTTTTATCCTTTACGATGGATAATAAAATTTGACAAATTTTATTTGGATAATGAAAAAGATGTAGACAAATTATTACAAATGTTGGAAAATGGGGAATTATCAGATCTTGATGGCATGGAAGGAAGTGAAGATGAAGTAGAAGAAGTTGAAAGACTAAGAAAAGAACAAGAAGGTGAGGACACCATAGACAGAAGAGAAAGTGAAACTTTTGAAGAAGAAAATGATAATATAAATGCGAATATAGGCGTACTAGATAGAGAACCCACTAAAGACTACCACTAGAAAACCCACTAGAACCCACTAGAGAACCCACTAAAGAAGAATTTCAAAATAAGAGAATACTAAGAGAAACTAATCCACCAATTTTTGGATGGATAGAGAATGACAAGAATTCAGTAGTACCAAATTCTATAGAATACTTTTCTAAATATATGATACCTGACAACACCTGAAATTTTTGAACAAATGGCCGAATATACAAACATATACGCACATCAACAAGGAAAATCTCAATTCAAACCAACAAATACTAATGAAATTGAAACGTTATTTGGCTTGCATATTACAATTGGATGCCTACATAAATTTCCACGTATACGAATGTACTGGAGTTCCGTCCTCGGTATAAATGTTTCTTTGGAAAACATGACAAAAAAATAGATTCTTCCAGCTACGAACGATGCTACATTTGGTCAATAATTTGAATGACCTAACTCTTGTACAGATAAATTGTACAAGGTCAGGTCTATTATGGATGCTTAGTACTGCATCCATAATAGCGCTGTAAGGAATTAGAAATTGGACAAGTTATTTCTATTGACGAACAAATGATTACATTTACAGTTGTTCAAAATAAACCATATAAATAACCATAAAATTAATGTAAGTGGGGATTGAAAATTTTTGTTTTATGTATTCGGAATGGTCCCTATGGAAAAAGTAGGGCAATTGTTTTAGAATTAGTAAAAATTATGAAAAAAGAAGGTCATAGTGTATATTTTGACAATTATTTTAATTCATATGCTCTTCTTTTGCGATTACTAGAAGTGAAAATGTATGCTGCTGGTACAGTTCGTATGAATAGGTTTTATAAACCACCATTTATGTCTGATAAAGATTTCAAAAAGAAGAAAAGGGGCTATTTCGAAGACCTAGTTAATCAGGTTGGCAGTATAATGGTAAAATGGCTGGACAATAAACCAGTCCATATGGCTTCTAACTTTCTTGGAACTCGAAGAACAGATAAAGCTAAACGGTGGGACAAGCAACAATCAGCCTATATTAAAATTGACAGACCTGATGAGATCAAGGAATATAACAAAAGCATGGGAGGAGTTGATTTGCTCGATATGTATATTAGTTTATATCATATATATATATTAGATCACAAAAATGGACGCTTAGAGTAATTATGCATTTTGTAGATTTTGCTCTATCTAATCGTTGGGTAGGATACAATAAAATTGCATCAAAGCCAAAATTCGTAATAGCTATTATGGATTTATTGGAATTTCGCATGCATGTTGCCAAAATCCTAATTTATATGAACAAACCAGTAAATATATAAAAAAGTGATCATCCTTCGCAAAATAGAGAAAATACACCCACCAAATCACGAAAATTTAGTGCTGTGAAAGAAGACCAATGACAAAAATTCAGTGCCATAATGTAGATCATATGCCCCAAATTGATGACAAATAAGAAGCAACACGATGAAAGTTGCCTTCATGCTAAGGAAGGACACATTTTTATTGTGATAAATGTCAGGTACACTTATGTTTATTGAAAGAGAGAAATTGTTTTGAAAAAACCTCTACGGAACCAAATATTTATAATATTTTTATTTTTTTACTAATATTTCGTAGGATTTTATGAAAGTGGAAAACTTTAATTTAGGACCAGATGTCCATTAAAATGTACATATAAAAAGTATAAAGAAATAAATAAATATTTTTATAAAAAGTATACGGTTGTATTCTTTTACAGGATTTACGTTAATTTTAATATGAAAATATTTTTTTTTAACGAAAAAAAATTCAGGTCTGAAGGGGTTAAGGCATATATGTTATATAAAAAAGCAAAATATTTACTATGCTCAGTAATCTGGGAAAACCTTAACTCTAAGGAGTTTATAGCTGTATCTATAATGTGAAAAAATACTTCGATTTTATATTTTTGACGAGGTTCAATGATTGGTTTGTCACTACACTCGTAACCAAATTGCTTCTTTTTGGATCGAGCACGAAGTTTCGGCAAATTTTCAAAGTCTAAGACTTCGCAATCAATTTCAGAAGCTAAGACTTTTGCGTCTTCAAGAACTTGAGTAAAATACTCATCTGAACGTGAGTTTTTAAAGAAATCTTGAGTATTTTTAAGTATTTTAATAACAGAAACGAAATGAAAATCCTTACTTTGCATTAATTTACTAACCGGATTTATCCGATTCAAAGTTTCGTACCAAATTATTATAGAACAAAAAAATTTAAACTGTTTAATTTGGTTCAACAAACCCGAAGCTTCGTCTCGTGTAGAGGTATCCGTATCTGTGTTTTGGTAAACACTAAACAATGCATCGTACACTTGTCCTATTTGATGTCTTAGTGGTTTTATTGCCTCAATTCGACTTTCCCATCTCGTGTTACTAAGTGGTTTTAGAGTAATATCTTTTACATTCTTCAAAAGAATCGACCATCTCAATGTTGAAGAGGAAAAGAAAACATATATTTTTTGCACAGTACTAAAAAAATGTGTAGCTTCAAGTGAGGACTTTGCCATGTCGTTTGCCACTAAGTTTAAAGAATGACTACTACAAGGAACATAAAATGCCCGTGGATTGATGTTTTTTATCCTGGCTTGAACGCCACTTTGAATACCTTTCATATTAGATCCATTATAATACCCTTGCCCTCTTATGTTTTCTAAAGACAATCCAAGTGCTGATAATTGTTATAGGATAATTTATGTTATTGCCAGACCTATAGATTTTTCGATTGGTATACATCCTAAAAAACTTTCATTTATTACAATTTCTGACGTTCTTGGATTGTCTTCGGTTTGATTAATAGAAATATACCTAATTATGAGGGTCATCTGCTCAGTTTTGCTAGCGTCCGGGGTACAATTTAAGATAATAGAATAATATTTCGATTTAATGATAGCTTCCAGAATATGTTTTTTATGCTGTTTGAAATTGTATCAATAAACTCATTTTGAATAGTTTTACTTAAGTAGATTGCTTTTCTCTCCTCTTTCTTCAAAACTCTGCGTACATGTTCCTGCATAACAGGATCAAATTCGGCTAACAACTCTACTAGTTTTAAAAAATTACCGTTGTTATGTTGATATAGATTTTCAGAAGTACCTTGAAAAGCCAAGCAGTTTTTGGTTAACATTTTGATGATTGAAGCAATACGTAACAAAACTCCATTCCAGTGTTCTATTTCTGATTTAATTATTCTTTGTGACTCGGCATCTATCGTATGAGATGATTTCAACCTACGTGAAAGTTCGACCCATAATTTTACAGCTTCTACATGGTTTCGTGATGTCTCATGAGATTTAAGCATATCGCCTACATGCTTCCAATTTGTGTAGCCAGCTTCAGATAGACCGGAAGTTGTAGTTGTATTAAATATTTTGCAGCAAAAACAATATACCGAATTTTTTGCCACAGAATATAGAAGCCAATCTCACAAAATTTCTTCACCGTTGTTAAGCTTTCTCTTATAATATCTCGAAGTAAACCATTGTAAACATTCGACCATTGTTATCCCGTGGAAATTCAAATTCATAAAGTGGGTCAGGAAAACCTCTATTTACCAAATATATTCTTTCTGCATCTGTTAATCTAACGGGCCACGTGGCTGGGTCGACATCTAAAAATGACGTTGATCCTGCAGAAACACTTGTAGTTGCAATAGCACCATCAGCTGCAATACCTCTTGACCCAGAAGTAGAAGCATCAGGTTCACAGATTATATTGGGATCGGGCGTATGTTCATCATGTGATTTAAACGAAGCCGTAGCTACTACATCGGTTTCTCGTATGGGTGGCGTTGGTTTGTTAAGTTTAAATCGTTGAATTAATTTTGATAAATTTTGCTATATAGAAATAAATTGGACTTTCAAAACGGAAATAGGCTACTTTTTACCGCAGAAAAGTTACTCATTTCTTGCGGACAATGTTAAATTAAAACCATTGTTGAGATGATTTTAAACATTTGATTTTAATCAGTGATTTAAATCGCGATTAAAATCAAGTGATTTAAAAAAAAAATCGTAGATTTAAATCAATACCTTTTTTAACAACAAAATCAACCAAAAAATGTCAAGTGACTTCCCTATTCTTTTTTGTAAGTAGCATAAAAATTGAAATTCAATTGAAATTGTAACCGAAATTAGTTTTAATAGTACAATTACAGTAGGTATATTTACTATTTTTTCAAATTTAAAAATACCATTAAAAATATCATCAAAAATTAAATTTCAATTATAATTGCAACTTATAAATTATTGTCACTCTTCAGATTCCCAGCAAATTTGAAATTTTTATTTTCACAAAAAAATGAGTTTTGTTTTTAATCCCATTAAAAATTGCCATATAAATTAAAATTCTATTTAAATTGACACTCTGAATAAGTACATTAAAGACTTGTAAGAGTCTCCAGTTGCCAAAAATCGTAGGGTGATGACAAAAAATAATTATGTAACCAGTAAGAACATAAATATCAAAATATGTTAAGTGACTGCGACTAGAGCAATACCCAAACGGTTTTTGTCAATTTTAAGTCGAAGATTTTTTCAAATTTTTCATTGTTGATTTTTTGTTTAAATGTGACTAATATTGATAATTTTAGAAAAATATAGTGAAAATTTAATTAAAATAAACAATGAGGTTTTTTTTAATAATAATAACCGACTTCCAAATGAAGAAAGATTGGAATATGTAAATGAATAAAAAAAATCTGATTTAAAATTATACTTTGTTATAATTAATAAAATTTAATAATTATACTATGTGTTCTTAGTATGTACCTACTTATGTACATATTTTTTATATGTAGAGGTACATACTTTATTATTTCTGAACGTTTGGACTTCGTGCAACTCGGCGCCCTCAATTTTGCCGTCCCTCATTTTTGCCGCTCTGGGCATTTGCCCGGCTGGCCCCCCCTTAGATCGGGCCCTGGATTGACTGGACGTGCAAATAACGCTTTTCGTAATTTTAAGTTAGCATGCATTCGTAAAATGACGCCTCCGTGGACAGTAGGCTAGTGTTGAACGTGTATTTTCGGCACATAAATTTATTTTAAATTCTGAAAGTTTGAATTTAAATGAAAATTTATTGAAGATGTCTAGCTTCTTAGATTAAAAATTAAATTAATCATATTATTCATATCCCAATATTATAATTATTTATATAAGGTTCTTGAGGAATGGGGAATAAGTTATTAAAAAATGTTGTTAATGCAACTTTTCGACGATTTTATTTTCGTCTTCCTCAGGCTACAAACAAAGTATAGGCATTAAATACACCAAATTTTTATAATAGAAATAATTACCCTACTAAATTAGTGAATAAGATTTTTAGTGTAACACGACGAAATGTAATAGAAAAAGAGAAAAAAAACATGACGTACTAGACATGAGTATTAGATTAGACGAAAGACATGACCAGAAACAAATTAAATACTTTAGAATACCTTATGTTGACCAATTGTCGTTCAAAGTCACACGTATGTTAAAGCCAGAGATAAGCAAATTCGCAATGTATAATTTGAGGACAAATAAACAAGTTTTTAACGAACTAAAAGACAAATCAGACAAAGGTAATCTTAGTAGTGTAATATACAAAATTCCATGTAAAAACTGTGAGAAACAATATGTTGGCCAAACTAGACAACTAGTAGGAAACAGGATCAAACAACATATAAGGGATTGCTAATCTCAACATGCCGGGAAAGAGAATAAAACGGCTCTAGCAGATCACAAATTTAGAGAAGAACAAGAAGAACAATTCAATTTTGAAGAATATAATATTTTAGATTTAGAACCTAATAAACTTCAAAAGAAATATTGGAGAATGTTTTACATTAAATATCAAAATTGTCTGAATTACAGAAGCGACACGCAAAATTTAAATAGTCATTATGCCGGCATAATTGAGAAACATAATAAATTTAAAAATACCCCATTTCAACAACAAAATTAGGTTGGCTACATTTTGTTGATAATTACCTAACGTGACAGTGAAAATTTAAATTTATATATACTTTTAATAGTATATTACGTAATTAGAGTTGTAAGAAGCATATTACATACGAGTGAAACAGTTACGCGCGACCCGCGTAGCGGGGACCGCGTAATTCCGCGAGTACGTAATTGCCTTATAACTCGAATTATGTACTATACTTTATCTATGACCACACTAATTTGTTTCTATTTAATAAGAAAAATATGTTTGTCAATGTCAAATGAAATAATTTATATTTACTTTATAATTTATATTGTTTAATTTACATTGTTAATATGTATAATTTCATTAATGCCTACTAAATAGATATAAGCCCTAAAGAAGGTCAAAATAAAAAATACCGAAACGTTGGCAAAATATCGACATCAGTTGTTTTATTAAAATAATTTCCTTTTCCCAAGAATAAACTAAAATATAATAAAAATGATAAGATCTTAAGATATATTTATAATTATTTATTTAAATTTTTTGATTATACTTTATAATAACTGAACAATTGTTGAATATTAGTGTTGGATTGTTATCTACATCATTAGTGATTAGATTGGTTGCATTATGAGTACTTGAAGTCATATTCGCATGATGTAAGTTGCATGATGTACTTGCATTTGTGGAAGTGAAATTACTGTTTATCGCTGTAGAAATTTTTGTAGCAGTATCATTTTGATTTTTCATGGAGCAGTCTATATAGCCTTCTGATACTGCAGACGAACGCCAGCCACCATGCGTTTTTAGTGACAATAAATCACCACCGGAATCCCCAAGAATGGTGGCTGACGAACATCTGAAACAATGTCTTGTATAAAGATTTTCTTCCGGCAAATGAAGATAATTAACAATTTGTTTAGGAATAGAGCCAATATTTTTGATTCCAACACATTGCTTAGTGCATTCATCATTTTGATAATTTAGAAAAAAAGGCTGATCATTGTCTATTTTTTGTGGGCGTAGGTTAATATATTTTTTACAGGTTTGGTAAAATTCTTTCGGTACCACAAAAGAACTTAAGAAATTTTAACGATCAGAGATGTTCCGGTGTCTTCTATATGGCAGGGTTTGATATTTCGTAGTTTTTGTTTTCTGCAAGCACCACTAATGCCAATGTTAAGAATAACCTAAAATTATATAAAAAAATATGTCGTTCGTTATGCCCATTAGAGAGTATTATAAGAAAAAAAAAGTAATGAATACCTTCATCAATAAATATTTGTTATCCTGCGAATTATTGAGGAAACTGTTAATTTAGTGAATGGTTAAAATTTTTGATTTCTTGCTTTTAAATCCATCAGATTTTCTCTTCAGTAGTTTTAGCTATTAACTTTGTATGTTTTGAAATGTCGATGTCGTGCTTTATATTAATTGTTGTTCGAACCATTGAATAAATTGCCCAAAGTGAAGATGGTTTCATTGTTTGAGATAACTCATCAAAGTATGATAATACAACATTTTCTGAAAACGATTTAACATTATGCTTCATTCTCCAGTCCTTAAATTTTCTATATGCATCCTCGTATCGATCCCGAGATTTAATCGGTAGCAAATTATGAGCTGCTTGTTTCGTTTTTTTTCAACAATTTCGGGCGGAGTAGCATTTTCTATTTCGCTATCAATGGACATTATTTTAATTGATTTAATTGAAAAAATATTCAGTGTTTATGTATTAGTTTGACGTTTAATATTTTTTTGACAAATAACGCAATGTATGGTTGCCTATATTAAACGATAGTAGCAGTTCTCAACCAATCAACGAATCGTAAACCAAACGCACTAGTGTGTTATTGAATCATTAAATAACATTAATCGCGGACTGTTACATACGTGTGTTGTAAGATGTATTTACATAATCCACGAACTGTACAATATTGGACAATTACAATAGTGGTCGTAGATAAATAGAATTTAATGTACAAATGTTAGTACATTTTTTGTTTAAATTGAAAAATAATGGTTGTTTAGGTAAGAAATGATGTCATAGAAATTTTGTGCATTTAATGCCCATATTTTGTTTGTAGATTGAGGAAGACGAAAATAAAATCGTCGAAACGTTGCATAAAAATATTTTTTAATAACTTATTCCCCATACCTCAAGAACCTTATATAAATAATTAAAAATTACATTTTTATTTTGATATTACTTTGATTAAATAGTCGCATTTTTTATTATAAATGCATAAATTAAAAGTTTTAATTTTAATTATTGTCTTATAATTTATATTAAACTGAATACACGCCTTTCCATTCATGTGTTTATTTAATTAATTCTTGCAACTATTAAATTGTCTACGGAAATTTTCGTTTTTATTTATTTTAGTATACTGAATCATTTTAAAATATTTTTGGTTTAAATATGTATACGATTTTGTTCGCTTCTTCTGATGTTTAGAAGAAATAAGAACACCACTCAAAATGAAATCGCTTGAAATTTTTAAACATTTAACGAAAGTTTTTTTAACATTTAACGAAAGTTTTTAGAAGCAATTTTATGTTAATAATGTTTGCCAATAGGGAATATGCAAGTGATTTCAATCTACTTGATTTTTTTACCCCAGATACTTTATGATCTTGAAATTACACCTACACCATTATTTTCTTATTTAGTTTGTATTTAATTCCGAAAATTAAAAAGACCAAAATATGCGAGCGATCACCATTGGTCGGGTAAAAAATTGCTGTGTGACGTGCACATTATGGCTTTCATCGGCGTCGATATTCACTGTTTTGCTGTGCAATATTTCTGTAGGGTTTTCCAAAACCTATTGCGATTTTGGTATATAGTGAGATTATAAATTATCAAGAACAATGACTGAAAGTGGTTTTCTTAAAGCACACTCGGAAAAAGCTAAAAAAAATAGATGCATTTATGATTTATTATATTGATGCATTTATGATTTAGAATATTTTGTATCGCATGCGCAAAAGATGTAGGTAGGGTGGATTATGCACTGGGTTACCTTGTTGTGAACGAAACACTTTATCTGGTGTACTTTTTTTTTTTTTTTTTAGGTATTATGTATATTTATTGCCCTTACGGGTTTATAAATTGAATCCAAAATTTACATCCATACTAAAACTAACATCGAACATAATATAAATAAGAGTAATAATAAAAAGAGAAAAAGAAAAAATAAACATTAAAAAAAAGGAAACATATGCTGCTCAAACTAAAAACAAAAAAAAGAAAGTCACTAAATTCCTATCCCTAAGCCCCGATTACCGGCTTCCCTCCCCACATATTGCTCTTCTTCTCTCCACAACTTTCTTCATCCAATCTATCCCTCTTCCATCCTCGTTTAAAATCTCTTCTCTACACTCGTCTCTTTCTCTCATTTCTGAACATTCGTTCAGCAAGTGTTCTATTGTCTCCTTGTTTTCTCCACACATCCTGCATACTCTATTCCTATCCTCCATCCAAAATTTATTATCTCTCTCTTCATTTCCACATCTGAATCTTGCTATTGTCACTCTCTCTTTTCTACTTTCTCTTCCTAGGTACTTTGGCAGTTCTTCCGTTATTATTTTTTCATATTTCCCATTGTACCTAGACTCCCTAATTCTTGCTCTCCTTTCTTGCCTTTGCACATCTCTATCTCTCTGGACCAATTCCTCTGTTATTACTCTACCTCTCTCTCTCATTCTTTCTATCTCCGCTCCTGCATACCCGTTTCTTTCTAGATATGCTTCCCTCTCTTTCCACACCCCCTTTAATATTTCTTTTCTTTTTTCTTTGAGGCACTCTTGCAGAATTCTGCACTCTCCTCTCTCTATCACTCTCTCCTCAAAACTTATTGCTCTCTTTCCTGCATCCTCCATCACTATATACCCCGGGGTCTCTCTACCTAGTCCTAGCACCCATTTCAAATATTTTTCTTGCACCCTTTCCAGCACATCTTGCTCTCTCCATCCCCATATTTCCGCTCCATACATCATCACACTTTTCATCAGGCTATCAAACATCATCACTCTCCTTCTATAGTCGTGTCCAAATTTTCTCTCTCCTATTCCCCATACCGCTCCTAGTATTTTATTGGCTTTCTTTACTAACTCTCTCACGTGTGCTGTTTCAGTATTTCTCTCATTAAACACGTACCCTAGGTATTTAAATTCTTTAACTTCTTTAATTTTCTCCTTCTCCCATCTCCACTCAATTACTCTTCTCCTGCCACCCCCTTTTCTAAGCACCATCATCTTGGACTTCTCCACATTTACTGTCAGATTTTTCCTCCTCATATATTTCTCCATGTTTCTTATCATTTCTTTCATCCCTTTCACATATCTCGCTAGCACCACCAACTCATCCGCGTAGGCTAGGGACCACACTTTTTCTTTGCCCACCACAACCCCACCCGTCTGCGCCTTGCTGAACATCTCCTCTATGTATCCAATAAATGCTGCAAACAGGCTGGGGCTTAGTGGGCAGCCTTGTCTCACTCCCTTATGCGTATTAAAACCTTCGCTCACCCTTTCACCAACTCTCACTCTACTTTTTGTTTCTTCATAAATCTCTTCTAATTTTGATATCAGATGCTCCTTTGTCCTTTTCTTTCTCAGGCATTCCCACAGTGCCTCTCTTGCTACATTATCAAAGGCCGCCTTCAGGTCCACAAATAATGCATACATCTTGCCGCCCCTCTTTTTCATCTCATTCCCTACTATGTGATTAAAGATGTATACATTATCCATGGTCCCTCTCCCTTTCGTAAATCCCGCCTGTCCGTCTGGTATCACACCTCGCTCCTTCAATTCCTTCGTCAATCTCTCTTCTACAATCATTGCATATATCTTATATGCCGTATTGAGCATGATGATCCCCCTGTAATTGCTTGCTGTTTCCCTTTCTCCTTTCTTATATATGGGGCATATTATACCCTCTTTCCACTCCTGTGGGAAGCCCTCTCCCTTCCAGACTCCATTCATTATCTCCAACAGCCTGTCGGCTTCCCTTTCAGTTCCATATATCCACGATTCATTCTGTATACCGTCCCTCCCCGGTGCCTTTTTCTTTTTCAGTTTACTCAGTTGTTGTTCTAATTCTTCTCTTGTTATCTCTTCTATTTCTCCCACCCTGTGTTGACTCTTTTTCTTTTCCTGTCTGATTTCATCACCACCCACCAGCTGACTGAAGTACTTTCTCCATTCCTCCATAGTAATTCTATTACTCACTCTTTCTACTTTTTTCTTTCTTTCCCTATTTATGTATTTCCATACCTCTTCTTCCGTCTTTATGCCTTTCATCTTTATTTCTTCTTCCATCCATTTCTTTTGCTTCTTCTCCTTGCATACTAATTTGTACCTCTTGCGTGCTCTCTTGTACTCCTCATTACTTGCTTTTCCTCTTTTCCAATTTCTTAATTTTTTTCTTACTGATTGCTTCCCTTCCCTGCATTCTTTATCCCACCACTCGTTTTTCCAAGACCCCACCTTCACTCTTGTCTCTATCACTTTTTTTCTGTTGCATTTTTTACGTGATCACCCAGTTCTTTCACTTTTTCGTTTATCCCTTCCTCTTCGTATCTAGCCTCCCTAAGTCTTGTTCTATAATTTTCTATTGCTTCTTCCGTCCAGATATTCTTCACAATTTTTCTTCTAACATCCTTCTCACTTCTTCTATTTTTGTCTCTTCCTTTTGTCTTCACTTCCAATGGCATATGATCCGACTCGACTCTTTCTCCCACCTTGAATTGTTCTATTTCATCCCATGCTTCTCCATTCACCATAACATAGTCAATAACTGTCTCCCCTCTTGGTCCGATATATGTGTACTCTCCTTTCTCATCTCCTATACTGTTTCCATTAAGTATGTCCCACCCTCTTTCTTTTACTAGACTAATCAGTAGTCTCCTTTCGGCGTTTTCTGTTGCGTCTTTTGTTGGTCTTCTTTCTATTGTTGTTTGTTCTTCTTCTAGCCATATTCCCTTTTCTCCAATTCTTGCGTTAAAGTCCCCCCAATCACCAGAGTTCCCTCGCCTTGCTGTTTTACTCGCTCTTCTATCATTTTCTTCGTTTCTTTCATACTTCTGCTGTATATTGTTATAATTCTCCATTTTTTCTGTCTAATTTTCACCGTTCTTTCCATAATCCCTCTTTCTTCTTTTGCTTAGGTTCTGTTTTCTTCTTCCAAACCCTTTTTCACTCCCATTATTATCCCCCCTTTAGCTCTCCCTTTCCTGCTTACCCTCTCTACAAATTGACACTTCCACTTAAACTCTGTTGGCATTATTTTTTCCAATTTTTCCCACCCCTTCTTTTCCACTAACGTTTCTACCAATCCCACTTCATCAAATTTTCCCAAATATTCCCAAAACTCATTGTCTTTGTTTTTTATCCCCGCTGTGTTCCAGTATACTATTCTTAATTGCTCCGTTTCTTCCTTATTCCTCTTCATGTTCGTTTTCCATTTTCTGTCCTGTCGTCTTTTCCTTGTTCTCTTATTCAAAAATTTGTTGTGTTTAACTCCCCCTTTTCATCATCCCACTTAAAGCCTTTTCCGTCTATCCATATCTTTTTATAACCGACTTTCACCCACCGTCCTTTTTGTCGCTCTTCTTTGGCTAGCGCTCTTAATTCCTTCTGTATGTCTCTTTCCTTCTTTGTCAGATCTATGTCAGATCATCGTCTTCTATGTATACTCTCTTTTCCCTTTTTTCTCTTAGTTTCATCTTATTTTCCAAAACTTTCCGCTTTTCACCCCAGGTCCCAAGTTCCGCAACCAACATTTTCTCTCCACTTACTTTATGCATCTCTTTCACCGTCACTTCTACCTCTAATTCTGCCTTTATCCATTCTTCCAGATTCTTCTCGTTCTCACATTCCCCTTCGTCCAGTCCCGTCACAACAATATTCTTTTTTCTCATTATTTTTTCCTTCTCTTCCATTTTCTCCTCCAGTCTTTTAATTTTTTCATTTAGTTCTGTCTTTTCTATTTCCCATTTTTCTTCCTTTTCACGCATCATATTTTTCAAATATTCCATTTCCCGACTCATCTTCCGATTCTCTTCCTTTATCTCCCCTATATCTTCCATAATTTTTTTCAGCATCTTCATTTCCTCACCCATTTCCTTTTTAGCCGGTGATCTTTCCAGTTTCTTACTTTTTTGAAAGGGGTTCTACCTTTCTTCTGACTCTCTTCCCTTTTCTCTTTTCCTTTTATAATCTTCGTCTCGGTCGCTTTCACTCTCACTTTTTTTCATTTTTTTCTTTTTCTTTCTTTTTTTTCCTTATCGCGCGCCGTTTTTACGCGTCACAAATAAAAAAACTCAATCCGTAAAATTAGCTTCACAAAACACGTCCGCTCCGCTCAACCGCTCGAATTGGACTCATCTTATCTGGTGTACTTATACCTAATAGTATTTTTGTATTCCAGGACTAGACAATTATGTACTATAAAATGATTTTTTAGCTTTTTCCATTATCGAAATAGCGATTCAAATTGAAAATCCTTAACTGTCTATGCAAATTGGTTAAAACACTGAATGACAACCTGCTCTGCGATGTCATCCAAAGCGCGCGAAAAATGGAACCATTCAAACAGGTCAATTTGGGGGGAATTTGAAAGTTTCGGGAACATTTTGTAAATATGGCTGGACAAGGAGCGTCACCTTCATTACGAGTGCAATTAAGAGAAAAATTTATTGATGGTGCTTCATTAGTGCATTCTACATTTGAAACACACAATTGTATAAGCAGAACTTGTTGAGGGGTTAGGATTAGAGTTGAAACGGATAGCACTTTAGCCGGATACCGGATATTCGGCCAACCTTGTAGCCGGATAGCCGGATCTTCGGCCACCGCATATCCGGCGGAACGTTGCCATATGTTATCGCACGATGTATAAGCACGTTCTTCAATTCGGGTTATTTCGTTGATAAGCGAAGTTAAAAATTGTTTCTTTAAACTTAATAAAGACGGAACAAAGCTTGAATATATAAATATACTCAACCTTTCCGGAGCTCTATAATACTAATGAGTCTTTTTAGGACTACCAAAAACAAATCTCGTGTTAACTTTGCCAGTTATTCTATAGCTTTCAATCCACCTTCGTGCCATTCATCAATAACCAGAAAAATAACATTGTTTTTAAAATCATGTCTTTCTGATACCTTGAGTGGATAGCCAGCCATCTGTGGACGCGTTTCAAGATTTATCTCTCATCAGCACAGGTATGCTTCCATGAACAATAATTTGTAAACCACTCACTTGAAAACCCATGTGCTGATTAGGGTTAGATGTTTTTAATTTTGACATTCTGTGAAAGAGACATGAACTTGGCAGGTTATTGATATTATTGATATGTTTCTATCAGCGAAAACCTCAAATATAACAGCGTCCGTGCGGGTTAATCGTAAGACGCATACTGTGCGTATGCAGTATGCGTCTTACGGTTACCCCGCACGGGTTGTGCCAGAAGCACATTTCTTAAAATGCGTGTGTTTCTTTGTGATAGACAACTAAAACTTGATCTACGTATAAAAATACTAAGAGGCTACGTGTTCTCCATTCTACTATATGGAATGGAAGCATGGACTTTAAAACAAACACAAATAAAAAAGCTAGAAGCCTTTGAGATGTGGTGTTATAGGCGAATGCTTAAAATACTATGGACGGACAAAGTGACGAACACTAGAGTAATGGAATGCATGAGCAAACAACGTCAAATCATACAAACAATATAAAGTAGGTAGCTACAATATCTAGGCCATATATCCAGAGGAGAAAAGTATGATTTGCTTCAACTGATAATGCAGGGCAAGTAATAAGCAAACCGAACAGCGGTAGACGCAGATACTCATGACCGCGTAATCTGAGAGAGTGGTTTGATACCACATCCCAAGAGTTATTCCGAGCTATCGCTTCCAAGATGAAGATAGCGATGATGATTACAAACCTCTTGAAAGGAGATGCCATATAAAGAAGAAGAATAAGTAATTTTATTTACATGCTATAGTAACATCGGAAAACACAACAGTGGAGTCTCACAATGGAGTTTGACAGTGGAGTCAAAATTCTTATAAAAGAAAATAATAATAATTTTAAAATTTAATGCGATTTATGTTCTTGAATGTTTATCAATAATTCATTTATATCGGGTAGGGTTTGAGATACTGAAATCTTCAAAAGGTTTTGCAATTTTTCGTCGGTCAATCTGTATTTTGATTTTATGAAATTCATTCTTGAAAAAGTTTGTTCGCATAAATAAGTGCTCGAAAAAATAATAATCTTCATTTCGAAAAAAAATAATTGATTTTGCAAATTTTTTAAAAAAAAAGGAAACTTATTTTCTGGTAGACTAAATAGAACGTAAATGCTACCGATGCTGGGAGTATGGTCATGTTAAAACCCAATGTAAAGGGCCCTACAGAGAGCACACGTGTGGGAAAGATGGACACCGAACAGTGGATTGCAAAATAGGAAATTTTGTGTGCACTAAAAACAAGAGGGGGACACCAATCAGGAAATTCTAAATGCCCAATGAACAATGGAGGTAGACGACAAGAACATAAGAATATTACAAATTAACACGAACAGGAGTCGGCGCCGCTCATGATATGGCGCTTGCTACCGTCAAAGACATAGTGGCAGGAATCTTAGTTCTCAGCGAATCGAATCGCAAGGTTATTAAAAACAGAATGAACTGGTTATACGATGAACAATGGACACAGCAATAAAAGTAGTAGACCGCGATGTTATAAATTAAATTATGGACTAGGCCCCGGCTTTACATTTATTAAAACAACAGATTTTACATTCTATAGTTGCTATTCCTATGGAAATGACAACATACAATCTCTTGAGGAAATGTTGCATAAAATTGGAAGTGAAATTAAAAATACAAAAGAAAAATCTATTCTGGCTGGCGACTTCAACACAAAATCACCGCAGTGGGGTATGAATCTCTCGGACAAAAGGGGCCAAATCATTACAGAGTGGGTTGCAGCTAACAATTTAGTTATTCTTAATGATGGACAGAAATCTATATTTCAAAGAGAGGGCTACTCCTCAATTTTAGACCTGACAATAACAACAGAAGACTTTAGAACAAGTATTAGCGGATGGGAAGTGAGCGAAAAGGAATCTCTAAGTGATCACAACTTTATTGTTTTTGATATATCAGCCAGGAATCAGACACATAATTCAAGGAGAAATATAAGTAAGGGATGATGAAGTCAGCAAATTGAATCAACAAAAACTGCAACATGCATTAGACAGGATGAAACAATGTTTTGAACATGACCAAAGCAAACGAAGAAAAACTTAGGCGTTCTGAACGAGAAATTCCCAGAAAAATTTTTGGACTCCAACACGATCCGACCACAAATCGGTATCGCATTAGAACGATGTGCAAGAGCTTTACAACGACAGCGATATTGTACAAGAGATTAAATCAGAACGACTAAGATGGGCAGGTCACGTACACAGGTTTGATGATGAAAGACTTGTAAGATCGGTGTGGGAAGAGGTTCCAACAGGAAAGAGACCACTCGGACGGTCTAAAATGCGTTGGAGAAACAACATTAAATCAGATCTCCAAAAGATTCATTTTGACCACAGATTGATGGAAGACCATATTAAGTGGAAAAAAGTAGTTCAATCAGCCAATACCCACCCAGGGTTGTAGAGCTTAAATAAATAATAAATAAAATAAAACATTAGCCAGGATAGAACAAAATGAAGACATAACATCTGCAAGAGGTTATGCAAATACCTTTGCCCAAATATGAGATATTTATCTGTGCCAAAACGTAGTACCCTAATCAGAAGAGCACCGGTATACTGGTGGTCGCAGGATATATCCGAATTCGGCAAGGAATGTGTTCGAAGAAGAAGGACCTACACCTGAAACGCGGCAAGAAATTTACACGAAGTTAACCGGCTCCGGGACGAATATACAAAGAGCAAGAAAATTTGGGGAAACGCTATTAAAGCATCTAAAATATACCACTGGAAAATTATCTGTAAGAATATAGATAATAATGTATGGTCAAGAAAAGCTGACAGGCCACAAACCGTCATTGAAACTGACTATGGAAACAGTGAAAAAGAATAAAGCACTAGAGCCAGGATATATTCCAGTAGAACTACTAAAGCAAGTTGCAGCGGAAAGACCCGATTATATATTAGCTGTATATAATAAACTGGCAGGTGCTAGGCAACCGCCGAAGAAGTTAGACGTGCGAAAATTTGCTCGCGGAAATTGTGTATTTTGAGTGGTGCAAAGATCATAGGGGGAGAAGTTTATAGTGAAAAACAATTAGTTAACATTGGATTGGTGTTAGTGTAAAAAAAATTGTGTAAAAACAAAGTCAATTAATGATTTCTATTTTGAAACGAATTTCTAAATTTGACGTTTAATTAATTTGACATTTGATAAAAGAAACCTACTAGAAATTATGAATAAACAAACAAATCTAAAACAGATTTGGACCTAGTAATATAATAATACGTACCCCTTGAACATCTTTGGTAAACAATGGCACATATCCTAGCACCTGTGAAGAGTGGGGTGGACAGGACTCCTTAAGCCGTAGTGAAGGCGACCTGTCTAGGGGTGACAACGAATAATAAGCCTCCCAAGCTAACAACTTGGGTAGTATCTTGGACAGTGGCTCGCCACTGTCCCATGAAGAATATTCTTCAACTGAGCACGAAAGAAAATCTCGCTAAATGCACTACCCCAGGTGGTAACCAATCCACCGTCACTTATGGTGACGTTAGCGGACCTTCGGATTCTGGGGAGTCCGCACCAACATGCTTTAAGGATGAGTCGGAGCATCCTGAAATCACCTGACGTAAACTCAGACCAACACGGCAAAGCTTCTTCGCAACATTTAATGCCAACTCACTGCTAAAAGTGGGTAAACTGAAACATTTGACTGATTCACTAACACGACACAACATAATACTGACAGCAGTACAGGAAACCAGATTTACGGACGAACATGCCTTCGAGTCCCAAGGCTACAGAATCCTCAAAGGAAAAGTGGGTCAGCGGGTAATGAAGAACGTACCCCACTTAGGTAAATGATTTATCAGTCACAGGATACTGGATTCAGTCACCGACTTTACCTCCCCGAGTAGTCGTGTCTCTCTCTCAGATGCGCAAACAAGGGCTACAGTATAGTCAATGTACATGCCCCAATAAACCAGGACAACAGACGCAATCCAGACAGAACTGATAAATTCTGGGAAGACTTAGAAGATATTATCTCTAAACTTCCAGAGAGGCACACCGTCATACTGCTTGGTGACTTCAATGCTCAATTGGGAAGAGAGAAAAAATACAGAAACACAGTGGGCAATTATCCTGCGCATAAGCGAACCAACCGCAACGGAGAACGCTTGGTGGATCTGTGTAGGACTTTTGGGTTGATCATGAAGTCTACAGCCTTCAAACACTTGCCAAGGAAGCAGAAGACTTGGATTTCATCTAATAGCCACCTGGGTGAATTCCAGATAGACCATGTGGCCATTTCACGCAAATCTCAAAAGGAAATACAAAACGTGAAGGTACTAAAAAGCGCCAATCTGGACTCAGACCACTACCTCTCAACGATCAAAATAAGACTCCAGCCTAGAAACACTAGATTACACAGAACCTCCAAAATGGTAAGATTTGACATCGAGCGACTCAAGAACAGTCAAGAACTAAGTCAGAGACTGAACAATACAGACCTAAACAACTGGGACCAACTGAAGGAGACACTTGTCAAGGCGGCCAATGAACTCGCCCCTCTCGCTAGAAGAAGGAAGCATCTTAGGCGGACTGAAAACTGTGACAATGCAATAGCCCAATGACAAATAGCCTGGCTGAAGTGGAATTCAAAAAAGACCAAGGAAAATTGGCATAAATTTTTGGAACAAAGAAAGGTTACAGCCAAGATAATTCGAGGAACCAAACGAACCTTCACACAAAACCAACTAACCCAAATCGAAGAGAGCTTTGCTAAGAATAATTCCAGAGATTTCTTTGGAACCTTTAAGCAGGTACTCAGAAAATACGCTCCGCCAAGTCTCCACTTCAGATACTCACATGGCAAACTGGCTTAGAACGACAAGGACAACTGCCACCTTTTGGCTCAGTACTTTAAAAATCTACTCAACTGTGACCCACCCAGCGAAGACTTCGGCTATAAACAAACCACACCAAACCCGGACTCGCTTCCCCCTTCATTGGTAGAAATTGGCCAGATCATTCAACTTCTTAAGAATAATAAGGCAGCTGGAGAGGACTCTATCGTTGCTGAACTATGGAAAGGTGCTGGAAACAATGCCGTGCGCAAGCTAACCGAGATCATCCAGTACATCTGGGAAACAGAGAAATTACCACCCGATTGCAAATCTGCTCTTATCCATCCGCCTCACAAAAAGGGAGATATTACGGATCTAAACAACTACCGTGGAATTTCTCTCGTCCCGGTAACATACAAGATTCTCTCGAAGGCGTTACAAACAAGGGCAGAAAATCAGTTGGATAGTCAACTGGGAGAATACCAGGGGGGCTTCAGGAAGATACGATCCTGTGTTGAACAGATCCTCAACCTTAAAACTGTACTTGCATACTCAAAGATGAGAAACCGCAAGGTGGTCGTCACCTTTGTTGATTTTAGGAAGGCCTACAATTCCATCGATAGAGAAACGCTTAACAAAGTACTCCAGCAACTAGCACTGGACAACAAAACCCGCAGACTAATCCATGAAACTTTGACCAACACCCATTCCAAGCTTCGAAATAAAAACTGGAGTGAGACAAGGAGATGAACTTTCCCCACTTTTCTTGAACTGTGTGCTTGAAAAGGTTATAAGAGAATGGCGCAAGGAACTGAACAATTTGGGTTCTCAGAGTGGTATCTACCTGGGACGTAAGAACGATGGACTGGTTGTAGATTACCTGGCCTTTGCAGATGTCATGGCACTGTTTGCTGATTCTCTTGAGATGGCAACAATGCAGGTAAACTGCTTCAGAAAACAGGCTGCCAAAGTGGGTCTTCAAGTGTCGCTGGAGAAAACAGAATTCTTCACCAACATTAGAGAAACAAACAGACAGATGTTACTAGAACAGGGAAACATCAAGAGGACTGAGAAATTTAAGTATCTCGGCGAGTGGATTGAACCCAACTTATCAGAAAGAGCATCATTATCCAAGAGAGTAGGCAAGTTAGAACTAGCCTATCGGCTGACTAAGAACACTTACAATAAGAAATGCCTGTCACGCAACCTGAAACTTAAGCACTACACACTACTCTTTCCTTGAACCGAAGGGGTCTAATAGAGAAATTGGAAATCAGAGAGAGGAGAATTCTCAGGAAGATCCTAGGCCCGGTAAAGGAAGATGGGGAATTCCTAAGACGGCATAACTCTGAGCTCTACGAACATATTGAGATGCTCTCTGACTGTGCAAGGAAAAGAAGGGTAGCTTTCTATGGCCACGTTTCAAGATTGCCTCCGAACCGACTAACCAACCGTATGTTCACCTTCTGGCAAAACAAGAAGCTTCGTACCACTTGGTTGACAGAGACCGAGAAGGATATTAAAGAACTGGGAATAACAGATCTCAAAAACAGACAGTCTGTGAGATGCACCCTGAAGGAAGTCCGTGGATTTTAGGAAAAACCTCGAAGGAAAGGTACCCCTGGACAGAAGAGAGAAAGGAGTTACACCGGCAGAAGATGCGACAATACTGGGCAAAGGTCAAAGCCCAACAGTTGAACAAGCGTGGTCCAAAGTAGGCCTATTCGAAAGAAGAAGAAGAAACTGGTAGCAAGAGGCATGTTTCCAGCAGAGTGGAAGCGAGCTAAACTTGTTTTGTTAAGGAAGGGAAACAATATCTTTGGAAAATGCTTCATGTTTTTGACCAATCTGTCTCTTGGATGTTGAGGGTAAATTATATGAAGAGTTAATATTAGCCAGACTGCAAAAAGAACTTCAACGAACAGGGCACATGTCTGAAAAACAGTTGGGATTTAGATAAAGTCGGAAAACAGTTGATGCCATAATAAAAGTGATTGAAATTGCAAGTGAAGCTGGTGCCTACTCAGCTCGACACCGGAGACTGTGTGCGGTAATAAAATTCGATGTGAAGAATGCCTTCAATAGTGCCTCGTGACAGCAAATTATAAATGAATTAAGAAAGAGGAAGATAGAGGATAGCCTTATTAATATTTTAGTAGCATATCTATCGAATAGAGAGCTCATCCTAAAGGCTGAAGGAAAAATTAAAAAAATAGGGATAAACAGTCGTGTCCTGCATGGATCAGTCTTGACCCCCACCCTGTGGAACACACTCCATGACGATCTGCTGAAAACCGAAATGCCAAAAGGAATAACCTTGCTTGGATTGGCTGACGACGTGGCGATGGTGGTAACCGCAAAAGCAGAATCCATCCTAATGGATACAGCTGATACGGGGTTACAAAGAGTGCTAAACTGGTTTTATCAGCGGCTACTACAGTAGTAAAATATCTGGTGTATGGCTGGACACGAAGTTAACATTTGTGCATCACGTGAAGAAAATTAACCAGAAGGCAGAAAAACGGCAAATGCTCTCGCTAGTTCTTAAAAAAATAATTCTTAGCGTGGTCCAGTCCCAACTATTGTATGGAGCACCAGCCTGGCAAGATTTTTAGCCTTACTACAATCGTGCGTTTTCTGTGTATTAGAGCAGCATGCTGCGCATACAGGACAATACCAGCGGCAGGAGTGGGAGTTATTGCAGGAATTCCTCCGGTAGAGCTCCAAATCAAAGAAAGACAGAGTCTTTACATCGAAAACGTAAAAGCCACAGAAAATTTTATGAGAAGATGGCAAGAAAAATGGAATAACGCAACGTATGGACGCTGGACTTGGTTCTTAATGCCAGATATAGATAAATGGACAAGGAGGAACTACGATGAAATAGACATAGATATTATTTAACCCAAGATTTTCAGGCCATGCGTGTTTCATTAAATAACTGTATGACCGCAAGACAGCGGACACGGACTACTGCAATAACTGCGGAGAGGTAGACGATGTAAACCATACGCTTTTTGATTGTCCGAACAGGACAGAAGATAGAACAAACTTCATGCATACCACTGGAAGGACGTTTAATGCGTACAGCATGATGGAGCCCCTCCATCATGCTGTACGCATTAAACGTCCTTCCGGATCGGAAAAGTCATGGAAAGAAGTATACAACATCGTTCGCACGATTATTGAAACTAAGGAGAAAGATAGCGGGAACTAGAACAGACGGCCCTTACACTCAAGAAGTGCGAGAGCGGATGGCAGTATAAAGTGCGATTCAAAAGGAATTTTTTTTTGCAGTGCTGTTTTTTGTAAATTGTATTTGCAAATAAACGCAAACTTTCTTTAAAAAAGACTAAATTGAAAGAAATTAATTTATTTGCATCAAAATTATTTTTATATACATTGTTAATATTTTATATAAATTTACTGGCGCTTTTCAAATAACAAATTTAATAGGATTTTCAAATATTACTGTATCAATTTATTTTGCATAAAAATTTTGAAAACGATAACGAAAATTTTCGTCGAATAACTTTAGTGAATCAACAAAAATATTTTTGAAGGACACTGTTTGTCATTATTAGTTGAAAACAATTACAAAGTAGAAACATGACAATTAATTATTCTTTTCAAGTTGATAAAATTTTATTTTAAGCTGAAAACTTTTAATTTGCGTAAATACTCAGTGATTAGCTTTCCTTTGCCTTGCAGTGATATATTTGATTTATTGAGGTAAGTTTTATTATTTATTAAACAAGAAAAGATAACTACATTGAATTGAAAAATTCACTTTGTTTTTTACCACACTTATATTATGTAAAAATATTATATAACTTATTATTCACAGTTATATAAATTTCTACACATATCACGACTCGAGTTTCGACGTTTGACGGTCATTTTCAAGTGACTTAACAACCATTTAAATTACATCCAGTAGAATTCACGATCTTTGATGACTTTGTTCGTGACAATGTAAGTAGGGTCAACCACCTAAAATATTTAAATTTAAAAAAGAAACTATCCGTTCTCGTAAAGAACAAAAAGTCCGAACCTCAAAAAGTAATGTCAAAACCGAATCTAGTGTCTAAATTCATCAACTTCTCAAAAGTTATCTTCAGTCCTATTGAACAATCTTTTCTTTCCCAAAACCCCAACTACACCCCATTCATCAATAACAAATCCGATAAATCCACAATAATTGTAGAGTCAGAAATCGCGCTAAAAAAAGTGCAAGAACCTCTTATACCCCGAGCCAAAATAGCCGATCATATAAAATCGTACGCCCGTAATTCTACCACAGACTCCGCAGTGATCAAATCAATAAAAACAAAAATTGAGTCCAATTCTTTAGTCCTTACAAAAGCCGATAAATCCAATTCGATAGTCGTCCTGGAAAGAGAACAGTACATTAATAAAATGAACTCTTTCATTTCAACAGAAAAACTAACTCTCTTGAAAAAGGATCCTACACAAAAATTCCAATTTCAAATTAGAAGTCTCTTAAAAAATATTACAACTTTGTTCTCCGAATTTGAGAAATTTAAAATCATAAATCAGAATCCCACAGCTCCCAGACTCTATGGTTTCATTAAAACTCACAAACCCGATTCTCCCATTAGACCAGTTGTCTCCTATATTAACAGTGTAGCAAGAGTTTTGGCAATTAAACTGAATACTCTTTTCAAAAAATACACCAAATTTACCCCAAAATATTCTGTAAAAAATTCACTCGCCCTTTCGGAACTCCTCAAACAAATAACAACCCCAATAAACTCCAAACTCGTATCTTTTGACGTCAGTAGTATGTTTTCTAATATACCTACTAAAGAGTGTCTCGAAATCATACAAAATTTAATTGATAAAGCTAATTGTCATCATCTTATAAAATCTGAACTTTAGGAAGCCCTGGAAACATGTGTTAATCAAAATTACTTCAAATTTAATAACACTTACTATCAGCAAACATCAGGTCTAGCAATGGGATCGCCATTAAGTCCCCTTTTAGCCGATCTATTCATGTCAACTATCGAAGAAAAAATCTTCAAACTAGATTTCTCCAAAAAACATATTTCATTTTGGTATAGATATGTCGATGACGTAATAGCGTGTTTTAATGGTACAACACGTCAATTAGACCAATTTCTCAACCTAATAAACAACGTTCATCCCAAAATTAAATTCACCATCGAGGTAGAAACAGACAACAAAATAAACTTCTTAGACCTTACTCTGATTCACAAAAACAACAAAATAGAATTTGATATATACAGAAAACCCACCAATGTTAACTCTACAATCTCGTATTCATCATTTCACCCGATAACTCACAAATTAGCGGCCTATCATTCAATGATACATCGAGCCTTTTCAATCCCCCTTTCCACAGAAAAGAGAATCAAAGAATTAAGTACCATCATTTCAATCGCTACAGAGAATGGTTTCCCAACAAAACTCATCCAAAACATTATCAATAATAAACGAACCCAATTCGCAATGGCCCAAATTTATCCGAAAACCTCAAATTCAGACAAAACTTTCATCTCCCTGACATATTTTGGCAAAACAAGCGAACACATCGCAAATGTCCTTCGAAAGCAAAATCTTCAGGTTGCATTTAAACCCTCCTCTAAGTTGTCCAACATATTGTTTAATGCCAAAGACAAAATCGATCCCATTAAAAAATCCGGCGTATACGAAATTCATTGTTCCGAATGCAATAGCGTGTACATAGGGCAGACCGGACGAAGTTTTTCAACACGGTTTTCAGAACATTCTCGCGCTTTTCGTCTGAAAAAAGACACTAGTTCTTTTTCAAACCATTGTCTCGAATTCAATCATAAATTCCCAGAAATAGATAATCTAAAAATCTTGCATAATTGCAACAAAGGCCCGAAACTAAATCTCCTAGAGTCATTAGAAATTTTCAAAAAAACCCGTAATCCCTCAGTTAATCTCCTAAACGAGCAAACTGACCTAATCTTTTCCCAACTTTTTAATCTCACCCAATCTCAAACAGATAAGTCCTCATCTTCGGACAAACACCGCCCCCCCACCCCACCAAAACTATAAGGGTATATATTCAACTTTATCAATTTGTTAAGTCACTTGAAAATGACCGTCAAACGTCGAAACTCGAGTCGTGATATGTGTAGAAATTTATATAACTGTGAATAATAAGTTATATAATATTTTTACATAATATAAGTGTGGTAAAAAACAAAGTGAATTTTTCAATTCAATGTAAGTATGGATTACCACGTAGTAACTGTCGCAACCATCCTATTCATAAAGAAAAGATAACTTGTTTATCCATTTAGAACTAGATAATTCTGGTATATTGTTTCCTATTTCTGTCAAAGACGTTTCAATCGCCTCTGTCAACTTAAAAATCTATTTAAAACATTCCTACTAGTAGCAGGCCTCTCTTTCTCACTGGGCACGCTGGACAGACCTATAGCCCCCCCCCCCCTAGTTGAAGCGCCAAGTCTTAAATGACGAATGTGAATTTAACACCATTGTATCATGTGCAGGACATGCAAGTTTTTTTGAATTGGTTCAGAAAGTGTTCAAGTTTTCTTCGGGCCCTACCCACCTACGAATATATTGATAGAACATCAAGAAAAGAAGTTCAAGAAAAGTTGTAAAAAGTCTTTCATAAACCATATGGTCACCCCGAGCTGCTGCAGTAAACGCATTGCTTGAAAGTCATGTCCATCGCAAAAGATACAGAACAAGTCCAGAAACTAGAGACGAAGCCATTGTCTGTCCAAAAATATGGGAAAACCTAGAATTTATTATACTAACGGAAACTTGTAGCTCTCTATTGGAAAGAGTAGACAAAACATGTAATTATCAGAAAGACACAATAAGGCACTATGCAGATAGAGCAACTTTAGTTGAAGAAACTATCAGCTTTTTAATAGTTCTCGTTAAAGGTTGCCCGTTGCGGCAACAAAAAAAGGCGCAGTTTACGGTTGCCCCAATTCTAAATACTTTTTAAATTGATGGTCTACAGTCAATGTGACTATTTATCTCGAAGAAGCAGCACTTGTTGTACTTTTAATACGTCAAAGGTGGTATTATTTTTAATGCTCACTTAATTCTAGGCTTCTATCTATTCTAGGCTGTTCTACCTTTTTTTTCATTAGCATACTCCTCGGAACTCAAATTCCAGATTGCACGATATTTTATTATTATATTATTGAGCAAGACTGGCGCTGCGGGGGACGGAGTGAAATCGATCGACGAGTTACGATTGCCGGTTGGGGAAACCAGAAACTTGACACAACTAGTACAATTTTGAGAGTTTCTAGTTGCGTCAATTTGAATCTGATTCTGTCATCGAGTGCAGAAATTGAAAACTGGTGTCGATCATAGAAACTCGCAACTAGAGTTGCTATGTGTGCGCAGTTTCTTTATGTTATATGTAAACAGCTACTTGAAAGTTTCCCGTTGCCGCAATACGGAGATTAAAGTAGCTTAGCGCCTAAAACTGGCTCTTGCAACTAATTCGTTTACTTCACTTGATGATTTTATTATTAACCACCAGTTTGGTTACTTCTAATTTTGACTACAAAGACATCTCAAAAAATATTTTATGGCTCTGCACCGTCAGTCCAACTAAATGGAAAAGAGAAATTCAAAATAGAAAACTTTCTTCCCATAACTGATACCCTAAGCGTTCATGTAATACAGCGATTAAGTTATAATAATTATATAAACGTATATATACGTATAATAATTAGTTAAATTAATTACTCAATTCCGAAGAGATTGAGAGAAAGTTGCAAATAATTTCCTGTAATCTCTCTCTCTCTCTCTCTCTCTCTCTCTCTCTCTCTCTCTCTCTCTATATATATATATATATATATATATATATAAATATATATACACTCCGCAAAAAAAATTATCGCATTATTTACGTTCTTCCTGTTCATGATGACATATCTGTTTCTATGAATAATAAATAAATTAAAAAAATAACAATACAACACAATAAATATTCCTTAGATTTTCTTGAATTTGTGATAAGTGTAATTTTATATATTGTTTAATTGTTTTCAAACATTTAAATTGTTTTTTATATGCAATTTCTAGTAGTTTTGATTTCAAAATGAACGTTGAAGCTCCTGCTCGCAATTCTAGAAATTTAACCAGAGACGAAATCGTTCGTGTCGTGTCCTTTGTTGACGATGTTTGAGAACAAAGATATGTTGCTGTAGCATTGGGAATTCAGCAGTCCACAGCATCTTAGATTCATTTTTAGAGAAACTGGGGAATACACACGAAGAGCAGGACAGGGGCAGGACAAGGTCGTAAGAGGGCAACAACAGCAGGAGATCACCTATTTATACGTTTAAATGCAATGCGCATCAAACATTGAACCTCAAGGTAGTTACAAGCTGAACTATACAATGTTCGAAATGTGCAAGTTACTAGTCAGACAGTTAGGAATCGACCCCGAGATGTAGGAATACGTGCGGGAGTACCAGCGAAAGGGCCCATACTAACTAGAGAACAGCGAGTGGCAAGGCTCGCATTTTCTAGAACACATGCAGGATGGAATTTCAATGACTAGCTAAACGTTTTGTTTACAGAAGAACGTTTTGCATAGAAGGGACGGTGAACGCTACAGCCAGTGCAATTTTAAAAACATCACAAATTTTGGTGGAGGTTCCATTATATTCTGAGGTGTCATTTCTTCAGAGGCTCGCACAGAATTGATGGTCATAGATAATAAGTTTTACGACTGCTGATCGGTATATACGGGATCTCCGAAAAGTACATATGCTCCATTCATCGGTCAAAATTTCGTGCTCATGCATGATAATGCCCGCTCGCACACTGCACATATAGTACAAGAGTACACGAATGAGGTAGGTTTGCGAATTTTGAATTTGCCTGCTAGAAGTCCTGACTTAAACATTTCTGAACATGTCAGGGATCGCATCGGTTGAAATCTACGAATCAATCGCGTACCATTAACTAGCCTAAATGATTTACGAAACGCAGTTATTGAAGAATGGAACGCAATAGATCAAGAGTATATTAGAACTCTTTTCGAGTCACTTCCAAGGAGAATGCAGGCTGTTACTTGAAAAGTAGAGTGGCAATAGCCACTATTAATTGAATAATAATTAATTTTAGGCATCGGTATTTGTAGGGTTAGTGTTACTTTCTCTCTACGCAGTGTTGTAGCTTTAATATTTATTTAGAAAAGTCAAATTGCTCTTCATAATATCTTATGTTGTACCATAATGTATAATATATACACATATATATATATATATATATATATATATATATATATATATCTATATGTTGTATTTGAGGTTTTCGCGGATAGAAACATGTGTTGGTTTGTTTTCTCGGGGATTCCGCGTTGATGTTGAGGGACAGTATGCGTCTAACGGTTAACCCGCACGGACGCATATATCTCTTGAAAATGGCGAATGTAGGTTCGCCGAAACGTCGAGAATCCAGTTCTTTTCAGAACCAACCCTCAACATCAACGCGGAATCCCCGAGAAAACAAACCAACACATGTTTCTTCAGTCTCTTTTTAGCACATGAGCTCAAGATGCTCCATATGAGCCGTTTCGCTGCTTCAAAGCAAGAGACCATTTCATGGTCTCTTGCTATATATTGTCAGGGACTATAGCGGTCAAGACCTATATTGTCAGGGACTGAAGACCTGCAGTCTTAGTCCTGACACTATAGGTCTTGACCGTTTCATTGTCTCTTGCTTTGACGCAGCGAAACGGCTCACATGGAGGATATACATGGCTCGTGCAAGTATCCCAGGTGGTAGCCATTCCACCCGTCAACAAGAGCCGGCAACCGTGATTTCGGATTCTGGGGAGCCCGGACTTACACGAACACAGAGAAAGTCGGAGTTCTCTGACAAACTTCCATGTAAAACTAATACATACATCGGCAACTTCAACATCAATACGCTTATCCAAACAGGAAAGCTATACAACCTAACATTAGAATTAGACAAACAAAAGATCCAGATCCTCGCACTACAGGAAACACGTTTCACAGATGAAGACATAGTATGTAAACGTGGTAATTACCGTACATTCAAGAGTAAAACTGAAAAACGAGTGGCCAAAGGTGCCCCTATCTTAGGAATGGCATTCATAGGAACAAAAAATGTTTAGAATCAGTAAAAGAAGTCCTACCGGCCAACAACAGGCTAATGACCATGCGCATCCCGTGCGCCACAAAAAATACACGTTAGTCAATGTACACGCCCCTACGAATGGGGACAACAAAAAAGATCCAAGGAGAACAGACATATTTTGATAAACATTAGAGAAAATGATATATAAAATCCCAAAGGAAGACACCATAATCCTACTAGGAGATTACAACGCACAAATTGGCAGAGAAAAGAATTATCAGAAAACAGTTGGTATATTTTCAGCACACAAATTTACCAATAAATATGGGTTAAGGCCATGGAACTCCAACAGAACAACCTCAAAATCATGTACCTCCCTCAGAAAAACACCTGAAAAACAAAAGATTTGGAGGTCTCCAATACAGTCCCTCGGCGAATTCCAAATCGATCATGTCGCAATCACACACGCGGCACAAAGAGAGATCCATGATGTAAAAGTCCGCAGAGGTGCGAACATAGACTTGGACCTGGACTCTATCTAACCAGAATAAAAATAAAATTCACTCCAAATCAGGGGCGTGTTTACAGTACTTGTGTTTCCCTAGACGCAAGGTGACTATGTGGTCCTAGTCTAGGGAGTCCCAATTCTCAATATGCGAGATTACGCTAAAACCACATTAAAAAATAACAATTAGGTAGGTAAGAGTAGTTTTCGATACGTGTATCGTACAAAGTTTTACCTACAGTATAAATTAATAATTTACTTACATTTATAAAACAAGTAACAATTTGATAAATGTCAAGCATGACTTTTAATAAATCAATCAATAAAACGTAAACATTTCAATCGAGAATTGTAATGACATTTTTTCTATTTGGCGTCTGTAATGGACTCATAACAGCACTCATATGCGTGCGATTATGGCTCGCCGAGTGCTGTTATGAGTTAATTTTTTCAAGGTTGGCAGTGAAATTCAGAACTGTCAATGTCAAATTTTTGGCGAGATAGTTTTGAGGTTATGCGGTTTTTGCATTTTTGCAAAGATATTTATCCCGAAAATTCCACCTAAGCGTTATTGCAGAAAACCACACATATACTGATTGATTAAAATCAAAATATTAAGTCGCAGTAAGTGATGATTCTGCTGCAGTATTAGCAACCAAATTTAGACTGTGACTAGCACAAGAAATATATTCTGCATAAGTAAGGCTGCCAACTTTTGGATATCTGAATGCGGGACATTTTTTTAGGATCAAAAAAAAATTTCCTACCTACCATTTTTATCTGTGTATCGTAACCGCCCCACGTCGCGCCATTTTAGTGGAAAATCTCACTTTGAATAGAATTAATTTATGTTGGTGAATTTTTTTTTAAATAATATTTAGACTATCTTAGATCATACTGAATACATTTAAACTTTCAACTATGTGTGTATTTTGAATTTGTTTTAAATAAGTCACTATGCCCCAGTTCACTGTTCACCTTGTTTCTTATTCAACACCCTCACTTTTTACATTACAATTATCATAAAATTCATAAAAAAAAGAAAAAGACGAAAATATTAATGTTTTATCATATTAATAATAATAACGATAATTTTATTACACATTAGAAAAATACAAGTCATAAAAAAAGGAAAAGAGGAAAATTAATGTTTTATCATAATAATATTAAGATTATATTAAATTATATGTCACTGTCTTTTAAAATCATATTTTTGCACACTGTGAATTTTCTTCAGTAGTTCAGAGACAGAATTCAAAATTTCATGAAAGTCCTCACATTTTCCCGTATTAAATTTTACTTGGAACATTGCATGAACAGTCTCAATTTTAAGCGCCGTTTTTTCAGACGTCCACATTGCATTTACAAGGGAGAATACTCGCTCAATAGGTCCATTTGTTCCAGGTAGACAAAACACATACTGAATGAGTAGTAAAAGGTTACTATATGGAATTGAATTATTATCAAAAATTTCTTGGCGTCTTTTCACTGTGTCGTAGCTACCTTCTCTCCACTTTGACAACATTGCATTAGTTAAAAAAGATTTTAAAGTATGCACTTCATCAAACATTTCATCTTCATTAATTTGATTTTTGGCTTGAACTCTTTCCTTGTATAGTTGTAAAGTATTACAATATCATCCCATGTAACAGGTTTATTTAAACGAATCCAAGTTATTTTTTTAAAATTGTCATATTGGTGGCTATCTAAGTATTGAATACAGTTCTGAAAAAAATTTGTCACGTGTTCCATGAAGTAATTTCTGTTGATAAGACCCTCTTCTTCTAGTTTGGATAAGTGTTGCTTTATAATGATGGGTATAAAATTTTGTAGCAATCTACTTGCCAATTTTTCTTTTAATTCAAAATATATATCCGACACTTCAGCAAAACTAATATTGTCACATTCCATCTTTTTTACTGTGTTGTGGAAAATAGATTACATATAGAATTATAATAGATTACATATAGAAAACATAACTCATCATCGCAATTCATCAAGCATTCATCGGAAAAAAAAATGTAATACAATAGGAACTTTTTCTTGTGACAAAAAGTACGACTTCAGATTGTACATCTGTAAAATTCGTTCCACCGCAGGCAATAAAGCGAGCCATCGCGTTTTGCTGTATCCCAAGATTTTTTTATACTGGATTTCGGCGTCTTCGCAAAAATCTTTTAGTTCTTCCACACGTACCGTGTATATATAAAAGTATGAATATACTTTAATGACAATGTTTTCAACGTCAATCGGTAAGAGATCGACCGCTGTCTGTATGGCATTATGTACAATATGCGCTGCGCAACCGACTCCGACAATCGGTCGCTTTAAAATTTCCTGCAGCTTGTAAAATACGTTGCCGCGTCCTGCACGGGCAACACCACCAAAATTCGTGTTGGTATTATCAGCACAAAAGCCGACGATTTTGTCTGTTATATTATGTTTGTTTAAAATTTCTAGAATAGAATTCTGTATCATATCTGAAGTTTCACCCGGTAAACTCACAAAATCTATTAATTTTATATTAACACCTGCTTTTGGGTGAACATATCTTACCAAAGTGGGGAATAGTTATCTTTATGGTTAGAAGCGTCCGAAAATATAGAAATAAATGGCACAACCTCCAATTCCTTATTGATATAATCGAGACTCCATGGTGCAATAACATTTTTTATAATCGCTTCACATTTTGTTCTTCCACACGAAAATTTCTTCTCAAAAGCTTTTTGAATTAACTTTGAGGTACACTCCATGGAGTTAAAACTGTGATTATGACGTACCGTGCGAAAGGCCCACAATCCTTCTGATTTTGCGAGATCTGATTCCTTTTCACCAAATTTATCATGACGAAAATAATTAGTCAAAGGTGTAGATGTAGAAGCAATATTTATTGCTTTTTTGTGTTTTTCTGATGACTGGTAAAAACGATATTATACGACATTATAATATCGTTTTTACCCCCGTGTGCGATTGAAAAATGCCCCATACATTTATTGCAATAAACATCCGACTCTGCCACACCCTTTTGTAAAAAGGGATATTGTTTACGTATGTCATCATTAAATTTACAGGATTGTTTTGTCGGCGGCATGGTATATGTTAAGGGCAACATAAATTAATATTAGTTTAACCACACAGTTTTAACAACACTAATATTCCAACTTACACAACAAATTGACAACCCTAATGCACAGACACTGACAGACTATTCTTCAAAACTTTTTTCACATGAAAATAATTTTTTTTTATTTGAATGTCGAAAACATTTACTGTTTTTACAGTTGTAAGCGTACTGAGATTTTACGTTCAGTGTACGCAGCACGTGCTGTTCACGAAGTGCCAGAGCCGGCGCTCGGGTTTCTTCGTGTTCTTCGCCAGTCGCAGTCGCTGCATATAAATTCCACCTTCTCGCTCCCCGCAAAGCCGTGGTCGCTCTGAATTTAGGCTCACTTCGGTATTAAATTAGAATAAGTGCAACATTTCTGAATGCGGGACATGCGGGACAATTATTAAGTTTCCGGGACGAATTTAGGTATCAATAGTAAAGCGGGACATGGGTCGCTAATCCGGGACTGTCCCGCCTAATCCGGGACGGTTGGCAGCCTTATGCATAAGGGCTTGATTGGATATTGTAAACTGGAATATTTTAAAAATATGCCGAACTTTTCACTTCCTTGATAAAGGTATTTCTTATTTTGTCACCCACTATATTAATCAATTCATCACATATTGTTTTTGACAACTCACAGATCCTTGTGATTAGCTATAAATGGGTCAAATTCTGCAAGACACTCTAGACGAAATGCCAATCCGTGTGTAGAAAAAAATTTCACGGTTGCAACCACTCTTTTGAGAACATTTCTCCAATACTGTTTTTCATTTTAAACCATTTCGGTATCAATCCCGCCTTCAATCTGTGAACGTTTGGAGAAAATGAACATGGAATACTCTATGATCCTTTGAATTTTCATGCTAGGAAATTTTGATAGATATACTTTTCCAGATGTGAAAAAGAGTAAAGAAAATTGGTTTTTTTTTAAGAAAACATATTGCACATGTAGCAATAAACACTAGAACTTGTTTCGCTAAAAATAAGCCATTCTCGTTTTTCTTTTGAAGCATTGGATTTAATTCAATAAAAGTTATTCTCTGCCAAATGACGAATATATCGCGATCTTTAACTAAAATTCCTGTTTTTACGGGATTGCCAATATTTTTTGATTTTTCGTTTTAAATTGATTCTGCATTCTTTCTGTTAGGATTTCTAAATCTGATTTCTAATCTGCACTTGAAGAAATCGTTCCGCTTCGTCAGCTACATTTATAATATTCGTAATAGATTTCTTCATTCATGAAGTAGATGCAGTAGTTGTCTGATATTCATCTACTGCAATTATATTGGACTCTGATGACGACGTGGTGGAAGGGACATGAACTACATTCTTTGGGGTTGAATCCTCTGTAAGAGATCGTTCTGCCTCGTCAGCTACATTTTTAATATTTGTAATAGAATCCTTCATTCTTGAAGTAGATGCAGTATTTGTCTGATATTCATTTGCTGCACCTATATTTGACTCCGATGGCGACGTGTAAGGGACGTGAAAGGGAACATTTTATGAGGTTAAATTTTCTTTGAGCAAAAGAAATGCTTCTAAAGATCCTATGTTGAACATTTATTTCTTTTCTTTTTCGTTGTTTCTTACGCTTTTCTGCACCAGATCCGTAATGACGTTTCATGGTGTCCTTTAGTAAAAACAGTCATGTGATTAATTTTCTTTAATTTAATTAATTAATTTTCAATAACAATATAAAAAATAACAACAGTGCAATGGTACTTCTTTAGTTCTTTTTTCTGAATATTTTTTTCAGTATTAACCACTGCAAAATGCCAATTAATTCACCACACTTGTCAAATTTTGCCGCTTATTGCCGTCAGCCGCCAAAAGTTGGTTTGACATTGCTTAGTTGGCAATTTGTGGCCCCCAAAAATCGGAAGCCCTAGGTGCGCGCTTAGTGCGCCTATGCCTAAAAGCCCCATTGCTCCAAATAGAATATATAAAAAAACACAAATGCAGAAATTCGACACAAAAATCACCAACATAAAACGAGAATATAATATAGGGATAAAGAACAGGCAAACAACTGGGCAGACTTCCGCATGAAAATCATACAGGAGCCAAAGAACTGATTCCACTTAAGAAGAACACAAAACACCCGTGGTGGGACTCAGAAGGTGAGAAAGTACTTGAAAAACGAGAACGGGCATTTCAAACCTACAATAGTAAAAAATAACAGAATTTAATGAAACAAGAAGAGAAGCCACAAAAATGTTCAGATAAACCAAGAGAAAATTTATGAAACAACAATTAAAGTCCATAGGGGAAAACTTCAAGAACTATAACATAAGAGACTTCTACAGAACATTCGCAGATAAAATTAAAGGCTACACACCACAAAACTTATGTTTTAGAAGAGAAACAGGAGAGCTAGCACTCACCAATCAAGAAAACTGCAAAGAACTAGCTAGATATTTTTCTAATCTATTAAACTGCCAAGAACCCACCTCAAGATTTTCCCAGAGAAAAAAATAGCAGAAAGACACCCGGAGTCAGCACCACCCACACAAGAAGAAATCAATAGACACATTCAAAAGCCCAAGAACAACAGAACATCCGGAGAAGATAGAATCATAGCGGAACTACTGAAAAATCTAGGACCAAACTCATTACGAGAATTCACACAAATCATCCAAGAAATTTGGCAAACCAAAAAATTACCAGAAGACTGGAAATGTCAACTCATACACCCACTACATAAAAAGGAGGACAAAGCTGATGTGAACAACTACAGAGGTATCTCCCTATTACAAGTCGCCTACAAGGTCATGTCCATGTGCTCCTCCAAAGAGTAGAGGAACAACTAGAACACAAAATAAGGGAATACTAGGCAGGCTTCAGACAGGTCGCTCCTGCGTAGAACAGATCTTCACACTAAAAACAGTACTCAAGCACAAAGCCATCAGAAACTTACCAGTTATATGCACTTTTTGGACTTCAAAAAGGCATATGACTCCATAGACATTCAATCACTTTTCGAAATCCTGGAACACCAAGGACTAGACTCGAAAATACTAGGACTCATTAAACAAACTCTATCAAACACAACATCAAAAGTGAAGTTCTTGGGAGAAATTTCCGATCAATTTCTGATAAAAACTGGTGTCAGACAAGGAGATGGCATGTCCCCGCTTCTATTCAATGTGGCTCTAGACAAAGTGATGGAAGAATGGGAAAAAGAGCTAAAATCTCAAAAGCACTTGAAACCTACACAATTAAGAAGGACGAAAGACAAAGTAGAAATCTCATGTCTAGCTTTTGCAGACGATATAGCAATATTCGCGGAGAATGAAACGATAGCAATCAAACAGATAGAAGTCGTCAAAGATTGAGCAGAAAAAGTAGGACTACAAATCTCCTTCACAAGAACAGAATTCATTTGCACAAAAATCAACATACAGAAATTGAATACGAAATAAAGTGAAATCTAAAGGGTATCCAATTTCAAATACCTAGAGAAATTTTTGGAACCTACAGGAGGAGAAAAAATGGAGCAAAAAACTATACAACAGAAAATGATGAGGGCCTTCTTCAAAATACGAGACATCTACAACAAATAGTGCCTGTCATTACACACAAAAGATAAACACTACAACACTGTAATGAAACCAGAAGCACTGTATGCGAGTGAGACGCTTCTAGTCTAGACACTCTACACTAAAAGAGATCTAGAAAATCTTCTAAAACAAGAAAGGAAAATCGTGAGAAAAAATTTAGGCCAAAACAAACAGAAGAAGGATACAGACTGCATTCCAGGAAAACAACCGAAAAAATATCCAACCTCGCTTCAGACATCAGGAAAAGGAGACTAAAATTTTATATGTGAACACCTCCACAGACTACCCGAAACCATGATCCCCAAGCGACTCCTCACATACATACAGTGAGTCAAGACGATAACTCCATGGATAGTCCAAGTAAGAAAATATCTGGAAAAAGCACAAGTAAACATTATAGAAATAGAAAACAAAGAGGCATACAGGCAAAAGGTTATCAAATGGGAAGTGATGTTAAAGAATGAGAAGCCCAAGAAGACCGGAACAAAAATGAGGAAAGCGTGAGAAAATATAAGAAGCATCAGAAAATGAAGTCAAGTTTGCTTTTTGTGATCCCATAGGGTCCAAACGCTAATATATATATATATATATATATATATATATATATATATATATATATATATATATATATATATATACATATATATATATATATATATATATATATATATATATATAAAGAACTTTAAAGAACTTTATTATTATTATTTTCGCAATTGCAAAACTTCAAAGAGCAAAATTTGTCTATAATAATAATAATAATAATAATAACCTTTATTGGCATAATTAAAATAATTTCCATACAAAATATACATACAAAATAAAACAATAAAAAATAATAAAAAAGTTGTGAAACTAAAACCCCATTAAAAAGAAAAAAGAAATTTTACCACCCTATAAACCTATACTTCAACACCTGTACATCGGACATAAGCTCACAAAAAAAAAAAAAAACTAAACCGCAACACTCAAAAAACTACCCCGTCGCATCCGCTCTTTCCATGTTTTCACTCTGTATAAAAACGACAGTCCCTTCCCGCTCTCGTCCATGCACTCCCTCCAATCCTTTCCTCGCCTTCTCTCCTGGTCATTCCACTCCGCCATCGTGCATTTTTCCAACCAATGACTCCACATATCTTCCTTCAACCCACACACCAAACACCTTCTACTTTCCTCCTTCATCCAATGTCTCCTTCCACGCTCTTCATTGCCACACCTAAATCTCGCCAACACTGACTGGTCGTCCGACCCTTTACTTGTCCTCAAATAACCAGGAACACGGCCGTGCACTTGTATCTGACTGTAGCCTTGGTGATATTTACTAGCCTCTATTTTCGATTGGCGCTCTTGGAAGTCCACTTCTAATAACCTCTCTTTTAGCATCCGTTTCCACTGAGCACCCGCACTTTTTTCCGTTTCCAACCCCTCGGATGATAACCCGCCTCTCTCATACAGTTTCCTTTTATTCAACCCCCAACCGCTCTCTCTTCTACCACTTAACCCCTCTTTATTCACTACTCGAAAGATTTCCTTTATTATCCTTTCATCTCCTAACCCATCCACCCTATACTCGAACTTTATCACTCTTTCCGCAGCAATTACCGCCACCTTACAAGCACTCACTTCCTGAAGCACAATGTGACCAGGCGTCGACCTATCAAGTTTCAACACTTTCTTATAAAACTTTATCTGCACCCTTTCGATCTTGTCTTCCTCTTTCGTTCCCCAGACCTCGCATCCATACAGTAACACGCTTCGCACACATGCCTTCCATATGGTCTCTGCTGCTCTAAAGTTTCCATCAAAGTTCCTTTTCCAAACCTCCCAGATACGACCCGCCGCCACCCATGCCTTCTTTGTAACATACTCTATGTGTTCTTTATTACTGTATCCAGTCCCAAAGACATACCCCAAATACTTAAATTTACTAACTTCCTCTATTTCAGTACCCTGCCATTCAAACCTTTCTTTCTTATATCGCCCACCCCTTTTAAACCGAATCCATTTTGTTTTACCAACATTCACCCTTAAATCCCTCTTTTCGAAATACCTGCCGAGCCTTTCAATCACGTCCTTCATCTCACTAGCCGACTTTGCAAATACCACCATGTCATCCGCATATGCCAAGCTCCACACCTTCTTTTTCCCAATCACCACTCCTCCAGCTTGCCCGGCCTCTAGAACCTTTTCCATATCCGCCACATACAGATTAAAAAGCGTGGGACTCAAAGGGCAGCCTTGTCTCAGGCCCTTCCTCACCTCAAAATAGTCCGATTCCCATTCATTCGCTACTACCTTACAGACCGTTTCCTCGTACAAATTCCTGATGTTCCTTCTTACACTCTCTGAGATACCTAGCTTTCCCAAACACTCGTCAAGTCTCCTTCTGTTCACCGAGTCATATGCGGATTTCAAATCAATGAAAAGAGCAAACAGGCATCCCTTTCTTATTCCTTGGTCTATGATGACTCTCAAGGTCACCAGGTGTTCCACCGTGCTCCTTCCTTCTCTGAACCCCGCTTATATTTCCGGCAAAAGCTTCCTTTCATTGATTTCCTTCCTCAAGCGACAATCCAGGATTTTAGCAAATATTTTGTATGAGGAGTTCATCAAAGTTATACCTCTATAATTTTCAAGCGCGTCCCTCGTTCCACTCTTAAACACCGGTTGAATTATCCCCACTTTCCAGCTGACTGGTAGCCCTTTCTCTCCTCTCCCTATCCTTCTCAATTCCTCCGTAAACTTCTCCTTACAGATTCCAGGTGCTTCTTTCCACGCTTCATTTCCGAGCCCATCCAAACCTCCCGCTTTTCTTGGCTTTAGGGAATCAATAACATCCTCCACCTCTGTCACGGTGATATCCTCGGCGAGCTCTTCCTGCTTTCTCTGTCGATCTCCTGAACTATCATCTCTTTCTGACCGCATCTCCACCCCTCCTAGCATCCTCATGAAGTGGTTTTGCCATTCTTCTATCGCAATGCTCTTGGGTAATCTTTCCTTCCTTTTCCTATTCTCTCTCACGTATTTCCACAGCTCAGCTTCCGTCTTGATTTCTCGTACCCGCTGCTTCTCCTTCTCCTCCCAAAGCTCCTTTTTCTTCTTCTCCATTTTTTGCAATTCTGTTTTCGCTTCCAGCACGTGCACTTTGAGCCCTTCTCCCTTTCTCCATTCTCTCATAGCTTCTCGAAACCTTTGCTTTGCGTTCCGCACTTCCCCGTCGTACCATGCTCGGCCTGGAAACGCTTCTTTGATTTTCTTTTTCACAAGTGCAGATTCCATTTTCTTTGCCATCATGTCAATATCCTCTATGGCGTTCCACTCTACCTCTTCTAATTTCCTTCTGTATTCTTCTGTCGCCTCCTTATCCCATCTGGCCACCCATTTCTCCGCCTTAACATCTTTCTTCCTTTGCTGCTTCAAAGACACCACTACCGGCATATGATCCGACTCACTTCTTATTCCGATTTCCATCAGTTTTATTTGCCGTCTCGCCGCATCATTTGTAATTATTAGGTCAATAACTGAGGTACCCATTGCACCCACAAACGTAAATTCTCCCTCCCAGTCGCCCTCAATACACCCATTCAAAATATCCCATTGGTTCTCTAACACCCACGCCAACCAAACATTTCCCTCTGCATTTTTAATTTTGTCTTTAGAATTCCTTCTTATCACATCACCCGTCTTATCCACCGTATTGACCTGCTCTTCTCCTATCCTAACGTTCCAATCACCTCCTAGTAGCAAGTTTGTCGTTACCATATCTTCTAAATTCCTCTTTATGCCCTCTTTAATTTTTTCCAGTCCGTTATTATTATAAACGGTTGCTATCTGCCACCACTCCCCCTCCAGTTCTACCTCCCTAAAAACTAGACCCTCCACCTCTTCTAGAATTCTCTCCGATTCCTTGATGCCTCTTCTGACCCCTGTTATTATTCCCCGCTTTGCCCTTCCGTAGTCACTCTCTCTCCGTGCCGGTTGTATCCTCCAATTGTACTCCTTGGGGAGTCTCTCTTTACAGGCTTCCCATTCCTTCTCTTGAACCCAGGTCTCCACTAACCCAACTATTTCGAATTTCCTCAAGAATTCTATAAAAGACCCGTCCACCTTATCCAATTTCTTCTTGAGCCCTGCTACATTCCAAAACATTAGCTTTACATTTTCCTTTTCCGTTCCGTCGTTGTGTAACTGTCCCCTCTTTCTTTGGTCGTTTATTCGATTTTTGCTATCTCGTCCCATGGTACCCAATTCCCATCTATTTCCATTCTTTGGTATCCTACTTTAATCTGGTGGCCCCTTTCCTTGAGTACCTTTGCCTTCTTTAACAATTCTTTCTGGATTCCTTGTTCCTTAGGGGTGAAATCATCTTGAATGAATACGTTTGTACCTCTAAGCTTGCGTTTGTTTCTCATTATGTCCTTTTTACCTCCCAACTTTCTAATTTTAACATAATCGGGCCTTTACTTTCTCTATTATCCCTATTCGAGCCAAGCCTGTATGCACTCCCGAAACCTTCGTTTAAACCTAGCTTTTCCCGAAATATGTTCTTTGCCTTTTCCCGCCAATCTTCTCCTTCAATTCCATAAATAACAATGTTATTTCTTAATTCCCTCCTTAGTCTCCTCTCTTCCGTATCTTTTAGTTTAGCCAGCTCCTCTCTCATTGCCTGACGTTCCTCCTCCCACTTACTCTCCGTTCTTCTCTTCTCCTCCTTGACTGCCTCCGCTTCCTCCTCCAGTTTCGATAACTTATTCTTTATTTCCATATTCTCATCTCTTATTGACCTCAACTCTGCTAACAATTCCTTTCTCCAGTCCTTTTCTACTTCTTCCTCCTCCTTTTGTCTCTTCACCACCCTTTCCAATTTTTCCTCCAATCTTCTGTTTTCCCGTCTCATTTCCTCCAACTTCCTGTCTACCGTCGTGAACTCCTTTTTAATTTCTATTAACTCCTGCAATATTCTCTCAAAATGATCACTCTGACCTGCACTGCACTCCCCTCTTTCTTTATCAGACATCTCCTCTTTTTTCGACCTCTTAGCCGTCTGGATCGGTGATCGGTTTAGTTTAGCACATCTTTCAAACGGGTTCATCGACTCACTGCCCGCTCTCGGTCTGCTCTCGCATTCGTCCATTCCCGCGAAGACACCTTACGCTGTTGAAGCCGGTCTTAGCTACAAATTCCGCTATCCCTCACCAGATGCGCTTTGAAACGTTGCCTGGGCGCTTACCCTGTCGCGCCGCAACCACGCAAACACAACTTATCACCACGTGTGTAAAGTTTTTAACACGCTTGCTGCGATAACGACTTACTTGCAACGAAGGTTTTCCCGACGACAATAACTGCCTGAACAAAATAGACAAACCACCCGCAGCCTTTCACTTTCCTCACGCTTAAAACACCCGCAATAGCAATTATTTTACCGAGCACACTCTCACACACGTCCAGCACCCACGAATACTTAAACTGTAAGCCTATAAATATATATATATATATATATATATATATATATATATATATATATATATATATATATATATATATATATATATAGAGAGAGAGAGAGAGAGAGAGAGGGAGAGAGAGAGAGAGAGGGAGAGAGAGATCTTTGCTGTAAGACGTTAACGAGAAAGAGATGGAATGTATGCATTTAATAGACTATTTGAAAATTGTTCAAGATGACAATGAAGGAACTAATAGTATATTGAAAATATATCATCTTTTGAAAGAAAACATAATTGAAACCACATTTCCAAATGTAGAAATCGCATTGAGAATATCTTAAAAACTCCTTCTCTAATATAAAAAGAATAAAAAAAGAAATGAGAAGTATAAAGTTTAAGAAAGATTAACCAGCTTGTCACTGATGTCCATAGAATGTGATATGCTCAAAAATATAGATATTGAAGAGGTGATTAACGATTTTGCCCATCTCCAATCTACAATTCAATCACTATAGATTTTTAAGCGTTAAACCTAAAAGATTTACTTTGTAAATTGTTACTTTTTTGTCTATTGTCAAGGTCTTCTCAATGCCAAAGTCATAGGAGCCCCATTATCTTATTGTGCCCTCAATATTTTAAGGCCTTAGGCCACCCTAGAGGCTGAAAAAAATAGGCGTTTTGGGGATTTTTTTTCAGAAAAACTACAAAATAAATCGAGATAACAGAAACGTGATTTTATTATCTATATCAGTGACTGCTTACAATAATTTTTTTGAAGCGATTTATTACAAAATGGCGGCTGTGCAGCGTTTTTGCGACGACGTCTTTTTTTTTCGGGGTCCACGGCCGGACTAACAGCTCCTGTAATTTTTAAAATAATAATGAGCAAATGAATTTCCCGATTACATATAGTAATTGCTATAGAAGTACGTAGGATTTTTGCGATATATTGATTTTTGGCCAAATGGCGCCCTTCTAAAGTGAAAAGTGAAAAACTTGCCTGAAAAATTGTCAGATAATTGTTAATAATAAATGAACTACGCAATATAAAACAAAATCCTACGTACTTCCATAGACAATGTATAATTCAAGATATTTTCAAAATTTCAAGTTACTCGGTTGAAAATTGCTTGAGTTACGAGTCCGGCCAACTTGAAAAATACAGTATTGAGATAAACGCGTTAAAAGTTTTGAGTAGTAGAAAATCATGAATAATTTCACAATACCTTTAATCTGCGATGCCTGCACCATACAATTGGCCTTCCAGATTATCTTCCTGCTCTTGCATTTCTTTTCTGCTTGATCTTGAAGCGATTCTTGCCTCTTTTACCCGGTCTTTTACATTTCGTAGCTGTTCGGGCCGATTTCCAAGTTCATTGCTTTGATTATGTGCAAAATTGAAACAAACCCGTCATTGAACACACAAACTGCAATATCCGTGGCTACATCCAAGATTGTTTTACCAATCGAAATGGATTTCGGGGCAAATGCCCACACAGTGCAATTGAAGCTTTCATTATTGTTTTGTGTGTAACCACCGATGCACCGAGTTAGAAGATCTTCACTGGTCAGTTCTTCATAGATTGGTTTGATAGCTTCATAGACTTCAATTGCAAGAGCTGGCTTATGTTCGTACTCAGCCAAAGTATGTGTAGCTTTAGCGCGTTGCCATGAGCACCATGAATCCTCTCCAATAGGACATTTGTCGTGCTGTGGTTTATCATCAGTAGATAATTTGTGATCCAGTGTAGCCCATATACTGCTTCTCATGTTCTTATCTGAATCACTGTTTCTACGAATCGCTAATCCATAATAAATAGTTAGCTCGTCTATAAGTTTCCCAGTCAATTTGCCCCTTCCACCGAGACCTCTTGTCTTCTTTTTCAAATTACGTAGTCGGGTACCCATTCGCTTTTGCACGTGATCTATGCATTCTTTCTTGAGTACTGTGAAATCCTCATACGGCTTAGCATCTGTAATGCCTTTGAAAGTCTTAGAATCACCGTCACCAATGTAGTGAGTATATTTGAGCTGGTGCAAAGTTTCAGAGCGGCGAAACATCTCAACAACTGAATCGACTTCCAGTTTTCCTGCCGATCCATCGTGATTCACAGCGCATTCTTCTGCATAATTTTCTGCCCACTGCACATATTCTTCGGTATCTTTTTTTTAGCCGAATATTTATACGCCTTACAGTTTTTTGATTTCACTACACAATCAACGATTTTTCCACCGTTATAGCCAATAAGAGTCGTTATCCCATACAAAGACGTAAATCCACGTTTTCTCCACGAGCCATCGCCTGATACTACAATTCCATTTTCTCCATTTTCAATAGATACAGTTTTCTCTTCTTCCGCAGCTCTCATCATACTGTTCTTGCAAACTAGATTGGTTGCAGAGAACATTTTTTTGACAATCTTATCGTAGAATGAGTGAAAGGTAGGCCGAGGTAATTCAAGTAATGCACAGAATTTTCTTATTCCGTGCCAACCAACTCCAAGCAATCGCATGGCAATTATGATTCTACGGTTGATTTCGTAGCCTTTCTCAACAAGTGGACAACTCGGTATCTCAGTCTTTTCGTAATTCTCACAGGACAATACTAGTTTGAATCCCAAACCACGCTTACTGCTTTCAGTAAATTTCACTTCCGATTGGCATATCTTACAAACGACAGCGTTCGAAATAGCTGAAAATACTGCGATAAAGTTAATTATACGATATCCAAACGCTGGATCCACTTCAATATCATATAAATATTCCGATTGCTTTAGTTTTTTGCCGATGTACTGGCATTCAAGTCGCCTGGTGCTTCTAGCTAATGGCGATTCAATGGTCTTCTTCGAGATATTTTTGGTCTCTTTCTATTGCAAAACGACGTTTTTATTCCTTTCTTCGCACTGTACACTACTTTCTCACTGATTGTAAAAACTCAATAATTATACAGGGAAAAAGAAATGGAAGTTCACAGAAATATCGAGGAAAACAAGTGTTCGTCGACTAGCGTCCTTCTCAAATGCTTGGCTGTGCCCAACTAACTAAAAGAGACGTTCGACAAGGATAAACTCGTCTAGACTAGTCAAAAAATAAATATTTTCAATAACATCTGCCGTATACCTGCTCTAGTCCCCCAACGTACCTTCCCCCTAGCGCTCACAAAAGGAGCTCGCTGCGGACCAGATAGCCTTGTACTAAAATTCGAAAACCGAGTACTTAAAGGTTTTTCCCGGCCATAATCTTCTGGGACATCATTTTTGAAGTCCTAAGGGACCATTTGGAATTAAAAAAAAAATAATTAATTTTTCGAAAATTCTAGGGTGGCCTAAGGCCTTAAAGATGGCCCTGACCAGTATCCATCTTACTTAAAAGTACAAAATATCTTCATATTCTGCAACTATTTCGTTTAAGAATTTTCGGAATTTTTTATGGTTCATACCGTTTTTATGAATATAATTGACATATGTTATAACAATATTCATAACAAATTTAATTTCCAAATTTATAACTTTTTGCACAAAGTGCATGTTGATGGATAATACAATGAAGTAGGAGGCTGAATAATATTCAATTCCCATTTTTTTATTAAACTACCCCATTAAACCAGTACTGTGTCCTGTCATGTTTTTTGCACCATCACTTGTCACATCTCCTAAATTTTCCCACTTAAGATCGTACATATTGAAAACATCTAATATATGCAAAAATATATCATCGCCTTTTGTATTCCCAAGACAACTTTTTAATGCAGCAAGTTCTTCTGTCACATAATAGTATATTTCGCAAGTAGGGCGATAAGTTGTCAATTTGACGCTAGAGAGAATTTAAAAAAAGTGGACTTTTGATTTTTTTTTATTAACAATTAATCGAGGGGCAATTGACAATACCGCCCGTGTTACAAACAATATTTTTTGTTACTCATGCGAGGAGATGTATCTTACAAATTTGGGATCCAGGGGAAATAAAAAAAAATGGAATAAAAAATGAAGAATTTGCTTTTTCAATTGTCTCCGGTGGTGTAGATTCGTCATAAGAACTCTCCTCAGTCTCGGGTATCACCATAGAACTCAATTTACACTCACTTTAAAACGTTTTCTTTGATTTTTATTAATATTTTGTAATGACAAAAATTTCTGACACTTTCACGTCAATTTTTTAATATTGAGGTCTTGATTCTGTTTATTTTATTTAATTGTTTTTTTTAAGTAACCTAGCGATATTGAATATTTGCCTGCGTTACGTGGAAATACAACGAGAAGTGGCATTTCTCGTATTAAAAAACAAATGCATCAAGAAGTACTTTTCGCGCATGAGTAATAAAAAGGAGTTTATCAATTCCACCGATAAAAATGAGCAGTTTAGAGAGATGCTAGTTATATCGCTGCTTTCTTCAAGCGCTAGTTAAATACTCAAAATTGTGAAATATTTTCATTTCGTTTATTAAACATATTAGTTGATATATTATCAATTCATGGAACTGCTATACGCATATTAGGCATACTCACATATATTACAATTATAAGCTGCCATGTGACATGACATTAAATAATTATGCTGAATTATACAAATGAAATGTTTATATATTTAGAAGACCATTCAATAATGAGCACAGTTCTATTTATCACCCCATATGATTTTTAGTTGTGTGTATTAATTGGGCTGGAATCGCTGTCGCAGGTCCAGTGGCTTGATCCTCCTGACGATACCTCCTCTGTTCAGCAGGCTGGATGCTAGTGCGTTTGGGTGTGTACTGAGCCTTAGCTCTTAGTTTGTGCACAGCTTTTGTGCAGCTGCCTTTACTGTCTCCATTTTTAAATCCTTATGCAAATTTACATTTGTGACATACCAAGGGGCGTTAGCTATCATTCTGAGGGTTATTGTTTGGAATTCTGGATTTCAATATTTAAGTTGCTGTCAGTTCCACAAAGCTGTATTCCATAGTCTAGATTGGTTTCAAGATTGGTTTATACACTAACATTTTGTTGAATATACTCAGTATACCTTAGTATACAGAGTATTAAAACCTTCTACCTAGTAGGCAGTACATTTTTTCAGATATAGGTCCAGTTCCTTCCTTTTATTTTTAATGTGGCTTGCCCAGGTTAGCTTGCGATCTAGTTACAAGCCGATATACTTTACTTTATTGACTCGTGGGAGTGGATGGCCATACAGGGGTTCAGTAGGACAGTCCTTTCTTCTCATTGTAAAAGTGATGTGAACAGATTTGGTATCGCTGGCTTTAAGTTTCCATTTTTTTAATCACTTTCCGACTTTGTTTAGTGCTTTTTGTAGATTTTCCGAAGCTGTTGTATCACAGGATCCTTGTGGGTTGTTATAATTGCCGTATCGTCGGCAAAAGTGTGGCTTCTTGGCGGTCTTTGGACGCACTGGAAGGTCAGCTGTGAACAGAGTGTATAGAATATGCCCAACGCGCTTCCCTGCGGAACCCCCGATTTTAAACAGAAAAGTGCTGTTTCCTCTGTGCCGTACTTTACTTGGAACTTTCGGTTACTCAGATATAACTGTAGGATCAAGTAGAATTTTTTTTATATAAATCTTGATTTCACTAGAGCAGACCTATATGCCAGACTTTATCAAAAGCTTGCTCAATGTCAAAGAAGATTGCTACGCAGTATTTTTTCTCTTCGAATGCATTTGTTATTTGATCTGCTCCACCGTAGAATGTTTTGATATAAATCCAAATTGGTGCGCAGGGATGATACCTTGTTTGCTAATTGGTTCGTTTATTCTTACTAGTAATAACTTTTCAAATAGTCCTAACCTAACCTATCGTAACTACTATAAGTGCAGACAAATTATTATCTTCGATTTTTTTAATTTTATCCAGACAAATTTCGTTAACAGCACCTAAATTAAATTTTTTAATGAAAAAATCCGTGAATGGTTTGCTATGCTCAGTTATTAATTTTGAAATATTTAAAGTCGTTTTGACCAAAGCCGAATTTTCTTCGTTACATTTTTGTTAAATGTTTTTTCTACTGATATATGTGAAAATGGCATTTTTTCCACGGCTTACCCCACATGAAAGTGACATTTTTTCTAGAGATGAAAATATTTTCACACCTAGAGATGAAAATGAGCATTTAAATTTATGATTTTCTCGATTAAAACACTAAACTAACACTAAACTTCTTATTGATTACATAAATTTCAATGGCATATTTTATGTACAAACGTAAAACGAGCCTGAAACTATTTAAAAAAACCGAAATAAAATTAGGACATTTAACTTGAAAAGTATCACCAAAACTACCAAACCAACAATTTAATTTGTATTGACAGTTCGCTTCGAATTGGATTTATTAAAGTCAAATAATGGATTCTGAAACCAAAATCAGTAGAAAAAATTGCATTTACTACTACTCGAGATGAAATCGTTTTTTTGGTTCGGTGTGATTGCTCACTCCGATTTAAAAATATACTATTGTTGTGTTTCTAATCATTTTTGCAAAAAAAATCTTATTTTGTCTAACAATAAATTCCGATTCAAATTTAGCATACTCATTTTTGTGTTTCATGTCGTAGAGACGACGCAAAATAATAGTTTTTTATGTATCACGGGAATTACAAGAATGTTAATTACCGCGGACAACGGGTTTACTATCCCGAGGGCCGTGAGGCCTGAGGGATAGTAAGTTGCCCGAGGTATATATATCGTTATAATTCACGTGATACATAAATAATTTTATTTCTTGCAATAGTTTTTAAATTTAATTTATTTCTTTAATTAAGATTTAAGTAGAAATTATATTATGTAAATTTTTAGGTATAGTTGTCATGGATTTTTGTTAATTTTAATAAACATTGGTCAATTTATCAATATGACTGACACGAGTAAAATGTCCCAAGAATTGATTGAAGTTGAGAAAGCTATAGCTACATTGATTCCTACAAAGTCCCAATCATTGTATAAGATATAATAAGGAGTACAATAAATTTAAAGAGTGGTTAAATAAGGATTGCACTGGAGGCAAACGCAAATTGAGGGAAATTAAGACAGCTATAAATGACAGACAGCTGTAGGGAAATTAAGGATTCATAACTGCTCAAGGGAGTTTTGAATATCTTTATGCCGTAACTATGGCATTATTACCCGTTAATTGTATTGCAAGAAATAAATTATTTTATTTCTTGCAATACAATTAACGGGTAATTAACGGAGTTATGAATATGTTTATAGTTACCGTAACTAAGGGATTATTACCCGTTAATTGTATTGCAAGAAATAAATTATTTTATTTCTTGTATAATAATATTAAACCCGTTGTCCACGGTAATTAACATCCTTATAATTCCCTTGATACATAAATAACTATAAATACACTTATAGATTCCTTGCAAATGAAGCAAAGTATATATATGGGTTCTGGACTCCTATGTGGAGCATAGAGCCTCCATAAGCACCCTCCAGCGGACCCTATTCTGGGCCATTGCTTTGGCTTCACACCAAGAGGTTTTCTGGGCTTTTAGTTCATCTAACACTGTTCTCCTCCATGTTTGAGCCGGTCTTCCTCGTCGTCTCGTTTCTTGGGGATTCCAGTCTAGTGCTGCCCTTGCAATGTCGTCTGGTTTTCTTCTTAGAATGTGGCCGATCCATCCCCATTTTCTTTTCTTAATGTCGTGCTCTATTGATTCTTCTCCGCATCGTTTAAGAAGTTGCTCATTAGTAATTTTCTGTGGCCAGAAGATTCTGAGGATGATTCGTAGACATTTGTTGGCGAAAACCTGAAGTTTATGTTTTGTGGCATTAGTGTTTTTCCAGGTCTCACATCCATATAAGAGGATTGCTTTGACGTTTGTTCTATATAAACGCAGCTTGCTATTTGTTTTTATGATGTTGGACCTCCATATTGTGTTTAGTTGCCTGAATGCCATCTGTGCTTTTTGAATTCTGTTTAGAATGTCTAGGTCTGTTCCGCCCGTCTCGTTGAGAATGCTTCCTAGATACTGAAACTTTTCTACATTCTCAATTGGTTGGTCATTTATTTGAAACGGTGCGTCGTTATTTGTGTGCATTCGCATCGCTTTTGTTTTTGAGACATTTATTTTCAACCCTATCTTCTGTGCCATGTCTGATAGTAGGGTGAGTTGCCTTTGCATACTTTCATAGGTATGCGAAAAAAGGCAAATGTCGTCTGCGTATTCGAGATCTTTGAGATTAGAGTAAAGAGACCATCGAATACCATCGTTTGGTCTGCAAGACTTTTCCAGGATATAGTCAAGAGCAATGTTAAAAAGCAAGGGAGAGAGCACACATCCTTGCTTCACTCCTGATCTCACCGGAAAAAGGTTGCTATGTGCTCCGCTATGCAGGATACTACATGATACGTCATGGTACAGTTCTCTAATCGTGTCGATGATTTTTGTTGGCACGGCTCTTGTCCGTAGTATCTTCCATATAGCAGAGTGGGATAGGCTGTCAAAAGCACGTTCAAAGTCGATGAAAACAAGATATAGTGGCGATCGCCATTCAACGGATTGTTCTATAATTATTCTTGTTGAATTTATGTGGTCTTTGCATGAACGGTTTGGGCGGAAGCCTGCTTGGTTTGGACGCAGTATGGGTTCGAATGCTTCTGCCAGCCTACGTTGGATTACACTTGCAATAATTTTGTTTATGGTGTTTAACAGCGTTATTTCTCTCCAATTTTTGCATTGCGTTAGGTCTCCTTTTTTGGCAGTTTGATAATGAGACCATGTTTCATTTCTGCTGGAATTTCTTGGTTTGTCCAGATCCCTTTTATTATTTTTACAAGTAGAGCTGCAATCCATTTAGGGTCTACCTTGATTAGTTCGGCAGGTATGTTGTCTACCCCTGCCGCTTTGTTGTTTTTCAGCTGCTTGATGGTATTTAGTATTTCTGTTTTTGAAGGCGCGTCTATTTTTATATTCAGCTGTTCATTTGCATTGTCTTCTGGAGCTATCTAAAGTTCGTCTTCCGTGGGTGAGCTGAGCATATCAGCCAAGTATTCCTTCCACCTATCGAGCTGAGTTTCTGGGGTGGTCAGTGGGCGGTTGTCTTTGCTTCTAACTATATTTGTGGTCTTTGTGTGCTTTTTGGAGAGCTTGTTTGTCAGTGTGTAAAGAGTCCTCGAGTTGTTATTTTTGGCTGCTTCTTCTGCTTGCTCACATATCAGGTTAATCCATATTCGCTTGTCATTTTTGGCAGATGCTTTAATTTGTTTGCATAGTTGTGTATATCTCCAGATTGCATCATTTTTTGTCATCGAAGTTTTGCACTGGAGTACCAGTTTCTTCGCATCCTTTCGGTCTTGTATAAGTTGCCATGTTTGGTCTGAGATCCAGTCTTTTCGATTTCTTTCCTTTGTGCCAAGGGTTGTTTTGGCCGATTCGAGTAGTGTCTTGGCTAAGCCATCCCAAGATGTTATGGGATTTTGGTCTGCATTTTCATGCAGGTTTGTTAGGAAAACTTTTTTGCAGTTTGGTTGGTGCAGTTTGTGCAGGTTGAACTTTACTCTCTTTGATTGTTCAGGTTTCTTTGGTACGGCCAGTTTGATTCTGAACGTGCCGAGCAGAAGGTGGTGGTCGCTGGCAATGTCTGCACCCCTTTTGTTTCTGATATCAAGTAGGGATCTCCGCCATGTTTTCGATATGGCAATATGGTCAATTTGGTTTTGGGTTTTCTTGTCGGGGGATATCCATGTGACTTTGTGGATTTGCTTGTGTGGAAACACTGTTCCACCTATAACTGGGTCTGATGTTGAACAGAGTTTCGTGAATAGTTCACCGTTTTCGTTTCTTTCCCCACATCCTTCTTTACCCATGATGTCTTCTAGGTTACTGTTATTTGTCCCGACCTTAGCGTTGAGATCACCCATGAGTATGGTGATATCACCTCTGTTTATCTTCCTTAACGTACTTTCAAGGATATCGTAGAAATTTTCTTTTTCCTCAGCACTCGCACTGTTTGTGGGTGCATAGCATTGTACAAAGGTGATATTTCTGTATTTAGTGTGGAACCTTGCTGTAATTATTCTGTCATCAATGGGGTTCCATGAAATTAGGCTCTTTCTGGCTTTTTTAGTAATTATGAAACCAACGCCTCTTTCATGAGACCCAGTTTCTTTGCCACTGTACAGGAAAAGCTCCCCAGATTGTAAGTTGAGGTCCCCCTTGCCAAGCCAGCGAACTTCTGATAAGCCTAAAATTGAGATGTTGTAGTTATTTAATTCTCTCACCGCTTGATGCAGTTTTGATGCTTCGTATAGAGTTTTTACGTTCCAGCATCCAAAACGTAACTTTTCCTTAAGTGTAGCCAGTGTTGTCTTCGTTTTGTCCGTCCGGATTTGTGTTGTAGAGGTTTCATTAATAGCATAGTTTAGTCCAAGCAGGTTATTAGCCCACTGTGGCCGTAGTTTGGTGCTGGGGCTGCCAGCTATAGCTTCCAAACCAGCCTCCTGTTTACAGGATTTAAATCAGCCGCCCATTCTGGGTCAGACGCTGTTGCAGCCGCCCAATCTGGAACAGACGCTGCGGATTTGTAGCCGCTCATTCTGAGAGCAGACGCTACATTTGTAGGTTTTGGTCCGCCCCGGGTATTTGATTTCCCCGGTACCACCTATATCTAGGAGGCATCCCCCTATCCGCCACCTGGGGAGGCGCCCGATGGGGGACCTACAACCCCACACGGGAAATGATTTTGCAAATGAAGCAAAGTGCTTTATGAATAGGATGGTTGCGACCGTTACTACGTGGTAATTTATATTTACACTTAATTCAAAATTTCACTATCTTTTAAAAGCAGACTTAATATTGATTGAATTAAGTCATATATGAAGTCACAGAATCGAAGAAGAAGGTGAAAGACAGAAAGGAATGAAAGAAAATAGTACACGAAACAAAATCACACAAGAACCTATGAATGGAAAATAGAATACGCCGACTCATCCATCGCAAAAAAGGAGCAAAGAGCTCCAGAATGGAGCGGCCAATACCCCACAATGGGTCTATGGTAAAATGACCACACGTCCCGATTTTGGCGGGACTGTTCCGCTTTCTGGAGGACAGTCCCGCGTCCCGCCTATTTTTTAAAATGTCCCGCTTTTTCGAAAATATCTGCATATCTTGCTTTAAAAGTACTGTAATATATAATATAATATTTTTCCACATATTCCCATAAAATATCATTTTTGAATGTCACCCAATGAAATTTTTCCTCGAATTAACTGTTTATTCTTCAAGATATTCCAAGCAGTTATTATAAAAATTTCCGACTTCTTTCAGAAAATCCGGTCGTTTAAACCTCTTGCCCCGAATTGTACACATATGTCCCACTGATATTTCATCTTCTGAAAATTGTAAATTGTGAATTTTAAATTGTACTCGTGTGGAAAATTTAGCAGGCATTTGTTTCTTGTATGTTATATGTAAGACAAGTATTGTTGTTATAAATTATAACAGAAAATACCAGACAGTACAAGACAGGCTGAACCAGAATAGATCACAACCAAATAATTATAGACAAGGCAAAACCAGATGAGACCGAAAATATATGATTGAAAATATGATCACTGATTGATCCAGAATCATTGAACAGAATACAGAAACAAACAATAATACAAACAATAATAGACTGGACAAGTCTAGTCTATATTCAACAAGACTGGACAATGTTGGATAAAATTTTGGACAAAAAATTGGGGAAGAGTGAAGAAAATTGAATACTACATAATGTCAAAACTTGTACAGTCTCCACAAAATTAGACAAGAAAAGTAGATAAGATATGTGTACCACTCATCTCTTGGGGCAATTTAATCCATGGTCGATTTATTTTGATATAATGTGTTTATTTAGCAACAGATTAACAAAACATGAGGTCTATTCTATTTCTGCAATATTTATTCGTTCAGGGATGAAAGGTTAACGGCACATTGTTCTGAAATTTTAATTAAGCGAGATTAAAAAACGAGATTTTATGGGAATATGTGGAAAAATCTTTTGAATATATTACTATTTATATATAATATATATTTATATATTATAATATATTACTATTGAATATATTACTATATATATAAACTATTTTCCAAAAAATAATATTTGCGAAAATAATTTTTTTGATGAGGTTATTGGTCAAAAGATACGTTACTGATGAAAAAAGTAAATGTTGGTTGTCTGCAAATGTGGAAACAGACCAAAAATGAACGGAGTTATTGCTTCATTTTAAACAGAATAATATTCCTTATCAAAATATTTTGAAAATTGTAGAATACGCGCTAACCTAAACTTAACCTAACCTACCTTCCAGAAACAAATGCAGCAACCACTGAAATATATACTAACTGGAACGAGCGCTGGCCACTAAGCTTGTGCAGGCCGAGATAGATGTCCCAAGGGGATCCCTTCATCCTTGTCTAGCCAACAGTGAATTCGAGAGTGGGAGGATGTGATACAGTCAGAGCGAAAAGCTAGTTGTATTGAGTTGTATCAAGAAAGAGAGTGAAATCGTTCAATCGGTGAGCATTGAGCATATTATAAAACGTAGTTTATATATTTTAATGAAAGTTGTTGCCAGACACACATTTTCCTTCTGGACTGTACTAGACGAAGACAGAGCGATACGAGTGACATCTTGTGATGCTCTCTTGTGAAGCCAAGACGCGCAGCCCTCATGCCAGTTAGTATATATTTCAGTGGCAGCAACAGAAACTTTTTTTTTCTAGTATCAATAAAATATGGACAACTGAAAAATGCAGTTGAACATTAAACTTTAAAATCTATATTATGCGTAAAAAATAATTTAACCAATTCATCTGAGAAATTTCAAGACATTTTAATAAATGATCCGAATCTATTGCAAAGTATTCACTCGAATTTAAATTAATTAAAACATTATTTTTTACAAATATTTTATAATTGCCAATAATTAATAATAAATACATTTTTGTATATCTATAGACAAGAATATATGAATGAAGAAGAAGAATATATGAATGGATACAATAAAATATTTTTTTTATTACCCATGGGTTAAAAGTAGTATCTTGGCGCACGTTTTTTAGTGCGACAAATGCCATTTTTGGTAGTATTACCACATAACTTGGGTAACGCACGCAAATATTCAATATCGATAAGTTACTTAAAAAAAACAATTAAATAAATAAAATAAACACAATCAAAACCTCAATATTAAAAAAGTGACGTCAAAGTGACAGAAATTTTGTTTCATTTCAAAATAAAAGAAAACGTTTTAATATGAGTGTATTCTATGGTGATACGGGAGACTGATGAGAGTTCTTATGACGAATCCACACCATCCACAAATTCTTCATTTTTAATTCTATTTTTTTCGCAATGACTAATAAAAAATATTATTTGCAACACGGGCGGTATTGTCAATTGCCCTCTCGAGCGAATGTGCGCTAGTCCAATTTCGCTCTCGTGACCAATTGACAATTTACCGCCCTAGTTGCAAAATATACTATTTTTGAATTATTGGTCTGCTTTCAAAAATAAATTATAATTCTCATTTGACCCATTTGTCCCGCTTTGTCTCAATGAAAATGTGGTCACCTTAGTCTATGGCCATATGTATGTAATTAAAATATAGTGAATTTTTCAATTCATTGAAAGTGCTTTATTGTAATTTTTAATAAAAAAATAATCAAAAGTCCAAAGTTATGTTTTTAATTCGCGGTTTTGCTCATTAATTTTTCTTGTCTTTGGCATTTTACACAATTTTGCTACGATAAAATATGCATTTAATTATCTTACTAACTAATGCATTTAACTTACGTATTTCTAATTACAAACTTGCCTTTATCACATAATGAAGTCGCATAAACCACCTGCCTGTTACAAGAGAGACGTCATTCGCTTGTCAACGTGAATGTGTTACACTGGTAGGTACTACGCAATATACGATAAAAATATACGATAGACAGCTAGCGCACTGGGAGTGCAGACAGAGGGTGCATATTTCCATAAGCAGAGCAAATTGTTAGAGAAATTATGTTGCTTGGGGATCGTCCATTAACCGCGTGAGACTCGAATGTAAAGGAGGGGGTTTGTTGAAAATAAAGAAAAATCAAGGGGGATTAGGTTACATTAGATAGATAGGGGTGGTGTAGTGAGATCACTGAAATATATACTAACCGGAACGATCGCTGGCCTCTAAGCTTGTGCGGGTAGAGAGAGAGGTCCCAAGGGGAGACCACCCTCCTTGTGTTTGAGAGAGAGAAGATGACTTGAATTCGAAAGTGGGAGGATGTGTTACAGTCAGAGCGAAAAGCTATCAAACCAAATTAAGTATTTATCCACACTATGTAAATACAAAATATTAAAACTAATAATATTTTGTCATGTGCTACTAGTATTATATATATATAATAATTTTCTTTTTGTATTATATATTACATGTATAAAATAATTTAGATATATTAGGTTTTTTATATATTAGGTTTTTTACTATACATTAGGTTTTTTATTAAGACGAAGACAGAGCGATACGAGGGCTCCCCTTGGGACCTCTCTCTCTACCCGCACAAACTTAGAAGCCAGCGCTCGTTCCAGTTAGTATATATTTCAGTGAGAGAGATATCACGTGTATTGATTTTTTCGTTGAACGCGCGATTTTTAAACCGTAAAGCAGCGCGCGATTCGGTTATCATCGTTGAATCGTTGCCAGGCAACGATTCAACATTCTACAAAAAGGTTTATTTATATTTTTTTTTTACTCATGCGTGTGAAGTACTTCCTTACGCATGTTTTTTAATACGAGAAATGCCACATCGCATTGTTTTTCCACATAACCTGGATAACGCACGAAAATTTTCAATATCGCTAGATAACATTAAAAAAAAAAACTAAAATGAACACAATAAAAGACCTCGATATTAAAAAAGTGACGTGAAAGTGCCAGAAATTTTTTTCAGTACAAAATAATAATAAATTTTGTAATATTAAATTAATAATAAAATTAAATATAAAATAAATAATAATAAATTAAAGAAAACGTTTTAAAATGAGTGTAAATTCTATGGTGATACCGGAGACTGAGAAGAGTTCTTATGACAAATCCACACCACTGGAGACAATTGAAAAAGCAAATTCTTCATTTTTGATTACATTTTTTTTTTATGGCCCCTGGATCCCAAACTAATAAGATACATCCCCTCGCATGAGTAATAAAAAATATTGTTTGTAACACGGGCGGTACTGTCAATTGCCCTCTCGAGCGAATGTGCGCACTGACTTCGTTCGTGCGGACAATTTCCTGTCACGTGAAATTGACAACTTTCCGCCCTAGTTACAAAATATACAATTCGCTAACTCTACTGGTTCAACAGTTAGGTTATGCCAATATTGACTATAACTATAACTTTGACCTCGAATAACTTTTGACAGTAGAGTTAGGAAAAATCATTATCTATCTTTTTTGTAGAGCGTTAAATTTAATTAGGATCGTTTTATTTGTCAACGCCCTAAAACATTCCAAAGAAAGAAAATATTTTTTCCCCATGATATTTCCATTTAAAACTTTGATAGTCATGGGGACTGGGTTAATATTAATATTAAGAGCTATAACTTGCCAGGACTTTTTTTTTAATTTATTTGGAACCGATTTAGGACTATTGTGAAAGAAAGTTCGAAACACCGGCTACAAGTTAGTTTAAAAAGGATTTATTAAAATCGCAAAATTTCGCCGAACAAGAGAACAAGAGAACAAACAGACAAGAAAGCGAGCTAATAAATGCGTGATATTTTTACTTTTTGAATTGTATACTAATTAGTTATTAGTTTAAAAAAAATGTTTTTTTAAACTAATTTTCAAAAATAAACGGTTTTTCGTTGTTTGTGGTAAGGCACATAGACTTTCCTTAAAACCTTATAGTATTTGCTAAACCGTTCTGTTCATACATATTCTGTTCATACTTCTATTTTTGTTAAAACTGGAACTTGTCTTATAATCGAGTATATATGTTTTAAATGTTTGCGAATATACGTCGCGGTGCGATTTTAAAAGTAAACTTTAATATCGTTGGGGATATTTTTTTCCAATTAAAATTCCTGGTCGCACCTGGTGTACATTTGTTCACACCTGCTGTACATTTTCTCGCATCGAGCTTACATTTGCAAGTGCCAATTCGCTGACGCTCAAGGACTATACGAACTATATAGGCATGTGGACTATAGCTGGCACTAATGTCGGTTTGTGACGCATTTCGGACACATGAACTTGAAATTTGAAATCGGTTTTTTTTTTGCTTTTGTATGTTTGTAAAATAGTAAAACTATAATTATTATAGTTTATTAACAACAATGTAAAGAAATTTTACAAAAATATTCACCAACTAGCAAACAACACGAAATCGTCTGTACTCCACCTTAGCCAGAAAATCTACTACTGCAACTGCAACCCCTTTTACATCGGATTACAGATTCCTACATTCGGCCATCCTGGTCTTGATTTAATACCGACTCGGTACCAAATCATACACTTCCTCATCATCTAGATCCAATTTAGGTTTCGGCCAAGGTTTCATATTGTCACTGGACGAGCTAGTATGCTTTGGTCCATCATGATCTCCAATCCTCTCTACCTTTTGCCTGTTATTTCGCAAAACAGTCGCGACTCGGTATGGGCCGAGAATTTTGTTCCTATGTAACACTTGGTGTGGAATTTCCATCCTGGTCCATATTGCATTCTGAGAAGGATTTCAACCATGTCACGCATATAATAACTTCTAGCTTTCCATCGCCCTTTTCCTCCTATGTTTCTTATGCCTCTTCTTTTTTTTTCTTCGTCAGAACTTGAGCTTGAGGAATCGAAGTTACTGCTCTATCTTTATCTTCCAACTTCACTTTCTTCTTACTTACATCTTGAGAAACTGTGCGTTTCTTCTTCTTTTCTTCGTCACTTGCGAACTCTACATCATAATCAGGAACAATACTAGCTTCATCTATGATTAAAGCTTTATATTTTGGAACCCCAACAGGTTTTACTTGCGGTCTTGGAATATCTTTAACCTTCTCTTTTTCTTTTCTCAGCTTCTCTTTCATATAATGGTTTTTGTCCCTTTTCTTGCGCCTCGTATCCTCACTTCTAATTCTGCTTCTTTTGCGTTTTTCACTTTTACTTTCTTCTTATTTGCTTGCCCTTAACCTGGATCGTTCCCTTCTTCCGGCGCTTACCCTTGTTCTATTTTTATCTCTATCCCTATCTTTATCATGATCTCTTTCTCTAATCCTTTTATGATCTATATCCTGATTTATATCTTTATCCTGGTCTCTATCACGTTTGTCTGGATTTCTATAATTCTTACTATGTCTTTCTTTGTTCTCTCTTCTATGTCTAGTTACATTCAATCTTAATTTCCTGAGAACGTTTAGCTAAAGGACTTAAAGTTCTTGATATGCTGCGGTCATAAGATTTTTCTACTCTTATAACTGTAGCTAAATTATCTACTTTGCAGCCTAAACACTCTTGAACTGATAATCGTACGGGCTTTGCAGAATCTACTTCAGTAACTGAAGTGTCTATCTCTGGGACCAATCAGTGAATCAAATAACCAATCATACAGTGATCGCTTAAATTCATTTTACTCTATTCTGTATTCCACTCTTAATAAGTATGTTCCACCACCTTCTTCTCCTGGTTCAACCCATCCGTCGTTGTTTCCCCTTCATTTATTGAAGGTTTTGAAACGATCACTTCAGCGTACCTTTAAGAAATCCAAATCTACGCTCGACTATTCTAGATTTAAATGTATCAGATCGCAAGTAAAGTTGACATTAGCTCAGTCTTCTATAAGTTTATAAAGCCGGTAGCCAATAATATTTCTGTTGATCCGATATGTTTCTGGTCTTTTGTTGGATCTAAGCAGCGCCAAAGCCGTGTACCGGATCTAATGTTATGGGAGCAACACACCTCAAACTATTGTTGACGGTTTTGCGAACTACATTAAAGAAATGTATGACCTTCTTGTCCAAGTACTTACATTTCTTATATCGCCGGTTTGAATATCAATTTGATTGGGATTGTTAAATTATCTGAAGAAGAAGACAGACTATTATTAACCCTCGCACAAACCAAATGTAACTTGACTTTATTTTTTTAGTCCCAGCTTTCTTAATGCATGAATGTGCGCCACAACTTACTGAACTGTTCAACCTGATCCTCCACGAGGGCTAGTTTCCAGCAATTTAGAAATCCACTAAGATTTGCCCCATCCTCAGATTTGGTTCTCAATCGAATGTTAAGAACTATCGCCAATCTTTTTTCTATCCTTTATAACTCCCATGTACCAAGCATCTGATCTTCTTGAATCAACATGGCTTCATGACGGTACGCTCTATGGTCACTAATTTAGTAGCATTTATTCAAGTTCTTACTACAGTAATAAGAAATAGGGGACAGATTTTGGAGCGAAGTTCTCTTACGGAGGTCTCGGTAGGACCGATTCGGCAGAAAACGTTTTCGTTACGAACGTTTTCGTTACGTTACGCGCCTTTCTCTTTCTCTCAGTGTATATTTTTATAATGCGTGATCTTTCTTTCTTTCGCAGAGTGACAGACGAGCGTGGTCTGTTTATAACCTTAAAACTAAACAAGAACAAGAAAAAAAAAATTGTTGAAACGTATGTTTCTTCTTTGTTGTTTTAAATCATAGGAGAGTTATATTGCTTATATTATACTCAATATATTAATTAGATTTTGAGAAATGGAAAGTCAACAAAGGATACAAAATACTGAAAAAAAGTATGTTTATAAAAATAAAACTTTAATTTGAAGCAATTGCTAACTATTTACACATGTTTACCGTACATGTCATTTGACTAATTGATATTTACTATATTTATATATGTCGTAGTCATATAGTGAAATCACTCAGATTGTTTAGAACTGACCCATTGCATGATCTGTCGGCAGTTCGAGCAGTTCATCTAATTCGTGTAGCTCATGAAATCTCATGCAAGATCAGCTCGTGATATTTTATGAGGAACTAGTTTAACTGGGATTTACACTATCTTACTTACCGATTCGACGTTTCCAGAAATGCCTAAATGCTGTCATCTGATAGTATAAAGCTACGTGTCTTAATTATCAGACCTATTAATTTGGTTTGACGAACTAGCTAGTCGTATCAAGTATTTCAAATAGAATACACGAACTGTCGGCAGATCATGCAATAACTCGGTTTTACACAATCTAACAGATTTCACTATATCACTATGACAGTTACTCTTGTCGCCTTTTTGTATCTCCTCGACAGGGAATTGGAATGGAAGACATCACATTCCATTCCAAGGGTACTTCGTGCCTGTTGAAGCACCTATCATCTGACCTAATGGCACCCTAACTAACGTGCGAGAGAGAGGCAGTTTGCGGAGTACGAATTCGTTAGTCGTCGCGGTGGTGAAGCGCGCGGCGTGGCGCGAGGACGGTGCACCAACACCATGCTTCACGCCGCCGCTCGCTGGCAGTTTTTTGCCTACCTTACGAGTTTAATTATCTCCTTACATTAGCAGTTTTTTTTTTACAATGGAACCGAAAAAAAGAAAGGTGTAAGTCGAAAATGGGCAGTTTTTGTCAAAATGGACCGATTCATATTGCTAAATCGTGCTGGAACAGTACCAATGTGCTTGATTTGTCAACAAACAGTGGCGTTAACACTGCAGCACTCGCGCGGCAAATAGTTACCTAAGAGTTCGCGTGGGATACACACGTATCCCACTCGTAAAACACGTTAAATTAAGTAAAATAAAAACAAGAATTTATTTAAACCTATATTAATCTTACTTATACTATTATTACATAAATATATGAAATAAAATTTACTCATTTACCATATTGTTCATCATTTTCATCACATTTAATACACAACATTGGGAAATGTTTTTGATGTTCACTGCACACTCAGTTGTTACATTTTGTGCAGTAGTTTCGGGTTCGTTTATCCTTTTTTCTAGGTCATATATAACATTGACCATTCCCCATTTTATTTTTTTTTGTCACATTTGCAATAGTTGAAGTTGTTGGTTCGACAATTTGTAGCATAAATCTACATTTTCCTCGAGTTGTTTTGGAATATTTTGAAGGTTACATCTTCTTCTAATATGCGGATTTATTAGATCTAGCGCTAAAATCCTCAGGAAATTACGTCGTAATATATTTGAATTCAAATTATTCAATGTATATAATACAAGTGCATTTATTCCAGCAATATTCATGACATCAAAGACAATTGTAAGAGGCCATCTTCTACTATTTCTACATACGTTGTAGGAGAAACACATCTTATCTACAACATCAACCCCGTATTTAGTATGACTGTAATCTATTATCATTGAGGGTGTATTGGTACTATTATCAATACTATTATCCGTATGACTTGTTGATATAAGAATCACATTTTTTTTTTGGGAACAAAGGACACCAAAGTGCAATCTTTATGAAATGCAAATAGACTACTTCATATTGGTCTATTCGAAGTATTTACAAATTTTGGGGGTATTTTCTTTTTAGTTTTTTTATAGTTCCTAGTATGGTAAGCTTATACTTATCTTTGAGTTCCAAAGCTAGTGGAAAACTAGAAAACCAGTTATCCATTGTTACATTACGCCAAGTCCCTTTGACCATATCAATGCGTTTTGCTATATCAGCAGGAGTATTGGATAAATGGTATGGGCCTTCAGGTTGAGTTCCAGCATATATTTCTAGATTCAAAGTAAACATATTATTTGAATCCAGTAAAGAGAATATTTTTAGGCCATATTTTGCTGGCTTTGAGGGAATATATTGTCTGGATGGACAGCGGCCTCTAAATGGCACAAGCTATTTATCAATTGTTAAGTCTGGCCCAGGAACAACTGATTTCTGACAATTTTCTAGGAACATATCAAAAATTTCTCTTATTGCTGCTAACTTGTCGGTTTCTCTTCGTTGTGGACGAGTATTTATATCGTCAAATCGTAGGCAAAGAAGAAGTAGGCGAAATCGTTTGTATGACATTTTGTGTAATAAATGGCATCCATTCCTGTACCATCTAATCTCCAGAAATCTTTTATGTTTTGTCTGCCTGATTTAGACATACCAATAATATACAGTAATCCTAATAAGGGTCTTATGTCACAAATATCAGTTGGTCTACTATCTCTTTCTTGTTTGTAGTTTGATTTTAGATTATTCAGATAAATATTCGTCGAATTTCGGTCGATTTTTATTTCACTGTGTACTACAATCTTTTCCTATGTAACATGCAATATTATCATCATCAAACCATTCAATAGTTTCTACAATATCCTCAACATCAGCATGTTCTTCAGAATCCGTATAGTGATTACTTTTAGTACAACTGTCGCCCTCGTCTTCATTAGGATCTGCTTCACCAAGCATGTCTTCCTCTTCTAATTGGTTTTACCACTTAAGGCTTTTAGCTGGATCACGGCTACTAGCCATTTTTAGAGAACTATAAACGCAATAATATAAAAAAAAAACGGCCAAGTGCGAATTGTGACTCGCGCACCGAGGGTTCCGTACAAACTTGTATAGTATAGTATTATTATGTAGATTATCAACATATTATGTAGATTATAAAGAAAAATTAGACGAAATATAATATATACAGGATGTTACGGGACTTGAGTATGTCGCATGTCGGTTATAAACAAGAAAAATTTAGACATAATATATACCCTGTATATATTATGTATATAAAGCGTACGTGATGAAATGCATAACGAATATAAACAAAGAAAATTCAGAATAAACAGCTTGGCGCCAACACATACTTTTTAACCTTCGGACCTAACCGAATAGGACCCAACTGTATGCAACCCATATGCTTCTGGAGCCTGACAATACCACTACGACAACATTAGTGAATTTTCATAAGTTTCTAATAGTAAATTCGCATTTTTTCTTGTAATTAAACTACATATTTACGGTTTTCAGATTTTTTCCTTGAAATGTGCTCTAAGACACCGCTTCTTGCCAAATTTCATGATTCTAGGTCAACGGGAAGTACCCTATAGGTTTTGATTCCCTTGTGAAATCGCAAAATATGCGACATAATCGGTCATATCTTTTTATCGCGTTGACTTACAAGTTTGATTTTTTCACAGCTGAAAGAGACCGCAGATTCAGATATTTGATACAAATTTCAACTTGTTACCTCTACGCGTTCCTGAGAAAAATGAGACAGACAGACGGACAGACAGACAGACAGACAGACAGACAGACAGACAGACAGACAGACAGACAGACAGACAGACAGACAGACAGACAGACAGACAGACTGACGGACAACAAAGTGATCCTATAAGGGTTCCGTTTTCGGTACGGAACCCTAAAAAGAAGTAAAAAAGTAAAATAAGACTTACAAAACGTTAGCGGTCGCGCGGGATACACAAGTATCCCAGAGGTTAGAGTTGGTTGTTAAAAAAAACGAATGCAAATAAATGCCGCCGCACACTGCTAGAGCTACAGACACACTGTGTAGTAAGTACATCAAAAGGCTCGTTGGCGAAAAATAGTTATTTACATTGGATTGCGGAAACATTGATTTTAGAATGCAACAGCTCGTTTGGGGAACGACCCCGAAGGGCGAGTTCCCCATTTTCTGGAGCATTGTAAAATCATTTCCGCACTAAATTTGTAAAAGATTTTTTGACCGACAATTATTATTTAAGAAACAAATAGATTTAGATTAATTACAACATTGGAAATAATTTTTTAATGTTGGTACTCAGAAACTTTTGACATTTTTCCTAATTCAAATTTATTTGTTTGGTTATGTCATTTTTCCAAATGTCAGGCGCACAGTAAAATTTAAAAAATCACTCTTATTTACTACATTATCGTGACAAATGTGGTGTAAAGTAGCGTTTGTTTAAATTTGATATTATTGTCTTATACTTAATTTATTTTGTAAGTGCCCCTGAAAGGTTAAAATTTACTGGTCACTTTACCGCATCGTAGCCGTACTTTGCAACATTGTACGTAAAAATCTAGTTTCGCTGGACGTATACACGATGTCAAAGCTAGCTTTATAATTCAGGAGGCCAAAAAAAATATTTTACTGCGCAACGCCATGTTTAATGTGCCTGGGATATGTGTGTATCCCACGCGACTATTGCAATGCTAATTATAAGCTCGAATTTTAAACACAACATAAAGATTTATTTTTAATTCCAAACCTTAGTGTATCGTTAGGTGTTAAGGTAATAATCTATATCAGGGGTCCTCACCAGTGTTCCATCTAATTTTTGTGACCTGTGTGCGCAAGTGTGTGCAGTTTTTTCCAAAATAAAAATTTCTGTGCGGCAATTAAAAAGCATATAATAAAAAAATATAATGCTAATAAATAATAATTAATATTCAGCTAAATTTTGTACCTACTTATACACATTGACCTGATCTTACAGCATACCACTTGTACTACATACATTCCAACGGAACACAATGAAAAAAAACTACTCTAAAATCAAGTAACATCACTATTGTTCCATGCTATATTCCCAAAGTATTTTTCCTTGATTTTATTAATTTTTGCATGAGCAAATTGAAAAGCACCTATGGTGTTAATTAACGGCATTGAAAAATTTGATGTAAAGCACTTCTAAAGTAAAGAGACCACATTTTCATTGAGACAAAGCGGAACAAATGGGACGAAATGAGAATTATAATTTAGTTATGAAAGCAGACCAATATTTCAAAAAAATATATTTTATCTACCCACTCACCAAAATGAACACATTCATAAATAAATTATGTATGCCATTATAATAATCGTGTGTAAAAGTATCCAATTCGTTAATAAAAGTAAAATGTAAATCAAATGAAGTTTCATTATTAAACGATTTCTGTTTGTTGTTACCATGGCAACAACTTGCGTCACTATACAAAAATCATCGACTTGGTGAAAATAAAGTTTCTGATATATATATTAGAATTGAATTATTTTATCTTATTTTCAATCAAGAAGTATCGGCCTATCAATCTGGATTTATCTGGCTCTAATATAACCTAACCTAACCATAACCTAATATAGATTAAATCTAGTCATTGCGATTAAACCACTCACCTTCGGCTCGTGCTTTAAACTCATCGCAACTCATGCACAAAAGCCCTTCTTCACACACTTGTATAAACTACTACTATTGTATACATCCATATACTTGTCTATAAATATACAAAAATGTATTTACTTACATTTAAAATTAGAAATGCAGATATTTTCTAAAAAGCGGGACATTTTTAAAAATCGGCGGGACGCGGGACTGTCCTGCAAAAAAAGCGGGACTGTCCCGCTAAAATCGGGACGTGTGGTCACTTTATTCTAAAAAGTTCTAAAATTTAAGAGAAAAGTTATAAATTTATTTTAAATTCAATGTTGTTTAACTTTAAAAAAAATTGGAAATTGGATCATTTGTATCTTGATTAAAATATTCAATTTATGATTCATAATTTGTAATGCTTTTATTGCAAAATATTTTGTAAAGCTCAAGAATAATGTATAAACAGTTCGTGGCTTTTACTTCTTTCAATTTATTTTAATTCAATCAATTTGTTTATCTTCATAAAATTGTAAAATTGCAGAAAAAATTGAAGAGGAATCGCATGTCCTTAATTGGATTATCCCACCGAAAACAGTTTTATATTAAAATATAAACATTTGGTTTTTGAAATGTCTGTGCTTTCATCAACAATTAAAGTATGAAAATGTGCCATTTTAATTCATTTATTATTTCAGTTTTTACAACAGCTTTTTGCAACACATCTAAAAATGATAAAGCATAGTTTTTAATACGCCAGATTTCTGGAATATGGACATATTTTTATTTATTTATTTATTTATTTAACCAGAATAAGATTTTACAGTTATTTACATAGACCGTATCCCATAGAGGTAAACTAGTTACCTGTATATGAGCTGGTTGGTTTTTACAAAAGAAACTTATTTTAAACTTATTATAAACTTATAAAGACTAATTATAGACTATGATCAGAATGAAATAAACCTAAACATTTACATATATACATTTAAAAAGAAATTATTTATTTATACTTCAGTTATTAGCCAGTTTATAAGCTTTTTCCTTATTAATTTTTTATTAACATTTAGAGATTTCAGATTGTCAGGGAGCATAGTAAAGTTTTTTATTGCTACAATATGAGAGTTTTTGAATGCAATACTTTTATTGATTTTCGGTAAAATTATCGCCTTATTTCTAGTTTTACCTTGGTAATCATTAAATGACTTTTTACAATTTTCATAGTGAAAACATAGGGAGTCAATTATGAAAGTGTCTTTAGTATTCAAAATGTAATTGTTCGTTTGTTCTGTTATTATATTAATGAGTTTATTTTGTGTACTAGTTAATTTTTTCATAATATTTTTATAGCATCCTCCCCATGCAATTATCCCATAATTAACTATACTTTCAAATAGTGTATGGTAGATTATTTTAAGTGAATTTTTGTTTACACTCGTTTTCAATTTATAGAAGATAAATAGGAAAAATTTAGTTTTATTTATTAAATCTTTTATATGCTGGTCCCATCTCATATTACAGTCAAACTTTATGCCTAGATATTTATAACTTTTAACTCATAACTATAACTGATTATAAATAAAAATTTCCAAATTTGCTGGAATACTATCGTTATAAGAACCAAAAGTTATAAATGTAGTTTTATCTATATTTATTGACAGATAATTATCAAAAAACCATTTTGCCATGTGGTTATTTATTTCTCGAACCGAAAGTAAAGATATTTTCATTTTAATTGCTAATAATAGATTATCAATTACAATTTTTTTATATGGATTTTATATGCAGGTGCAATTTTATTTTCTGCACGAAAAAAAAATTGTGCGCGCGAATATTTTTCATGTGCGCTATGTTTAAAATTAATGTGCGCGCGCACACGCGCACAGCTTAGAGGGAACACTGGTCCTCACTAGGATTTTTTAGAGAGCCTAATTGTTTTTATCAGATTTTCCTGAGGGCCGCAAGTAAAAAATGTAATATATGTAACATAATGTTTATTACATAAGATAAAAAACTGTTTTACATATTACTATACATATGTAATAAAATGTCTTTTACTTAGCTCCAGGCATACTTGAATTCGTTAATTCTTTGAAGTTGATGGGCGAAATTTTTCACAGCTCTCTAATATAACATCCACATTAGCAGGTTGGGAAGAAACTGATATTCTCAAAATGCTGTCAACGTTTTCACTCGTTAACCTGGATCTGTACTTGTTTTTTTTATAAAATTTAGCTTCCTGAAGTAGATTCACACACATATGATGAAAAAAAAAACACACAAGACTTTCTGAGCACAGTCAATTAGGTTACGGAATTGGTCCTTTTCAACTTCTTTCCAAAACTCATAGTGAGCTTAACCTTACGTTTTTATTCATTTCCCTAACAGCCGACCCGCGGGCCGCGTAGTGAGTATCGCTGATCTATATAGACTCAGGTACAGTATTACAGAAATGCCAAACTAATATTAGTTGTGGACAAGTCTAGCCCATTCCTTTCTGTCCTTACTCATCCTTTTTCCCTCATTCCATGACAGTCCCTTCTCCCTTAAAGTTTCCATTTTGTGAATCCTTACTTCCAAATATTTAAATGTTTGCACTTGCTCTAATCGTTTTTCATCAAATTTTATTGATATTTCCAACTCTTCCTATGATACAAAACATAAATCATTGTTGAAACATTTCCAAATTCTTGGTAGTAACTTGCGTAAATCTAAAATTGCAAGTTCATTATCGAGCTACGCATCATCTATCCAGATTATGAGTCGTTCAATGACTGAGCAGGAAAAATATGGCGAGGCTTCTTTGCGTGTTTCTTGCTAAGCATATCAAATCATTTACCGATGCTGATATACTTAAAGAATGCTTTGTCGAGGCAGGCAGTGTTCTGATTGAGAACAGAAAAGATATTGTTGATACTATTTGACAGATTTCTTTATTTGCGTCTACTAACCCAAGAAATACGCCTGTTTTGTCAGAAGAAAATCATTGTGACGTGAAAAGGCAGATAAATAATGCAAACTAATACGCCTTGACTATGGATGAATTATGCGGCGTGACTGATAAGGCACAACTGGTTATTTTTGTACGCTTCCTGGACCAAATGAGAGAATCGTTTGTTGAGGAGATGTTGCCTGTTTTGCCGTTATTAGGAAGAACCCGAGGAGAAGACATGAACAACGCTGCGATGGATTATTTTTATAACGATGATTTAGCTTTTAATAGTAACTACTGATGGTGCGCCAGCAATGGTTGGGATTAAAAAGGACTAGTTCCCCTAATGAGTACCAATGCAAAATGTAAAGAAAATATGATTTCCTTCCATCGTATTATACACCAAACTGTGCTTTGCTGCAAACTCAATAATAATTTTATGAGTATTATGCAAGAAGTGATTAAAATAGTAAATTGTCTTCGTGCAAAATCATCACTGAAATATCGTGAATTGAAATCATTTCTTAAAGAAGTTGATGCACAATATGACGATCTACTGTTGCATAATAATGTGAGATAGTTAAGCAAAGGCTGCGTTTTACAAAGATTGTTCAACATTATAGAACATTTGAAGACATTTTGTTTTGAACAATGATCAGATTTCAGTAAATGCCTACCTAAGTTTTCTAAGGAAAAAGGAAAATGTAGCTTCCATTGCTTTCTTTACGGATATATTTAAACATATTAATGACTCTAACCTTAAACTTCAAGGAAAAGGAAAGCTTATATGGGAGCTCATGTCAGAGGTAAAAAGCTTTTCGCGAAAACTCGATCTTTTCTATAATGACTTTGATAATGAATGCCTTCCCTAACCTTCCCTTCCCTGCACTTTCCTAATTTGAAAACAGATTCGCAGATTTCAAGAAAATTGAGAATGTCGTTGGAATCCTTAGCAACATTTACTCTCTGCATTCTGATGGTGAATGGAGCAACGAAGCCGCAAATGTTTACGGGAGTAATAAAGCTACTCAGCAGATGGAAATTATCGATTTCCAAAAAAACACGGTAATAAAACACAAGCACGGAAGTTCCTTGTGAAGAGTTCTGGATAAAATTTGCGTGTGGTAATAAATACACAGAATTTAAAAAAATAGCCTTGAAACTTCTTGCTATGTTTGGGTCAAATTATATTTCTGAAGCAGCATTTTCGAAGATGAACTTCATTAAAAATAAATTTCGACCTCGACTTACTGATAAACATATCCAGGATTTAATGACAATAACTTGCAACAACTTTACTCCCAACTTCAGACAAATACTTCAAGTTCAAGGCAAAAAATGTCTTTTTTACATTGATATATAAAAAAATTCCTTGGTAGATTATATTTGCTTAAACAAACATAATAATACGAAAATTAGCTTGAATATAAAATATTCAACCTGTTCATTAATCTACAAAAATTACGTCCTACTAGGACCAGACAAATGCCATATTGAAACAACTACTTCCCTAGCTAATGCCACGCAGGATATTGAATTACACAATAGACATTTGTATGTTATTACTAGTACCACTAGTTAAATAACGTTAAGATTTCTTTCTACATAAATTAGGTGAGTTAACCATATGCAAACGCGTTTCGAGGTTTACCTCTCATCAGTGCAGCTTCCTATTATTTAATTAACAATTCAAAATTAATTAAACACACTTACTTGGTCTTTTTCTAAATTAAGAGATTAGGTCTGATTTTATAGTTGTTTGTTGTCTAGAAAGGTATATTGTGTATATTTGCTTATTTAACAAGCTCAAGTAGAAACGGACTGCTATGGTAATTTTATTTTAAAAACCGGACCACAGAAGAAACTAATTGGTGGTCCCTGCCTTAGAAACTCTGGTCATTGAACTAGTTCAGGGGTCGGCAAAGTGTGGCTCGCGAGCCGCATGTGGCTCTTTTAGTGTGAGCTTATGGCTCTTCAAAAACATATCGAAACAAAAAATTCACAAAAAAAAAAAGAAAAAGAACTGCCCCTGTTCTTAGGACCGCCTTAGTACCGTCTTAAGACCGCCGGCGCCGCCGCCAAGTTCTTAACTCACAGTCACTCTTTTTCACAATTTTAACAATAAACCAGATATTGTGAATAAAATCAAAAGCTTACCATTATATGCCATAACTACAACATATAGGACAAAACAATGTAGTCAAATGTATGCCAACAAGTTGAGGACGTTAAATTAGCATCAGTCATATCAATAGCTGTCGATGAGTCTTGTGACATAAAGGATACGGCACAAGTTGCCCTTTTTGCTCGCCATATATCATCAGTTGGTTCCAAAGAAGAACTCCTGGGATTAATTCCACTCAAGGGTCAGACACGAGGAGATATAGAAAATGCAGTGAACGAATGTCTGAATAAAAATCACATCGATCTTATTAAAATAGTGTCAATTGCAGCAGATGAAGCTAAAAGTATGGTGGGCAATAATAAAGGATTTGTCACAATTTTTAAAGAAAAAATTGATCATGACGTGTTATCTTTCCATTGCATAATTCACAAGGAAGCACTTTGCGGACAAACATTTCCAGGAGATATGGGTAAAGTTATGGATTTGGTCAGGGTCGGGCTGGGCCTTAAGGGCCTGGGTGGCTCCCCATAAACCTGAGACCCGGTACGGGGTATTGATAATTGTAAGTTCTGATAATATAATTTACTGTCATTTTTGACAGTTTTTATCAGCTATCGTCATTTTGGACAGTAATTAGCATTTTTGATAGTTTTTTATCAATTAATTTTTATTAATTATCAATTTTGACAGTTATTCCAATGTTACTTGACAATTATAAACTATTTTACTATTACTACAACTTTTGAATTATAAACGTAGCTTTAATGGTTAATAATAACTGATTGGACAAATACACATAATTATCCAAACATGCAAAGAATGTTGTTGCCATTTATGACAAGTTTTGGAAATATAAGTTTGACTGACTTATGGCCAGATTCCGATGAACTTAACGTAACGGGACGCGACGGGACGTGACGTGACGTAAAACTTAAACACGTTGATTTATATGCGGCTGATTACGGCCGACGCGATTCATAACTTTAATATCACACTTTCATATCATAACTTAACGCAACGTAAAAGCTACCAAAGATCAAACTTCGCTTCGCGTTACGTTAAGTCGAGCTAATTCACAAGAATCTTTTTGCCAATCAACAATCTCGATTCTTGCGCGCAAGCAATCGAATTCAAGAGTGACATTGGTATTGTGTTTTGTGATTGGTGGTATTGTGTTGTGATTTATATTGTGCAATAGCCATTAACAACAACAGAAAGAAAAGAAAATACATACTTTACCGTTAAGGATATACATACCATACCTTACCGTTAAGTTTACGTTAAATCACCAGTACGGCCACTGCGTCTTGGCATAACTCGTCGTGTTTCTTGGTTTTCTAGATATTCCTCTTAATATTGTCGATATCAATGTTTTTGGCGTGCATTCAGTCTTGAACATCGTATGCAAATAAACTTGCAGCTTTGAAAACGTCGTCTAAAGTCTGGCTTGCGGCAGCCGCGCAAGCTGGGGGGTCGCGGAGGATTCAGGGGATCACGCAGGATAGGGCCCGACTGGCAAAAGCCACCTCAACTATATGGTCAGTCCGACGCTGGATTTGGTAGTCAAACCAATAATATTATAGCAATTGCGTTTAATCACCGCCAAATTGGCGGCTCTTCATAATTATGAAGAAAATTAAAAGATATGGCATAATGAAAATAATTATCCGTGGCTCTTGATCCAGTTTGAAATCATTTTAAAAAAAATTTGCTCTTTAGTTTATAGAGATTGCCGACCCTTGCACTAGTTAGTGTAATAGTTCTGTAGTATTTTTAATTTCCATCTTCGTGTTTGCAATTAGCTGTAACTAGTCAATGCAGTTTCTGTGAATGCACTCACCTTTCTTATAATCGAAGAAATATTTAGAAATCTTTCTCATTTTCAGCAAATTTTTCTTGGCTCTTGTCCTGCCGCTTTCATTTTGGGAAATTTTCAGTGGGTACAATTTCATCAGTTCTGGATGGCCCGTTGGATAAGCCTGTAAAGGAGGCTGACCTCATCCTTGGTGTCCTTTGTAGGCTTTCAAATCTCTAAAATGTGTTTCCACCTAAATCTTATTACGATCCCTCTCTATAAAGACAGAAAATAAGATTCAATAGAGTGATTCAAGAAAGATATATAAAATAAATATTGAAGGTATATAAAAGTTTCAATTACAATTGAGTTAATAATGTTTCAATTTTTGCGTCTAGTTATATCGTTATAAAAATTATAAAAAAAATAAATAATTATAAAACGGTAAACAAATTAATTTTAGAAAAATTACCCGCTGCGCTCGGAATCGAATTGAGAGTAAGTTTTGGCGACCTACCTTATAACCTAGTCGCGTTTAATTTAAAATCGCGTTTATAGTTATAAAATACACTAAAAACTGGAAATGAAAAATATTTTTTTAAATTAATTTTACTTTGTTATTGATACGAGGTTATCTCCACATGGACAATTTTAATCTTAAACTTAATTCAACTTGAAATTTATGGGGTGTATAGCGGGCGTTAAGAAAATAACTTCTCCAGACAAGTGCCCCCCTTGAAATCACCCCCGTACACTCTGGACCCGCTTATCGCACAGCCTCGGAGTGACCAATGGCATTTTTTCTAAATTAGTCTAGATGTTGATGTTATCCCTCCTTTTTCCCATTTTTGGACTGCATCTCATTGTGTTCTTTTTCTTTCATTATTGTTACGATTAATCCGTTAACATTGTTCCAGTTTGTTTTTCCCTTTAACATGTATTGGATTATTGTTCTGGCGATAAAAGGGTTCTTCCGTGACTTTTTCGACTGCTTCTCTTTCAGTTTCCCACCTCCAGCAATCAAAGATAGTGTGATTCACACTATCTCTATCCCCGCAGTAAACACATAGGCCGTCTGTTGCCCTGCCAATGTTGAAGAGATAATCCCTAAAGCTACCAGGGCCAGTCAATACTTAAGTAAGGTAGTAAGTAAGCTCTCCTAAGCCTTGCTCTGTTCTTGCTGTGACAACTAGTGCGATATCATCTGCGAAGCCGATTACGGCGACAATGGCAACCTCACGGTAAGTATTTCTCATATAGCACGTAGGGTGGGGCCTAGTATCGAACCCTGTGGGACGACTCCGGTGATTTGTCGCTCTTCTTTTTCCTGGTCTCCTAGCAGTATAATGTTTCGACAGTGAGGTGGGTGGCTTCTTAACATGCGCAACAGATACGGAGATATACCCCTTCTTGTCAGATTGTCCTAGTCTTGTCTGTTTTGTCTTCTCTGTCTAGTCTTGTCTGTGTAGTCTTGTCTGTCTAGTCAAAAAATCAAAAACAAAAATTATTTATTTCAATAATAAACCTATGTATACAAAAAATATAAAAGCTAAATGAAATATGTCATAAAGGGATACAAATAATTTGCTATTCTTATCAGGCATTAGATTGATTCAAATATTCCTGTTCGGTATATGGCTCCAAATTATTGATATGTTGATGATTTTTTGTTTAAAGGTTCTTATGCCTGGAATTATTTTAAGTTATTTTGGTAGAGCATTGACCACTTTTAATCCGCTATATATGGGGCTTCTTTCACTCATCGTCAGTTTGTGATGCGGTATGTTTTAATATATCTGTTTTTGTCTGGTTTTGGGCTGCTAGATATATATTAAATTTACTTTTGTTTTTAAACATAAAAACAAGTAGATCGTGAATATAAATACCTGAAACTGTTAAGTTTTTTGCTTCTTTAATTATCCCTATACAAGATTCCCTGTATTTTAACTTGTAGATTATTCTCATAGCCTGTTTATGTGCTTTAAATAGGTGCCCGCAATCTTTACCACTTCCCCAGCATATAACTCCGAAATGCAGGTGGGATTGGAAGTTGGCAAAGTAGACTGTCCTTAGGAGTTCTAAGCCCACATAGCCTTGCAGCATTCTTAGCGCATATATTGTTTTATTTAATTTTGGCAGCACGCTAGCCATATGGGTAGACCAATCTATGATATTATCCACATGTATTCCTAGGAGTCTAACGGTTTGTCTTATTTCGAAAATCTCTCCTTCTATGTCGATGTTTTTGGGGTATACGTTTAGAGTTCTATTGGTTTTAAAGATGATTATGTTTGTTTTATTTTTGGTCATGATTAGGCGATTTGTATTGAACCAGTTTTTAATACAAAATATTGCTGACGCTATGTTACTTTCAATGTCATCGACGGACTGGTTTTCTAATAAAAGAGTGGTGTCGTCAGCATAATTTATCATTTGGAAGGAATGGATGAGAAGGAAAGGTCCCAGGATGCTTCCTTGTGGTATACCCATCTTCACCGTTCTCATGATATCTGACATCTCGTGATCTCGTTGTGGAATTTGATGTCTGTATTTTGGTACATTGCGTCCGCTGAGTTAGGTACGATTTGATTCAATTTAAAGGGATTCCTCTGATTTCTCTCACAAGTTTTATTACAAGAATATTATGATCTACCGTATCGTAAGCTTTCGTTAGGTCAATCAATATTCCCGATGAAGCGGACAGGTTTTCAAGCTGCCTAAAAATATTTGTTATAAACTGGAAACATATCTATACTTTTCCCTTCAACAAAGACGTGTTGGTTATCATTGAGGACATCATGTAGTTGGATAAAACCTTCTATCCTAGCGCAAAATACCTTCTCAAATATTTGGACAAAAGATGAGAGGATATTTATAGGTCTATAGTTCTCTAAGTTGGACTTATCTCCGTTCATGTAGATGGGAATTATTTTTGAGATTTTTAACAGATCTGGAAAGATGCCGCTTGAAATAGAGTTGTTAATTATGAACTTTAATGTTACTGCTATATGTTCAAAAGTATCCTTTATTATATGTATTGGCACCTCATTGTATCTAGTGCTCTTTTTATTTTTCAGAGCCATAACTATATTATACAATTCATTCTCTCTTAGAGGTTTCGCAACATTGAGTAATTGAAATGCGACGTAATATTATCTTGGTATGGAGTTTTTGGTAAGATTTTTTTATTAAAAGTTCGGCATTATCCGTGAAAAGGTCGTTCTAATTTCTGGCAACATCTATTGGTTTTACATCTGTGTGTATGTGGTACCCCTTCGTTCTTGGTTTTAGTCGTGTTATTTGGTTGACTGCTTCCCATGTTGTCTTGCTCAAGTTATCCGAAGTTTCTAGTTGGTATTCAATATTATTTGATTTTTTCTTTCTGATTAGTGAATTATATTCTCTACGCTCGTTATTATATTGTTGTTTAAAGTTACAGTTATATTAACCCAATGTTTGTATAATTTTCATTTGTCTATCTCCTGAATATTATATAAACAATGGGAATTATTTGGGATTTTAGTGGGGATATTAGGGAAACTTTCATTAAAGTTTTTTAAGAAAATGCTCATGAATTTGTTCCATTGCTCATTGACTTCTGATTTGCCACAATTCCAAACATCGGGCCAGATTTCTTCCTGTAGTTGCTGTTTAAAATGGGTAACATTCTCTTGATTGCAATGGCGCTTGTATTTGACAGTTGTTCGCTGATTTGTTCTTTCGATTGTGATCAGTTGGGCGTTGTGGTTCGATATGTGATATTCCAGCGTTGATGTCTGAAATCTCATTCCTTTCTTAACTATGATATTATCAATACACGAACCAGTCGCAGGGTGCTGGATTCTTTAAATGTTAGGGTACAATGGAATTGGTCTAGAATAGAGTTAAACTCTCTACGGCTCCTTGTGTTTTTCAACACGTCTATATTAAAATCGCCTGCAATGACGTACATTTTCTTTTCGAGTTCAATCTTGGACCAGAGGTGATGAAGTTTTTCTAGAAAAATATTGTAGGAAGTAAGGGGCGCTCGGTATATAACAATAACAAGTATAGGGTTCGTGTTCAGCCTAGTATAAATTGCTGCACATTCAAAGGTATATTCTACCGCTAATTTATTTATGTCTGCCCTTTCCCGGCACATAATCTCGTCTTGCCTACAATAAATAGCTACACCTCCGTGCATTCCCTTTTTCCTACAGTAACTAGCCATTAGGGTAAATTGTTTTAATTTATATATTTCTAATTGATCCTTACTCTTCCAATGTTCTATGAGTGAAAGGTATCTTCAGTATTGATTTTCCTCCGGCATATATTCAATTTTGTCTATTGAGTTACCAATGGACTGTACATTTAGGTTTATTAAACTAACTGTTAAACGGCACTTATTATATATGTTAGCATTTTCCTTTTTTCGTTGTCCATTTAAAGTATCTGTGCGGCTGAGGATGTTCATCAAGAGGGGTTTAATACGACTAATTTGCAATTCTTGGTTTAAAAATCGGTCCTTCTTCGTCTTGGTTTTGGAAAAGTTGTTTGCGATCTTTTGTGTTCGCTACGGAAATTAAAACGTTCGTGGAGTATACCTTCTGGCCAGAAAACATCCTGTTATACTTCCTCTTTCAGATCCAGTTCCAATCCTATCTTGAAACTCTTGTTGTTGATTCTCTGTTTATATTGTTTTATTTCTTCCACAACAAAAGTGTTTTCAGTTAGTCTTGTCTGTCTAGTCTCTTCTGGCTAGTCTTGTCTGTCTAGCTTTGTCTGTCTAGTCCTGTCTGTCTAGTCTTGTCTACTCGGTAAAATAATAAATTTAAAAAATTAATTGGAGTCCTTTTTATCTAAATAAGAGTTATGTACCCTGGTGCGAATTTCACAACATATCGTCGGTCCAGATGAACAGGGTATTAACTCAAAAAAGCCTGAAGAGCGATTTGAAGTTTTCAAATCAATATATTTCCATTTCTGTAAATAATTGGTTAACCTCTCTTATAATATCTTTTAAACTATTCATTAACGTTTATTGATAACGTTTTTGTTCACTTCCTGACTTTGTCAATTTTGCAATTACTGAGAAAAAAAAGAAATTCTGCAGGCAAGAACATTATGAGTTAATACCCTGTTCATCCAAACGAACGATATGTTATTGTTTTTATAGATATTTATAGTTAGTCACTTGACAAATTAGTCACCTTTTAGAAGCAATATCGTTATCAAGATTTCCAGTTAATAATATTTTTAGTTAAGTGGCCAATTAATCTAGTATGTCTATTGTATATCTCAAAATTAAAATCTTGATAGTAATTTAGTCCAAATATAACTTGAAATATTTCTCATATGTACATGTATGTCTCATTCTCATATATACAAGTAAAGAGAATATTTAGTAGTTTATAGGAAAAAAAACTGATAAAATTTCGGAATTTGAAATACATTAAACAGTGTATATTTATCTAATGATTACGGGAATTATTCGTTACATCGGTTTAGTAAACAAGGCAAGGTTTTGCCACAAATTTACATCTTTATTTAATTTTGTCGTACAAATATTGCAAAATAAAGAAATATTTGTTCCAAAAACTGATTATTTTAGTAAAAATGATATATTTTAAATTTAAGTAAATGTTAAAATATATTAATTTATTAATATTTTCTTCTAAATCTATAGGTAAGTTTATTATGCCATTGTATTAGCTCGTTTATTATTCCAGGAGAATTTTTTTGTTATTTCTTTTTATTTATATATCCATTTTATTCCTCAACATAGGTATAATTCGATTCAATATATTTTGCCACAGCGTTTCAAGCAAAAAATCCCGCTTTAAGATTTGCAGAGGAAAATATAAGATTTGAAATTTGTAGATGAGGAATAAAACCCTTCTTGAGATGAATTATAACTTGTGGTGTAAAATGGATAACTCATGACAGTGTGCCAGGAAAAATGCGATAACTTGAAAAATATGTTCAATTTTAAAACAATTTAATTTTTTAACTATATATTTTATTTTTTAACTAATATATATATATAGGGGAGATAGGGGAGGGATGGGCAGTCGGGAGACATGGACACCCCCTCGTAGTTCCAAACTAATAGTAGTTTTTATTTTATCTTTAGGTTGGTAGTTTATTTTGTTCACTGGAAACTCTGTTTATCCATATACTATTTGAGATTTCGTTAAATTGTCGCGTTCAAACGCTTTATAAGATTAGGTGCTGGTCAATGTAAATATTTTGTTGTAGTTTCGCAGTTAATAAACGAAGAACCAGCGAAAGGTATAAGATTTTTGTTATTTTCTTTCTATTGTATATTTACTAACGTATAAATTAACCCGTAAGTCAAGCCAAAATATCTAACAAAAAAACTTCAAGACAAAGTTAAGTTGAAAAAGTATGCAGAGGGAGCAATGGGCAGTTATTTTGAGGGAGGTTTGGGCATGCCCAATGCTCCCATCTTTAATTACTTGATTTTATTAAAATGTTCAGATTAATTAAAATTGCAGAAAAATGCCGTTCGTGTAAAAAAATTAGGGTAAGCGACGCGAAATTCAAAAGACATAATTTTAAGAAGTGGCAAAAGGTGTTAAGATAAAATCAACTGCTGATAAATATGATATCCCTGATCAAACTTTTAATTTGCAAAAATCAACTTTGTTGATTACGTTTGTGATTTATACACTGTTTAAGATTATTTAACTTTTTATTTTTGGTTTATATCATGGATATTGGGTGTTCAAAACATCATGACCAAACCTCCCACAGGGGGTGCCTGAACCTCCCTACCATAGGGAGCATTGGGCACAATTGACATGTTTCAGAAATTCTCTTGTAACTTTGAAACTGATTATAATTTGTAGACTGTTATTTGCAAACAATCTTGCCAAATGAATGGTGCACTTGACCTAGCAATACATATTTGATATATTAAAAAATTGCTTTTTTATTACCTATTATGTGAATAAGTGCCCATCTCTCCCCACCACCCCTATATATATATATATATATATATATATATATATATATATATATATATTACATAAAAACGGAGTTTTTTAATACATTCATGTCAAACCAGTCTTCTCTTCTTGTGGTGCCATACGCTGTCTAGAGCGCGTTGGGGTTCATCATTGGGTAATGTTAGTGTGCCTTCTTCGGCTTTTCTAAATATCGTTGCGGCATCTGCGATATTGCACGAGTTCCGAAATTGCGGAGCCACGAGTGTTGCCTTCGTCCCGGTCCTCTTTTACCTGCGATTTTGCCCATAAGTTTTCAGGAGTCTGTATCTGGGACCTGGCAAGATATGCCCCAAGTACGTTGTTTTTCTTTGCTTTACAACAGGGGTTTCCAAAGTGCGGCCATATGCGGCCCGCAAAGCCCGTGAATGCGGCCCGCGATATCGATACGATATATTATATTGGTATTAAAAAGTAAATAGTAAAATAAATATTACAAATAAGATATAATAAAATATTTTAATATTTAAAAAAAATTCCTTCAGAGCTTTAACCATAATCGTTTGTATTAATAAAATATTGTTTAGTTTATATTTCAAAAATTATTTTAGTCTAGTTATTACACATTTGTACAGAAACATAATATGGTAGTGTTATATAGATACGGAACTGTTAATCATTTAAGACATGCAATTTGAATTGATAGAATTACAGGAAAATATCGATGCTAAGAATTCTTATCGGATCAATTCCTTAATTGATTTTTATAAAATTATTATGCGTGAATTATCTGAAATTCGAAAACATGCTCAACAAATATTTCCATTATTTGATTTAATCATTTTTTTATTGTTTTGATTTTATTCCGTTTTTTTTTTGCCCGCCAAAAAATTCGGTAATATTAAATTGGCCCCCCTAAGAAAAACTTTGAGAACCCCTGCTTTACAATAACCAATAGCTGTCCATGCGTATTTGCTCTTTGTAAAATCGGCTCGCTTGATACGTCGTCTACCCAGGAAATCCTGAGTTGTCTTCTCAGAATCCACAATTGGGTATTTGAATCAATATTTTTTTCGTCATAAATCGAAAGCTCATATATAAGTTTTATGACAAAACTCTTTTTTGTTTTATTTTTTTCGTTGTAATTAAAAAGTTTAACAAAATGAAAAATATTTTTAAAACCTCTGTTAAGTTGGCAAAACCAACTCGGAAAAAAAATCCGCGACGGCACATAATAATCCGCTTTTTATCCGCTAACGATTGTAAAAAGAAAAAAAATTCCCGCTCTTCCCATTTCCCGGGAAAATGGGGTCCCGCTAACTTAACAAAAAGTTAGCGATACCCATTCTAAAAATAATTATATTGAGAAAATAATTGCACCGGAATTATCCGCTTTTTATCCGCTAACGATTGTAAAAAGAAAAAAATTTCCCGCCCTTCCCATTTCCCGGGAAAATAGGATGCCGCTAACTTAAAAGAACGTTACCGGGACCCATCCTAAAAATAATTATATTAAGAAAATAATTGCACCGGAATTATCCGCTTTTTATCCGCTAACGATTGTAAAAAGAAAAAAATTTCCCACCCTTCCCATTTCCCGGGAAAATAGAATCCCGCTAACTTAACAAAAAGTTAGCGGGACCCATTCTAAAAATAATTATATTGAGGAAATAATTGCACCGGAATTATTCGCTTTTAATCCGCAAACGAATGCCGCGAGACTTCATTTCCCGGGAAAATTCGGGATTTTTTTTGTCACCGAGTTCGTTTGTGGATGAAGCAAAGGTTATCATGTACTATCGCGGCTAAATAAGGATACCGACGATACAATTGCTGTGAATTAATTTTAAAGAACAAAGAAAGAAAGAGGTAGATAATGAGGAAGAAGAGAAGAATCTACGATTATTTAGAGGAAAATCTGATTTATTAAGTTCTGTTAAAATTCTGATAAACCTCTGAAAATAATTCTATAGTGAAAGCTTAATCGCAACGAGAATAAATAAGTAATTTAGGGCTGACACGATTCCTCGTATCCATCACAGGTATCGGTGATGCATGAAACCCATCGTATTCATTCCAACCCGGAAATAGATATCGGATTTCGGAAAGGGGTGGAGTCTAAATGTTTTTGTTTTTCCCCGGCCGAATCGTCACACGTTATTTTTATTGCCCCGTTCAAAAAGGCATCGGTGCTGCGGCGAAATGCTAGGGCCTTTCAAAGATGCGGGCGGCATGTTAGGATCTTTCAAACGTGCAAGCGACATGTTAAGGCACTTTCAAAGACGCAAGCGGTATGTTAGGTCTTTTCAAAAATGAAATGTTCTTTTGGTTGCCTTCCTCCCACTTACGGTGGGGTGAGAGGGCAGTCTTTGTTCTTCAAAATTACCTCTCAGCAATTTTTTTCCTCGATATCTTTATTTCTCCGCGATAGCACCTGATAACTTTTACTTCACACACAAACGAATTACGCGAAAAAAAAAACTCAATTTTTCCGGGAAATGAAAAGTTTGGAAATTATTTTTCTCGCGGCATTCGTTTGCGGATAAAAAGCGGATAATTTCGGTGCATGTATTTCCTCAAAATATTTGTTTTTAGGGTGGGTTCCGCTAACTTTCTGTTAAGTTAGTGGGACCCCATTTTCCCGGGAAATGGGAAGTGCGGGAAATTTGTTTCTTTTTGCAATCTTTAGCGGATAAAAAGGGAATAATTCCGGTACAATTATTTTCTCAATATAATTATTTTTTGCAATGGGTCCCGCTAACTTTCTGTTAAGTTAGCGGGATCCTATTTTCCCGGGAAATGGAAAGGGCGGGAAATATTTTTCTTTTTACAATCGTTAGCGGATAAAAAGCGGATAATTCCGGTGCAATTCTTTTCTCAATATAATTATTTTTAGAATGGCTCCCGCTAACGTTCTGTTAAGTTAGCGGCATCCTATTTTCCTGGGAAATGGGAAGGGCGGGACATTTTTTTCTTTTTACAATCGTTAGCGGATAAAAAGCGGATTATTATGTGCCATCGCGGATTTTTTTTTTCCGAGTTGGTTCTGCCAACTTAACAGAGGTATTTTTAAACTAGGTACCGAAAACGCACAAATGTACCGTTGTGACGTGAAATGTAATTTCTACCCGCTCCTGACTTTGTTGATACGGTAGTTGTATTAGACATGTCAAATATGTCAAATATTAAACGTCAAATATTAAAAGTTATCGTGCTTGTTTCGTACCATCGTGTAGGAGTGGGTACTATAAAAAGAACGCAAATAATGTTTTTAAATGTCCCACATTGTTAAACGTCGAAACCAATGGTTTTAAACAATGCGCCGTAAAAATTCTAAAACGACGATTTTAAAAAGAATGTTTATGTTTGAATGTAAGAATGAAGTTTCACCCTTTCGACTTCACAAACAAATTATTGCGCGTTTGGAGTCACGTGATTATTTTCAAAATTTTATCTCTTTTAAATTGTTTATAATTAATTGAACTTTTTTTTTCTAAGTTTTTCGCTTCGCACATCCAAATTATTTATAATAAGGTTTTAAAATACATAAAAAAATCGATAATTTTTTTTATTCAACAACCCAATTCTATAGCTTCGATTCTATTAAGGGATTTGACCTTTTATGACCAAGTTTCTGATCCGTATAGCAATATTGGTTATATGTAACATTTAACCACTCCTAGGCGGAGACTTAGCGGTACTTCCTGTCGCAGGAGGTAGGTATGGAATTTAGCAAATGTTTTTCGGGTATAAGGCACACGAATTTTAACCTCTTCATCGTTATCCTATTTATAGTTCAACGTAGTGCCCAGGTATTTAAACTCTCAATTTGTTTATTATCGATGATCAGTTGTACATTGTTATGATGAAGTCCTACATCCTACTATCATTAGGTTGGGCTTGCTTATGTTAATATTGAGACCAAATTCCTATCCTATCTCATGTATGTCTGTTAAGGTTGCTTGTAAGTCTTCGATGTTATCTGCTAAAATAGCTGCGTCATCGGCATATCTTAAGTTGTTAATTGGTAATCCAATAACCTTTATGCCTCTGAGGTTATTTTCCAGTGCTAATTGAAATATCTTCTCTACATACATATTAAATAACAGCGGCGATAAGATGCAACCCTGTCGGACCCCTTTAGCTATCGTTATTTTATTTATCTGTAGTGTATTATGAATCCGGAGCTTTGCTGTTTGGTTCCAGTATAGTTTGTGTATTATCTGGATATCCTTTACGTAGATGCCTCTTTCATGTCGTATATTGTCGAATGTTTTTTGAAAGTCGATAAAACACATAAATACATCTTTTCTCTAGTCATTGCATTTTTGTACCAGCAGTTGCATGCAACCCAATTCCTCGTACCCAAACCATTTTTTTTAAGCCAAACTGAGTTTCGCCAGATTTTTCTTCGCAATTTTTAAATATTCTCTTATGGATTATTTTCAAGAAGGCTTTAAGTACATGGCTCATGAGACTGATTAGACGGTGCTCTTCGCATGTTTTGGCGTTTGGTTTTTTAGGGCTAGCGATAAAGGTAGAAGTTAGCCAGTCGTTTGGGATTTCACCACTATCGTATATGTCATTAAATCGTTTGTATATATTTTGTTGGCGTTTATTAGCTTTAGTAATTCTGTGTGTATAGTATCATGGCCCGATATATTCTTGTTTTTTAGTGTTGACAAGCATAAATGACTTCCGATTATATTATAGGTGGTCCCGAAACTTTGCTTGTATCGTTACTCGGCACTATATTTCGTACATCCTCAAACAGGTTTTGTATATATTCCTCCCATATATTGCAGATTTCCTGTGGGTCTTTTAGAATCTGATTATTTCTAGTGATTTTGAGGCATTCGTTTTTCTGAAAGTTTGGTTACATCTTTCAACTTTTTGTGAAAGTGAAAGTTGTTTTGTCTTGCGTGTAGATACTTGGCGTATGTGCACTGTTCTAATATCCATAGGTTTTTTGCTTCTCTGATTCACGGCGAATGTTCCTGTGGGTCATAGGGTATATAGGGTATACAATATATATGATATATAGTATATATCATATATATTGTATTTCAGTATGTTAGCCTTTGCTAATCTCCTTTCCTACATTATGTCAAGGATTTCGTTGGTCATCCACCCTTTCTTCGCTTGTGTTAGGTAAAATATTATCTATAAAAGAATATTATCTAATTAGAATTTTTTCATCTCTCTGGCATAAAACTTGTTAGAATCTAAAAATTGTAGAATAATATTGAAATAATAAAAATTTATTGAATCAATTAGATAATATTTTACTTAACACAAGATTATATCTTTTTAAATCCTAGCACTTTCTTTGTAGCTGTTTGCATGTTTTCTTTGAAACTGTTCCATTGTTGTTTATTATGCTCTTTTCCAACTTACTTTTTAGCTTTTCGCGCACTTCGTTGTTACTGATTGCCTCTATATCGTACTTGTTGGTCTTGTGTTGACATGTGATCAGTTATTCCTTAAACCTGAAGATGCCTATTAGGGGGTTATGGTCCGATCCAATATCGGTTCCGGGGTATGCTGCCACTCTTTTGCTATTATTTTGGTATCTTTTTTTGACCAGGAAGTAGTCAATTTGATTCCGGACTATATGTCTACCATTATCTTGGGGGCAATTTCCATGTATACAGTCTCCTTGGTCGTAGATTATAAAATGTATTTTTTATGACAAGCTCGTTTTCCTAGCAGAATTCTAACAACATTTCTCCCCTCTTGTTTCTATCTCCTAGTCCGTATCTACCCATTAAATTAAATTAAATTAAATTAAATTAAATTAAATTAAATTAAATTAAATTAAATTAAATTAAATTAAATTAAATTAAATTAAATTAAATTAAATTAAATTAAATTAAATTAAATTAAATTAAATTAAATTAAATTAAATTAAATTAAATTAAATTAAATTAAATTAAATTAAATTAAATTAAATTAAATTAAATTAAATTAAATTAAATTAAATTAAATTAAATTAAATTAAATTAAATTAAATTAAATTAAATTAAATTAAATTAAATTAAATTAAATTAAATTAAATTAAATTAAATTAAATTAAATTAAATTAAATTAAATTAAATTAAATTAAATTAAATTAAATTAAATTAAATTAAATTAAATTAAATTAAATTAAATTAAATTAAATTAAATTAAATTAAATTAAATTAAATTAAATTAAATTAAATTAAATTAAATTAAATTAAATTAAATTAAATTAAATTAAATTAAATTAAATTAAATTAAATTAAATTAAATTAAATTAAATTAAATTAAATTAAATTAAATTAAATTAAATTAAATTAAATTAAATTAAATTAAATTAAATTAAATTAAATTAAATTAAATTAAATTAAATTAAATTAAATTAAATTAAATTAAATTAAATTAAATTAAATTAAATTAAATTAAATTAAATTAAATTAAATTAAATTAAATTAAATTAAATTAAATTAAATTAAATTAAATTAAATTAAATTAAATTAAATTAAATTAAATTAAATTAAATTAAATTAAATTAAATTAAATTAAATTAAATTAAATTAAATTAAATTAAATTAAATTAAATTAAATTAAATTAAATTAAATTAAATTAAATTAAATTAAATTAAATTAAATTAAATTAAATTAAATTAAATTAAATTAAATTAAATTAAATTAAATTAAATTAAATTAAATTAAATTAAATTAAATTAAATTAAATTAAATTAAATTAAATTAAATTAAATTAAATTAAATTAAATTAAATTAAATTAAATTAAATTAAATTAAATTAAATTAAATTAAATTAAATTAAATTAAATTAAATTAAATTAAATTAAATTAAATTAAATTAAATTAAATTAAATTAAATTAAATTAAATTAAATTAAATTAAATTAAATTAAATTAAATTAAATTAAATTAAATTAAATTAAATTAAATTAAATTAAATTAAATTAAATTAAATTAAATTAAATTAAATTAAATTAAATTAAATTAAATTAAATTAAATTAAATTAAATTAAATTAAATTAAATTAAATTAAATTAAATTAAATTAAATTAAATTAAATTAAATTAAATTAAATTAAATTAAATTAAATTAAATTAAATTAAATTAAATTAAATTAAATTAAATTAAATTAAATTAAATTAAATTAAATTAAATTAAATTAAATTAAATTAAATTAAATTAAATTAAATTAAATTAAATTAAATTAAATTAAATTAAATTAAATTAAATTAAATTAAATTAAATTAAATTAAATTAAATTAAATTAAATTAAATTAAATTAAATTAAATTAAATTAAATTAAATTAAATTAAATTAAATTAAATTAAATTAAATTAAATTAAATTAAATTAAATTAAATTAAATTAAATTAAATTAAATTAAATTAAATTAAATTAAATTAAATTAAATTAAATTAAATTAAATTAAATTAAATTAAATTAAATTAAATTAAATTAAATTAAATTAAATTAAATTAAATTAAATTAAATTAAATTAAATTAAATTAAATTAAATTAAATTAAATTAAATTAAATTAAATTAAATTAAATTAAATTAAATTAAATTAAATTAAATTAAATTAAATTAAATTAAATTAAATTAAATTAAATTAAATTAAATTAAATTAAATTAAATTAAATTAAATTAAATTAAATTAAATTAAATTAAATTAAATTAAATTAAATTAAATTAAATTAAATTAAATTAAATTAAATTAAATTAAATTAAATTAAATTAAATTAAATTAAATTAAATTAAATTAAATTAAATTAAATTAAATTAAATTAAATTAAATTAAATTAAATTAAATTAAATTAAATTAAATTAAATTAAATTAAATTAAATTAAATTAAATTAAATTAAATTAAATTAAATTAAATTAAATTAAATTAAATTAAATTAAATTAAATTAAATTAAATTAAATTAAATTAAATTAAATTAAATTAAATTAAATTAAATTAAATTAAATTAAATTAAATTAAATTAAATTAAATTAAATTAAATTAAATTAAATTAAATTAAATTAAATTAAATTAAATTAAATTAAATTAAATTAAATTAAATTAAATTAAATTAAATTAAATTAAATTAAATTAAATTAAATTAAATTAAATTAAATTAAATTAAATTAAATTAAATTAAATTAAATTAAATTAAATTAAATTAAATTAAATTAAATTAAATTAAATTAAATTAAATTAAATTAAATTAAATTAAATTAAATTAAATTAAATTAAATTAAATTAAATTAAATTAAATTAAATTAAATTAAATTAAATTAAATTAAATTAAATTAAATTAAATTAAATTAAATTAAATTAAATTAAATTAAATTAAATTAAATTAAATTAAATTAAATTAAATTAAATTAAATTAAATTAAATTAAATTAAATTAAATTAAATTAAATTAAATTAAATTAAATTAAATTAAATTAAATTAAATTAAATTAAATTAAATTAAATTAAATTAAATTAAATTAAATTAAATTAAATTAAATTAAATTAAATTAAATTAAATTAAATTAAATTAAATTAAATTAAATTAAATTAAATTAAATTAAATTAAATTAAATTAAATTAAATTAAATTAAATTAAATTAAATTAAATTAAATTAAATTAAATTAAATTAAATTAAATTAAATTAAATTAAATTAAATTAAATTAAATTAAATTAAATTAAATTAAATTAAATTAAATTAAATTAAATTAAATTAAATTAAATTAAATTAAATTAAATTAAATTAAATTAAATTAAATTAAATTAAATTAAATTAAATTAAATTAAATTAAATTAAATTAAATTAAATTAAATTAAATTAAATTAAATTAAATTAAATTAAATTAAATTAATTAAATTAAATTAAATTAAATTAAATTAAATTAAATTAAATTAAATTAAATTAAATTAAATTAAATTAAATTAAATTAAATTAAATTAAATTAAATTAAATTAAATTAAATTAAATTAAATTAAATTAAATTAAATTAAATTAAATTAAATTAAATTAAATTAAATTAAATTAAATTAAATTAAATTAAATTAAATTAAATTAAATTAAATTAAATTAAATTAAATTAAATTAAATTAAATTAAATTAAATTAAATTAAATTAAATTAAATTAAATTAAATTAAATTAAATTAAATTAAATTAAATTAAATTAAATTAAATTAAATTAAATTAAATTAAATTAAATTAAATTAAATTAAATTAAATTAAATTAAATTAAATTAAATTAAATTAAATTAAATTAAATTAAATTAAATTAAATTAAATTAAATTAAATTAAATTAAATTAAATTAAATTAAATTAAATTAAATTAAATTAAATTAAATTAAATTAAATTAAATTAAATTAAATTAAATTAAATTAAATTAAATTAAATTAAATTAAATTAAATTAAATTAAATTAAATTAAATTAAATTAAATTAAATTAAATTAAATTAAATTAAATTAAATTAAATTAAATTAAATTAAATTAAATTAAATTAAATTAAATTAAATTAAATTAAATTAAATTAAATTAAATTAAATTAAATTAAATTAAATTAAATTAAATTAAATTAAATTAAATTAAATTAAATTAAATTAAATTAAATTAAATTAAATTAAATTAAATTAAATTAAATTAAATTAAATTAAATTAAATTAAATTAAATTAAATTACATTAAATTAAATTAAATTAAATTAAATTAAATTAAATTAAATTAAATTAAATTAAATTAAATTAAATTAAATTAAATTAAATTAAATTAAATTAAATTAAATTAAATTAAATTAAATTAAATTAAATTAAATTAAATTAAATTAAATTAAATTAAATTAAATTAAATTAAATTAAATTAAATTAAATTAAATTAAATTAAATTAAATTAAATTAAATTAAATTAAATTAAATTAAATTAAATTAAATTAAATTAAATTAAATTAAATTAAATTAAATTAAATTAAATTAAATTAAATTAAATTAAATTAAATTAAATTAAATTAAATTAAATTAAATTAAATTAAATTAAATTAAATTAAATTAAATTAAATTAAATTAAATTAAATTAAATTAAATTAAATTAAATTAAATTAAATTAAATTAAATTAAATTAAATTAAATTAAATTAAATTAAATTAAATTAAATTAAATTAAATTAAATTAAATTAAATTAAATTAAATTAAATTAAATTAAATTAAATTAAATTAAATTAAATTAAATTAAATTAAATTAAATTAAATTAAATTAAATTAAATTAAATTAAATTAAATTAAATTAAATTAAATTAAATTAAATTAAATTAAATTAAATTAAATTAAATTAAATTAAATTAAATTAAATTAAATTAAATTAAATTAAATTAAATTAAATTAAATTAAATTAAATTAAATTAAATTAAATTAAATTAAATTAAATTAAATTAAATTAAATTAAATTAAATTAAATTAAATTAAATTAAATTAAATTAAATTAAATTAAATTAAATTAAATTAAATTAAATTAAATTAAATTAAATTAAATTAAATTAAATTAAATTAAATTAAATTAAATTAAATTAAATTAAATTAAATTAAATTAAATTAAATTAAATTAAATTAAATTAAATTAAATTAAATTAAATTAAATTAAATTAAATTAAATTAAATTAAATTAAATTAAATTAAATTAAATTAAATTAAATTAAATTAAATTAAATTAAATTAAATTAAATTAAATTAAATTAAATTAAATTAAATTAAATTAAATTAAATTAAATTAAATTAAATTAAATTAAATTAAATTAAATTAAATTAAATTAAATTAAATTAAATTAAATTAAATTAAATTAAATTAAATTAAATTAAATTAAATTAAATTAAATTAAATTAAATTAAATTAAATTAAATTAAATTAAATTAAATTAAATTAAATTAAATTAAATTAAATTAAATTAAATTAAATTAAATTAAATTAAATTAAATTAAATTAAATTAAATTAAATTAAATTAAATTAAATTAAATTAAATTAAATTAAATTAAATTAAATTAAATTAAATTAAATTAAATTAAATTAAATTAAATTAAATTAAATTAAATTAAATTAAATTAAATTAAATTAAATTAAATTAAATTAAATTAAATTAAATTAAATTAAATTAAATTAAATTAAATTAAATTAAATTAAATTAAATTAAATTAAATTAAATTAAATTAAATTAAATTAAATTAAATTAAATTAAATTAAATTAAATTAAATTAAATTAAATTAAATTAAATTAAATTAAATTAAATTAAATTAAATTAAATTAAATTAAATTAAATTAAATTAAATTAAATTAAATTAAATTAAATTAAATTAAATTAAATTAAATTAAATTAAATTAAATTAAATTAAATTAAATTAAATTAAATTAAATTAAATTAAATTAAATTAAATTAAATTAAATTAAATTAAATTAAATTAAATTAAATTAAATTAAATTAAATTAAATTAAATTAAATTAAATTAAATTAAATTAAATTAAATTAAATTAAATTAAATTAAATTAAATTAAATTAAATTAAATTAAATTAAATTAAATTAAATTAAATTAAATTAAATTAAATTAAATTAAATTAAATTAAATTAAATTAAATTAAATTAAATTAAATTAAATTAAATTAAATTAAATTAAATTAAATTAAATTAAATTAAATTAAATTAAATTAAATTAAATTAAATTAAATTAAATTAAATTAAATTAAATTAAATTAAATTAAATTAAATTAAATTAAATTAAATTAAATTAAATTAAATTAAATTAAATTAAATTAAATTAAATTAAATTAAATTAAATTAAATTAAATTAAATTAAATTAAATTAAATTAAATTAAATTAAATTAAATTAAATTAAATTAAATTAAATTAAATTAAATTAAATTAAATTAAATTAAATTAAATTAAATTAAATTAAATTAAATTAAATTAAATTAAATTAAATTAAATTAAATTAAATTAAATTAAATTAAATTAAATTAAATTAAATTAAATTAAATTAAATTAAATTAAATTAAATTAAATGTTAACTGGGTCACGTCCAACTTTTGCATTAAAGTCGCCGATTATTATACTAATTTCATTCTTTTTGATTGTTCTTAATACATCCCGCAGTTGCTCGTAAAATTGTTTGGTTTCGTCCTTGATTTTTTCTGCGGTGGGTGCATACACTTGTATTATATTTATGTCTATCGGCTCTCCCGCTAGCCGGAGGAAAATTATTCTTACAGAGTAAGGTATGACGTTTTTAACATATTTCTTAAGTGAGTCTGTTATTAACATTCCCACTCCGCTCCTGTGGTTAGCATCCGTCTCATCCGCTCCCAATCTTGTTCCTTCTCTTCACTATGTCAAACCGGGGGATTCTTGGCACCTCCTGAAGATTTAACACCTGCCCGGGACTGGAGACCATTTTTCTAGTTTTTCCTGCCATAATATAGTTTGTGAACACATGATTGTTCTGGGGATATCCCGAGGGATCTTTAATGCAGTGGTTTCCCGTTACCTTCTGCATCTCCTTGCCGTTGTCCGATTTTTGACTCATCCACCTTTAGATACGATTTCTCGATCCTGGGACAAGAAGTTGCCTTTACTCTCGATAGCTCTTCCTTCCATCCGTAGATGTTGGTTATTTGAGAGGAGGACTGCTTATTCCGGCAGTCACTCGGTCGACAGAGAGTTAGTTGTCTAGCAGGGTGTACCACGTGCAGATTAGGTTGTCCTTTAGGTTGGCATTTGACGTTTTGCCATCACCGCTTACACCCCAGTCTTATAATTTGTATTGTAGAATGAAAATTGGTTATGAAAATTTTGAGAAATGATTGCATTCAAAACCATTAACAATATGAAAATGTTACAACAATATCCTTAAAACTTGATCAAATTACTTATAAAATGAAGGCACATACTAAAATAAACTCACCAAATCCATAAATTATACAAAATAACAAATTTAAAAACATAAAATACTTAAAAATAGAATAATAAATAAACAAGCAATAGCAATTAAAAAAATGCAAAAAGTCCTATTTCCTCTTCTGTTTAAGTTCTTAATAAGCTTATTCGCGTCCTTCCTTTCATTGTTTTTACCTAGTATCAGCAAATATTTTTATTTCTCATCTCTCTGGCATAAAACTTGTTAGAATCTAAAAATTGTAGACTAATATTAAAATAATAAAAATGTATTGAATCAATTAGATAATATTTTACAAATAATTCCACAACATCATGTTAAAATTGTTAAGGGTGACTTCGATGCACAAATTGGCAAAGAGAGGAAATATCGATATTGGGTTGGGAAATGTTCTGGTCCTAAAAAAACTAATAAGAACTGCAAGAGACTCATCGCTTATGCAGAAGTTATGATTTATTTTATAAATCAACCTTCTTTAAGAAGCTCCCTTCTAAAACTAGGACTTGGGTCTCACCTAATTCCTTACTGGGTGAGTATCAACTGGATCATGTACTAATTTCCCGGTTGTATACTGCAAAAATCATGCAACTAAAAGTACTGAAAAGCCTGGACTTAGATTCTGATCATAATACAACAAAATTTTCCCTTGATGTGATCCCTGAGAAACGAAACTTTACAAAACGAGTTCCTCAACGAAAATATGATATAGAGAATATTAAAGGTAATGAAAACTTCATGAAAGCAACTGAAGAAATACATCCACCAAATTGGCCGCAACTTCAAGCAGGACTCTTACAAACAGCTGTAAAAATAGCCCCGTTAAAAAGAACAAGAAAACTCCAGTGGTGGACAGATGAATGTGACCAGTTAATACAACATAGGCAGCAAACCTGGCATAATTGGTCGTGCAATAAAACTGCAACCACATTTCAAGAACTTAAAAACGTTAGGAAGATAGTTACAAAATCAATAAAGAGAATTCGTAAATAATGTGAAAATAATGTGAAGATTTTAAATTACAGTCAATAGTGGAGGACTTTAAGCAACATAAGTCATGAAACTATTATAGAACGTACAAGCAAAAGTTGCGATGGAGAACTATTCTTCTCCATCGCTCAATTTTGTTAATGAAAATGGAGAATTGGCTTATACTATAGATGCAAACTGTACAATCCTTGCAGTATACTTTTGTAAATTGCTTAACAGTGATTTACCACAAGAAAAAAGTTCATCAATTCTTATAAAAAGTTCATCAATGTTTATAAAAAGTTCATCAATTCTTATAAAATTAATTAAGATTCAACTCCACCGACTGTACAAGAGAATAAAGAAATTATTCAATCACTAAAACATAACGAGGTTTCAGGGGAGGATCAAATAACTGCAGAATTGTGGAAAAATGCAGGAGAAAATTGTATCACAAAATTTCACGAAATTATGTTGGACATTTGGCAAACGGGAAAAATCCCCTTGGATTGGAAGTTGGCGATAATCCATCCCATACACAAAAAAGGAAGTAAAACTGACCCAAACAATAATCGAGGTGTTTCTTCAGGTCACATACAAAATTCTTTCAAAAATTTTATTAAACCGTGCAGAGCGTTAAGTAGATAATCAAATCGGTAAATATCAATGTGGATTCAGGATGCGACGGTCATGTGCAGTTGCAAATTTTGAATTTGAAAAACATCGTACAATATTTTTGCAACACAAAAAATTTCGCGTTGACTTTTAAAACTTTTAAAAACCCTTGGCTTTTCCACAGATGAAGAAAGAAAAATTTATTTTTCATTAAAGAAAGTGTTTTTCATTATGTGTTTTCAAAGCATTTTTGATTCCAAAATAGTAGTTTATGATACAAGTATGTGAAGAAAGACTCATTGCGATTAAAAAAAACTTGTCACACACAACACTGCAAGTCACACTCAACACCCTTTCACACACGTGTACCATACATTATTTAATCCACTAAACATGTTCAAATACTGTTGAATCTACAAAAAAATAATTCTTTCTTAGCAATAATTTTGGAAAATTGTAATTTTGAGATACAATAAGATTAGAACGTTCAGCGCCTCCGTGGCAAAAATTGCTTACTAGTAAAATGGCACAGTGACGGGAACACTATTTGGTCGTTCTCGCTTTAATCTAGACAAATCTGGATTTAATCTAGATTAGGTTTTGGTTAGGTTAAGTTAACTCCAGATTGAAAGGTTGAGACTTCTTGATTGAAAATAAGAGACATTAATTCAATTTTCATACACGTCAGTTATTTTCACTACGTCTATGTTTTTTGTTTAGTGATGTGAGTTTTTGCCATAGTAATAACAAATATAAATCGTTTAATAATGAAACTCCATTTGATTTACATTGTACTTTTACGCACATTTTGGATACTTTTACACCCGCTTATAATAATGGCAACTTTCACATACAATAATTTACTTATTAATGTGTTTATTTGGCGAGCCAAAGATAAACTACCATTACAGCTGTTTGTAAGTTGCCCATTGCATTGCTCGCCACGAGAAACATCTTTCAGAAAAAGACTTTGTAAAACAAGCGTTTTTACAGTGCTACTTTATTTCCAGATTTTAAAAACCAATTCTTGATTAGATTGTAGATATGGTGGCGACGACTTGTACTGCGACTTTTATAGATCTATTGTACCCCACCCTCCTCCTCCAAGTGTTGGTGTATTTACCCATTTAGAGCGCCTCCTCTAATCCTGATTCCTTTAGGAATTTTAGGATCTGGGTGGGATTAAAGGCCTGCAAGCTCCTCTGTGTTCAAGCAGTGAGCCCCAAAGTACATCTGTCTCTTGCGGAGTAATGCTCTGCAGTCTTTGAACATATGTATGGGGGTTTCCTCTGCTGAGCCACAGAATCTGCATCTAGCATCCTCCTCTAGGCCTAGGGCCTTGAGATTTTTCCTAAGTCTGCAGTGTCCCATCAGGGCTCCTGTCAGAATTCTGAGCTTGTGACTGCTTAGTTTCAGGCAAGCTTTTGTTCTCTTCTGGTTAAAAGATCCCAGCATCACTTTGGATTGCCTTAGCCCTGGAAGTTCTTTCCAGGTTTTCATCCATTTTCCACTTGTTTCTTCATCTAAACTTTTGTGGATAGTGTTCACACTCATACCGCAAAAGGGTTCCGGACCTATAAAGGGGCTACTGGATCCCTTGTTTGCTAGGTGATCGGCTTCTTCGTTTCCGTCTATACCAGTGTGTCCTGGTACCCAGTATAGCGTTACTTTATTATCCCTGCCAAGCTTGTTCAGCTTCCCCACACAGTCCCATACCAGTTTGGATCTGATGGTGTATGAGCTAATGGCCTTGATGGCTGCTTGGCTGTCTGACAGGATAGCAATTCGTTTTTTGGGGTAATTCCTGTCGAGGTTAAACTGTGCACATCCTTCGATTGCGTGTACCTCTGCTTGGAAGATACTTGGGAATGTTCCCATGGATTCAAAGTATCTGGTACGAGGTCCAAACACTCCTGCACCAGTGCCTTCCTTTGTCTTCGAACCATCTGTATACCACTTGATGGCATTTTGCTCTATGTGGTATGCTGAGGATTCGTCGCTCCAATCGGCTTTACTACTACACATTGCTGTGTAGTTTTTCTCGAAGTGGTATTTGCATACCATTTCGTCTTTTGGTACTTCCAGCCAGGGGATCTTGGCAGCGAGGCTGCTTCGGTCTCTGCTCCCGAATATTTTACCTCTGCCCATTCCTTCCTTGCTGAACCTTACGATCGCCGATCTGGCGGCGCTTTCCACCACAAGGTGCAGCGGAGTCTGATCCAGCAGCAGCCCCAATGCTGCTGTCGGACACGACCCCATCGCCCCCGGGATGCAGACACACGCCAGTCTTTTAATCTTCTCATGCTGTTTCCTCATAGAGGCCAGCTTGATTCTACTTCCCCACGCAACTGCCCCATAAGTGATTGCAGGTCTCACTATCATGGTGTACATCCATCGCAGGATAGTGGGGTTACAACCCCATGTTTTTCCTGCCAGATTTCTGCACACCATTAGGGCGCGTTTGGCTTTACCTACCACTGCCTCAGCGTGTCTATTCCATAGGAGTTTGCTATCTAGTGTGATACCCAGATACCTTATCTCCTGTTGGTATTCTACTGCCTTCCCATCTATGAGTATGGGATGTAGGCAGTTTAGTTTTCTCCTTCTAGTAAATGGTATTACCATGGTTTTGCTCGGGTTGAGTCTCAGTCCCACTGTTTGACACCATCTACTAGTTACTTTGAGGCCTCTCTGAACAATTTCACAGAGCGTTCCCTCAAATTTTCCTCTGGCCATTATGACTATGTTATCGGCGTAACCTTGACATTTTATGTCTAGGTTGTTTAGCCTAACCAGTAGTTCATCAACTACCAGGCTCCACATTAACGGTGATAGTACACCTCGCTGTGGGCACCCTCGAGTTGTGGAGATCTTAATGGTATCTCTTCCCACTTGTGTCTCCACCATTCTAGTTCTCAGCATTTCTCCCATCCACTTTGAGATAGTGCTGCTTCGGTCTCTGCTCCCGATTATTTTACCTCTGCCCATTCCTTCCTTGCGGAACCTTACGATCGCCGATCTGGCGGCGCTTTCCACCACAAGGTGCAGCGGAGTCAGATCCTCTATATCCAAGAAGGCACATATCGCTACTTCCTTTGTCTCTAGTGCTGCTTCTATTTCGTTTGTCAGCTAATACAGGGCGGTTTCTGTGGATTTCCCTGCTCTGTACGCATGCTGACTCTTGTGTAGTGGTGTACCTACCTGCACTGTAGTCCTAAGGTAATTATCAATCACCTTCTCCATTGTCTTTAACATACAAGATGTTAGACTAATGGGTCTAAATGACTTCGGTTGAGTGGTATCCTCATTCTTGATTAAGAAGCGTATAAGATTGTGGAGAAGGACGAAAGCAATTAAAAGTGGCTTTATAGAATTTAAGAGAAGATACATAGAAAGATACAGAGAAAAGAAGAAACAGAAGCGAAAATAAAAAGAGAGAGAAATAAAAGCAATAAAATCATAGAAAGAGGTGTGGAAATACATAAACAGGGAGAGAAAGAAACATTGAGCGAGGAGATAAAGATGAGAGAGTGGGAAGAACATTTCATATGAGACTCCTGGAAGGGAGAAAGGCAACGAGGAAGCAGAAACATCAATGGGGAAGACGTAGGCAGCTCTAGAGGGTACATAAATCACATTAGAAGAGGTAGAGAAGCAGGCCAAGAAGCTGGAAAAGAAAAAAGCACCGGGGAGAAATGGAATGCAGAACGAAGTGTGGATGTATGGCATGAAGAGAATGATTGAAATGCTGGTGGATCTAATGATTGGGGTGTGTAGAGTTCAGGGATTCCTCGCAGACTGGGGAGAAGGTAATATGCCCGATTTTCAAAAAAGGAGAGAAAACCAAAGTAGAAAACTACCGGGGAATAACTGAGCTCAACACAGGATACAAGTTGTACGCAGCAATTTTGAGAATGATTTGAGTTTTTTTAATATTGAGAAATTTTAATAATGAATTGTTGCAGATATGGAAAGAATGTTTAAGAGGGAACCAGCGGGAGCGTGTGTGATAGGTAGAAAGAAATTATGTAGTCTGTCGTTCGCGGATAATGTGGTAGTGGTGCAAATAGCCATAAGGACATGAAATAAATAATGCAAAGCCTAGGGAGCTAGGAAACTTGAATTTTGTAAAAGCCTTTAAATGTGAGAACAAAAAAGTAGTCTTTACAAAGACTACTCCCCTCTCCTCTTTACCAAATGATGCCACTGACATGGTGACCCACGTGCTAGTACGCAAAATATAATGAACAAAACTTGACCCACTACTCAAAAAGGTTCGCCATCCCTGGTATAGATCGCTTATCACCATTTAATGTTTTAACAGAATTTGGACTTGACCAAAAAACAAGAAATATTATCAAAGACATACTTACGGAGACGAAGCCTAAAGTAAAATTTATGGGTGAATTTAGTGAACAGTTTGAAATAAATACAGTCCGTCAAGGTGATGGAATTTCCCCATTACTTTTAAATTGTGCCCTGGAAAAAGTTGTTAGAGAATATAGAAAAGTAGGGACACCATCTCACCGACTAGGGCCAAAGATTAAGGGTATTCAAATAGACTGCCAATCGTTTGCTGATGATATGGCACTAATTGCTGAAGACATCTCTGATCACCACTATCTTGGAAGAAAAATCAGCAAAAATAGGGCTTCATATCTCTTATGAAAAAACTAAATTTATGCCTAACATAAAAAATGCGCCACATGAAATTTATATTACCGCTAACAAAATTGCTACAGTAAAGGAATTTAAATTCTTAGGCGATTAGGTTACAGAAAATGAAAATAAATCTGTTACATCAAGAATACAGAAAATGGAGGTTACTTTTCAATACACCAAAAATGTTTATAACAAGCAATGCCTGTTTTGGAATAGTAAAATTTGCCATTACTCAACAGTGATTCAACCGGAAGCTCTTTATGGTTCAGAAACGCTAAATTTACAAATAAAAACATTAAAGGAACAATTAAAGTTTAAGGAAAGGACAATTATGAGAATGATCTTAGGGCCCAGAATTAAAAATGGCATACACTATCCGAAACCCAATTCTGAAATATATAGGAAAGTTTCTAGACTTACCGATACCATGAGAATGAGACGAATTCCATTTTTGGGTCATTTGGAAAGATTGAATCATACAAGACTTACTTACCGGTTCCACAAATTTGTACAGAACAAACGTACAAGACCAAAGTGGTAGAAACACGTGGTGAGGGATCTAGGGATCGCCATGTGTGATGAATAGAAATGTGATCAGGAATATTGTTCACACAAGGGGATTTGAGGAAGGTCAGAAGAAACCAACACGACGTGCATGGTCGGAGGAACATAAACTACAACAATCCATGCATATGGAGAGATAGTGGGCAAGGAAGAAGGCTCAACATACGTTGATTCCGGTTGGTCCCAAGTGACCCATCCGCGATAAGAAGAAAAAGATAAAAAAAACATATTTATGTAGGTAAATATTGATAGGAGGAAGGATTACTCATTTAATATAAACGTTTAATTTATTGATAATTCACACGAAAACATGAAAAATAAACGCAATGAATGCAAAAAAGCATACCTTAAATTAGAGGACATGTGGACAAGAGGACATGAGGATTAGAGGACAAGAGGATCTGAAATAAAACCTATCGGAATGTAAATTAAGTTTTCAGGCTTTGTGACCTTTACACCCAAGCGATTTTTAATGAAGCATTAAACGTGTTGGTAACAATGTGTTGAAGCTGTTTTGACGAATAAAATGGCTATTAAATTAATTCGAAACAAAAAATGGTTCTCCTTGAATAATCTGACATTTCATATTACACTACTTAATATTAATCTACAAAACCTGTACAGTATTATATAAACACATTATATACAGTATATATAGGACAAATAGGACACATCATTTTAATAGATCAATATTGGTGTAGTAACATTTCACTAGCAGAAGATACTTTAAATTGAATATGGAGAAGATTTTAGCTGACATCGAAGCGAGAGAATTGATTGTGGAAAGGAATAATTTGCGGAGCTTAGCGTATAATGTGGTAATTGTATTGTTAAAGATATAAAAGGGATGATTGAAACATTGGATTGGTCATTTTCAACTGAGAAAATAAAGTGTAAATAGGTGCGGTTATAAACAGGGGACCAGTATAGAACATAGTGATTTGAATATCTAGTATAAGACATAATTTTAGCCTAAAATGAAAGTAAAACGTCATAAAAAAGTCGGATAAAGGTGAAAAACTCTAGATTCAACTAAAGGTGAAAAAATGATGCTAAAAGATCGAAAGGCAAAGATATTTGAAACTATCAAATATTTTAAAACACAACTTAATTTTGTCAACTCAGTTTTGCCTATCATAGTTTATTCTTGTTCTGATGCATATTCATTAATGAATGTTTGCGACAACATGACTAATTTGTATTCCGTCTCTGGCGGTATGTATTAGGTTTTCCACTGTTCGTAACCCGGTCCACTGTTTTATCTTACGCAGCCACGACGTCTTCTTTCCCATTCGCCTCCTACTGTCTTCCCTCTCTATCTTCCCTTCGATGATCAATTGTAAGAGCTGGTAAGAGTTGGAAATACTTCGTATGTCGCATTATATACCCTAGGTGTGCGGTTTTCCTTCTTTTGATCATTAACAATAGTTCACGTTCTTTGATTATTCTTCGTAGGACATTTTCGTTGGTTACTCGGGCTTTCAATGAGATTTTTAGCACCTTGCGGTATACCCACATCTCGAAGGCCTCTATTTTATTCATTGTGGTCACCTTCAATGTCCTGCTCTCCATGTCATACAGTAACACCGACCAAATGTAACATTTTATGAATCTCATTTTTAGGTTTAGGTCAAAGTCCGTATTTGTGAAGATGCATTTGAATTTCATGAATGTGTTGCGGGAGCTCTGTATACGACATCTTATTTCCAGGTCAGATGTCCATTCTTCAGTGAGCCATACTTCAAGGTATTTAAATTTGTTCACCTCCTCAATTGATGATCCGTCCGATGTTAGTCCCACATTTCTTAACATGTCTGGTTGACGAGTAACAATAATGTATTTTGTTTTATTGGCCATTTTATTTGTATTGTATTTTTAGGCCCATTCTCTTACTGTGCTCTCCTACTGCGTACACAAGATGTTGGAAGTCGCACATATTGTCAGCAATCAAAACCGTGTCATCCGCGTAGCGAATGCTGTTAATCCATGTTCCATTGACTTTAATACCCTTCTCAATAATATCAAGTGCTTCCTGGAAGATATTCTCGGAGTACAAACTTAACAGCAGTGACCAAAGAACACATCACTGTCGGACTCCTCTTCAGATTTCAACAATATTACTTCGTTCTCCATCGATCTTTATGTGAGCAGATAGATTCAGATAGAGATTTTCGATGCAGTGGATATCTCCGCCGTTTATATTCATTTGTCTCAGTATTGGTAGTAATTTATGGTGTTGTACTCTGTCAAGTAGGGTGTGGTGGTGGCTCAGATAGCTAAGCACCTGGCTCTTTAGTCAGACAAACTGCGGTTATTTATTAAATCCCACACAGAACCAAAGCAGTAAAAATTAAAAACTAATGGCTGCAATCCATCACCCTCAATTCCCGAATTCCCGCTTTGGCAACCATGGGGTCTCAACTGCCTAATGCTAGGCGTACACCAAAACCGATTTTGTCAGCCGATGGTGGACAGAACTACCCGGACTAGTAATTCGGACGTGTATGTGCATACACTGCAACAGTGGAACAGTGTTACCACCAGTGTTACTAACAGTGTTACCAACAGTGGTATTCTGTCAATTATTGTAATTTTTTTAATGTTTATCCTACAGGGTTGGTCTATTATAAACACAACTTCGCAATTTTACAATATCCATAGTCGTTTAGGTAGTTAACAACAAAATTTAACTATAATTACACTCAATTAGCACTGTAGACGCCGGTAGTCTAGCGAGAAATCCCCACAAGTTCGGATCATCGTGATGATCGGCCGTTTTCAGGCGTCATCGGACGATGGCAGTCGTGTTTGTGTACGCGCTCTCATTCTTTTACAAGTGTTTGATTCAATCGCCGTCGTCGCCCAAGCAAACTTCGGCCGATGACGGTGTAGGTGTACGCGAGCCATAACTCTGGAAATTTGTCGTTCAGATTCGACGTTAAACTGTAGGTCCCCCATATTCACTCTTAGTGCTGAGGTTGGATATGTGGCACAGAAGGGACCGGTGCCTCAGAAGTGGGGACATAAAGACTGATGACGACTCTGCGCAAGGCCTTCTCGAAGTATATGAAATATAGGCTCACATCCTTCCGCTGATCGTGGCAGTTTTGTATCAGTCCTTGTGTTGCTACTAGTGCTCAGGCTCATCTCGAGTGCGCAGGCCTTGTCTAAATCCGAATTGTGAGTCACTAATGTTTTGTTCACAATTTCTAAATATTCTCTGATGTATTATTTTGAGAAATAGTTTTAATGTAATAGTTTAGCCTGTGAATCTTCGCATTTCTTTGCGTTATTCTTTTTTTACCAGGCGAATGAAGGTTGATATCAACCATTGATCGGGGTACTGGCCGGTTTCATATATCTTGTTGAAGAGTTCCTGAAGAGTAGTTTTATGAGATACTCTGCCGGTATCTCGTCAGGACCAGGTGTTTTGTTGTTTTTCAATGTTCAGATTTTGTCATTGAAGGCCCTATTAGACCATCCTTCGTATCTTGGTTAAGAATTATTTCATCTGAGAATGGTTTTCTAATATACTTTTCCCATATTATTTTCCGCGCATTGTCGCATGCGATTTCGTTTTTCTCATTTGTTATTATATCGAAGTTTATTTTTCGGTAAATTCCTGCTGATTCTTTAAGTTTCTTATGTAAAATGAAATCATCGTGTAGGGTCTGCAATTTCTCAATAGAAGCATTTATTCATGCTTCAGCTATTCATTTTCGTCATTCTAATCTTTACTTGAATTAATAGCATATAGCGGTCCTTGATCGATTGGTTTTTCAATTTCCCTAATTTTTCTGTTTCATTTCTGTTTCCCTAAGCTGTTTTTGTTGTAGTCGATCGTAAAAAATTTTCTTTTTTTGTGCATTGTCATTCTAACTTTAAGACAGGCCATAAGTAAGACATGGCCAGAGGGTACATCTGCTCCTGGGAATGTGCAGGTTCTAGTGATAGAGGTTCCAAAACGTCTGTTGATAAGGATAAGTCTGGTTCCGCACTATGTTGTTTGGTTTGTTTGCTGGAGACTTCCACGTGTACGCGGTGGCGCGGTGGTAAACAGAAGCAGGTATTAGTTACTTTCACATTCTCCTCTTGATAGAATTGTAGTAGTCGATCGCCTCTTTCATTTCGACTTCCTAATCCAAAAGGATCAACTAGATCCTCAGATCTGCCCTTCTCTATTTTGAAATTGAAACCACCCATTAGAGTGTTCATTTCATGTTTTTTGGTGAGTGAATAGTTCTTTTAATCACTCATAAAATGTTTCAATCTCCTGTTCCGTTGACTCTGCGGTAGGGGCACACGTTTGGATAAGATTCAAGTTAACGGGTTTCGCCGTGTGTTTTAAGAGAACTATTCTGCCGGAATATGGGAAGAAGTCTATAGTGCTAGCGGACAATTTATCTGTAATAAATATTCCCACTCCATTTCGGTGGTTCTAGCTTTGGTTGCCTGAGTAGTAGAAGCGGCCTTCATTGACAGTACATATTCCGTTGTACGGTCACCAAGTTTAGTATCATGATTTCTTGACTTAGATTTTCTAGCTTTCCCGCTTCGAATAAGCTTTGTACGTTCCATATCCCTATATTGATATTTTTGCGGTCTTTTAGTCTTTGTATCCTGGTTTCATTGGCTTCATTTAAAACTGTTCCCCCCAGAGATCCCATCCCAACTTATTTTACCTCTGGAACATGGGACTCTAAGGGGCTCAAGCCCCCCCCCCAAAATCATCTGAGTTCTTCGGTGGCAAATAAAAGTGAACTCATCCGAAAATATATTTTCCTAGTTCTTCTTCTTTTTGGCGCAACAGATTAATTGGAACCTAGGTCTCCTCCCCTCCCTTTTCGTATACTTGTGTTTGGTGTCTAGGTCTTAGACACAAGCGGGCCCCTAGGTTTTTTAACGTGGGCGGCGAGCCAGATTTGAGGGAGGTTTTCGCGGCAAATTGCTCTGATGACTTTGCCAGAGTCATCCATAAGAGGACGGTGGTGGCTTATTATAATACGTGTCCCGGGATCAAACCGCTAGCGCCTTACATGCACTCTGCCGCGCATAATCTAAACCTAGCTGTCCTGAAGGCATGCAGCTTGCCTAGTGTTTCGCTTTCACAGCATTAGATTAGATCTTAGGTTGCATTAGATCTTAACCTTTGTTATGAGATGTTAGAAAGTGTAGTAAGAACGAGACGAGTCGCTTTTCGAGAGCAGAGCGCTCTTCGATTCTCGATCTGTTCCACCTTCTCCAAGTGCTATCGTAAAGTCCTGTGAAGTTAGCAACCGAATTTGCAAAAATTTAATATTACATCAGAGTTCCCGGCAGATATGAAATAGTTCTAGACTACTTTGTGCAAAATTTCAATAGTTCTGCAGAATTTCCCGAAAAAAATGGAAAATACCAAAATTGAGCTAGCAACCACTTTTGAGAAAAACTGTGCGTTTTTACATATTCCTGTTCCACGACCATAGTTCTGGAGTACTTGATCAATATTGCAAAAAGTTCTGCAAAAATTGACATTTTGCAAAAAAAATTCAATTTTGAAACTTTCTCAAACAGAGTTCTATCAAAGATGCCTTTGTCATTTTTTGATAAAAACCTTAGTTGAAAAGATATTTGCAATAATAAGGGACCCATTATTTTGAATGAAAATTTATAAAAATCGCAGAACAGTTCTGTTTGCAGTATCCGATAGAACTCTTAGAGTTCTATAGAAAATCCTTATAATTTTTTTCTGTAAAGTTAAAAATTAGAAAGATTTGCGAAAAATTAGACTTCACCAATGCGACGCAGTGAAGATGAAAAAAAAAAACGGGCGACAGTTCTGTTTGTAGTTCCCGGTAGAACTCTTAGAGTTCTATGGAAAGTCCTTACAAGATTTTTCTGTAAAATTAGAAATTAGAAAGAAATGCGAGAATTTTGACTTTCCCGATGTGACGAAATGAAGAGAAAAAAATCACACAACAGTTCTGTTTGCAGTTCCCGGTAGAACTCTTAGAGTTCTATCGAAAATCCTTATAATTTTTTTCTGTAAAGTTAAAAATAGAAAATTTTGCGAAAAATTGGTCTTTACCGACGCGCGACGTGAAGAGAAAAAAATCGCGGAACAGTTCTGTTTGCAGATCCCGGTAGAACTCTTAGAGTTCTATGGAAAGTCCTTACAAGATTTTTCTGTAAAATTAAAAATTAGAAAGAAATGCGAGAATTTTGACTTCCCCGATGTGACGAAATGAAGAGAAAAAAATCGCACAACAGTTCTGTTTGCAGTTCCCGGTAGAACTCTTAGAGTTCTATCGAAAATCCTTATAACATTTTTCTGTAAAATTAAAAATAGAAAATTTTGCGGAAAATTGAACTTTACCGACGCGACGAAGTGAAGAGAAAAAAATCGCGCAATAGTTCTGTTTGCAGTTCCTGGTATAACTCTTAGAGTTCTATCGAAAACTTTTATTACATTTTTCTCCAAAGTTAAAAATTCGAGAGATATGGGAAAATTAAACTTCACCGATGCGACGAAGCAAGGAGAAAATAATCGCGCAATAGTTCTGTTTGCAGTTCGTGGTAGAACTCTTAGAGTTCTATTGAAAATCATTATAACATTTTTCGTCAAAGTTAAAAATTCTAAAGATTCGCGAAAAATTAGACTTCACCGATGAGAAGAAGCAAAGAGAAAATAATCGCATAATAGTTCTGTTTGCAGTTTCTGGTAGAACTCTTAGAGTTCTATCGAAAATCCTTGAAATTCTTGAAATCCTTGAAAACTATTAAAATTTTGCACAAAGTACTCTAGAACTATTTCATATCTGCCGGGAACTCCGATGTAATATTATATTTTTGCAAATTCGGTTGCTAACTTCACAGGACTCTATCGTAAACACAGAAAATCTGACCACGATGTAGCAGCTGCACGCGTTTACAGTGACGATTTACCTCATCCTCTCCCGTTATCGGGAGAAATATCTGTTTGGAAGGAGCTGAACAAACAGCAGCTCCAAATATAAAAATTTTGCTACAAATTCTCGCTACATTACCAGTAACCACTTGTAGTATGGAGCGCAGCTTCTCTTCGCTTAAACTAATAAAATCGTACCTTCATACGACAATGGCCCAAGACAGGTTAACCGGTTTGCGTTCATGTATATTAACCGAGATATCTCTGCTAATCTACAACCTAACGAAGTCATTGAGGAATTTGCGAAAATTTATCCGAGGAGACTTATTATGCGTTAAGCAAAATAAAATGTGTGTTTTTAGTGTTTTCTTTGCTAGTCTTTACTTTACCTACTCTCAGCGGGGTCAAGCCCCCCCCCCAAATGACAATCCTGGATCCGCCCCTGAATGTCGTCATAATGTGGTTCTCTTGGGAAGTATAATGAAGGTAATTTCCCGTTTCTCCGTGGGTATGAAATTATATTTTCTTAATTTCAGTTCTAACGGTTACACAGCTGTGACTCGGTAGCCAGAGCCTCGCCTGTTATCTAGCAGGGTGTGCCGGATGGTCTATTCAAGGCCATCACTCGGGCAGGTGAGGTTGACTTTTGGGCAGGCTTTGGCTCCCTTCTTGCCTTCACCACTTACACCCCATAGTTTGCATAACTCAATTTTGTCCATTTAGTTTTGTCTATCAAGGCTTGCGCAACTGAATTTTATCCATTTAGTTCGCCTAACAAGTTTGCCCATGCCAATTTTGTCCATTCAGTTTTGTCCAACACGGTTTACACAACTCAACTTTCTATCAAGGTTTTTAAAACATCAAAAGTACCAACAGCAATCCTCTACGCATTGGTTCTCAAACTGTCTGTTTGCCGCGGCAATGATCAAGAATAGTAGCCGTGTGAAGATGACCCCCGAATTTTTGAGAATTTAAATTTTTCAAGAGTTCTGGCAAGATTTCGAATGGTTCTAGAGTTCTTGCTTGAAAATTGCAATAGTTCCGTGGAATTTCGGGCAGAAATCGAGAAAAACAATTTAGAGGCCAACTTCCCGCAGCCCTCACTTTTTCAGGAAAAAAAGTTCTGTTAATAATATTGCAATTCTTTATATAGAGTTCTCAATCGATATTACATATAGTTCCACTTTTTTTTGCAAAATTTTGTAATTTTTGAAAAATTAAAAAAAATCTGCTAACGGTTTCCGATTGTACTAAGGCAGATTTATAAAAAGTGCTTATTAGACATTTTTGTAAAATCAATATCTATAAATTTATTTATAAAAAACTTTCGACGAAGATAAAAAAAAATACAAGAGTTCTGATAAGAGTTATTAGTAGCCCCCGAAGAGTTCTGAAAAAATAACCTATACAATTTCTTTGTCAAACCAATATTAAAGAAGTAATAAGCAAAAACGAGGCGCTATTTTTTTGAAAATTACAGAATTCAAAAAAAAATCCATGAGTTCTGTTAAGAGTTCTGGATAGCCCTTCGAGAATTCTGGATAAATCTCTGTTATAATTACCACGTCGAACCAATATTAAAGAAGTTATAAGCAAACAATGCGGCGTAAAGTTTTTTGAACATTAAAAAATAAAAATAAAAAATCATAAGTTTTGATAAGAGTTCTGAGTAGCCCCTGGTGAGTTCTAAACAAATAACCTATACAATTTCTTTGTCAAACTAATATTAAAGATGTTACAAGTAAAAACGAATCGCAAATTTTTTGAAAATTAGAGAATTCAAAAAAATATTTTTTTCCATGAGTTCTGTTAAGAGTTCTGGGTAGCTCCTCGAGAGTTCTGAATAAATCTCTTTTATAAGTACCACGTCCGACCGATATTAAAGAAGTTATAAGAAAAAGGCGACGCTAAGTTTTTTGAACATTAAAAAAATGGAAAAAGAAATATTTTTTTAAATTCTTTAATGTTCAAAAAACCTACGCCGCATTTCTGCTTATTTGTTCTGAACTCTCCTGGGGCTACTTAGAACTCTTATCAGAACTCTTGTATTTTTTTATGTTCGTCGAAAGTTTTTTCTAAATAGATTTATAGATATTGATTTTACAAAAATGTCTAATATGCAATTTTTGTTTATCTGCCGTAGTACAATCAGAAACCGTTATCAGATTTTTTTTTATTGTTCAAAAATTAACAAAATTTTGCAAAAAAAAGTGGAACTATATGCATTATCGATTGAGAACTCTAGAACTCCATATAATTAACTTAAATATTACATCAGCTGCGTGAAGTTGGCCCCAAATTGTTCTTCTTGATTTCTGCCCGAAATTTCCCGGAACTCTTGCAATTCTCAAGCAAGAACTCTTCCAAATCTTGCCAGAACTCTAAAAAAAATGTAATTTAACAAAAATTCGGGGGCGAATTTCACGCGACTAAGAATAGTCCACTAAAAATTATTAAAGAAGGCATGAAGATACTAAATAGATTTTTCATGTATGGTCTTTTTTGTAAATCTGGGTTGGGTTAAATTTTTATTCTGTTTTCAGATTTTGTATTTATATTCATATTACTATAATATGTTAAATTAACCTGAAAGCTTAAATAAATGGTTATATATATATATATATATATATATATATATATATATATATATATATATATACATATATATATATATATATATATATATATATATATATATATATATATATATATATATATTCAAAGTAAATAAGATTAAGAACCACAACAAACGGATTAAGTTTATAAGGGATTTGCGCCCCTAATAACCACTCAATAGCTATTTTCGAAAAGTGCCTATTCGCTATACCGTTTATTACGTAGCCTGATAGAGCGGCTGTAACTAAACAATATTACACTATTTTACATGTTTAGTAAATGATATTTTGCAATTCTAAACCCTTCCGATTAAAGATGGGTTCTAAAATCGTACCTGGAAGGGGAGACAAATACTGTCGCGTCCTACAGAGTGAGCACCATCAGTGTGACACCATCACACATTGAACAGTCAAATAAAAGAAAAACTTTTGATGAGTGAAGATTTTGAAACTTACTTTACCGACGACGAAAATTTTCAAAGCTATTGTTGTGCATAGAAAAAGGATTTGGAATCGAAAGAAACGACAACCTGGGGATGGATCGCTTCCACTTCTTGCTACACATAGAAGTTCAATGGCTATAAAATGGAAAGAATTTAGCCAGGCTGTTTGAAATAAAAGATGCATTGGTGGTCACATTTACCTAGGAGCCTTTTATCCAATAAATAACTGATGTCATCTTTTAAAAACCAAATTAAACTTCTCTTCAACGGAAAGGAGGTGCACTATTGAAGAAAAGAAAAGCGGAAAATCGCAGAAAATAATTACATTTTGTAAGGCATGTGTAATATAAATCAACCAACCTTCAAACCAACTTTCACAAAATTGTTATTGCCCACTTATAAGGTTTGGACCCACTTATAAGAGCGATGTTGATTATTTAGCCAACATTGACTATGATGATACCTACAAATGGATGATGAACTCGTTTTCCCGCAATCCGAAACATAAACCTACTAGAATGTCGTATGAAATTTTTCAAAATCTGCGTGAGATCAGCGAAGTTGGTATTTTTAAACAGACATGCCGAAGCTAAGAAGAGTTCTGAATGCAGGCTTATTAAAAAAATAATGCTGTTGGCAAGGTTTCCGATTGTACTAAGGCAGATTTATAAAAAGTGCTTATTAGACATTTTTGTAAATCTATAAATTTATTTTTAAAAAACTTTCGACGAAGATAAAAAAAAAATACAAGAGTTCTGATAAGAGTTATTAGAAGCCCCTGAGGAAGCTATTAGAACAGTTCTGAAAAAATAACCTATACAATTTCTTTGCCAAACCAATATTAAAGAAGTAATAATCAAAAACGAGGCGCTATTTTTTTTGAAAATTACAGAATTCAAAAAAAAATCCATGAGTTCTGTTAAGAGTTCTGGATAGCCCCTCGAGAATTCTGGATAAATCTCTGTTATAATTACCACGTCGAACCAATATTAAAGAAGTTATAAGCAAACAATGCGACGCAAAGTTTTCTGAACATTAAAAATTAAAAAAAAAATCATAAGTTTTGATAAGAGTTCTGAGTAGCCCCCGGAGAGTTCTAAACAAATAACCTATACAATTTCTTTGTCAATCTAATATTAAAGATGTTACAAGTAAAAACGAATCGCTAATTTTTTTAAAATCAGAGAATTAAAAAAAATATTTTTTTCCATGAGTTCTGTTAAGAGTTCTGGGTAGCTCCTCGAGAGTTCTGAATAAATCTCTTTTATAAGTACCACGTCCGACCGATATTAAAGAAGTTATTAGCAAAAAAGGCGACGCTAAGTTTTTTGAACATTAAAAAAATGGAAAATGAAATATTTTTTTAAATTCTTTAATGTTCAAAAAACCTACGCCGCATTTCTGCTTATTTGTTCAGAACTCTCCTGCTACTTAGAACTCTTATCAGAACTCTTGTATTTTTTTATGTTCGTCGAAAGTTTTTTCTAAATAGATTTATAGATATTGATTTTACAAAAATGTCTAATATGCAATTTTTGTTTATCTGCCGTAGTACAATCAGAAACCGTTATCAGATTTTTTTTATTGTTCAAAAATTAACAAAATTTTGCAAAAAAAAGTGAAACTATATGCATTATCGATTGAGAACTCTAGAACTCCATATAATTAACTTAAATATTACATCAGCTGCGTGAAGTTGGCCCCAAATTGTTCTTCTCAATTTCTGCCCGAAATTTCCCGAAACTCTTGCAATTCTCAAGCAAGAACTCTAGAACTATTCCAAATCTTGCCAGAACTCTAAAAAAAATGTAATTTTACAAAAATTCGGGGGCGAACTTCACGCGACTAAGAATAGTCCACTAAAAATTATTAAAGAAGGCAGGAAGATACTAAATAGATTTTTCATGTAAATTTTTATTCTGTTTTCAGATTTTGTATTTATATTCAATTTACTATAATATGTTAAATTAACCTAAAAGCTTAAATAAATGGTTATATATATATTTATATATATATACATATATATATATATATATATATATATATATATATATATATATATATATATATATATATATACATATATATATATATATTTATATATATATATGTATATATATATATATATATATATATATATATATATATATATATATATATATATATATATATATATATATCTCCAATGGCGCTACAGCCCGAATCGAGCCCTGGCCTCCACCAAACGTTGTCTCCAGCGTTCCCTTTCCTCTGCCGCCGCCCGCCAGTTCCGCACCCCCAGCATCTCTCTCGCATCCCTTTTCACACTTTCCTCCCATCTCGCCCTTGGCCTGCCCGCTTTCCTTCTACCTTCCGGCACTCTGAGTATTTGTCTCGGCACTGCTGTTGGAGCCATCCGGCACACATGTCCCGCCCATCTTAGCCTGCTTAGTTTTATGTGGGATACCACATCTGGGCTTTTGTATAACTGATATAGTTCGAAGTTCATCCTAATTCTCCAGCCCTCTTCGCTGTTAATTGCCCAATAAATTTTCCTCAGGATCTTTCGCTCAAAAATCTCCAGCATCTTTTCCGATTTCTGGGTCAGCGTCCATGCTTCGCTTCCATATGTGAGGATGGGTCGTATGATTGCTTTATATATATTACACTTCGTTTGTCTGCTAGCTAGCTTCGAGTTAAGGATGGATTTAAGAGTGAAGTATGCCCTGTTGGCTTGCATGATTCTATGTTGTACTTCCACCCCTTCGTCGTTCTGATCCGTGACGGTTGATCCCAGATATTTAAAGTTGTTGACGACTTCTACAGTGTACTTTCCCATATCCAGATTATTTACTGCGTGTACTGGCGCTCCCGGTCTTACCATCATTACTTTTGTTTTATCCTTGTTCATTGACAGACCTATCTCCTTGGCTCTCTTCTCCATTTTACCGTAAGCCTCTTTCATTGCCGTTAGCGATCTACCGATGATGTTTAGGTCGTCAGCATAGCCCAAAAGTTGCGTGGATTTATTGGAGATGGTACCGTTGCATTCTATCTGAGCTTTCCTTATAGCTTTTTCGAGCGCGATGTTAAATAATATGGGTGATAGACTGTCTCCTTGTCTCAGACCTGTAATGGTTTCAAACTTGTGCGATGTCGTTTTTTGGATACCGACTTGGTTCCAAGTCTTTTTTAACGTACAATTTACCAATTTAATGATCTTTTGTGGTATCTCGAATTCTTCCATTGTCTTCATGAGAGTTCTTCTATCGATAGTATCATACGCTTGTTTAAAGTCTACGAAGACCTGGTATGTGCTGATGTTCATTTCCCATGTCTTTTCTAGTATTTGTCTGAGTGTAAACATTTGGTCAGTCGTCGACTTTCCTTTCCGGAAACCTGTCTGATACTGTCCTATAATGCTCTCTGCGTACGGTTGGAGTCTTCGTCCGATTATCCATGACAGCACCTTGTAGGCCGTGTTAAGAAGAGTTATACCACGATAGTTCTTGCACTCCAGTTTGTTTCCTTTCTTATAGATAGGGCATATCTTCCCCTCCCGCCATTCCTCGGGTATCTCTTCTGTCCTCCAGATTCTTCCTATCAGCTGGTGTAAAGCACAGTTCAGAGCGTCTCCTCCCCTTTTGATCATTTCAGATGGTATCATGTCCGGTCCCGGTGCTTTGTGGTTCTTTAGTGCCTTTATCGCCTCGCTTATTTCTCTTTGTGATGGTTCGTTATCTTCTCTCAGATCTCTTACTTCTGGTGTGTGAATTGGGTCGTCTTCAGCTGTTTGTCCGGTTAATTCCACTCGTAGTGAGGTATTCAGGAGTTCGTTAAAATATTCCGCCCATCTACCTACCACTTTACTTTCTTCAGCCAGTAAGGTGCCCTCTTCAGCACAATAAGCCTTAAGGTTGACGTGCGCCAAACCCTTAAAGGAAGTCGGGAATCTAATCTAAGGTGCCCTCTTTACTGTTGATTATTGTTGCTCTGGGCTGAAATCCATTTCGCAGGTTGTTCACTATCTTGTAGCATTCTCTAATTTCGTGTTTCTCTTGGTGGTGTCCTATCTGTGCCACCTGGTCGTTAAAATGGGCCCGTTTCTTCTTCCGAAATAATTTGGATGCTTCCTTTCTTTGCTTGTTGTATTCAGCTTGTTTGGCTCTCGTGGGTCTCTGCAAATTCTCTGCCCTAGCTTTCTGTTGTTTCTCGCGTGCTTCTTCACACTCTGCATGGTACCATTGGTTTCGTTTTTTCCTATGGACTTTCCCGAGAGCCTCCTCTGCCGATTCCTTAATCCCCTTTGCAATTTCCGTCCATTGTTCTTCAATACTATGATTTTCCGTCAACACTCCTAGTTTTTCGGCGATCTTTTCTTCGTATCGTTGCCTTACCCTGGTTAAGTTCAGTTTTTCCACATCCCATTTTTCTATTCCGCTGTTTGCTGGCTTTTTCGAGTTGGCTAACCTTTGTTTTAATTTAATCCTCACCAGGTAATGGTCCTAGTTGCAGTCTGCCCCTTTGCAGCTTCTGACGTCCTGTATGCTGGACATAAATCTTGTGTTTATTAAGACATGGTCTATTTGATTGAGTGTCCTTCCGTCTGGTGATCTCCATGTCATCTTGTGGATGTCTTTATGTGGGAATAGCGTACTGCTGATTACAAGGTTTCTAGATGCTGCTAGGTCCACTAGTCTCTGTCCATTGTCGTTAGTATTTTCGTGTAGGCTGTGTTTTCCAATCGTGGGTCTGTACACGTCTTCTTTCCCTATCTTAGCATTGAAATCCCCCAAGATCATCTTTACGTCGTCTAGTTTTGCGTAGAAGATCTCTTTTTCGTCGTCTGTTTTCTCTTCGCTCGGTGCATGTACGTTAATTATTGTCAGATTGAAGAGCTTCATTCTTATTCGGATCATGCAGAGTCTGTCATCTACTGCTTGGAAGTCCATAATATCCTTCCCTACACTTTTCTTGAGTATGAAGCCTGTTCCTAATTTGTGCGCCTTCCCATTATTACTGCTTTTACATATCCTATATTTTCCTAAATCCATGATGCCGCTATCGCTCCAGTTGGTCTCCTGTAGTGCCACTATGTCGAGTTTGTATCTCTCCATTTCGTTTGTTAAGGCTTTTAGTGCACCTATCTGGTAGAGGCTCCTTACATTCCATGTTCCCATCGTAATTTCTTTCGATTTCCTTGTGCATTGCTGTGGTCGTTGCCGAGTAGTCAGTCCAGTCAGTATATATATATATATATATATATATATATATATATATATATATTCAAAGTAAATAAGATTAAGAACCACAACAAACGGATTAAGTTTATAAGGGATTTGCGCCCCTAATAACCACCCAATAGCTATTTTCGAAAAGTGCCTATTCGCTATACCGTTTATTACGTAGCCTGATAGAGCGGCTGTAACTAAACAATATTACTCTATTTTACATGTTTAGTAAATGATATTTTGCAATTCTAAACCCTTCCGATTAAAGATGGGTTCTAAAATCGTACTTGGAAGGGGAGACAAATACTGTCGCGTCCTACAGAGTGAGCACCATCAGTGTGACACCATCACACATCGAGCAGTCAAATAAAAGAAAAACTTTTGATGAGTGAAGATTTTGAAACTTACTTTACCGACGACGAAATTTTCAAAGCTATTGTTGTGCATAGAAAAAGGATTTGGAATCGAAAGAAACGACAACCTGGGAATGGATCGCTTCCACTTCTTGCTACACATAGAAGTTCAATGGCTATCAAATGGAAAGAATTTAGCCAGGCTGTTTGAAATAAAAGATGCATTGGTGGTCACATCTACCTAGGAGCCTTTTATCCAATAAATAACTGATGTCATCTTTTAAAAACCAAATTAAACTTCTCTTCAACGGAAAGGAGGTGCCCTATTGAAGAAAATAAAAGCGGAAAATCGCGGAAAATAATTACATTTTGTAAGGCATGTGTAATATAAATCAACCAACCTTCAAACCAACTTTCACAAAATTGTTATTGCCCACTTATAAGGTTTGGAAAGAGCGATGTTGATTATCTAGCCAACATTGACTATGATGATACCTACAAATGGATGATGAACTCCTTTTCCCGCAATCCGAAACATAAACCTACTAGAATGACGTATGAAATTTTTCAAAATCTGCGTGAGATCAGCGAAGTTGGTATTTTTAAACAGACATGCCGAAGCTAAGAAGAGTTCTGAATGCAGGCTTATTAAAAAAATAATGCTGTTGGCAAGGTTGCAGTAAAAAGACTTGCAGGTTTAACTCTAACTTATCTCTGAGTCTGCATTCCCAACATACGCTTATAAAGCGTAGAATAGGCCAAGATAATCAAGTTGGTGGTAAAATTAACTAAAATTTGCATAAACATAAATGAAATAATGAGAAATTCGTGCAAACAGTTTCATTCATCGCAGTAAAAATAACTCAGCTTTAAATTTGCACTGTTTTTAAACCCCGACGCAAAAAGAGGGGTGTTATAAGTTTGACGTGTCTGTCTGTCAGTATATGTGGCTGTTTATGCAATCGTGACTCCTAAATGAATGGACCGATTTATGAAGATCTGTTCAGGCGGTTGATGATCATCAGCTCAATTCCTACTTGACAAAACTTTTTTGTAAAATATTTACAAACAAATTTCTTGAGGAAAAGAAAAAAGTTATATAAATAAAATAAAACTAAAAATTTTAAGTAAGCTCCGACACAAAAAAACTCTAAAAGTGAAAAAAAAAAAAAAATTCTCTCTTGCCCTTTTAACTTCATTAAATGTACCTATTAATATTTTGATGATGAGCATTGCCCTGTCGGGGGACTGCTAAGTAAATCAAATAATAAAACCAAAATACAAAGAAATAATAAGAAGATTTATAATGATAAAGTATGGACTATACAAGGACTTATTCTATGTAAGCAACGTACGTAAGTAACAAAACAACAATATCCCATCGTTTAGTTTTCAATCTTTTGATTAATTTACTCCAAAAAAATCGCAAAATAAACACAACCGTCAACGACATCTGCTCCCACGTATCTGCCCGTTCTCTTTCACGCCACCGTGCCGCATACCAGGTCTATAAAGCTGGCACCCCCACCTCTTCAAAATTCAAATTTGATAACATCAGAATTATGTGCTCCTTATGTGCTAATTATGTGCCGCAATCGCGATTTTTGTGCTCGAAACCTTCAATGTAAGAATCAAATTTTACTAGTGGGGGTGCTAACTTAACAGACAAGCTAGCACCCACCCATCCGAAAAATTGGGATATCGCTACCAAATAAGCACTACAATTATGTGCTATTTATGTGCTTTTCAAGTACCCTGGAGCGAATTCGCTAACTCAACCCCTTGTGCGAAAAACACCCCGAACGGAATGAGCCAAAGAGGCGAAATCTATAATAATCGAAAAAACAAGTTTTAACCAACGCGATATTGTTGCAATAATTATGTGTTCTCCAGATATTATATTCCAGATTTTTGTGCTCGCACCCTTGTACGAAAAATTCACCCCAAACTCTATTAGCCTTAAGAAATAAAATCTTTAATAATCTAGTACAGAAATTTTAAATAACGCAAAATTATTTCAATAATTATGTGCTCTCCAGATATGCTATTTACGATTTTTGTGCTCAAACCCTTGTGCGAGAAACTCACCTCGAACGGAATGAGCCATAAGAGGTGAAATCTATAATAATCGCGCAAAAAAAATTTAATCGACGCAATATTGTTGCTATAATTATGTGTTCTCCAGGTATGATATTTGCGGTTTTTGTGCTATCATCCTTGTACGAGAAATTCACCTCGAACTTAATAAGCCATAAGAGGTAAAATCTATAATAATCGAGCACACAAGTTTTAACAAACGCGATATTGTTGCAATAATTATGTGTTCTTCAGATATGATATTCGCGAGTTTTGTGCCATCACCCTTGTACGAGAAATTCACCCCAAAATATATGAGCCATAGGAGGTGAAATCTTTAATAATAGAGCAAAGAAATTTTAACCGAATCACAATTGTTGCTATAATAATGTCCTCTCCAGATATGCTATTCGTAATTTTTGTGCTCGCACTTTTGTACGAAAATTTCACCCCGAACTGTATTAGCCTTTAGAGATGAAATCTTTAATTATCGAGAACAGAAATTTTAAATGACGCTAAATTATTGCAAAAATTATGTGCCCTTGAGATATGATATTCCCGATTTTTGTACTTGCACCTCTGTACGAAAAATTCACTCCGAACTCTTCACATGTATGTCTGTGATATAACCATCGTATCCAGAGGTTCACAGAACTTACACAGATTCACACTCTTAGCCATAAAAAGTCATAAAAAAATTTAAAGGGTGCGAGCACAAAAGTCGCGAATGTCATATCTGGAGAACACATATTCATTGCAACAATATCGCGTTGGTTAAAACTTGTGTGCTAGATCAGTGTTTCTCAAACTTATTTGTCTCATCGCCCACCTTTGATATGCTAAAGTTAATAACGCCCCCCAAATCAATCGTATTATATACATGCGTGTACGGTGTGTCCGCGGATTGAGTTACCCAATAGGGTAAAAATCGTAAAATTTTCATTTTACGACCAAAAGTCATTCTTTATAAAAAGTTCTGCTTAACACCCTGCCACTGCCCTTAACACCCTGTACATTTGATCTAAAATTTCCATATCGTCCATTCATTTTCTCGACAAGCAGAACTTTTTATAAAGAATGATTTGTGGTCGTAAAATGAAAAATAATGATTTTTGCCCCATTGGTTACCTCAAACCGCGGACACACTGGTTGGTAGGTAGCTATGTAGAATAATTATTAGAAGTACGAATTTTTATTTCAAAATTTGTATTCAGACTCTACGTTAGTTTAGAAACAACTTTGTTTTATAAAATTTTTGTAAAAAATAATTAATAATGTAACTTATGCCTTGAAGCATTTTGAACTTTCCTAATTTATTAACACCCTGTACATTTTATCTAAAATTTTCGACTTTCTCGTATCGACTTTTGGTCGTAAATTGAAAATTTTACGATTTTTGCCATGTTGGGTGTAATGTGGCATCTTTGGTGCAATAATTTGAAATTCAATAGAAAAAAGCTTTTATTTTCTCTTTCTAGAGTAAAAGTATTTTGACTTACCAAGTATTTTATAGGATAATGTTTATTATTAATGTTTTAATGTTTTTGAATAGTTTTCAGTTCTATCGAAATTACTTAACGAAAATACTTTCACTAGAAATCTAGCAACGTTCAAAGTAAAATTTATATATCATGAATACACGCCGCCGTTGAAGACAAGCCGCAATTTCTTGTAACATCATCACTTAGAATCAATTAAAAAAATATAATGCAAAATAAATTGTTTAGGTCTGAGAACCTATTTAGATTAATAATAAATGATAAATACTTAAATAATTAGCAACAATAATTCTGATAGTTTTTGAAATATTTCAAATTAAAATTGACATGCGGATATCCCTGTTGAAAGAAAAATTCGTGAAAAGAAAGTGAAGGCATTATAATTTTTACAGAAATAAAATTATAATAATTTTTTTTTTTCAGAAACTTGAAAAGTTGGTAGATTTTTTTTCAAGATAGTAGATTTGAGCAAGACACTAAAAGGGGGTAGATCACCTGAAAAGTTGGTAGAGTTAGTAACGCTGGCTGTGTGCGTATATATATCGCCCCCTGACGACCTACCGCCCCCTATATCGCCCCCTGGCTACCTAGCGATCCCCAAAACGACATCATCGCCCACTGGGGGGCGATATCGCCCACTTTGAGAAACGCTGTGCTAGATTATTATAGATTTCACCTCTTACGGCTCATTCCGTTCGGGGTGAGTTTTTCGCACAAGGCTTTGAACACAAAAATCGTAAATAGCATTTCTGGAGAGCACATAATTATTGAAATAGTTTTGCTTCATTTCAAAGTTATGTTCTCGAATATTAAAGATTTCACCTCTTAAGGTTAATAAAGTTCAGGTTAAGTTTTTCGTACAAGGGTGCGACCACCAAAATTGCGAATTATATATCTGGAGAACATATAATTATTGCAACAATATCGCGTTGATTAAAATTTTTGTGCGCCATTATTATAGATTCCACCTAAGAGGTTAGGTGAAGGGCTCATGCAGTTCCGGGTAAATTTTTCGTACAAGGGTTTGAGAACAAAAATCGTAAATAGCATATCTGGAGAGTGCATAATTATTGAAACAATTTTGAGTCATTTAAAATGTATGTTCTCGATTATTTCTCGATTTTACCTCTTAAGGCTAATACAGTTCAGGGTAAGTTTATCGTACGAGGGTGCGAAGACAAAAATCGAGAATATCATATCTGGAGAGCATATAATAATTGCTACAATATTGTGTCGGTTTAAATTTCTGTGCTCGAGTATAAAAGATTTCACCTCTTATGGCTCTCACCGTTCGGGGTGAATTTTTCGTACAAGGGCACGAGCACAAAAATTGCGAATAGCATGTCTAAAGAGCACATAATTGTTGCAACTATTTCGCACCGGTTAAAATTTCTGTTCTCGATTATTATAGATTTCACCTCTTATGGCTCATTCCGTTCCGGGTGAGTTTCTCGCATAAGGGTTTGTGCACCAAAATCGTAAATAGCATATCTGAAGAGCACATGATTATTGAAATTATTCTGCGGTATTTAAAATTTGTGTTCTCGATTATTAAAGATTTTACCTCTTAAGGCTAATAGAGTTCGGGGTGAATTTTTCGTACAAGGGTGCGAGCACAAAAATCGGGAATATTATATCTGGAGAACACATAATTATTGCAACAATATCGCGTTGGTTAAAACTTGTTTGCTCGATTATTATAGATTTCGCCTCTTATGGCTCATTCCGTCCGGGGTGAGTTTTTCGCATAAGGGGTTGATTTAGCGAATTCGTTCCAGGGTATTTGAAAAGCACATAAATAGCACTTAGTTTTAGTGCTTAATTGGTATCGGTATCGTAGTGCGTAATTGCATGTTTGGGTGGTAGCTTGACTGTTAACTTAGCACCCCCACTATTAAAGTTTGATTCTTTCATTGAAGGCTTCGAGCACAAAATCGTGATTGCGGCACATAATTAGCACATAAAGAGCACATAATTCTGGTATTATCAAGTTTGAATTTTGAAGAGGCTGGGGTGCCAGCTTTATAGACCTCCGCATACCATATCGAAACTCTGCAGGACCTTAGTCGATCTTGTAAGATAGATTGATACATCTATGTTAATACTTACAATTTGAAAATAGTAAGTATTTTCTATTCTTTATACCTATCTAGGTATAACTAATTGCACTTCTTCATATAGCGTCCCCCCGACGCGGCGATGCTCATCATGAAATATTAATAGGTATTTTTAATGAAGTTAAAAAGGGCAAGAGAGAAATTTTATTTTATGTCTGTGGTTTTTTTATGTCGGTGGTGGCTTAAAATTTTTAATTTTATTTTAATATTCGAACTTTTTTTTCTTCTTTTCCTAATTATTCAAAGTGTTTTAAAGATAGCTGTGCCGCAAATTTCTTTTAGTCCGGCAAGAGTGCCACGGCGGAAAAAGTTTGAAAACCACTGTTCTACTGTACAGCTCGTATTAGGGATGTCGATATTTAAATGGTATATTTTGTAACTAAGGCGGAAAGTTGTCAATTTCACGCGAGATCGAAATTGGGAAAATTCGACAGGGATGGCAATTGGCAATACCATGTGCATACGCCGTGTTACAAACAATATTTTTTATTACTCATGCGAGGGGATTTATCTTATCAAGTTTGGGATCCAGGGGCCATCCAAAAAAATGGAATCGAAAATGAAGAATTTGCTTTTTCAATTATCTCCAGTAGATTAGGATTCGTCATAAGAACTATCCTCAGTCTCCGGTATCACCATTTACACTCATTTTAAAACGTTTTCTTTAATTTTTATTGTTATTTTATAATAAAACAAAATGTTGACACTTGACGTCAATTTTTAATATCGGGGTCTTGATTGTTTTTTTTTATGTAACCTAGCGATATTAAATATTTGCGTGCGTTACCCAGGTTATGTGGAAAGGCAATGCGAAGCGGCATTTCTCGTATTAAAAAACGTGCGTCAGGAAGTACTTTGCGCGCGTGAGTAATAAAAAATACTATCTTAACAATCTTAAATAAATATTCAGTTTTGTAATTTTAAGTATAAAATTTTGGGTATATATATATATATATATATATATATATATATTTATAATTTGAAAATAGTAAACATATATATTGTAACTTATTTCTATGACTTTCCACTGGCCGGGAACCACTAGAGGAGAAAACTATTGCTTACCGGAAATTACACAACTTAACAAACATAGAGGTATTATATTCCAAGTATTTATTTAAGTCGGTCTGATTGTAAAACTCCGATTTCCGTAAAATGAATTGTTCTGCAAAAAAGTTTATTTATTGTTCAATGAAAACTGTTATATAAAAATAGAGAACTTTAGCCAATTATATAAATATAAAGATGATTGCAAAATGTTAATACATACTTACTCTGAATTGTAAAATTCACTGTTTTTTAAATTGCGAAGTTTTACACAATTTCTTTACAAATTAGTGGTTAAAACATATTGAATTTTTAAAACACATTCAATTCAGAGAAATTATATAAATATTTAAAAACGTAAACGCAAACATTCATTTCAAATTATTCACACATGATTTCCAATACTCACGCAGTATCTTTATTTAATTACCATATCGTTATAACATATCAATTTTACTGATATACTTCCAGATAATAATCATATCTATACATATTCGATAACTACACTTTGCCCAGTGGAGTTTGTGTCGCACAAAAGCAAGTTTGCATTGATAATTTATAATCGAAAATGGGTTGCTGTCGCAAGGTGAGAATTTACGAAATCGTTAAATTACTAATTTATTTATTTTCTTATTTTTTTTATAGAAAAAATATGATGATGATTTCAACTATGAACCTGAAGAGGGTAGTGTTAGAGTGGAACGGAAGAGGCCTTGTTGGTGCATAACTTTAAAATGGACTTCTATCGTTTTGTAAGCGGAAATTCACTTTCTTTATATAATTTCTTATAAACCTTTTCGTTTTAGATTTTGCATACTTCTAGTCTTATTTATTGCTGTTTTTATAATCTTACCAATTGTGTTTATGCATAGTATAACTCTACAACGGTATGTCATGTTTCCAAACTGTAAGTACAATTTTTATTATGTAAATTATTAACTTTATAATCTTATCCATTATCGTTTTTTTTTCTATAACAATAGAAAATGTTTCTGTGAATAAATTAAGCACGTTTTGCAATATTTTCATAATAGGGAATATGCATGAAATTTAAATTTAGTTTAAATATTTTTTCCCGAATCTTTATTGACCGGATATTTGAACTAAACCATTATTTCTGTAATTCATATCTTTTTAAATACCTAAAATTAATAAATAAAAGCAACACCATTGGATAAAATTTAAGTGTCGTAACATATTATGTTAACTCGTATATATATATATATATATATATATATATATATATATATATATATATATATATATATATATATATATATATATATATATATATAACTTATGTATAACTCGTTTAGTTCGTATTGTTTACATTTGTATGTCATTGCAGTAAAAACAAACGTCAAAAACGTGAAGTTATAAACGAGAACAGCTGTTGTAAACAATGGACTAAACTGTCAGTAGTAATTGACGTCATCAACAGACCGCGCGAAAATTGCGGCGTTTAAACAGCTCAAAATTTCTATATTTTAAATATTTTTTTAAATTTAATTAGAGCATTTTTAAGCAGTATTTATATTGTTTACTATGTTATAACGGTGTAAACAGTGAATTAAAAATATATAAAAAACATGCATATTCTCTATTGTACGACATATTGTTATTAGCTGTCATTACCAAACAACATCTATATTTTCAGTGATATTTCCTTTCTTCGATAATAACCGATGTAAATCTGGCAATAATTTCCAGAAATAAAAAAATTGCGTGTATTTTTTCTTTGAAAAGGCTACAACTTCGATAACAACAAAGATTTTTTATTTTTTTTACAGAACTGTTGTATAGTAGGCCGCCTCTTAACCTATGTGATCAAAAGTTGATGTATTTTCTATGAATTACGCATATTAGTGATTTAAAGGTTTTGTAAACACTTGCCGCTACTTGATTTCCAAACGCGGAAAGATAAAATTGACAATTTCTCAAAATTTTCCGAAATAATTTCCACGAGCTACTAGGCTATGATATTACCCTCATTCCCCAACAATAATTTTTCAAAAATTCCAAAAAATAAATGCACAGCGATTATTTCAAATAGCGCATTCCGGGCATAGACATTTTACTCAAAATATAGTAAAAGGTTAGTAAATCCTTTCTCAATTTTTGTTTCGCATATTACTAGAAAATAAGTCCGCCCACCAACAAACAAATATATTTTCATATATTCCAAAAAATTATTTACCCAGACCGAAACTTAAAAATCATCTTTTATATTTCAATATCATATATATATATATATATATATATATATATATATATATATATATATATATATATATCTATATATATATATATATATATATATATATATATACATTCTGCAAACAAGAGCTCTAAGGAGCCAGAACACTGTAGTCATCTTTGTCGGCTTTAAAAAGGCATACGACATCCATTATTTAACCTTTAAGAGTTTGGAATTGACTAAAAAACAAGAGAAATCATTAAACAAGAACTGACGAATACCATCTCGAAAATCAAGTTCTTCGGGAAAATTTCTGATCCGTTTGAAATTAAGACTTGACTTAGACAGGGAGATTGATTATCCCCAATGCTCTTCAACATCGTAATGGAAAAAAAATGAAAACCTGGGAAGAGGCCCTGAATTCGGAAAGAATAAGAGGAATACGCCTTGGGAGGGAAAGGAAAACCCTGGAAATCAAATGTTTAGCTTTTGCCAATGACCTTGCTATCTTACCCAATAAACGAGAAGACGCTCTAAAGAAGCTTGAGTGTCTTCATGAAATCGTAGTAAAAACGGGTCTTAAAACTGGTTTTAAATCTCCTAAGAAATGACAGAATATATGGAGTACAAACACCAAAGTGAGAGGTACATAGAGGTAAATTCCAGGAAGATAAAGAGAACAGAGAAGTTTAAATACCTGTGGGAATGGATCTAACCCAACGGACTAGATAAGGAGGCAAATAAAGGAAGAGCCAGAAAACTAGACCTCGCCTACAAACACAGTACAAGTACAACAAACGGGCATTATCCTACAATGTCAAAATCAGACACTATAAATCGATAGCACAATCTGGAGGATTGTACGGCTCGGAGTATCTTATTTTAAATAAAAAGGCGGAGTATCAAATACTCGATAAAGAACGAAAGGAGGATTCTGCGGAAAATACTCGGACCACTGAAAACTAGTGATGGGACTTGGAGGATGAGGAAAAACGAAGAACTCTACAAATACACCGAGAAGATCACGGACACAATGAGGAAGCGGAGGTTGAAGTTCTACGGACATCTACTAAGAATGGATGAATGCAGACTGACTCAAAGGATTTTCAGCTATGCCATGGGGTTAAAGGCCATATCTAAATGAGTAGATGATGTGAAAAGGGATGCGGCTGAAGTTGGAATCACACTACAGATGGCCCACAACAGAAGAGAGTTTAGAAGGAGAGTAGAGTGTATAAAAGCATACAATATTTCATCTCCTATTAGGAATTATATTCTCAGAAGTTCGAAAAATGGGCTTCAAAAGTGAAGAGTATCAGCATTACATTTTCTGCTATATGGGACAAACTAAAGGCCTACGCGGAGTGGGGTTTCTAATTAGGCGAAAGTATAAAAACAATAATATTAGCTTTAGAGGAATCTCTGAAGGAGGCATACTGGTATACATATTAGACAGTGGGCTGATGACATTATTCAAGTGTTAGGAAATGACTGGACAAATACAGGCAAGGACAGGGATTTGTGGAAAAAGCTGGAGGAGGCCCCGCTAAACGAAACAGCGTTATGCGGGGACTTACTGTATATATATATATATATATATATATATATATATATATATATATATATATATATATATATATATATATATATATATATATATATATATATATATATATATATATATATATATATATATATATAAATATATATATATATATATATATATATATATATATATATATATATATATATATATATTATTACATCATTTTTGCCCATATGGACAGTGTTAAATAACTCATGATGACACAAGCTTCACTTTTTTCCCTTCTTTTTCTTCTCTTCCCAAAATCTCTTCATCCTTTGACTGTGCTCCTGTTTCCTTTGTTCTGTCCACAATGTTCCTATCTTCCTTTCGCTTACTAAAAATTTGGTATTCTTAATTTTGCTTCTGAATTTTTTCCTGTCTTCTATCATTTGTTGATTGATCCTCAATTGCTTTAAGTCATCTTCTATTTCATGAAACCAATTTGTTTTCCTACTTGAACTGTTTACTACATCAAAGATTTTTTGTGTAAGTCGTTTATTGTTCATTCTCTGTATGTGCCCATAGAAAGTTAGTCTTCGTTTTCTAATGATATCTGTTAGTCTGTCTGTGTGTTCATATAGCTCTTTGGTAGGTCTTTTCATCCATATCCCATCTCTGTGTACTGCTCCAAATATTTTTCTAAGAATTTTGCGTTCAATTTTTTCTGTTTCTATGATGCCAGATGCTCCAATTGTGGTCGTTTCTGACGCATACAATGCTTCAGGCAATACAACTGTTTTGTAATGTCTGAGTTTGGCCTGCCTTGATATGCTTTTCTTATTATAATGTGACCATGTAAGTTTATATGCTTTCTGGAGTTTTTCCGTTCGTTTAATGTAAGACATTTTGTTTGATCCTCCCATTTGTATATATTCCCCTAAGTATTTAAATTTTTCTACTCTTTGTATAGATCCATAAGTCGTATGTATGGTATGTACATTGTTGGTATGTCGTTCCATGTATTCGGTCTTCTCATACGATATCTGTAAACCGGTTTTAGCGGCTATTTCATGTAATCGCTCCAGTGCTTTCTTTGTCTCCTGTGTATTATTGCTGGTTATGGCAACGTCATCTGCAAATGCCAAGCATTTAATGATTGCTTTTGTTTCGCGTGTTCTTCCTAGCTTTATGCCTTTCACTTGTTTCTCCCACTCCTTAATAATTGTGTCTAAGACCATGTTGAACAAAATTGGTGAGAGGCCGTCTCCTTGTCTGACACCTGTGCATATCTGAAAGGGTTCTGAGATTTCAGCCATGGACTTGATCTTTGAGGTGGTGTCCGTGAGCGTTAGTTGTATTAGTGTTCTGTTTTTTTGTCAATGCCATATTCTTCCAGTACTGCAAAGAGTTTGTCTATCAATGCTGTCGTACGCTTTTTTAAACTACAGTGTCCACAAAAGTAACTACAGTGTTATTTGTCTGTCTGACTTTCAATATTGTTCTTAGGTTCCAAATTTGTTCGATGCATGATCTCCCTTTCCTAAAGCCAGCCTGGTATTCACCTATTTGATGATCTGCTTGTGGTTCTAGTCTGTTCAATAACACTTTCGAGAATATTTTGTAAGTGACTGGCACTAGTGAAATACCTCTGTAATTATTTGGATCTGACTTATCACCCTTTTTATGTAATGGGTGGATCAAGGCACATTTCCATTCTTCTGGCATTTTTTCTGTGATCCAAATGTCTGTAATGATCTTATGAATTGTTTTTAAGATGTCTTTATTTTGAAGCTTCCACACTTCTCCTCAGCAATAATGCCATCTTCTCCTGCTGCTCTGTTATTTTTCATTTGTTGTATGACCTCCTCTATCTCCCCTATTGTAGGTGAAGTAGAATCAGGATTGGATGTGGTTTTTTGGAAGGTCATTTCTTCCTTGGGTTCTTTACAATTAAGAAGAGTACTAAAGTATTGTTTCAGAATTTTACAGTTTTCTTTAGTGTTCGTTTCCAAGGATCCATCTGTTCTTCTAAAACAGAGGCTAGGAGGTTGATAACCCTTAATATTTTCTTTGAATATTCTGTAAAAATTTCTTGTATTATTTCTCTTAAAATCTTCTTAAATTTCTTTTAGCCTGTTGTTGTCGTGTGCTCGTTTTTCTCTTCTAATTTCCTTTGATGATTTTTTCTGAACTTCGTGAAATTCCTTCCATGTTTCGGATGTTCTGTTACTACTGAACTTCATCCACGCCTGTGTTCTTTTCTCAATGGCTTGATCACAAGTTGCGTTCCACCACCTATGTTTCCTTTTTCTGGGAGGTTGCGCCCAACGCATTGCCTTCTGAACTGAGGTCGCAAGATCTGTCCAAGTGTCTGTTGGATGACTATTAATTTCTTCAATGATTTTGTCTTTGTTTATCCGCAAATATTCTGGATCAGGCTTGACTATTTTGTTTTTTACTGTCTTTTTCTGTCTTGGAATTGGTCTAATCTTAACTTGTAACAAATAATGATCTGACTCGAAGAACCCTTTACGCGTTCTGAAATTTAAAATTTCCTGCGTATTTTTGTTAGAAATGGCCACATGATCAATCTGGAATTCTCGCCATACGGTGTTAGGTGCTTTCCATGTTGTCAGTTTTCGTCTTAGCTTTAGAAATTGTGTCGACATAATTTTGAGATTAAAATTTTGACAATATTTTATGAGGTGCTCTCCATTTTTGTTTGTGCGATAGTGAGCTGAATAAGGGCCTGTGATTTGTCTGTATTTTCTCTCCTTACCTAATTGCGCATTAAAGTCTCCCATTAAAATTTTAACATGCCTTTCTGGTATGCTGTTGGTTACTTCTTCCATTTCTTCCGAGTTATGTTATTTGGAAACATAGCGCTGCGCACAATTTTGTGGAATTGTCGTAGCGCTGCGAGCAATTTCTGGGAATCCCCGGGTTGAAATAAAAGAGCGCTAAACCGAAAAAGCGCTGAACAAAACAGCACTAAGCAGGGTCTTATATATATATATATATATATATATATATATATATATATATATATATATATATATATATAAGACCCTGCTTAGTGATGTTTCGTTTAGCGCTTTTTCGGTTTAGCGCTCTTTTATTTCAACCCGGGGATTCCCAGAAATTGCTCGTAGCGCTACGACAATTCCACGAAATTGTGCGCAGCGCTATGTTTCCAAATAACATAACTCGAATTTTTTTCGAAATTCATACGTTTAGATAGCATTTTACATTCAACTTAACTTCCATAACTCGAATTTTTCCATAACTCGTAATAAAAATGTGTACAATGGTAAAATTTTGCATACAAAATAATCTCAATATTGCTTATCATAAAGCGTATCCAGTTTGTTATAGTAAAGGTGCTCTATGTAAATGAAATTTTAGAGTTTAAATTCATTATTTCTTCTCACCTCTGCCGTTACAATTCCAAATACGTATGAATGGCGAGAAAATAATTCTCAATACGAAGACTTTGGGATTGCTCCAAGTACAGTTTTTTCAATTACAATAAATCACGGAAAAATTCTGAACAAAGCCGAAAATGGTGCAACTAATGATCGCAAACGTTTGAAAAAGTGTACGTACGAAGACATTGATAAAGCTACTTTGGAATTGTTTAAAATTCCGCGGGATAAAAATATGCCAATGTCTGGACCACTTATTAGAGTTGAGAGTCTGGGACACACTGATATTGTCGCTAGTGTTGGCTGACTAGATAAGTTTAAGGAAAGGCATAATATATTATATATGGTGAAAGAGCAGACGTTAATGAACAAGAATGTGAAGAGTGGTGTAACAAAATCTTGCCGGAACTTTTAGCATCTCATCACGAAAAATACATTTTTAACGCGGACGAGACGGATTTATTTTTTAAATGTTTGCCTAATAAAATATTAACATTTAAAGACGAAAAGTGCTTCTTGGAAAACACAGCAAAGAAAGATTCACCGCCGTGGTGGGAATAACCAATTTGTATGATATTGAAAAACTGAAACCGTTGGTGATTGGAAAATCAAAAATCCGCGATGCTTTAAAGGTTAACCTTTTTTACCAGTGACATGTAAGCAACAAAAAAGCTTGGATGACTAGCGCAATTTATGAAGAATGGCTTGCTAGTTTAGACAAGAAATTAAATGCCGAAAAACGTAATATCCTGCTGTTGATGATAACTCGGGTTGTGGATAGCTCTTTGTCACACCAAAAATTACCAAGCAGCTTAAATCGATTCGTGTTGTTTTTCGCCAGCCAAACATGACTTCAAAGTTACAACCTATGGACCAAGGAATTATTAACAATATAAAATTGCACTATAGAAGAAGGATTCCAAGAAAAACTTGAGAAGAATCAACCCGAACATATTACATTATGGGATGCTGTTACAAACTTAACAAAAGCGTGGGACATAGATGTTCAGCAAGCAACTATAAAAAATTGTTACAGATAGGCTGACTTTAAAAAACAAGACGAAACAAACTGGAGTGAAGAAGATGATACTCATCTGCCAGAAAAGTCCGCGTGTGACACATAATGAGCATAACGTGGATAATACAGTGTCTCTTAATGATTATTTATCTGCAGATGAAGATGTTGTTATACCGGACTATCCAACAGATGCCAATATTTTAAACAAGATTACAAAACGCAAGGATGAAAATGAAGATGTCTTATCTAGCAACGAAACAGTGCCAATTCCAGCTACGTACAAAGAAATGCGTAATTATTTAATATCTGTGTTCTAAAGACAAACTTTCAGACGAAGTGTACCGCGCATAATCTACTTTAGAGAACTTTGTAGATAGAGAATTTTTTTATGGAAAACAATTAAAAATAACTGACTTTTTAAAAAATAATTTATTAATTATAATTATTTTAATTAATTATAATTATATAACATTATATTAATAATGTATTTTTGTTTTTTTATAAATAAGTACACATATACATATTTACATTGAATAAATTATGTAAAGTGTATTTTACTCATGCAGTTATGTATTTCTATAACACAAATTTTCTATAACTCGATTTTTTTTTCGTAAACTATGGTAATTCGACTTAGGGAAGTTCGACTGTATGTACATAATATATACGAAATAGTGTAGTGTAGTTGTGTTTCTTGTTTGGTGCGGTGCTGTACGGACGCATTTTTCGTATTTGAAACATTTGTTGACATTATTGTAAGTATAAATTTATATAATACTATAACGATTAAAACAGTGACAAATATTATGATCTTTAGCCTTTATCATGGGTGATAATGAAAAACAAGAAAAGCAAGCAACCAGAGAAAGCATTTCACTGGAAACTAAAATGCAAGTGATTAGAAGATTAGATTCTGGTGAACGTCAATCTCAAATTAGTGCTGCATTGAATTTGGGAACTTAACAACAATAAGGACAATTCTTAAGAATAAAGAAAAAATACTCTCATCGGCAACTGCAACTACGTCAAACTCTGCAACTAGAACTACCCGTTCTAGAAATAACATTATAGAGGAAATGTCTATATGAATTGACGACGAAATTGAGCGCAATATGCCATTAATTCAATCTATCATAATGGAAAAAGCTAAAAGAATTTTTAATTACATTTAGTCTGAGGCAAGTGACATAAGTGAAACTTTCATTGCTAGGCGAAGATGGTTTAATAGATTTAAACATCGAAATAATCTTCACAACATAAAGATTACAGGAGAAGCAGCATGTGGTGATACGAAAGCAGCGGCTGAATTTCCAGCGACATTAAAAACAATAATTGAAGAAGGAAACTATCCTCCAGACAGAATTTGTTTTTAATGTTGATGAAACAGGCCTGTTTTGAAAAAGAATGCGAAAACGAACACTTCATACCGTGAAGCGAAACCGAAAATCACCAGTATTTAAAGCTGCAAAAGATCGCTTAACACTTCTACTGGGTAGTAACGCAAGCGGAGATTTCAAATTAAAACCACTACTAGATGAAAGGCATATCTAAATCAACTTTACCTGTAATTTGGGAGTCTAATAAAAAGTCATGGATAACTATGAAAATTTTCCAGGATCGGTTCACTGAACATTTCTGCCCGTCTGTTAAACGTTATTGCGAAATTAAAAAACTTGAACAAAGAGCACTACTATTAATTGATAATGCTCCAAGCCACCTAACAAATTTATCAGACTTAACAAAATGCATTCCAGTCGAAGCACAACTGCCTTAATCCAACCAATGGACCAAGGCGTTATATCCAATTTTAAGGATTATTATTTGCGGCGAACATTTAACCAGATGTTTGAAAAAACAGACGGAGAAGAGAAGCAATCAATAAGAGAATTTTGGAAAAACTACAATATAATGAATGCTGTAGCAAATATAAACCTTTCTTGGAATGAGATTACAGGAAGATCATTGAAAGGAGTATGGAAGAACATTTGGCCAGATTGACTAAGTAAAAGCAAAGAAATTGGACTCTCTGTCGATATGGATGAAATAGTGGAAGAAAAAGTGGAATTAGAGAAACAAACTGGTTTAGATGAGATAGAGTGGAAGACGTCGAAGAAATAGCTCAAGAAACAGCAGCTAGTCTTTCTAATGATGAGCTCAAGGAATTTACTGAGCAAAAAGAAAACAAAAATATTGCTAGTAGTGATTTCGAAGAATAGCAAAAAGAACTTTCGATGGCGTTTGTAAAAAGAAGTTTGACCGCTATAACTGAAATTATGGACCAATTTGTTGAAAACGATCCAAATTTTGACAGGAGTTCAAAAGCAAGACGGGGTGTTATAGATGCTTTATCCACTTATCAATAACTTCTAACAGAACGCAAAAGGAAAACGCAAACTACATTAGATGCCTTCTTGACAAAAAGGCAGAAAATTGGAAACACAGAATAGACTGAATGATCTGACTGCCTTAGAACTTTATTTGTTTTTATATGTATATATTCGTTTATATTTTTGTAAGAAATAAATATTTGGTTTTATTTGTATTATATATATTATTATATTTAAAAAAAAATTATATATTAAAGAAATATAATTATTAAATTTAATACCTAACCAATTTTCTATCCATCTTCCCCTAACCCCATTATTTACATGTTAAGATAGCCCCGTTTAGCGCTGTTTCGCATTACACTCTACTTTGATGGAACGTATCCTACGCGTTAAGCGGGGTCTTACTGTATATATATATATATATATATATATATATATATATATATATATATATATATATATATATACATATATATATATATATATATATATATATATATATATATATATATATTATTTATTATACATGGATGATCCCTTTCGAGGAACACACGAAGCTTTATTTATGATTTCGCTTGCGAAGGATCCAGGGTGCTTTCATCTGTTCACTAAAGATCCTCTTCCTTTCTTTCGTCCACTTGGTACCTGATCTTTTTGGTACTTCATTCTCTGGAACAACTTCCCACTTGTCAATTTTTCCTCTGTATATGTGTCGGTCCGAAATTTCTTTTGGTTGTATTTCAGCATTTCTCATGTCTGCCCCTACTTGTTGTGTCCAAGGGAAAGTCTTTAGTTTGTCAACTCTTTCGAGAATTTGGTGGGTTAACCTAGTTTCAGGATGTCTCTTAACATGTCCATAAAATTTTAACCTTGTTTTCCTGAGGTCTGCCGCAATATTAGATAACTTTTCTATGGATTTTCGTGATTGTAGACGGTAACCATCTTCCAAATGTCTTGGTCCTAAGATTTTCCTTATGGTTTTTCCCTCTTCTTTTTTTTATTAAGCGTGAGAGTTTCTTCCGCATATAGGGCTTCAGGTTTGATATATATATATATATATATATATATATATATATATATATATATATATATATATATATATATATATATATATATATATACTCTGTGACATAAAAAATGCAATTGTATTTTTTGTGTCACAGAGAATATGGGCGTGGATTGAAATTTGCGTGCGCCAAGTATAATTATGCGTCTAAAAAACGGGGGCCAAAATATTACTTATCCGGCATGAGTAATAAAAAATATAAATACGGTATAAGGTCGTTGGAAGAAAAAATATAATTACATAATAGCGTATAACTTTATTTAGGTTTAAGAGCAACCTGGAAAGCTGCCAGCTAGAATCAATAAATAGCCTACAACAACTGGTATCTAAAGTCCATAAGGCGATCATATGGAAAAATTTCAGGAGTGATCATAATAACAGCACATGGGTTGATAAAGAATATATTTCCAAGAAAAAAGTGTTGAGAGGATGAAAACACCAGGTGAATTAAAAAACATGAGTGACCAAATGAAAGAACTTGTGAAGAAAAAAAAAGGAACTAATGGAGGAGACAAGGTAGCTCAATATTGAAAGGGAAATATGGAGATTTATTGCCACAAATGGGGAAAAAGCAACCTGGAAAGTTAATGAAATTAAGATGGAAAGATGGAGAGCACATTTTATGCAGTTGCTGGGCGGAAAAGAAGATAAGGAAGCAGAGGAGACAGTGGAAGAGGACGGCAAGAAGACGGCCATCGACCATAAATTATGTAAGAGGAAATAAAGCAAGTTATGGGTGGGTTGAAAAGTAGAAAAGCGACAGGTCCGGATGGAATACCAAATGAAGCGTGAAAGCTAGCGTCGGTGTCAATACAAAAACAACTCCACAAAATATTCAACGGGATTTTCAAAGGACAGCCACCAATTCCAGAAAGCTGGAGGGAAGAAGACATCGTACCAATTTTCAAAGCAGGAAATAAGGGAGAAGCAGAAAATTACAGAGGCATCACGCTAATGGGATACAGCATATAAGATATATGCAAAAGTAATGGAGATGAAAGTACAGGAAGAAATTGAGGAAAAGGAAGTGATTCCTGAAGTGCAAGGGGGATTTAAGAAAGGACGGGGTAGAACGGACCAGCTGATTACCTTAAAATACATAATAGAGCAAGAGCACAGCAAGGTGGAAAGGTGAATGCTGTATTTATAGATCTTAAAACGCCATCTAAATTCGTTTTAACTTCATTGCTGAAGTGTCGTGACCTCTCGCGCATAATTGTGAAACGCATCGTCACACTAATATACGGGACTTTCAGTTTATCGCCGGTTCCGAACGGCACTATTTGAGATGTTCTCTTGGCAGAATTACTCGTGGTAGTTTTCCATTGCTTTGCACGAGGTGGCCACAGCATAGTTCCGTGAAAAAATTCACGGTTTGTCCTGGGATCGCACCCGGGATCTCAGGTGTAGCGAGCGGATGCGTTCACCACTACACCACTGTGACCACATCGGCATATGACAGAGTAAACCGAAAGATGCTATGGGAACTGATGAGAGCAAAAGGGATCAGCGGGTGGCTAGTGAAGGCGGTTACAAAACTATACGGCAATAATACAAGCTGCAGAGTAATAATTATAGAGAAAAAGTCTGGGTTAGGAAATGGTTAAAGCAAGGGTGTCCACTTAGCCCTATACTATTTCATGTGTGTAATATCTGATTTAGAAAAGGTTTTAAAAAATGGGCAGGCAGGAGGAGTGGTAATAGGTAGGAGGAAAGTATGGTCTCTAGCATACGCGGATGACATAGTGCCTTTAGCAAGAACAAAAGGGGAAATGAAAGAGATGATAGGAAGGATTAAAAGATATTTTGAGAAAAGAAGGTTAAGTATGAATGTAGAGAAGACTAAGTGGATGGTGTTTACAAACAAAGTTGGTAAGAAAGGGGAAAGCTTGATATGGGGAGAAGAGGTTATAGAGCAGGTTAGCAGATTCAAATACTTATGATTTATGTTTGGTAGTAATGGGTCAAATAATGAGGATATTAAGTTCATAAGCAAGAAAGCATGGGTGGCTGCTAACAGGTTTTGGAAAAATGACAGTGTGAAAGGCGTGTGTTCGGAGTATTTTGTTGTATTGAGCGGAATTATGGGGTATGAATGAGATAGAGTAAGTAGAAAAGGTACAACTTCAATTTATAAAAAGGGCGTTCAAACTAGACAGGAGTACGCCAGGGTACCTGGTGCTGCAAGAAACCAATGTTTATAAAGTTGCAGTGGAGCATCAGTGAGAGTGGAAAGATACGAAAGGAAAGTGTATAGGTTAGGGAATGAAAGGATAGTGAGGAGTTCAAAAGTTTAAGGAAGGAAGGTGTCGTAGGGATTAGAGAAACAAAATGGAGAAATGAATGGGAAAAAAATGTATGAACGAGTAGGGTGATCGAAAGAGGAGGTAGAGAGGATGAAAGGGGAAGGCGTAAGGTTTGAAAAATTGTTGGGTGAAAGGAGTAGATAGATACAGCTGCAGATAAGACAATGCCGTATAGACGGAAGCATGTACAATCTGGAGTACAACAAGGTACTCATAAGTATACGGCAGGCTCCCTTTGTACTCAAGCAGAGGGTCCAGCGGTAGCCAATGTAGAATAGCCAGGTTACGGTGCCGCAAACGAAGAAAAGAGAAGAAGGTACTGGCTGAAGGAAAGGGAGAATTTGTGTACCATATGCGGAGAGGGTACTGCCAGGTGGGCACATTGGATGGTAGAGTGCAAAAGGCTAACATGGGAAGTAGTGAAGAAAAATAATTGTAAAGATTGGGTAGCTTGCAAGGACGAGTCAGGTAGCGGGTGGCCCATAATACGGGAAATTTTGGAGCGGAAAAGAGTAATTATGGAAAGAGTTTAGGGAGGGAGAAAAATTAGTGCGGACGAAGCATTTTTTTAATTTTTTGGGTTTCTTTAAAGTGTAGTTTTTAAGTTTGACTATTTGGGTTATTTTTGGGTCGGGTTATTAGTTTTGTTTTGTTTTTTTTTCTTTTTTTTATGTTTTTATTGTGCTTTTTTTTTTGTTTTTTTTTTTTGTTGTATTGTTCGAGAGTGAGGAAGTATGTATTGTGTTATAATAATGCCAATAAAGGTAAATAATAATATAATTTAAACGGCTAAAGTTTTTTTTTGTGGATCATATATAAATTGCAAAGTAAATTAACCCTTAGTTGCCCAGGCCTGTCCTTTATTGACCGACGGTACTCTGGAGTACCACTAATTTTGAAGTACTATAAAATTTGTATTCCTCACATAAGCATCAAATCCACCCATCGGTACCTAGTAGTGCCCTTTTATTCATACGGGAAATATTCAGTTTTGATGTTTATAGTGCTGGTTGTTATCAAATCTTATCCAAATCAACAGTGTTGTAAAGCTACTGTAGGTTATACAGTGTGTTGTTTTTCTTTTGTGTTTTATTGTAAAATTAATCAAATTATTCAATGGTTTTGTTTTATTTTAACTTATCCATGTTTGTTCTTGATAATGAATGCAATTTTATTAGACTATAATAATTGTTTTTAGTGAACAAAATCATTAAAAAATAAAGTGGACTTAGAAGTACCGTTGGGCTAGTTAGCTACTTGATCTTGGTTATTTTTTTGGCATTGTTCAGAATTTGAGAAGTTTATTTTTTATTGTGGAATTTTGTGTTTTATATGTATAAAATGACATCTAATATACCAGCAAGAGAAAATTATAAGTTTAGTGACGCTGATGCTATTGAACAATTTGAGCCTCTACCTGAAGAAAATGTTGCTGAGTTGTCTGATGTAAAATCAAAGTATGGGGATCCTAATGATGTAGACATGCCAGAAGTCAATTTAGAAGTGTCCGAATTAGAGTTGGAGAGCGGATTAGATAAGTTGGACTGGCAATAGGGGTCGAATGGCAATGTGATGTACCTAACATTACTGATAATATTGAATTGGAAGAATCTGATATTTCTATAAAGCATAAGTTAGGGTTAGACTTAGAAAGCGACGATAAAAATAAGAAAACGGCACCACGTAAAAGGAAACGAAATACTGGTCAATCATGTCCAATATCTTGCAGTAAAAAGAGTAAACTAACGGAGGTTCCTGAATAATGATTCAACCAGGGCGTAAAACCCGAAGGTACTTTTAAGTACCACAGCTGAATTTTATTGATATCTTCAAAATAAATAAAAAAAACAGCATTCAATACTTTTATTTACATCATTTAGGTCTATAAAAGTTTAAAAATCGCGTAGAATTCTTAATTATAATAGGGATGGGCAATCAAGACTCTTACGATCCCTGAACTTAAAAGTACCGTCGGTCAATAAAGGGTTTTAAACAGCTACAGTTTTGGCGTACATTAATTCCTTATAAAATAATAAATATATATTTTTGAGAAATCAAACTGCATAATAGTATGGAAATATTATTTGATATAAAATTGATTTATTTTGTAATTCTATTGATAACATGAAAATGTCCCGTATCAGTTGCTGAACCCTGTATTTGTATTAGGTTTTTTTGTGTACTCCAGATGGTTATATACTCCATTATGTCATATTCAATATGACTTCTTATCAAAGAAGCGTGAGATAAACAAGACCAAAATTGAATAATGGTCGTGTTATAATGTGATTTATAATCGTGAAAGAAAAACTTTTTAAATTTAGCATTGGTGTACGATTTGTTTGTGATTAATTATAGAAATTTTATTAAACTCTTCTTTACAATTCAGACCAGCATCGGGGAATAATTTCAGGGTTATTGGTGTCATTTCGAAAATTGCGTGTGAATATAAAATGTATTACTTTTGATACTTTTTTTTTATTTGCTAATTGACCACTTATGATCACGCTACAATTTCATTATATTAGTTTTAATTTCCTCTGCCTCCAGTACTGCTTCATACGATCGCCGCGCTGCAGCCGTTGTTCGCCCGTCCAAGCTCTGCCGGTCTTTGTAGCTCGTCTCTTGTCATGAAACCCTTCCAAAGTGTATAATCTTTTTCGAAACGTACCCCTTTTCCACATTTGGACCCCTGTGATATTAAATCTTCCAAGGTCATTTCGAGTTTCTTTAATCCATGATGTAGTTGTTTTTTTGTTCCAGAAGTAGTCAAATAACTGCTTAGTTGATCTGAATTTGTCTAATCTGTACATGTGCCCAAGAAATATTAGCCTCCGTTTGCTAATGGTCGCAGAGATTTTTACTCATTCTGGTAGACTTCGGCATTGCTCCGAAGTTTCCGTCCGGTTTACGTCTGGATTAGGCCCATAATTTTTCGGAGGATTCTCCTTTCCAGGACCTCCAACTTCTGTAACCTGTAGTTCATGGAAAGGCATTCACAGGCGTACAGGCATTCTGTTTTGACTACAGTGTCCTAGTACTTTATTTTGGCGTTACAGGAAATGCATTTCTTGTTATAGATGTTCTTTGTAAGCCCATACGCTCTCTCCATTTTTGAGATCCTATCGCCTACCGCAGCTTCCTGTAGACCCGTGTTTCTCAAACTTATTTGTCTCATCGCCCACCTTTGATATGCTAAAGTTAATAGCGCCCCCCAAATCTATCGTATTGAATATATTACTATTATGTGTGTATATATTACTATTTTACATGGTTGGTCCCTTTAGAAACACACGAAGCTTTATTTATAATTCACTTGCGAAGGATCCAGGATGCTCTCATCTGTTCATTATAGATCCTCTTCCTTTCTTCCATCCACTTGGTATCTGATCTTTTTGGTACTTCATTCTCTGGAATAAATTCCCACTTGTCAATTTTTCCTCTGTATATGTGTCGGTCCGAAATTTCTTTTCGTTGGATTTCAGCATTTCTCATGTCTGCCCCTACTTGCTGTATCCAAGGGAAAGTATTTAGTTTGTCAACTCTTTCGAGAATTTGGTGGGTTTATGGTGTCGGGGAGTCTCTTAACATGTCCATAAAATTTTAACCTTCTTTTCTTGAGGTCTGCCGCAAAATTAGATAATTTTTCTGTAGATTTCCGTGATTGTAGGCGGTAACCATCTTCCGAATGTCTTGATCCTAAGATTTTCCTTATGATTTTTCGCTCTTCTTTTAGGATATTCTCGAGCTCGCCCTTTTTTATTAAGCGTGACAGTTTCTTCTCAATATAGGACTTCAGGCTTGATTACAGTATTGTAATGTTTAATCTTAACATGGAGCGACATACATTTTTTGTTGTAAATTTCTCTTGTTCTCCCATATGTATGAACTTCCGAGTTTTTGGACATGGGTGTTTTGAGCTATTTTTTCGTTTCCAGTTGGTGCGATGATTTCACCTAGCTATTTGAAGTGAGGGACTCAGTGGGAAGTGTCCATATTTCGTATTTAGATTTGAGACGTCTAGTTTTGAAGTGTAAAAATTCTGTTTTTATCTCCCTAAAAGGAGATTTGCAGACCAACTTTTTTAGCACATTCCTGGAGAGTTTCAATTTGCTTTATTGCTGTGAGTTCACTGGACAAAAGGGCCAGGTCATCTGTGAAGGCTAAGCATGGAATTTCGAGCTTGATTTTCGGTGTCCCATTGTTTATTGGGTTCCAGCTATTTTGTGCTTTCATTTCTTTTTCCCATTCCTTTATCACTATTCTTTATCAGTATTCCAGGACAAGGTTCAAGAGGATGGGTGATAGTCCATCTCCTTGCCGGACACCAGTTTCTATCAGGAATTCCTCTGAAATTTATCCCATGAATTTTAATCCTGATTTTGTATCAGTGAGGGTCTGTATGATCAATTTTAGTGTTTTGGTGTCCAGTCCTTGTTCTTTCAGGATGCTGAACAGGGATTGTCAATCAATTGAATCATAAGCCTTCTTGAAATCTATGAAGGCACAAATGATTGGGAGGTTTCCGAGGGCCCTGCATTTTAGAACGGTTTCTAGATCAAAAATCTGTTCCGTGCACGATCTGTGAGGATGGAATCCAGCTTGATATTCGCCAATCTTATGCTCGAGTTGTTCTTGTATTCGTTTAAACAGTCATATAGAGAAAATTTTGTAGCCGACTTCAAGGAGGGATATTCCCCTGTAGTTATTTACATCTGTTTTGTCTCCTTTTTTTGTGGAGTGGGTGAATCAAAGCACATTTTGCAGTCTTTGGGGTGTTTTTCGTCTTTCCAGATTTCCTGTATAATTTCTGTAAGTTCCTTGAGTGAATTTGGACCTAGGTTCTTGAGGAGTTCTGCCACAATCCCATCGCTTCCCGAGGTTCTGTTGTTCTTTAATCGTGTAATGTTACTCAGAATTTCTTCTTGGTTTGGTGGAGGTGACTCTGGGTGACTGAAACTGGGGGCTGTTTCAGAATATGTTTCAGTAGGTTCAGGGCAATTAAGAAGGTCTGAGAAGTATCGTGCTAATTCTTTGCAGTTTTCTTCATTAGTAAGGGCCAATTTTCCATCTGTTTTCCTGAAGCATAGGTTCTGCAGGATGTATCCTTTGATTTTCTCTCTGAACGTTCTGTAGAAATCTCTAGTTCTGTAGTTTCTGAACTTTTCCTCAATTGAGTTCAGTTGTTTTTTATGTGTTTTCTTTTTTCTTGTGTGATGGTTTTTGATACTTGTTTTCGGATTTCATAAAATTTGTGTTGAGTTTCCTGGGATTTTTTACTATTGTATTTCTGAAATGCAAATTTTCTTATCTCTAGAGCTTGTAGAGTTCCACCAGGCGTGACTTGTGTTCTTTTTTAGGGGTACAATTTCTCGAGCCTTCTGTGTGATTTTGGTACAAAGTTCTTCCCATGTTTTCGCTGGTTGATTTTCCCAAGCTTCATTTAGATTGGTAAGGGGAATAATTTTATATATATATATATATGTGTGTGTATGTATATATATATATATATATATATATATATATATATATATATATATATATATATATGTGTGTGTGTGTGTGTAGTTTTTTCTGGGATTCCGCGTTGATGTTGAGGGTTGGTTCTGAAAAGAACCGGATTCTCGACGTTTCGACGAACTAACATTCGCCATTTTCAAGAGATATATGCGTCCGTGCGGGTCAACCGTTAGACGCATACTTATGCGGCTAACGTATGCGTCTAACGGTTGACCCGCACGGACGCATATATCTCTTGAAAATGGCGAATGTTAGTTCGCCGAAACGTCGAGAATCCGGTTCTTTTCAGAACCAACCCTCAACATCAACGCGGAATCCCCGAGAAAACAAAACAACACAGGTATCTTTCCGGAAAACCTCAAATTACGTAAGATGCCATACGTATATATATATATATATATATATATATATATATATTTATATATATATATATATATATATATATATATATATATATATATATATATATATATATATATATATACGTATGGCATCTTACGTATGGCATCATTTGAAATTCAATTGAAAGAAGCTTTTTTACTCTTTCTAGAGTAAAAGTATTTTGATCTAACAAGTATTTTATAGGATACTGAAAATTTTTCAGTTCTATCGATATTCTTATTATAAAACAACGAAAATCCTTAAATATTCACTAGAAATCTGATCTGAATGAATCTGAATTGAAGGTAAAATTTATATATCAAGAATACTCGCAACAAGCCGCAATTTCTTGTAACATCATCATTCAAAATAAACCTAATTAGATTAATAATAAATGAATTCTTAAATAATTAGCAACAATAATTGTGATAGTTTTTGAAATATTTCAAATAAAAATTAACATGCGGGGTTCCCAGTAGAAAGAAGCAAAGGAATTCTAATTTTACGGAAATAATATTATATATTAATTTTTTCTTCAGAAACTTGAAAAGTTGGCAGATTTTTTTTCAAGGTAGTAGATTTGGGCAAGACACGAAAAGGTGGTAGATCTACCGAAAAGTTGGTAGAGTTAGTAACGCTGGCTGTCTGTGTGTGCGTGCGATTATCGATGCTCGACCAGCAGCGAATAGCAGACGAACGTGGCCCGTTGTATAATACTGAACACGGAACAATTTTGTTGAACGTATTTGTTTTGTTTTAAATTAACAGAAATACATTGGATATCTACCGCCCCCTATATCGCCCCCTGGCTACCTACCGCCCCCTATATCGCCCCCTGGCCACCTAGCGACCCCCAAAACGACGTCACCGCCCACTGGGGAGCGATATCACCCACTTTGAGAAACTCTGCTGTAGACCATTGTTCTGTATCGTTTCCCCAAGATATTGAAATTTCTTTACTCTCTGAATCCACCTATCTCCGATTCAAGGAATTTTGGTCTTTGTGCGTCATTTATCATGAATTTTGTTTTCTCTATCGAGATCCTGGGTGCCGTCTTACTGACAATCTTTCCTAAGAGGTTAATCTAAGTGATCGCTTCCCTTGGATTTTCCGTTGACTTTAGTTCCTACTGATTTCCTCCCTAAGCAGATTGGATTTATGCCTTGATTTATAAGCTCCGTGTTCCACATTCGTACGATCTTTTCCAGAATGTAGTTGAATAGTATGGGTGAAAGTCCTTCGCCTGTTATTCTTACACCTGTCTTGATTTCAAACGACCGGGACAGTTCTCCTATGAGCTTCACTTTGGATTTTGAGCCATTAATGTATCTTTGATTATGTTTGCCAACATGGGTGTCACCCCAACTTCTCGAATGATACCGTCCAGGGTTTCTCTGTCCACCGAGTCAAAAGCCAGGGTTTCTCTGTCCACCGAGTCAAAAGCCTTTTTGAAATCTATGATTGATTCTACAATTTTTCAGCAGTCTAGTTCAGCATTCTATGGTGGATTATTGACGGAACCTTCCTTCGTACTCCCTAGGTTGTTTATCAAGGGTTTCCTCTATTCTATTCAGGAGTATCTTTGAGAGGATTTTGTAAGCGACCGGAAGTAAGGAGTAGCCTTTATAGTTATTGAGGTCCTGTTTCTAACCTTTCTTATGTAGGGAGTGAATCAACGCTGTTTTCCATTGTTCTGGTATCATCTCTGTCACTTTCCCATATTGTCTGAAATATTTGGTGAAAGTCGTCCAGCATTTCCGGTTCCGCCCATTTCAACATTTCTGCCGTTATCGAGTCTTCGCCACCTTGTTGTTTTTCAGACTTCGTAGGGCACTCTTGAATATTTCACTCGCTGGGGGTATGTCCTCCCCTTGGCGGCAGAAGTTCTAGTTTAAAGATCGGTGGTGGGCAGTTTAAGATGTTATCAAAATATCTTGCAAGTATCTCGCTCTTTTCTTGGTTGTCCAAACCGATTTTCTGTGTTTATTTCTGAAGCTCATACTTGATGATTGGTAGGTATCCTTTGAGTTTGTTCTTAAAGGTCTGATAGAAATCTCTTGTTTCTGGTGAAATTAGTGAATTTCTGGTGAATTGTTTCCGGTGAAATTAGTTTCGAGGTCTTCTGTGCAGTCAACTGTGCAGTCTCAAATGATCATTTTGACCGTCGAAGTACAATGGATGTTTCCTTCCTTTGACGCGGGAATTGTTCCAAGTGTACCATCTTTCTGGAACATTTCCATATTCTCCATTTCTCAGATCTTTCCTTGAATGCTTCCTCGCATACTTCGTTGCACCAGATTGGTCGTTTCCTTTTTGCCAGGTCTAGTGTCTTCTTTGCGGCACCATTAATCCTAGCGCCGAGGTCTTGCCAGCTCTTTGTATTGACGGTGTGGATTTCTTCTCTAAAATTCTTAATGATATCTTCTGTGATGTTTATTCGGTTAATGTTGTATCTGCTCATTCTGTGTGGAAGTTTCCTTTCGTTGGATGGGAGAAAGCGAATTTTAACTTTGGAGAGGTAGTGGTCCGAATCGAATTCACCATATCTGATCACTTTGACGTTCATCACCTCTCTGGTGCTTGTTCTGGTAATCTGGTTATATGGTCCAGTTGGAATTCTCCTAGGCTGGGATTTGGAGATTTCCAGGTTTTTGCTTTTTGGAAGTATGTTGACATTTTTCTCAATGGGAATGATTTGCAGAGCCCTTCATGCCCTGGTGCTTGTTCTGGTAATCTGGTTATATGGTCCAGTTGGAATTCTCCTAGGCTGGGATTTGGAGATTTCCAGGTTTTTGCTTTTCTCGGAAGTTTCCGGAAGTATGTTGACATTTTTCTCAATGGGAATGATTTGCAGAGCCTCTTCATTTGGAGTCTTTCCAGTTCTTGTTAGTCCTCTTATGTGCTGGGCAGTCTCCTATTATGGTTTTGTATTTTTTCTCTGTCCCTACCTGTTCGTTAAAATCTCTGAGAAGGATTTTTATGTGTTTTGCTGGTATCCTGGCAATTTCAGTTTCCAGAAGATCCCAAAAATCATCCACTTTCTGGGGATTTTGCTTGTTGTCTTTGTTGATGAGAGGAAGAGGTAGTTGATAAAAGTATACTTCTTTTTCTTACACTGAATAGTTAGTAAAGACAATAATAAAAACAAATAAATTTGATACATTTATTTTATGTATTTTTTTATTTTCTCTACTTGTGCTATATTTTAAGAAAAACATACATACATTTACTAATTTAAACATTTTTTATGCCTCATTTAGAAATAATGTTATGATAGAATCATGCCGTACATGCAAATTAAATTTTAATTTTTATGGATACACGACGTTATAATTAATAAATTTTGTAACAACCTTTCAGTTGACCAACCAGAGGATCCACAATACACAAACTATGACTATTATGGTGCAAAGGGTGTTTTAAATAGATATGTTACCGTTAATGATATCCTCGATCCTAATACTAAAGTTTCATTGGGAATATGGCAGGTAGTGCCAAAAGAGAAAATATCAGAAACTATAAATAATCCTCTATTCGATTATGATCTGGAATTGAAGAATAGTAAAAAGCCAATAGTTATATATTTCCATGGTAATAGTGGCACCAGAATTTATCCCTTACCCACCTATGAAGTTCTGCGAGATTTTTTCCATATTCTTGCATTTGATTATCGCAGTAAGTATTAATACTATTTTTTTGTTAGATAATTTCAGTATTCAAATAAAATCTAAAATTTGGCCTAAATGAAAGTATAATATTCACCGGAATACAAACTAACGAAATTTAGAGTACTATTGAGTACGTTGCATATTGGTCTCTCAATGTGCATTGGTCATAATTGGCTTATTTGTCACAAGCTGTACATTAATATTGCGCTAGTGTTAAAATTTTCTTGAAAATGGTTCTCACAAGTGAGGAGTTTTTTTCCGAGTGAGTGAAAAAGTATTTTTAGTAGAGAAAATGAAATGGATGAAAATGGACTGTATAGTTACACACGTTTGAAACTTATCCCAGAAATTTTTGGACAGGAATTTATAGTGTAATACTATCTGTTATTGGTACATTAAGGTACATAAAAAGAAGAAGAGGGAATCCGAGAACAGATTCATAGAAGAGATAAAAGTACTCAGAAGTCAAAACGATACTCGAAAATTCTACCAAAAGATCAACAAAACAAGAAAGGAGTTCAAACGAAAAGTAAACATTTGTAAGAATAAGCAGGGAGATATACTAAACGACAGGAATGACATTTTTCTAAGATGAGTGGAAAATTTTTCAGAACTGCTAGGAAGTGACGAAAACGTAACACCAGAACAATTTGAAGCTCGAAACAAAGACCAAGTCGAAGACCCTAACATTGATGACATCCGGAAAGCGATAAGGCGTCTAAAAAACTATAAAGCAGCTGGCCAAAATGGAATGCCATCAGAACTGTACCAGCCGGGTGGAGACACCCTAGAAAAAGCGCTACTTGAAATAATTTTAGAAGTATGCCATCAGCAACGCATGCCGGACAAGTGGCAGGTTGGCCTGATCTGCCCAATACACAAGAAAGGGGATCTACTTGAGTGTGGTAACTACAGGGGCATAACATTACTAAACACCGTCTATACAATACTATCATACGTCATCGCAGAACGTATCCAAGTATACGCGGAACCCAGACTTGGAACATATGAATGTGGTTTAAGACCTAGTCGCTCTACAACGGCTCAGCTCTTCATTTTACATCAAATTCTAGAAAAGACCAATTAATTCAACATAGATACCTTCCATTTCTTCATCAATTTCAAGGCAGCTTATGATAGTATATTACGGCCGAAGCTTTATGAAGCCATGAATGAGCTTGAGATACTGGAAACTCTCATAAACCTCACAAAAATGACCCCGTTTGAAACGGAGGTTAGCGTGAGACAGGGTGATGCGCTTGCGTGCCTACTGCATAACTAACATAGCCTTGGATAAAGTAGTTCGAGAGGCCCAACTGAATAATAGAGGCACTATCTTCAACAAATATCAAATACAGGCCTATGCAGATTATGTAGATATTATTACTGCAAGAATACGACAGGCAAAGAAATATTCACAACTTTTGAAGCCGCAGCAAACAACATGAGACTACACGTTAATGAACAAAAAACTAAATTTAAGCGGCAACCAAAAACCAAAGAGTGCGAGACATTGGACAGAACATCGCAATTAATGGTCATAATTTCGAAGGGGTGAGGGAGTTTGAGTATCTCGGTGCGACAATAACGGTAGATAATAACAACAGTGCAGAAAACAGAAGACGCATTATGTTGGCAAATAGGTGCTATTTTGGCCTTTCAAAGTACCTTCGCAACCGTATTCTATCAAGAACTACAAAAATCAGGATATATAGAACACTCATCATACCAGTCTTAATATATGGATCGGAGACCTGGACCCTGACTAAAAGGGATGAATCTCTGTTGATGATCTTTGAAAGAAAGATATTGCGAAAAATATACGGGGCAATCCAAGAAGATGGTATGTGGAGACGCAGGTATAACTTCGAAATTTACAACATCTATAGACAAGCCTGTAACAAGGACATAGTAACTACAATCAAAATCGGCAGATTTCGATGGCAGGCCATGTGAACAGATATGATGACAATTATCCTGCAAAAAAGATCCTTAAAGCAGAACCCATAGGCACAAGAGGGCGAGGAAGGCCAAAGCTGCGCTGGAATGATGGTGTAAGCGAAGACGCACGAAAGATATGTGCACCGAACAGGACGATGCAGACCAGAGACAGGAATGAATAGCGAAAGAAGCTGGAGAAGGTCGAAACCCTCCTATAGGGTAATATGGCCATTGATGATGATGACTAGCTGTTAAATTTTATCACACTGATATTCTCAGCAATGGAGCTCTTTAGGTCACCGGGATATAGAATCGCAGATCCTGGTAGGATATACAGGCCAAAAACTGTGGAATATGCTGGAAAAACTCAAAGTCAACTCAAAACTCAAAATGACCAACGCTACACACGGAATACAAACCAAAGAACTTTCAAATCCAACGAAAAAGGAAAACTCCTACGCAATTATAGTAAAAAAACCAAACAATGACTACAAGCAAATCGTGACCGAAATCAAGTCGCAAGTAAAAAAACCTTGAGGTGAACAAAAAAATAAAAGACATAAGAGACACCAAGAAAGGGAAGCTAATAATAACAATAACATATGACGAAAAAGCAACAAAAGAAATGAAGGAAAATATCCGAAGTAAAGACACATAGTTAAGATACTGACCCAAGGTCTAAGAGACTCTAAAAACTGGAAACTCTTCACATACGTGGGATGTATGCTACAACGTCAAAATCAGAAGTTATTGAAGCAACAGAACAAGAAACAAATACAACACTGTAGGGCAAATACAAAATAAGCGAGATGAGACAAAATGCAAGAAACACGTAAGCAGCAACGGTAATGGTACCCAGACAAATTTGCGGAGAAGCTAATGATAAAAGGAAACATAAGGATGGGATTGGTCAATTGTAGAATAGAACGCAGAGTTCAAGTAAACTGCTGTAGTAAATTCTGAAAATACGATCAATAATGACGTATGATCGTATGACGTATCAGATGATACACAGGTCCTCCACATATTTTCTCCAGATAACTGGCAACTGGCCGAGGTAAGGATTAACTACGACCTCCAGAATATCTTAAAATATCCTACAGACTACTCCCTCATTATTAATCCCAATAAGACCAAGGTCGTAATCTTCGCCCCAAAGAAACGCCGCGAAGATCTAAAAAGCAAATTAAAACTATATATAGATGGGGAAGAACTTAAAATAAGTAATAAGGGTAAAAGTCTTGGGGTTATACTTGATTAAAAATTCTCTTTTCGCCAACATATTTACACATATTAACCAACTTCTAAAGACTGCCTACGCAAAGTTACGTATAATTTACTCCTCCAGACATCTGCTGAATACAAAACTAAAAAAACGAGTTGTCACAGCACATGTTTTATCTTGCTTGACATATTCGGAAACAGTCTGTAGTAGCTTCATCAACTTCGCAGACAGAGGACGTATCCAAAGGCTCCAAAATCGTTGTATTCGTTTCGTCCACGGTCTAAGATCAAGGCAACATATAGATAAGAATATACGTAGCACATGGATACCAGTGGATAAAATCCGTGAGTATCACAAGACCTGCTTTTTTAAGAGAATTTTGGAGAGCAAGGTGCCAAGCTATTGCTTGTACAACAAGGTCAGATTTAGAACAGACAATATTAACATTCGCAGCAGGGATCTGCTACCAATACCCAAGCACAAAACAGCACGCTACACATCTGCATATTCATATCAAATCGCAAAAACTATTAATTTATTATCTGAAGAGCTCAAAACGGCTAAGATAAATACTATTAAACAGCGATGTTTAGAATTCATTAACTAGCTCTGATTTTTCTTGATTTTTCTTTTTTTCCACTCTTTCTCTCTGATTTTTATGTAAATATAATCCACAATTTTTTATAATTAATAATCCTACCGAATTATGTGTAACTTACAATCATATGCATGATCACTACTAACTACATTGTACAATTAAAATAAAATATTATTATGTATTACTAGAATTATTATGTAACTACTTGATAGTTTCTAGTCTATTTTTCATTTATGTTTTTATTTATTTATATTTGCTATCATGGGCATGTGGAAGACTGAGAAATCCTTTATAAAGATACCTGAAACATGTCCATTTGTGTATTTCTCTACTAAATGTTGTACAGACACAAGGAAACTCTGCTTTAAATGCGACAAAGAAGGGCATGTTATATATGTGTACTTTGCGAGGAAGAACATAGAGTAGGAGAAGGCAGTGCAAATACTTTCAAAAAGCCTTACGCGAGGAAAAGAAACTTGAGCGACAAATGTCCAGGCAACTTTCGTCGAAGGCAAAAGAGGGAGGAGGACCCCAATAGAAAAACAGTCCAAAACAAAAACCCTACAAATAAATGCAAACAGGTTTGTAGAAATGAAAGTAAAAAAAAACAAATCAAATGAAAAACCGCAAGGTGGTCGTCACCTTTGTTGATTTTAGGAAGGCTACGATTCCATTGATAAAGAAACGCTTAACAAAGTACTCCAGGAACTAGGGCTAGACAACAAAACCCGCAGACTGACCAATAACAACAAACTTTGACCAACACCCATTCCAAGATTAAATTTAGAGGCGAGATTTCAGAAAGCTTTGAAATAAAAACTGGAGTGAGACAAGGAGATGGACTTTCCCCACTCCTCTTTAACTGTGTCCTTGAAAAGGTTATGAGAGAATGACGCAAGGAACTGATCAATTTGGGTGCTCAGAGTGGTATCTACCTGGGAAGTAAGAACGATGGACTGGTTGTAGATTGCCTAGCCTTTGCAAATAACATGGCACTGTTTGCTGATTCTCTTGAGATGGCAACAATGCAGGTTGTGCAATGGCAAATTGCCTCAGAAAACAGGCTGCCAAAGTCGCTAGAGACAACAGAATTCTTCACTAACATCAGAGAAGCAAACAGAGAGATGTTACTACAACAGGGAAACATCAAGAGGACTGAGAAATTTAAGTATCTAGGCGAATAGATTAAGCGTAACTTACCAGAAAGAGCATCATTATCCAAGAGAGTCAACAACAAGTCAAAATTTAGAACTAGCATATCGACTGACTAAGAACACTTAAGCACTACGCATCACTCTTATGACCAGAAGGCCCATATGCCATGGAGTATCCTTCCTTGAACCGAAGAGGTCTGCTAGAGAAATTGGAAATTAGATAGAGGACAATTCCCAGGAAGATGCTAGGCCCGCTAAAGAAAGATATATTGAGATGCTCAAGAAGAATATATTGAGATGCTCTCTGACTGTGCAAGGAAAGGAAGGGTAGCTTTCTATGGTCACGTTGCAAGATTGCCTTCAAACCGACAAACGAACCGTGTGTTCATTTTCTGGCAAAACTGGATTGTACCACTTGATTGACAGAAACCGAGAAGGATATTAAAGAACTGGGAATTACAGATCTCCTAAACAGACAGTATGTGAGACGCACCCTGAAGGAAGTCCGTGGATTTAAGGAAAACCCCCGAAGGAAAGGTTCCCCTGGACGGAAGAGAGAAGAGAGTTACACCGGCAGAAGATGCGACAATACTGGGTGAAGATCAAAGCCCAACAGGTGAACAAGCGTGGTACAAAGTAGACCCATTCGAAACAAGAAGCAGAAGAAGAAATGCAAACAGGAGCAGCCCCGTAATGGACATCGCGGTAACCTATGCAAAAAAAGAACAATAATAAAACAATAAAAAAACTGTGACCTTATAATAATTAGCGAGCCAAATAAAAAAAAAAAATAGTACCACGATGCAGACATAAATGCAAGCCAAGTACCAATATACAGCTTCTTGGGAGGAAAAGGCTTTACCTGCGTGGAACTGCAAGGCACTTTCCTATATTCTGTATACATAAGCCCAAACTGCACAGCAAGCACTTTGGAGACACAAATGGCGAACTGAGCGCTGATATAGCAGGTCGAACCAAACCTGCAGTAGTAGAAGAAGACTCGATGCCCAAGAAGCTATCATTCGAATTACCCTTCAAAACGCAACAACTTTGGACAGAAGGAGAACAAAGAAAAGTCAAGAAAGATCCACTGGTATACAGATAGCTCCAAAGAAGACACTGAAACTGGCGCAGAAGTGGACCATCTCTGGTGTGTAATTAATCTGTAGCACTGAGGATACGTGCCATATTATTTCTAGCAGAAATACCGTAGCACATATCATGACCTATGCCGTGAGAATTTAAAGACGGACTGCAAGCGTAAAGATCCACATTTTCACGGATATTCAGGTTGCGATTAATACGTTAGAATGCTACGGCTCTGGCAAAACACAACAAATTTGCACTTGCGCGGGTTAATTACACAGGACTGGTGGGTAACGAATTAACAGATGATTTAGCAAAAGATAGAGCTACTAAAGCAAACATCATTGCTAACATGGCCCAAAATAAAATTCGTTAATGGATAAGAACCTTTCACTATTTACATTGGGATAATATCAATGGGCAGAAATTGTTAAACCACTAACGAAAATATTACGTAAAAGACACAAGCATAATATTAGATCTGAGAAGATCCCCGTGAACAACATGACACATAGAATTCTAGACCTAATATAGGGACGGGATGCATTTGCATGAATGATCAGTGGCTAAATGCAATAGGCCGCAGTGTTTTCAGGGCCCACCTTGGTTGTGTCAAAATTAAAAACCTAAGGTAGTAGTAAAACACAAGCATATGCAGTTATATTGTTGCCATTATCATAAACACCTGGGGCCTTGAATCGCTGGAAAGTGCCGACATCCAATTTGATTCGGTATTCCGTGCAAATGGACGCGGATCGTTTCCAGTGTGCCTGACTAAGTCTCCCAGGTTGCATAAAGCCCTCGGTCTCTTTGGATTTTCTATATCCCGGAAAATGAGTTTCCAATAGAAGCAGAGCTCTCTACTCTTCTTCCGTATAGCTCCCATCCGATCTCTTAAGGTAGGAGTCCACAGTTTCGCATCATACGTATCGGACGCATGGCATCAAACGGATCGTAGTATTATTTCTATAGAAAGTAATACAATTGCGTCCACTGTTCCGCATCGTATGGATCACACGAATCTACCCGTCGGCAATGCCGATGCCGAAGTTTGGGGGGCAACTTTTACGATGCGTGCCGATGACCTAATACGAAATGCCGATCAGTGGACAGACTCCGCGCGACATAAAGAGATATATGATTTAAAACACCTTAATTATTCGAACCAACAAACAAGGGCTAATATCTGGGAGGAAATTTCATTACCAAAATCCGAATGAAAGTGGCGTCGTCAATCCGATTGCTGGTAGTTGCGTCGGCAAATCCGATCGCTGCAGATACTGTGGACGTATCACCAGTGATCGTAATCAGTGGCGAATCAGGGACGTATCAGTGGCGTCGGCAATTCGATTGCTGGTAGTTGCGTCGGCAAATTCGATCGCTGCTGATACTGTGAACGTATCATCAGTGATCGTAATCAGTGGCGAATCAGGGACGTATCAGTGGCGTCGGCAATTCTATTGCTGGTAGTTGCGTCGGCAAATTCGCTCGCTGCTGATACTGTGGACGCATTGTAAAAAAATAATCCGTTTGATGCGATGCGTCCGATACGTACGATGCAAAAATGCGGACGCCTACATTTAAGAATGCCTGTGCATATTGATCATATCGAACATTGCGCCATTTATCAAAAGTCGGTCCAATCGGTTGTCAAAGAAAATGATTGATAACTCCAAAACACATTTGAAGTTTGTAGACTTCAATATACATTTAGACGATTTGAATAATTATTATTAGCACTAAAATAATGTTCTACGATAAAATAATTTTTATAGGTTATGGTGATTCAACGGAGGCAACTTTGACTGAGAAAGCAGTGGTAAATGATGCTGTACAATTGTACAAGTGGGTGAAAGGAAGAACTAATCAAAAGGAAATATATGTTTGGGGACATTCACTTGGAACAGCCCTGTCAACGCATACTCTAAAAGTATTAAAAAAAGAAAATATTGTTCCAAAAGGTTTAATCTTAGAAGCTCCATTCACCACAATGAGAGAAGAAATAGGTTTTCATCCATTAGGAAAAGTAATTTTATAGCTATTTACCTCTCAATTCGATATTTATCACTGTTTTTACATTTTTAAAGATTTTTAAATGGTTACCTTGGTTTGAAGCTACAGTTTTGGATCCGCTAGAAGAAAACGATTTCCATTTTAAAACTACTACAAATATAAAAGATGTGGATTGTCCAATAATGATTATGCATGCTGAAGATGATGAGGTTATACCATATACATTAGGCAGAAAACTATATAATATTGCTAAGGAATATGGGAAAAAGGTTTCGTATCACCAGATACCTGCAGTGTTTAGGAGTAATCATTTAGAAATTACTCAATATCCTGAAGTGCCAACATTTATTCAGTAAGATTGTTATTTGTAGCAACGTTTCAAGTATTAATGATTACTTCTTTCTGTTTCAGGGAATTCTTGGATGGAAAACAGGTAGAAACTCGTTAATATTGTTAGTTTTAACAATTTGTACGTTAATTTTAATATAATTTATTTTATTTAACAGAATGTGTTTTTGGAACTGTCTATTTTCCCATTTAATTAATATATTAGTATTAATAACGTCAGATACATTCAGAATGATACATTCATACATAAAACATTACACATAACCCTTTCTTAAGACAAAAAAACTATGTCTTCAAAAATAATTTTATATAATTTGAGTCTTCTAGTTGATGTTTTTACCACAACATTTTTAACCACATTGCAATAATTTTTAAAACTTTTTTTCTTTTTCTGTTAATTGCATATTAAAACTTTAGTTGAACTGTTTAAAAAATGAATATACCATATGCACGTAATTCACAATTTAAGTTTGCCAAAACCGCGTTTGATTCTGCCAAAAGTAACTAGACATATTTGTTTCTGTTTGATCAGAAAAACAAACACTTTTTTTATATTTTCTTGACCATTTCTGAAAAATAATAGATCTTTGATTAAAACCATGTCCTCTGCTACGTCGCAGAAAATGCAACTAACGTTGCAGCTCAATTGCGTTGCACGGGAACACACTATAGAATATTACCCCAAAGTTTAACTATTTAAAAAACATAACTTAATTTTCAAAAGTTGAATTACAACATTTTTAATACTTTCAAAATGCAATTTTCTATTGTTAAATTAAGGGAGATGGAAGAGAGTGTCAGAATGATTGAATGGTTGATGGATCTGGGATTGTTAGCGATAAGGTATGTTTGTATTGAGTGTGGAGATGAAATAAAATCGCTTAAAATTTATTCATCCAATATTCGATTAGAAGTATAAAAAACTCAACATACAATAAATGGATGAAGTTCTACTATAAATAGCTGGGTAAATACAAAATAAATTAATCAATCCAAAATTCGGTTACTTCGTACAAAATAAATTATTTTATCCAAGAAATAATTATTTTTTTCGTACAAACTATGATTTTTCCTTACAATAATCTATTGAATCGATCAACATATTCGCAATTCACCCAAAAAAGGTTTTTATTTTACTTAATATGTGCAAAATGCAAATTTACGAGTGTATTTAAAAATCTTCACACTTTTATTATATGATGTAAAAATAGGAACTTATGTGTGCATAAAAATACTGAGAGAAAAAGACTGTTTACTTTATTGATGAGTGGATAAGATCGGAAATGAATTATGTATCAGAGTTAACACTGTAAAATTACTAAATTGTAAAATCATCCGGTTTCCGTTTCTCTCGGATTTCTATCTTACATTTTTAAGCAAGGCGGCAGAAAAAAAGCAAGCTTTATGCTTAACCCTTATGTCAATACCCAGTCGTTACGACGTTGTTCAATACCCGGGTACCCGGGTACCCGCATGGGTATTTCATTCAATAAAATCATTTTAATACATACATACATACGGAGACTTTCACATTACAACCCGGGATTACCCATAGAGTATTCCACTACTCGAAAAATCTTAGTTCTATAAATAAAACCACCGGGTGGGCAAAGTATGGAATCAAAATATGGTGGATATGCGTCGCCGAAAATGCATATTAATTGAAAGGTCAAATTTACACTGGCAAAATAACAACTGGCCGTGAAATAAATCAAGGCGAAACAGTAGTAAAAGATTTAGCTGCAAAATATAAAGGATCCGGAAGAAATATTATAAGGGATAATTTTTTTACTATATTTCCACTAGCAACCTAACCTAACAATTGTAGGAACATTGAAGAAAAATTAAAAATACATTCCAGTAGACATGCTAGCATCTAAAGATCGTGAAGAATTACATTCTCTATTTGGGTTTCATGAAAAAGTTAATCTATGGTCTTCTGTTCCTATAAAAAAGAAAGTTGTTATACTTCTATCTATGATGCACTCAGATGCAGCTAAGACACAAAAAAAAACAGAAATTGTTCAGTATTATAATAAAACAAAAATTGGTGCGGATATAATGGATCAGATGTTGGGCCATCACACAACCCATATATAGACTAACCGATAGCCTCTTGCATTTTTTTAATATTTTGGATATCGCCAGTCTTGCTAGGTATATCATTTATCATCTAAATAACAAAACGATAAAAAAGATAGACGAGTGCCGATTATTTTTACGAAAATTAAGTGAAGAATGATGTATGCCAGCGATTCAAGAACGATCTCAAAATATGCAAATTATGAGAAATTTCACCACTAGGATTGCCATAGAGAGCATCTATGGAAAACCAATAGATCCTACAAGCAGGGCAACAACATCAAGTGAGTCAGGCGGCTCTACTGAACAGACAGATTCCACTGGACGAAAAATTGTTGTAGGATCATGTCATATTTGTTACCAGGGTGTCTATAAAAATGGAGAAAAACGCGAAAATCGTGTAAAGAATGTAAAAAGCCAGTTTGAGATGAACATTCAAAAGCAATTGTAAAATGACGCATGTTTCCAATAATAAATTGAATATAAAAATATTTTATGTGTAATTTATACTTACTTACTTATGTATATTTATTACCTCTACAGGTTTATAAATGGATTCCAAAATTTTATACATAAAACAATACATATATATAATTAAAAAAGAAACAAAAAGAAACGTATGCTAATAAAACTAAATAAATCACTAAAAACCTAAACTTGCTATTCCAATTCAGCTCTTGAGATCCTTTTCTGTAGTTCCCCCATGGATCTGTTCTGGGACCGATATTGTTTCTTATAGTGATGAATTCCGTTGTTGGGTGGATTGTCGGCTTCCCTCTCCACATATTGCTCTTCTTCTCTCCTCAACTTTCTTCATCCAATCTATCCCTCTTCCATCCTCGTTTAAAACCTCTTCTCTACCCTCGTCCCTTTCTCTCATTTCTGAACATTCGTTCAGCCAGTGTTCTATTGTCTCCTTGTTTTCTCCACACATCCTGCATACTCTATTCCTATCCTCCATCCAAAATTTATTATCTCTCTCTTCATTTCCACATCTGAATCTTGCTATTGTCACTCTCCCTTTTCTACTTTCTCTTCCTAGGTACTTTGGCAGTTCTTCCGTTATTATTTTTTCATATTTCCCATTGTACCTAGACTCCCTAATTCTTGCTCTCCTTTCTTGCCTTTGCACATCTCTATCTCTCTGGACCAATTCCTCTGTCATTACTCTACCTCTCTCTCGCATTCTTTCTATCTCTGCTCCTGCATACCCGTTTCTTTCTAGATATGCTTCCCTCTCTTTCCACACCCCCTTTCCTATTTCTTTTCTTTTTTCTTTGAGGCACTCTTGCAGAATTCTGCACTCTCCTCTCTCTATCACCCTCTCCTCAAAACTTATTGCTCTCTTTCCTGCTTCTATTCTTATTCCATCTCTCTTTGTTTCCTCCATCACTATATACCCCGGGGTCTCTCTACCTAGTCCTAGCACCCATTTCAAATATTTTTCTTGCACCCTTTCCAGTCCTTCTTGGTCTCTCCACCCCCATATTTCCGCTCCATACATCATCACACTTTTCACCAGGCTATCAAACATCATCACCCTCCTTCTATAGTCGTGTCCAAGTTTTCTCTCTCCTATTCCCCATACCACTCCTAGTATTTTATTGGCTTTCTTTACTAACTCTCTCACGTGTGCTGTTTCAGTATTTCTCTCATTAAACACGTACCCTAGGTATTTAAATTCTTTTACTTCTTCAATTTTCTCCTTCTCCCATCTCCACTCAATTACTCTTCTCCTGCCACCCCCTTTTCTAAACACCATCATCTTGGACTTCTCCACATTCACTGTCAGCTTTTTCCTCCTCATATATTTCTCCATGTTTCTTATCATTTCTTTCATCCCTTTCTCGTCTCTCGCTAGCACCACCAAATCATCCGCGTAGGCTAGGGACCACACTTTTTCTTTGCCCACCACGACCCCACCCGTCTGCGCCTTGCTGAACATCTCCTCTATGTCTCCAATAAATGCTGCAAACAGGCTGGGGCTTAGTGGGCAGCCTTGTCTCACTCCCTTATGCGTATTAAAACCTTCGCTCACCCTTTCCCCAACTCTCACTCTACTTATTGTTTCTTCATAAATCTCTTCTAATTTTGCTATCAGATGTTCCTTTATCCTCTTCTTTCTCAGGCATTCCCACAGTGCCTCTCTTGCTAGATTATCAAACGCCGCCTTCAGGTCCACAAATAATGCATACATCCTGCCGCCCTTCTTTTTTATCTCATTCCCTACTATGTGATTCAAGATGTATACATTATCCATGGTCCCTCTCCCTTTCCTAAATCCCGCCTGTCCGTCTGGTATCACACCTCGCTCCTTCAATTCCTTCGTCAATCTCTCTTCTACAATCATTGCATATATCTTATATGCTGTATTGAGCATGGTGATCCCCCTGTAATTGCTTGCTGTTTCCCTTTCTCCTTTCTTATATATGGGGCATATTATCCCCTCTTTCCACTCCTGTGGGAAGCCCTCTCCCTTCCACTTTCCATTCATTATCTCCAACAGCCTGTCAGCTTCCCTTTCAGTTCCATATATCCACGATTCATTCTGTATACCGTCCCTCCCCGGTGCCTTTTTCTTTTTCAGTTTACTCAGTTGTTGTTCTAATTCTTCTCTTGTTATCTCTTCTATTTCTCCCACCCTGTGTTGACTCTTTTTCTTTTCCTGTCTGATTTCGTCACCACCCAGCAGCTGACTGAAGTACTTTCTCCATTCCTCCATAGTAATTCTATTACTCACTCTTTCTACTTTTTTCTTTCTTTCCCTATTTATGTATTTCCATACCTCTTCTTCCGTCTTTATGCCTTTCATCTTTAGTTCTTCTTCCCTCCATTTCTTTTGCTTCTTCTCCTTGCATACTAATTTGTACCTCTTGCGTGCTCTCTTGTAATCCTCATTACTTGCTTTTCCTCTTTTCCAATTTCTTAATTTCTTTCTTACTGATTGCTTCCCTTCCCTGCATTCTTTATCCCACCACTCGTTTTTCCAAGCCCCCACCTTCACTCTTGTCTCTATCACTTTTTTTTCTGTTGCATTTTTTACGTGATCACCCAGTTCTTTCACTTTTTCGTTTATCCCTTCCTCTTCGTATCTAGCCTCCCTAAGTCTTGTTCTATAATTTTCTATTGCTTCTTCCGTCCAGATATTCTTCACAATTTTTCTTCTAACATCCTTCTCACTTCTTCTATTTTTCTCTCTTCCTTTTGTCTTCACTTCCAATGGCATATGATCCGACTCGACTCTTTCTCCCACCTTGAATTGTTCTATTTCATCCCATGCTTCTTCATTCACCATAACATAGTCAATAACTGTCTCCCCTCTTGGTCCGATATATGTGTACTCTCCTTTCTCATCTCCTATACTGTTTCCATTAAGTATGTCCCACCCTCTTTCTTCTACTAGACTTATCAGTAGTCTCCCTTCGGCGTTTTCTGTTGTGTCTTTTGTTGGTCTTCTTTCTATTGTTGTTTGTTCTTCTTCTAGCCGTATTCCTTTTTCTCCAATTCTTGCGTTAAAGTCCCCCCCAATCACCAGAGTTCCCTCGTCTTGCTGTTTTACTCGCTCTTCTATCATTCTCTTCGTTTCTTTCATACTTCTGCTGTATATTGTTATAATTCTCCATTTTTTCTGTCTAATTTTCACCGTTCTTTCCATAATGCCTCTTTCTTCTTTTGCTTCGGTTCTGTTTTCTTCTTCCAAACCCTTTTTCACTCCCATTATTATCCCCCCTTTAGCTCTCCCTTTCCTGCTATGTGTAATTTATAATAAGTTTTATAATAGAATTAATTAAAAGTTAAATAAATTCGTTTATTTATGTATTAAGTAATATTTTTTTTTCCCTAGAAATAATTTTAATTATTTATATATATATATGGGTACCCGGGTACCCCGGGTATTGAAAAACGGAGTATTTGACTTTAAGTCCAAAAAGTTTATATATTTTTTGGAATATTTTATTACTAATGTATATGAATCGATGTCAATAGACTCAAATAACGAGGATCTGAAAGGATTTGATAATTTTTCGTTAAATACAAAAGATATGTAAGTAAGAACATGCAAAAGGGTACCCGGGTACCCGGGTATTGACATAAGTGTTAAACAGTTCGTCCGTTACTTTCTATTTTTGGAACGAAGTTCCTTTAGGGAGGTCTCGATATGAGTGATTCGACAGAAAACTTTATACGCCGCGTTAGTTTCTTTCTCTTTCTCTCAGTGTATACTTATATACCGCGCGCTCTCTCTATCTTCTTCTTCTTTCGAATAGGCCTACTTTGGACCACGCTTGTTCAACTGTTGGGTTTTGATCTTCGTCCAGTATTGTCGCATCTTCTGCTGGTGTAGCTCCTTTCTCTCTTCTGTCCAGGGGGTACCTTTCCTTCGGGGTTTTTCCTGAAATCCACGGACTTCCTTCAGGGTGCGTCTCACAGACTGTCTGTTTTTGAGATCTGTTATTCCCAGTTCTTTAATATCCTTCTCGGTTTCTGTCAACCAAATGGTACGAATTGTGCAATTCTTCAAGTAGTTCATCTAATTCGTGTAGCTCTTGAAAACGCCAATTTTATGAGGCACTTGTTTAACTGGGATTTACACTCGCTATCTTACGTACTTACGAATTCGATGTTTCAAAAAATGCCATTATGCAAAAATGCCAAAAGTGCTATTATTTGATAATATAAAGCAACTTGTCTTAATTAGCAGACCTATTAATAAGGAGATAAATAAACAAATATATTTCATGGTTTCACGAATCATCTAGTCATATTGAGCATTTCAAATAGAATACATGAACTGTCGGCAGATCATGCAATAACTCGGTTTTACACAATCTAACAGTTTTTAATATATCACTATGACATTTACATATTAGAGAGACAATAGTGACATCACAAGCTCAGCATCAAAAAGAGTATTGACAGAGAAAAAAGGAAAAAGAAATAAAAGGAATTATACGAAATACAGATTTGGAAAAGTAGGTTACAATTTTATAATTTGAAGCAATTGCTTACTGTTGACATGTGATTCAAGTATTTGCTATTTTTTTTAATTTTACTACATTTATATACGTTCTAGAGAGAAGATAGTGAAATCACAAGCTTAGTGTCAAGAAGAGTATCGACAGAGAAAAAAGAAATTTTACAAAATACAAATAAGCAATTGCTTACTGTTTACATGGGTTTATCGAACATGTGATTCAAGTGTTTTTTTTAACTATATTTTTTTGCTTTTTTTAACTATATTTATATACATTCTAGAGAGACCATAGTGAAATCAAAAGCTTAGTATCAAAAAGAGTATCGACAAAGAAAAAAGAAGATTTTACAAAATACAGATTTAGAACATGCTGAAGGCGTTGAAATATACAGAGATAAATTGCAGTTAAAGAAGAAACGTGTTGAACCTGAATCTTTTCAATCATCGAAAGAAGATTCATTACCAACCATGTTAATCGAAAGTAATGAAGAAACTGAAAAATTAATATTTAATCACTTTCTGAGTAATCAAATACAATCCTCACTTAATGATGAAACTCAGCAAAAAATTAGTCTAAGTTCTCAATCATTCCAAGCGCCATATGAGGAACATAATGAATGTTCAATGCCAAATGTCTTGTATCATGACAGAAACATTGCTGGCGACGGTAATTGCCTATTTTCATCTCTCATAAGAATTTTACATCTTCAAATATTAAAAGGAAGGAAGGAGGAACTTCGTTCCTGACAGAGGTCCCCTGACCGCAAACGTTTTTTTTTTCTTTCTTCGACGTTGTTTTTTTTTTCTTAATTTCTTCCACATTGTTTTTTTCGGTGAAGTTCTGAGTGTCCCAACTCTAGTACCATTGTAAATCGTTTCTTCATCGATAATCGACTTGTGGTGGAAGTAGGATGTAGAAAACTAACCTCAAAACCACTTAACGATTTATATTTATAACAATTATATCTCTCAACAAATATTCTTCTTCTTCTGACTCTACAGCCCAGGGTGAGCTTTGGCCTCCTTAACAATCCCCTTCCACCTTTGACGGTCTTCAGCGACAGGTGTAAAGTTTCCTACTTGTAGACTTTCAGCATCTTCCTCTGCCTTATCTTTCCACCTGGTTCTGGGTCTACCTCTGCTTCTTGAGGTGTTAGGTTTCGCTTTATGGATGGATCTGGGTGCTCTTGCACTCGGCATTCTAATCATGTGGCCCGCCCATCGAAGTCTCTGTGCCTTAATGAATCTTACTATGTCTTCACCTTCTATTAGTTCTTGAAGTTCGTAGTTCATGCGAATTCTGTATCCTTCTTCCTCTCTCACTGGTCCAAAGATCTTCCGTAAAATCCGTCTTTCAAAAATACGAAGAGAGTTTTTGTCTGCTTCCGACATACTCCAGGATTCAGCTCCGTAAGTTAGCACGGGAATGATCAGGGTTTTATATATTCGCAGTTTTGCTTTACGTGAGATGATTTTTGATTTGAAGAGCTTCAGATGTGAATAATAGCATCGATTCGCAGCTTGGATTCTATCTTGTACCCTCAGTGATAGATTATTTGTGTTATTGAAAGTTACTCCAAGATATTTGACATTTTGAACTTCTTCAAACCGATGATCATTTATAATGAAGTTCTGAGGAGCCCCTCTTGGGTTATCACGTGACAGTTTTAGGTATTTTGTTTTATTTGCATGTATTTTCAGGCCGACTTTGCTCGCTTCCTCTTCTATTTTTAAAAACAATTCTTCTAGAGTTCTGTTGTCCCTAGCCATGATCAGTATGTCGTCCGCGTACGCAAATATTTGGTATGATTTTGTTATGATATTTCCCTTATTTTCGAGGTTTCAATTGCATTTTGTAGCGCAAGGTTAAAAAGAACAGCTGACAAGGCATCTCCCTGCCTAACACCGGTTCTTATTTCAAATTCCTTTGATGTTTTGTTTTGGACAAACAAATATTGCAATAACTAATAAACTAAGTTCACATAGTAAACACATTTCGCATTAGAAATTCACATAATGACAATAAAGTCCGAAAGAACACAAAATCACCTGATACTCAAATATGTGAGCGTAGATCAGACCACTCTTATGGGTGACCTTGTGACAAAAGTTTTAATTCAATGATGAAATTATAGATGGCTTGGTCGCTTAAATTAATCGATAGATGGCACTGAGCACCTGAAATCTCAAATAAATAACTGATGTTTCTATTTATATTAGCAAAATGTCACCTAGAGACAAATGTGTAAAGATGATGTCGACAATTTGTCAGATATTCATTCGTTATATTGGATATATAAGTTTTTCGTTTTTGTCGATTTGTCGCAAGTGATATATGCGGTCAAGGAATTTCACAACCAAGGTTGTCTTTCTTTCCAACTCTTTCTTTCCCTGCCACCAGCATCCAAGAATATATCGTCTCTGCAAGATATTATTGGTGCAACACTTGAAAAAAAATTCTCTGAACATTAGTTATCATCTAAACTGAAAGGTAAGTCTGCATGTTTTTACCATATTGAACATGATAAGTTTATTGACATCATATCCCTTAATTTTAGACAATGGATTCCATATATTTCCGATGTGTTGTTGCTGGTTGTGAAAGTAATATGAAGGATAATTCTCCACAAAGTTTTATATATATATATATATATATATATATATATATATATATATATATATATTTTTAATGTAAATATATACATATATATATATGGGTTCTGGACTCCAGCGGACCCTATTCTGGGCCATTGCTTTGGCTTCACTCCAAGAGGTTTTCTGGGCTTTTAGTTCATCTAACACTGTTCTCCTCCATGTTTGAGCCGGTCTTCCTCGTCGTCTCGTTCCTTGGGTATTCCAGTCTAGTGCTGCCCTTGCAATGTCGTCTGGTTTTCTTCTTAGAATGTGGCCGATCCATCCCCATTTTCTTTTCTTAATGTCGTGCTCTATTGTTTCTTCTCCGCATCGTTTAAGAAGTTGCTCATTAGTAATTTTCTGTGGCCAGAAGATTCTGAGGATGATTCGTAGACATTTGTTGGCGAAAACCTGAAGTTTATGTTTTGTGGCATTAGTGTTTTTCCAGGTCTCACATCCATATAAGAGGATTGCTTTGACGTTTGTTCTATATAAACGCAGCTAGCTCTTTGTTTTTATGATGTTGGACCTCCATATTGTGTTTAGTTGCCTGAATGCCATCTGTGCTTTTTGAATTCTGTTTAGAATGTCTAGGTCTGTTCCGCCCGTCTCGTTGATAATGCTTCCTAGATACTGAAACTTTTCTACATTCTCAATTGGTTGGTCGTTTATTTGAAACGGTGCGTCGTTATTTGTGTGCATTCGCATCGCTTTTGTTTTTGAGACATTTATTTTCAACCCTATCTTCTGTGCCATGTCTGATAGTAGGGTGAGTTGCCTTTGCATACTTTCATAGGTATGCGAAAAAAGGCAAATGTCGTCTGCGTATTCGAGATCTTTGAGATTAGAGTAAAGAGACCATCGAATACCATCGTTTGGTCTGCAAGACTTTTCCAGGATATAGTCAAGAGCAATGTTAAAAAGCAAGGGAGAGAGCACACATCCTTGCTTCACTCCTGATCTCACCGGAAAAAGGTTGCTATGTGCTCCGCTATGCAGGATACTACATGATACGTCATGGTACAGTTCTCTAATCGTGTCGATGATTTTTGTTGGCACATTTTAATGTAAATACATATTTAATATATTATTAGTACATGTAAATAACATATTTAACAAATTGTTTTTAATTTTCACATTATTTTAAATAAATTATATTATCGCATATATTTAATAAAACGTTCATTTAGCCCGCATTTGATAATTAGTTCCATGATGAGTTAACAGTTGCGCAAACGTCTGTCACAGAAATTCCTTAGTGAGTGTCTCTCTCGAATGACTCTCTCGAAACTTTAGCTGCACAACAGATACACAAAACTCTACGCGGCTCTTTCTACGCGGTTGGAAAACTTTTTGGTTCAAATGAAAAATAACTTTAATAAAATGAAGAGCAATAAACAGCACATACAAAAGCAAGAAACTTTGTTGACAACAACTAAAAAACTTTTACCAACTTAACATTACAAAAACATGTTGGCTCGATTTATGAAATAAATCATAAATCTCCAACACTTCCCCTTAAACCGAGATAATAAGACATATAAAATTATACATATAAGCCAAAAGCGGCAATGAACAATTCATGTTTAATTGAGGGGAGTGGCTGTGTTAAAATATCGGCCGGCGGTCTGAGGACGTTACATATTTTAGAATTACATCGCCTTTCAGAACATGTTGCCTACAAAAATGAAATTTAATATCAATATGTGTACTTCGTTAACTGATCACTTCATTTTTACTTAGGTGCTCATGTTATTGCAGTAACATGTAGTCGGTGAGGTGGTGGCCCATCAATAACCTCATATCCTGGTCTCCTGGATAGCAAAAGTACTCCACCTCTGCAGTGGACAAGGCTACCGTTCTTTGCCTTTTCCCCCAGCAATTTTTGTACAACAACCAGTGGTTGAAAATCTTTTCGGGTCATTCCCCCAGTCGGCATCGCTGAAAACTTCTAATTGGGACAAAGGATCCCTTTTATAAACAAACTTGTAACTAATACTACCTCCGTTCCACAATAAGTGAGCTATTTCAATTTTTATTGAAATTTATTGATCTGTAATAACTTTTATTAAAATTTTAATTATAAACATATAGTATTTCGTACTACACTACGAACATAGTCAGCTGTGAAATTTTTTATTGTTAAGTTGACATTTGCTAATAGTAGTACTACCAGCTACAATCACAGTTATTGTTTAAAAATTCTTGAAAGAGTTGGAGTTAGCGAAAAAATGCCAAAACATAATCGAAATAATAAAAAGCGTACAATGATTTTGTTACAAAGTACAAAAGTTACAAAAATCATCAAAATCATCAATACTGCCAAAGTATTGCAGAATTCACTTTAAACCACTAGTAAATTTGCTCAGTTCATAATTGTACTTAATTAAATGTGTAGTTGTATCAGAATAATTCATTAAAATTGTTTCCATTATTGAAGTTCTTATTTTTTTTTAATAGCTCACATATTTTGGAATTTTTAAATATGTTTAATAGCTCACTTATTGTGGAACAGAGGTTAGTAGTTTTTTTGAGATATATAAAGATTATTTTAACAGCCGACCAGTGGCATGTCCTTGGGGTTATATTAAACCTACTAACAACATTAACAGCAAACGTAATATCAGGTCTGCACACCTGACTCAAATATTAGAGACTAATATACTTCTAATATACTTCTTGCCTTTACTAAATCTTTCATTTCGAGTTCCTGCATGAATCTTTGTTTACACAATTCTTTTTCAGTAGGATTATTATAGTAGAAAAGCAGATCGACTGGATAAACTGAAATAATGAGAGTATGTCCATTGTTTATTTTATAATAGACACATGGGTCAGTGGATGACCTGGTTAAGCCCAACTCAGTAAGAACTTGTATCTAGAGTGTGTTTTTTATAGAGTGACACAAGTTTAAATCATAATAAAACAAGGAAATATATTTTTAATATCAATGACACGGGCTTTATTGGAAAGAAAATTTTATGAAATTAATGTTAAATATTAATGTATAATATTAATGTTAAATATGATTTATGTCATGTGGCCGCTACGGCTGGCGCGTAGAAGGCGCAATCTGGAACACCAATTTTCAACAACTTTTCGCAGCATTTGCGGCCGTATTTCGCCGATAACTCTTCGAATGTTGATTTCCAGGTGTTCAATTGTTTGTGGTTTATCGACGTAGACAAGTGACGTAACATAACCCCAAAGAAAATAATCCAATGGGGTTAAATCACACGATCTTGGTAGCCAATTAATTGGCCCATTACGTGAAAATATTTTTTCATCAAAAGTTTCTTTGAGTAAATCAATTGTAGTGTGCGCTGTGTGGCATGTGACTCCGTCCTGTTGGAATCACATATCAGCAAGATTAATACCACGTAATTGAAGTACGAACAAATTTCGAATCATGTTCCTATACAGTTCACCATTGACAGTAACATTCTGACCATCATTGTTTTTGAAGACATATGGGCCAATGACTCCGCCAGCCCATAAACCACACCAAACCGTAATTTTCTGTGGATGTAATGGGGTTTCGACAAAAGATTGTGGATTCTCCTCACTCCAAATGCGACAATTCTGCTTATTTACGTACCCATTCAACCAGAAATGGGCTTCATCGGAAAATAAAATTTTGAATGGAAATTCAAAATCAATATCAATTTGTGCTTCAACCCATTCGCCGAATACGATGGTCTAATTCCTGCTCTGGCTCCTTTCCTGCTTTGGCTCTAATTCCTGCACAAGTTGAATCTTGAAAGCTTTTAAGACAAGATCCTTTCGTAAAATCTTCCATGAAGTGGAAGGACACAACCCCAGTTGCTGAGAACGGCGACGAATTGATTGATTAGGATCATCTTCAATGCTTTCCTGTACAGCAGCTACAGTTTCTTCAGTGCGCACTGTTCGACGTCTCACGGGATGCACATTATCAATAACATGAAATGTGGTCCGAAAACGATCTATTGTTCTTCGAATTCGCCGCTCTGAAGGACGATTATGTACGCCATAAAATGGAAGAAGTGCACGATGAGTTTGACGAATAGAACAATTATTTTGATTAAAAATTTCAATAATTTGCACGCTTTGCTCTGGTGTAAGTCGATTCATAATGAAATTTCAAAGCAACTATCAGCTGTTAAATGGGTGCTCAAACAAAGAAGTGATGCCAACTCAAAGTTGTGAAACTCTAAAAAAACACCTTTTATAACTTGTATTATATAGTAAGGACTGTAATTTTTCATTCCATCAGCGACCTCCTTGCTAAAGACCATACATCCCTTTATTTAACTTCAAGATACTGTTTTGGTTTTTAGTAACTCCTTCTGGGGGTTTGACTTAAATCTCTTCTTGTAAATCACCTTGCAAATATGCTGTTATTATGTGCATTTAATCTATTTGTAAACCTTTATAATAATAATAATAATAATAATAATTTATTTATTTTTGCCTCTTTGACAGAACGATCAGTATAACGTAGTAATAAGTTACTTAAAAAATATATATAACTGAAAGAGAAAAATACATTCTGATGCAGAGGAAAAAATGAGATGTAATTCAGATGTGTGCCAAGGCACACCCTGTTCTTCCATTACACCTCGGTACATCAAATTAATAAAGATATATAATATAATTAATAAAGATATATAAATATAATTAAATAAATATAATATCAATTATCGACATAGATAAATAAAATAGTAAAAGTACAGTTGGAATAACATAAGTACATGAAGGCAGGACGATTTTGTATAGCAGCTAACATCTCACGGAGATACGGGTAATGGGGAACATTGTTTATTATATAAAACTGCGAAAATATATTTTTTAAACTTAGATTTCGAATCGAAGTCGTTGCAGAAGAGTGGAAGGTTGTTAAATAGATTGACAATTATATAATGAAATGATCTTGCAAATAAACTTGTTTTATGAGCAGGTGGTGATAAGCGGCCACGATTTCTTGTATTAAGGGTATGAATGTCACATCTACATGAAAGTTTTTCGAACAGATAAGCAGGTTTTTTATATTTGATAATATTATAAAATGAGGAATAACTTTGCATTATGCGACGGTTATCCATATTTAACCAGTTTAAATCAGACAGTTTGTGGCTTATTTTATCGAATTTGCGTAGACCAAAAATAACACGTAAGCATGAGTTTTGAATCCGTTGAATACGAGTTTTTGTCCTTTGGTCTAGGCATGGATAACCTCATTGGAATTTAGGTAAGATGTTAAAGTATTCCAAGTGCTGTTTTATTTGGTTGTTCATGATTATTTCTAAGATTTTTAAAAGTGTTGGCAGAATACTTATTGGCCTCAGATGACTAAGTTGGGGCTAAGAGTGGGGTTTTGCTTTTTCGGTAATGCCGTAATCAGTGCCATCTTCCACGCGCTGGGAAAGACCCCATCTAGTAAACAACTATTTATTATATTGGTAATGAAGGGCAGTATATAGGGGCAGCATAATTTAATGAGTCTTATATTCAAACCATCATAGCCACTGGAGGTGGATTTGATGTTTTTCAAAATTTTATTGACATCCTCTATATCTACAAGTTTGAAGGTGAAGCCAGAAGAGAAATTACATTTAAAGTTATGTTTGTAGTAGCCTATAAGGTCACTATAGTTTACATTGAGATTAGGTATAGAACCAGTGAAATAGTCATTTATGTCATTAGCGTTCCCCAAGTCAGAGGGAATCTGACTAACTTTGTTACTCTTATTTGGAATAAGATTCAGGGATCTTAATTCCTTCCACATTTTTGTAGGATCTGTGTTATCTAATTTCCATTGAAAGAAAGCTTTCTTTTCATTTTTTATGGCCACGTTTGCATAATTACGAAGACTTTTGTAATAGTTCCAATCACTTGGGCATTTGGTTTTTTTGAATTTAGCCTTTGCTTTAGTTCTAAGTTTAATTAGAAGTTTAATATTATCCGTTAGCCATGGGGGTATTTGTTTATTTACTTTTATTGTTCTAAGCGGAGCTAGTTTGTTAAATATATCTAGAACACAGTTATTGAGCAGAGCTACTTTGTCGTCAATGTTATTTAAGTAATAAATTTCGGCTAATGGCGAAGAATTAAGTTCATTAGATAGATCATCGAAAGAAAAGTGATAAAAATTACGGTAAGTAAGTTTGTATCTGGATGATAATTTGTTTACGTCGTTTTGAACTTCGACATAGGCTAGATCATGATCCGAGAAATCTATATCTTTTACACCAGTATCTTGTACTAAAATATTGCCGGTAATTATGATTAGATCTATCGTGGTAATTGAGGAAAGCGTGACTCGTGTAGGCTGGGATACAATTTGCTGCATACCTGCAGAGCGTATGATGGAGTTAAGGTAAACTGTTTTGGGATCGTCTGGTTTCAACATATCTATATTGAAGTCACCTAAACAGATGACTTTTTCACAAGAAGTAAGTGCGTTATCAATGGACTCTTCCAGATGATCTATGAAGAGTTTATAATTTATAGTCTCGGGTCGATATAAGACGCCTATAGCAATATTATTTATCGATATCCATAGTTGTTCAACTGCTGAATCACTATTTAAAATGTTAAATTTGAGATTATTACGCAAATAGAAACACACACCACCACCTCTGTTCGGGCGATCACATCGAGAAACTTTATACCCAGCAATACTAATAATCTCTCTAATTACTAATGTTTTCTGAGAGCCATGTTTCAATCACTGCAAGGACGTCAAATTCGAATCCTATGAGAAGCTGCCTAACACAATTAATTTTGGGTATTAACGATCGCACATTTAAATGTCCAATTTTCATAATAACAAATATTTATCAAAATGAATTAATTAAATGAAATGAATGAATTATATAAACTTTTTGTTTGTTTTAAACTTATTGTGTTATTGAATTGATATCTTATATACATATGGACATATACATACTCAAATACATATACGTACATATACACGTACACGAAATACATACACACACACATACATACACATAAACAAATCAAATCGAGAGTATAATATCAAAAGTCAATAAAGAACGCCAAATAAAGAAAGCGCTAGAACCAAATGAGGCATAAACAGTTATTTAGTTACTAACTATTAGTGCGTTTAGGTCTTGAATACAGGTTATTTTATGTTTTTTATTTTTAACTAAAATAATTATATTACCCTTACACACGTTTTTGCGATCAAATTTTTCAACGGCTTCCTTTAAAACATTCGAGCGCATTTCAGTTAAGTCCTCTTTAATGGACTTTTTAGACCCCTTTAGTTTTCTTTTATTACGGAAAACAAGATCCCGATACTTACAGGACGTAAATTTTATTAGAATTGCCCTTGTTAAAAGCCAATTTTAGGCGCGCCTAAACGATGACAATTTTCAATTAATTCACCATCCTCATCGGTGTTTAGCATCTTCTTGATTACCGCAGCTACAGAAGTCTCTAATATCTCATTCTTGTTTTCTGGGATTCCATGTATTAATAGATTATTTCTTTTAATACGTTGTTCCAGCTTATCGAAATTTAGTTCGGATTGTCGTTTTAATTCCTCTTTCTCCTCGCTGAGTTTATCTATTATTTTTTCAAGACTTGATATCTTCTGCTCGAACCGCTCGAAGGACGTTTTTAGTTTGGCAGCGATAAGATCAGACAAAGTCTCCATCACATCGGATTGTTTTAATGCACTAATAATGATTTCATTAATTTCTTTCTGAGACCTTGTAAAACCCATTTTGAAACTGCGTGTGTGTAATATTTTAGTAGCACTTTGTTTTGACAATTTTAAATATATTTGGTGTACTAACTCGATATAATAAATACTATATTTAACGGAGCCGCGTACGAGGCAACTACACACCAAGCATGTCGCCTGTCGACTTATATGCCGATTTATTTGCCGATAGTGGAAATAGATACCTCAAAGTAGAGTATTTTACAACTAGGGACAATGGTTCTTCCTAGTCTATGCCGGCAGTCTGTGCATAACATTTTATGACTAGTCTGGCTTTATACTTCGGGTTTCCATCTTGGTCAGTCTTAATTTTATAGACCCATCTTGTAGACAATTATTTTTTTCCAGAAGGGAGTGGGACTTCATTGTAAGTATTATTTTTGTTTAATGTCATAATTTCATCCTCTATATGCAGGGCGCATCAGGCTGCAATATCATCTCCTGTTATAGCCTGCTTGAAAGTAAGTGGCTGTAATCATATTTTGGATTTGGTTTTGGTTCTCTTTCTGATTTTCTAGGAATTTCTACTGGAGTTTCTAACAAAATTTCTTCAAATGAGTCAGTGTTTCTTTCTTCACCTTCACTCTGATTCTTTTCCCCTTGATCCTGTTCTGGAATTATAATTACCAGACCTGGATCACTTCTCTGAGTTTGATCATCTGTGGTTGTTGTTTCAGTGCCGTTATTCGCTTCACCTGAATTTTCAAGGAAAATTACATCACGACTTGGTAATTTTTCCAGTCACAGGATCAATTAATCTGTATCCTTTTGTATTATAACAATATCCCATGAATAGTAGATTTTTAGATTTTGGGTCCAATTTTTTACGTAAAGCTTTTGGGATGTGAGTCATAGCTTGACATCCAAATATTCTTAAATGTGCTAAGTTGGGTTTTTCATTATTCCATACTTCATATGGTGTGATGTTATTAAGGGACTTTGTAGGACAAAGATTTATGACATAGACTGCAGTTGAGGCAGCTACTGCCCAATATCTCTTTGTTATTCCTGCGTCAAATAACATAGACTTGGCTGGTACTGTGATAAATCTTCTCACTCGTTCTGCCAATTCGTTTTGGTGTGGGGAATGTCTGACAGTCAACTGGCGTATAATACCGGCACATTTAAGCCGTGTATGAAGAGCTTTATTTACATATTCAGTTCCATTATCTGAACGAATTTTCTTCTTTTTTTTACTACTTTGATTTTCTACTGGAGCTTTGAATTCACTAAAGATTGCATTGAATTGTGATATTTCTTTTAGAAAGTATAGAAGTATCATCCGTGAGAAATCGTCTATAAATGTAAGAAAGTATTTACTGCCACCAATTGATGAGTATTCCATAGGTTCACATAAATCACTATGAACTAGTTCAAATAATTGCTTACTTTTCTTCTTAGTTGATTTGAATGGAAAACGTGTATGTTTTCCTTGAATGCACAATTCATATGGGTTGATATCCACCAGGTTTTCTTGTAGGTCAGTTAGCATTTTCTTCAAGCTAAACATAATTTTTCTGTTTAGGTGGGCTAAGCGTCTGTGCCACAATAAAGATCAATATTTTTTGTATACTGTTATAAATCCCATTTTCTAAATTAGTTGTGGCCACTGTCTCACCATCACCACTGATGACTTTTCCACCACCATTATCAAACAAAACTGAGTATCCTTTGCGATCAATTTTGCTAACTGAAAGCAAATTTATGGCAACTTCAGGAATGTAAAGAACATTTTTTACATCAATTTCTTGTGAAATTCATTGTTTTTAATTCAATATAGCATCAGCATTTCTTTTATTTATTAAACAATCTTTGTTGGTGATATATGTTGAAGCACAGGAATCCAAATACCAGTGTTATTTAGAAACTTTTTTTTGACTTTCAAGCTTCGATTTTCAAGCCAGCTAGTAAACTCCACTCTTCGCTATCTTTTATTCCCATGTCATTTAATTTGTGGTGGGCTTTTGTGACAATTACATCACAATATTCATCATCAGAAGCAAAATTATTTAACTGTGTTGTTACAAATATTCTTAGTAAACTTACACGTCTTTTCAGACCAGAATCCTCGAAGGCGTTCTCTAATGCCTTCCAAACTGGGGCTACAGTTTTGCATGCTTTAATATGTGAATAATTTACCTTATCGACCATTAAAATGATTTTACTTGGAGCCTTAGTATCTTTTTTGCGTCAACTTTGGCTGCATCTTCAGCTAGCTTCGATAGCTTCCCATAGTTCATCATGTTGAAAGAGAGCTTGCATTGCAAACTTCCAACTTCCATAATTTCCTCTGCATATAAATTTTTCGGACTTGGTAAAGAATACGGGATTTTTTTAAACTTAGTGTTCCGAACTTTTTACCTTTTGTAACTGTTGTTAATCGTCTTTGGCACTCTTTAACTAAGATCTGGAAGAAAAAATTATGCTTCTCCGTTGTCTACGTTGGTTCAATAAATATAGTTGTGTTTTTGATGAAAATAATTGTTGACATTTTCAAGATGACAGATAGTAGATGCAAACGCATCTAACTCGACGTTGCCACGTTAATTTTGTTTGTAAGAAAAATATTATCCCATATGCATATCAAAATATCAATACTTTTTTTAGGATACCTAATCTAACCGGGGTTAAGCCAACGGTCCTTGCCACATTGTCCTATATTTGATCAAGAGTTCGCGCTGCCGCGCGTATGTTGTCTTGATTTATCTGCCCGCTTCGCTACGGTCAATCTAATCTAACCGGGGTTAAACCAACGGTCCTTGCCACATTGTCCTATATTCGATCCAGAGTTAAACCCCGGGATTAAACCAACGACCCTTGCCACATTGTCCTATATTGGATAGATAGTCTCGATCTAATATAGGACAATGTAGGACCGTTGGTTTTATGAACTCAGCTGGTATCAATTTATATTCAAGTAACTTTTGAATTGTTTAGTCGGAATCTCTTAAAATACTCTGAATATACATAATAGACAAATAATTTCTGGAAGCCAATTTTGTATATACTTTACATAAACATGTGACGCAGAAAAATTTAAATAATTTATATGTTGTCAAAATTAAATTTGGCAATGCTGACCCAATAGACCTTTTTAAGGTAAAGTTTCGGGCAAATAATAAGGTTATACGTCAAAAGTTCGGGCAAAACATGGCGGAAATTGACACATGTGCACAAAAAAATTTCAACTATGAATAGGTCTTTGTATATACATTATCAGTTATGTGACCAGTCATACAAGAAAGTTATTTAGTTGAAAATGCAATTTTTTTTATTACAACAACCCAAATATTTCCCCGAAATAAGAAAAAAATATTTTTTACAAAGCCTATGTCTTTCCACAACACTGTACATGCAATTTCTGTAGTGGTGGCGTTAATAAGTAGGTACGGAAAAAGCAACCAACCTTGAAGTATCCCGACACAGTTTCAAGAGGCCGTTTTTGCACGACCACTCGGCCGGGATCAATCTCCACTCAACCAAATTCTTGACGGTTTCGTCTGGATTCTGCAGAATCTGGTGGATATCCAGGACACTTAAGTAATTAACTCGATACATTGTGGCTGTTTGTGGCGTAGCTGTTCGTTACAATATGAATGCCACTTCAATACGACGCTTAAGATTGTATGTTGCCAAAATTATAGTCCGAAACACTAAGTTTCAAAAAAATCCCGTATTCTTTACCTAAGCCCTTGTACACGTGCACACAATTTGTTTTGTCGTTTATATTGAGAAAAATGCTTATTTTTAACGTAACCCTGGGCCCATAACTTGTTGGGGTATTTAAACCAATATAAATAAACATACCACTTTGGTCAAATGAAAAATAACTTTAATAAAATGAAAAACAATAAACAGCACATACAAAAAAAGATACTTGGTTGACAACAAGTAAAAAAACTATTACCAAATTAACATTACAAAAACAAGTTGTCTCAGTTTATGAAATAAATCTCCAACATCTTTTAGATGTCGTTTGGAGCATGGCTACCTATGGTGTTCCCTGTGTCCATTGTCTAAGCCGGTTTTAGTCTATATATTGATATCGTCCTTAATCGTTGTCCTTAATTAAAATTTTGAATGTTTTGTTTCCTCTCTCTAAAACTTTGTAAGATGCTGTGAATGTCGGCTGTAAAGGTGTACGTAAGACGTCGTGTCGTAAAAATGCCTGTTCAAATATACGTAAGTCTTTATACACAAATATCGGTTTTGCTGTGTGATGTGCTGTTGGTGTTGCTTTTATATTCTTGCGAAAGATTTTAATCGTGAGATATAGTTCGTAATATCCGGTAATACTTCAAAAAAAAACCAAAACCCCAGTAATAAATATACAGAGTGTCCGCGGATTGGCGTACCCAATAGGGCAAAAATCTTTATTTTTCATATTACGACCAAAAGTCATTCTTTATAAAAGTTCTGCTTGTTGAGAAAATGAATTGACAATAAAAATTTTTGAACAAATATTCAGGGTGTTAATTAATTAGGAAAGTATGAAAATGCTTCAAGGGATAAGTACCATTATTTATTATTTTTCACAAAAATTTTATAGAATGTCGACGTGCAAATTTTAAAAGTGACATTCCCTACAAAAAAAATCGTATTAAAATCATTTTGCCAAAGTTTTATTTTGACCAAATAATAATTTTTTATTAGAAGTTAACAAGCTGAGACTGGAAGCCAAATGGTTTCCAGTCTTCTAAATTATCTATTAATTTCTAAATTATCGAAAAATCTATATTCACTAACATGATATAAGAAGCCCTGCAGAAGGCCAGAATATATATATATATATATATATATATATATATATATATATATATATATATATATATATATATATATATATATATATATATATATATATTCTGGCCTTCTGCAGGGCTTCTTATTAATGTTGATCTAGGGTGTTTATTAACGGGTACATGTAGGGAGGGAGATTGATCATCTTCGAACGAGACGTTTCACATAATCACGATCGAACTTCGCCCGCCTTCGGCGGGCTCGTTTGATCGTTCAATTATACTACACGTCTCGTTCTCGATGATTTGTAGACTTTTAGCGTATAGGAAAACTCATTCATTTATCATGTTACATGACTGGAAACCATAAAGAAAAGAGTTACCGTGCGTTAGATAATACAGATTTTGCGAACGTATCGTTAATATCTTGGATCGAGCGATTGTAAAGTTTTGCGAAGGTCTGTGTCCGTCGAGGCCAACTAGTAGTACGTCTGGTTGTGTATATATCCACTTCCAAAACCAGCCACTGATACTGCAGCATATTTTGTACTATGTGCTGTGAAGTGATTTGTATCAATGCCTGCTTTAGACAGCAAGCATTTTTCCCAGTGACCAATCGTTTGAGAAGTTACGATTTTGTATGGCTTAATGTTTGATATGAGTAATTTGTTGTTTTGCTCATTTCTTAGGTCTTTTGTCTTATTCAAGTAGTGAATTACAGCTGTACCCCAGCCACCGTTGAATGTTGCAGGAATGTTGCCGAAATGTTCCGAAGGCTGCACAACATTCCGAATGTTGCAGCAACATTCCTGAACATTCCACTGGCAACGTTGTAATGTGAATGTTGCAGCAACATTCCTGCAACATTCCAGTGGCAACATTGCAATGTGAATATTGCAGCAACATTCCTGCAACATTCCAGTTACAATATTACATTGTGAATGTTGTAGCAACATTCCTACAACATTCCAGTAAGGCTGCGCCAATTATTTTTTCCATTATTAATATTATCATTTATTTTTACTGTGATCGTTTTTACTCGTCTCACTTTTTTTTATTCTTATAATCAAAAATGTATTATATTTTTAGTTATTTTTTCGATCGGCGCGTGTATTTTCCGCCGATCGGAATTTGCATACACAATGCGTGTATATACTCGATGAAACGTTGCTGTATTTATCTACGCTCTCTCTTCTTTCTGTACTCCTCTCTACCACTTTTATGTAGTGTATTAAGGCGGGATTACGATGAACTTAACGTGATGAGATGAGACGTGATGAAAACCTAAAACCCATTGTTTTATATGCGGCCCATTACGATCGAGGTAATGTGAAGTATCCGAACTTAACGTAATGTGAAATCTACCAATGTCCAAAGTTTCACGACGTGTCGCCTTAATCTTTCAGCCAATCAACGCTCTGGATTCTTGCGCGCATGCACTCGAATACAAGAGAGGCATTTTCCATTGTGTTGTTACATTCACTTTGTTTACAGTTCGAAAAGTTGTTTATAAATTAAAAGTTAAAAAATGTCCATTAAAGACGTTTTGTCAGTTGAGTGTGTGCGGGCGTATCCCCAAATATATGATAAGGGGTATGCAGGTTTCAAAAAAAAATCCGCATGGAAGAATGTGGCCGAAACAATGAATGGTAGGTTATGTTGCATCTTTTTATTCGAAATTTGCAGTTCATACTTTTCTATTTCCTTTCTAGCTTTATTTCAGCAACCGTGAAAGGATGTAGCTCCAGGTGGCAAACGCTTCGTGAGAGGTTTGTCAAAGAGATGTCGATTGTTGAGTTTGATGGGATGAGTCAGGGGCAGCGGCATCGACTCGTCCAGAATGGCCCTTATTGCAAATATTGCAATTCCCCATATTAGCAATGCAAACCCCATATTAGGAAAAGGAAGTGTATGAACGCTGAGTCCCTCCTAAACGCGTTTACATAACCTACTTGTACAACAAACACGTTGCCTTAAAATTTAGTTGGCAAGGTCGTTCGAATAAGAAACGATGTTTCAGCCAATTGATGATGGCGAAATTACTCTGCAGTAAGTTTATTTCTTTAAAAGTGAACATTTTTATATTTTTGCCAAATATTTTTACTTATATTTTATATTGTCCTACAATTTTACAGAGACTTGGCGGAGAGAAATGGTCGGAAAAAGATATAGAAGAGACTCTGGCGAAATGACTTATTCAAAATCCAACAAAAGTTAGTCGAGCCAAGAAAAGGAAATGCGGAAGTTTCCTCCGATGAGAATAACAATAACAGTACATGAATTTAAAAAAAAAATATTAAAAGTGAAAGTGAAATATGTAAATAAAAGAGAAGAATAAAAAAGAATAAAACTAAAAATATAATTTTCTATTTTTCAATATTCAATATATTCCTATAATAATCGCAATATTCCTGCAACATTCATGCAATGTTCGCAATCTTCCTGCAACATTCATGCAATGTTCGTAATGTTCCCGCAACGTTCCTGCAATGTTCTTGCAACGTTCCTGCAATGTTCGTAATGTTCCCGCAACGTTCGTAATGTTCCCGCAACATTCGTAATGTTCGCGCAACGTCCTTGCAATGTTCGCAGCATTCCCGCAACGTTCCTGCAATGTTCCGTGCAACGTTCCCACAACATTTCTGAACGTTGCAGAGAGGCGGACATAGGAATGTTGCAGGAATGTTGCAGCAATGTTTAACGTTGCGAAAGTAACATTGCTGCAACATTCAACGCTGGCTGGGACATAGGCCAGGTTGTTCTTTATACAAAAGGTAGTAGAAGCTCTGACTTATTTCTTCCTGGGTTGGACATTTTTATCAGGTCTGGTATTTTTATTGTTATTTTCTATTTGTCCATGGATATGTTTTTTATATTAATTTGTGCGATAGTTTGCTGTGCTGTAGATAAAATAAGCATCGTTGATACTTTTTCTGCTGCACCCTTTAGCTGCTTTTAGCTACTTTTAGCTGATTTAATCAGGCCAAGTCATTCAAAACTGGTGTCCCCTGTACTTGTATATTTAAACCTTGTAGTCGTTCCTCAAACAATCCCCTGAAGAATCGGGTAAGCAGTTTATCCTTACCGAGATCTTGAGTAGAGATGAGTGATATAGCTGATCTGTTGCAGTTCAAAGTCCCATAGCTTGCTCCGTTTTCGAACGGAGCTAACTAAACGTCTAACTTTCCGTTAGAAAACGTATTATAGTATATTTACTGTAATTGCGTTAAATATTGGAATATTTTTCGATGTAGAAAATTTCCGCCATAGCTATAAAGTACCTTGGTATTGTTTGAGTGTTGATGGTGTTATGGCCTTGATCATGATTTCTGTAGATGCTTCATTTATTCCTTTACTTAGGAGCGCTTTGCGGACAAGTTACCTGCAACCAATGAAAGTTTGTGTGCCAGTGGATGTATTTCTTTCTTGGAAGGAGACAATAATAAAATTTTTGTGAGGTTTTAACTAAACGCTGTTCGGTAAGTAGTGATTTAAAGAGCGGGTTCCAGGGCTGGGTTGACCACAATGGTACCACGACTGATCCCTTAGCTTTATCGGTTATTATTTTTCGCGAGTTCTAAGGGTAAGTGCGAAAGGAGGAAAAAACATAGATTTTTCATTGGTTCACATAATAGTAAATACATCTACTGTCATCACGTTTGGATATGGGAAGCGAGAACAAAATCTAGGGCATTTTCGATTCAACCTTGATGTAAAAAAGGTCAATTGAGAAAATTACAAACTTTATTGATTTTTTCAAATGACTCTTTACATAGCTCCCATTCAGTATCTATATTAGTGATTCTCGATGCTAAACCAGCCTCTTTATTCATAACTGACGGAATGTATGACGCGTAAATCCAGATTTTTCTCCTCTCGCACCATTGCCAGACCTCTATTGCTAATGCATTTAAGTGGGGATATTGAATGCCGCCTGTCCTATTGATATAGGAAATTTCAGACGTATTATCAATTCTTAAGAGAATTTTTGCCCTCTGATACTTTGTTCGCGAAACATCTTAGACCAAAGAACGCTGCTAATACTTGTAGATAGTTTATGATACATTTTCTTTCCTCTTTCGTCCAGAAACCATGAGCGATTACGTTATTACAGTGTGCACTCCACCCGGTCAGAGATGTATCTGAAGATATCTCAAGTTTAAACTGAAGTGTTCTATTTAGGTTAGAACCAGTTGGTGTATTTATTTTCCACCAATAAAGTTCTTCCATTATTAGTTTATTGACATAATTTCTACTGTCGTAGTCGTTGTCACTTAAAATTAAGGCTAGTTATTTTTGCCTATCTAGTCTTTTACAGTAGATGGATCCATATGCCACCCCTGAGCAAGCTGAAGTCTGTCAACACAAGTCTAAAATCTACTGATTTTATAATAAAAGCAAAGCATTTGTATATCTGACTTGGTGTTTGTGAACTTTTTTGGTGGTTTATGACAAGGCCCCATTGTTCCAACATGTTTTTCACCAAATTTGATGAATTTTCACAGGTTTCATACGAACTTCCCACAATTAATAGATCATCAAGGTAAATAATTGATAAAGTACCTTGTTGTCTGTATAAACAAAAGGACTTGTGCATAAACCAAGGGGAAGACATAAAAAACTGAAGAGCTGCCTCTTAAATTATTTTTTTTTAATAGGAATAATGTAGTAAATATCTTTTAGATCTATCGAACACATATATGATCCAATAGATATCAAGTGTTTGGTGGACTTAATATCTTCCATTTTTAAAGTGGATAGTATCGATAAATGCGTTTTAGTTTTTATTTTTTTTTAGTTAATAAATTTACTGGAGCCATCTGGCTTGTCAACTAAGAACAAAGAGGAAATGAATTCATTATCTTCATTTTGACAATGCTCTATTACATTTTTAGCTAAGAGCTTATTTATTAAGCTCTTTATAATACCATTTTTAGCTCAATTTTGGTCTGTTAGTGGTTTTGTTTGATATGGATTTCTCTGGACGGTATTTTATAACCCTTCAGACAATCTAGGACAAATTTATCCTAGGTAATTTATTCCTAGTTTTGCGTAAAGTATTTTAGACAGCCTACTGGCTCATCTACTTCCTTAGGGGCTGCTGGTGATTTGATGACCGACTCGATGCTTCTGTCGTATTGTACCTCTTTCATTGAGGTTTTGTTTTTATTGGAATTTCCTTTTTAGAGTCAGAATGCTCTCCTAGCATTAGTTGCTTCTACGTCTTCAGTAAGAGCTATTTTTTGCTTTTGGGAAGAAATTTATCGGAATTTTATCCAGATTTTCTTCTAAAAAATGAAATTGTTTTATAATATAGACCTTTATTGTAAGTATTTTTGTAACTTCGTCTAATGGACAGTTTGTCGTATGGACTGTTAGTCGTATGAACAGTTTGTTGTATGGACAGTTTGTCTTACAGACAGTTTGTCGTTTGGACAGTTTATCGTTTGGACAGTTTGTCGTATTGACAGTTTGTCATATAGACAGTTTTTGTACAAAAAACATACTTAACTGTGAATGAATCACCACACTTAAGCATTTTTAAGTAAATGTCTCGTATGGAGACAAAATACTCTTTATGTGATACTGGTTTCATATGCAAACTCATATATCTATTTTGTTCTACAGACAGTTTGTCGTATGGACAGTTTGTCGTATAGACAGTTTGTCATATAGACAGTTTTTGTACAAAAACATACTTAAGTGTGAATGAACACTTAAGCATTTTTTAGGTAAATGGCTCGTATGGAGACTTGAAATACTTTTTATGTGTTTGATACTGGTTTGGTGTGGAAACTCATATATCATTGTTATACAGACAGTTTGTCGTATAAACAGTTTGCCACCTGGACAATTTGTCGTATAGACAGTTTTTGTACATGTTGTTTTTGTGTAAAAACATAGTTAAGTGTGAATGAATGAACACACTTAAACATTTGTTAAGTAAGAGTCTCGTATGGAGACTAAATACTTTTATTTATGTGATATAGGTTTCGTGTGGAAACTCAAATATCTTTGTTATGCAGACAGTTTGTCGTATACACAGTTTGTTGTATAGACAGTATGTCGTCTGGACAATTTGTCATATAGACAGTTTTTATACAAGTTGTTTTTATGCAAAAACACACTTAAATGTGTTTGAATCAACACACTTAAGCATTTTTTAAGTAAATGTCTCGTATGGAGGCTAAATACTTTTTTGTTATAATGTTTCGTACGGAAACTCATATATCTTTTTTATAATAGAGACAGTTTGTCGTTTGGACAGTCTGTCATGTAAACAGTTTATCATATAGAGCGTTTGTCGTATGGACAGTTTGTTATATAGACAGTTTTTTGTACATGTTGCTTTTGTACAAAGAAAAAATAAAAAAAAAAAATTTAAGTGTGAATTAATCCACACTTAATCATTTTTGAATTGTCTCGTAAGGAGGCTAAATACTTTTTATGTGATACCTGCATTTCCATTCTGATATTTATCAGTGGTTTTTATTTAATTCTGCCAGTTTACAAATGATGTTTTTGAGGTTATCGATCTGTTTTCGAATTTTTCCCAGTCTTCCATCCGTTTTTTGTTTCTTCCTATCTCTTTTTGTGATCGTGAACATGATTTTCTCTTCTTCTTATCTCCTGACATTTAAACCTTCTATTCTTATTTAGATTTGGTAATTTTTTATACTAAGAGTACTCAGTACGTGTGAAATGTCAAACAGTGCTTCTAAATTAGTTCAAAATTTTTTTAAACATTGAAGATCATTAAACTTTGGTCTTTATTAAACTTAGGCACCTTTAGTAATTTTGGATACAATTTTTTTAAATTATTAATGTCTGGCAATTCTGGGTTCCTAGACTTTTTAATGCAAAGATAAGACTTATATCCGGCAGTGTAATGATCAGATCTTACCAATATTTGATTGGGAGCTGTGTTTTTTACCAGCAGTTGACGCACAGGTCGGGATGCAAAGGGACACTTAGCAACAAAGTAATTCTTGAACAACTTAGAAAATTTTTGAAACATAAATAACGGGCAATCAATAACATGAAAAGGTTCTGGATTAGTGCGTGATTTTTCAACTACAGACACCCAGCCACTTGGCATTTCACATAGAGTTTTTTGGTTGATTAAAGCCATATTTTTGTCACACTCTATGTAGGAGTGCCCTCTGACAGGAAATATAATAGACACACTATTAAATCTTTTCATTATGTGAACCAAGTAATAAACATAGCGAAACATAGTAAAATTTTTATTTTGCCCGTTGCAACTATCGCAAAAAAAGTAACTTTCTTTACTTGAGCAGGTATAAAATGGGTGACAAAATTAGGCAGCATTGATACCACGTCATCTGCATCTTTCTTACCTCTCGTTTCATCATAAGTGTAGAAATAAGATGATCTTGTAGAGAGTTGATGTATATTAAATAGATAGAATGAGAGTTGTCGACAATAATAAGCATATTGTTAGTACTAACATTAGGAAGAGGCAAATTCTTCTGGAAATCAAAGGCATAGGCTTCATGTTCAGGGTCATTCTGTGCTTTTATTCTGGCTTTTCTTTTAAGATCGTAAAATTTATCTGCTTTAAGGTGATGGAGTTTTAATTGGATTTGAAGTTATTTCAATTCATTTTGATTCCCTATATTTTCTGGTGTCTGAGAAAGAACCTTTTCAAGATTTGCAATATTTGCTTTCATTTCATCACAGAAAGAACAGGTGTCTTTGGGTAACCAAAGGAAATATTAAACTTAGGAATAAAAGGCGGTATATCATAACTGACTTTAAGTGTATAATGATCTTCCTCAGCCATTTTGTGCATTTTATTCACATTAAATTCTTCTTTCAAATATATGACTTTCTACCTTTAAACCCAGCAATATGCATGTATGTCATAACAGCCAGTCTGGTTTTTTCAGACAAGCGATGGGCATGATTTTCATGTTTCCCTCTCATGTCAGGTTTAAATTTTCCTGAAAAAAGAAAATTAAAACATTAGAATCAATCACTAAACATAAAAATATAAAAACCAAAGCATAAATAGAAACACATTGTAGGTACGTACCTTGCTCGCATAAACTTCTTTTTATATTATGCACACGCTTATTAGATACTCCATGCAATGCTAGGAAAGCTCTCTAACACACAGGTTTTACTATTACTTCATTGTTTATCATGAAACGTACTTTGTATGAATATGACATTGTATGCATAAACAGAATACTTGGAATTGAATTTACTACAGAATTGTAGGATCTTTCCGACTTCGACGCTGCTTAATAGGCTTTACTGTAATAAGAGCAGCTAGGTATGAAGACTGCTCGTTGTGAGAAGTCAATTCATTAAAATTTCATATAATCCAACGTCGTCCTTCTTCAGGAACCTCTTCAAAGCAATGCAATCTTCTCCTGTACAGTGACTTGAGATTCGAAACTTTTTCATAACAACTCTCGTCCTGATAGCTCATCGTCTTTTTTTAGGGTTTTCTGTTACCACACACGTTGTCATTTCACTCTCACTGTCGTCACTTAATACACTCATTGTTCACGTATTTATTTAGTATTATATTAATAAAAATAAATCACAAAAAGTGGCGCTGTAGTCTAACGGTTCCTAACCCCCAAATCAACAAAACGCAAAGAAAGGTCATTGTCCATGGACTATCTTTTTTCTAAAAATGTTATTGACAATGATCTCTTTTTTAAAGAACCCAGTTTTTTATATCAACTTTCTGAGGACAATGATTTTTCTTTTGTGTTTCTGTTTTTGCTATATCATAGAATATATATATATACATCATCATATATTATAGAATATATAAACATCATCATCATCAATGGCGCTACAGCCCGAGTCGGGCCTTGGCCTCCTGAATGCTCCGTCTCCAGTTTTCTCGGTCCAATGACCGCGTCCTCCACGTTGCAAATTTCAGAAGCGATCTGCTGTCTTCGTCAATGGAATCCTCCCAGCGTTTTCTTGGTTTTCCGACTGGTCTTTTTCCTTCCGCTTTTCCTTTTTGTACTCGCTTGGGTATCCTTCCGTCTTCCATTCGCTGTACATGACCAGCCCACTGTAGCTTTCGGAGTTTGATGAGAGTGGAGACTTCTGGGTCCTCAAAAATAGCATACAATTCCTTATTGTACCGAATTCGCCATGCGCCTTGTTCTCTCACCGGTCCGAGGATTCGTCGAAATACCTTTCTTTCAAAAGCATTGACCATTTTTTCTGATGCCTGTATAAAGGTCCACGTTTCACTGCCATAGCAGAGTACAGGTCTTATTATTGTTTTGTAGATTCGCAGCTTCGTTTTTCTGTGCACGTCTTTACATTTGATTATAGGAAGTACCGAATAATATGTCTTGTTTGCTATCATTATGCGTCTTTTTATTTCGTTGATTTCATTGCCGTCTTTGGAGAGATTGGCTCCCAGATATATGAAATTGTCCACATTTTCTATGTTATAGTTTGCTATCGTTAGATTTTGTCTGATTGGCGTGTTTCTTCGTGATTGTACCATAACTTTCGTTTTGTTTTCATTCATGCGTAACCCTACTTCTAGTGCTGCCGTGTCAAGATTAACGAATACTTCCTTGGCGTCTAGTTTTGAGCGCGCCATTATGTTTATGTCATCTGCGTAAGCTACTATTTGGGTTGATTTAAATAATAGCGTCCCTCTGGTGTCAACAGGGAGTTTTCGTACGACATATTCCAAAGCCAGATTAAACAGTGTGGGTGCAAGGCCATCTCCTTGCTTCAGCCCTGAGAGCGTTAGGAAGCTTGTTGTCAGCTCGTTCTGGATTCTTACTTGGCATGTTGAGTTGGTCATTGTAAGCCTTGTCAGTCGAACGAGTTTCGCTGGTATTCCCAGTTCCAGCATTATCGTGTACAGTACACTTCTGTCGATACTGTCATAAGCTTGTTTAAAATCTACGAATATTTGGTGCACATCGATGTTATATTCAGAGCATTTCTCTAGCACCTGCTTTACTGAGAAAATTTGATCCGTAGTTGATCGTCCGGCTCTGAATCCTCCTTGGTATTCTCCAATTATATTTTCGGCATAGGGTTTAATTCGAGACTCAATGATCTTCGTCAAGATTTTATAGCATGTGCACAGCAATGAAATCCCTCTATAGTTTTCGCAGCACAGTTTGTCACCCTTTTTGTATATCGGACATATAATGCTTTTTCGCCAATCGTCAGGTAGTGTTTCCTGTGTCCATATTTGTAGCAGCAAGGTGTGAATTTTTGTAGCTACGCATTCACCACCGCTCTTCAGGAGTTCGGCTGGAATGTCGTCTATGCCCGGCGCCTTGTTGTTTTTTAATTTGTTGAGGGCATCTTTTACTTCTTCTACTGTAGGGAGGCTCACTATATTTTCGTCAGTAGCTGCCTCGGTCAAGTTGTCAGTTACGGTAGTGGACGGTGGTGAGTTCGGGTTAAGCAACTGTTGGAAATATTGCCCCCATCTCGTCTTTATCTCCTCTGTGCTGCTAATAATGCCTCCTGCAGCGTCCTTGCATAGGCTCGTGCTTGGTTGATACCCTCGTTTTTGGTTTTTAACTATTGCATATGCCGCTTTTGTGTTATTTGACTTAAAATGTTCGTCCATTTTGCATAGCTCGTCATTCAGGTACCTTCTTTTCTTCTTTCTACAAATTTTGTTTGCAGATCGTCTGAGTTCGTCAAATATGTCTCTCTTGGCTCTTGTCGGTCGTTCGGTGAATTGTTTGTAAGCTACATTCTTTTTGTCTATTGCATCTCGGCATTCATCATCGAACCAATCGTTTTTCTTTCGCCGGGGCTGGTGGCCTATAACCTCCTCTGCGACAGACTTAATGCCATTTTTGATGGAGAGCCATAACTGCTCTATTGGCAATTCGTGATGGTTGGATATTTGGTCAAAATGTCTGTTTAAAGCTGATGCGTATGCGCCTGCGGTTGAGTCTTTCGTCTTTCAGCTTCTCGATGTCGAATTTGAGTGTCGGTTGGAATTTTGCAGGTCTTCTGTTTGCGATTCGACACCGGAATAAGGCTTTGACCAAATAGTGGTCAGAGTCGCAGTTAGCCCCTCTGTAGGTTCTTACATCTAAGAGGCTGGAGGCTGCCCTTTTATCAATAAGAACGTGGTCTATCTGGTTATACGTCCTTCCATCAGGTGACGCCCAGGTTCTTTTGTGAATGCTTCGATGCGGGAAGCACGTTGAGCTTACTATTACGTTTCTACTGCAGGCGAAATCAACTAGACGTTGGCCGTTGTCATTGTTAATGTCGTGGAGACTGTGCCCTCCGGTTGTTCCTCTTTGTGTCTCCTCCTTCCCAACCTTCGCGTTGAAGTCACCTAGTATGATCTTGATGTCATTTGAGGGCAATGAGTCATAAATTGATTCAAGATGACTATAGAACTCGTCCTTAGTGGCCTCGTCCTTATCCTCCGTTGGGGCGTGAACATTAATGAGCCAGATGTTGAAAAATGTTGTCTTTATGCGAAGTGCACACAATCTTTCGTTAATGGGTTTGAAGTTGGTAATATGCTGTTTAAAAGCTTTGCTGACGACAAAAGCTACTCCAAACTCACGGCTTCCCGATAGTTTTCCACTTTTAAATATTGTGTGCGACCTCATGTCGGTTATCTCGCTGCCAAGCCATTTAGTTTCCTGGAGTGCAATAACATCAATGTTAAATTTATCAACTTGTTCTAGGAGTGATTTTAGAGCTCCAGGTTTGAACAAGGATCGTACATTCCAGGTTCCGAAAGAGTGATCAAATTTCCGTTTGCCAGGTCGTTTCCGTTGAATCTGTCCAATCCGAGGCGAAGCGTCAGGTTCCTTAACAAGTTTTTCTTTTTCCGGGAATAGGTTGTTAGCCCATCGCCCAACCCCCAATCTGGAGGCTCAGGTCTGTGTACTCAACCGCACAGACACGGCTTGACAATTTTCAGCTGGATGGGATATGTTGGAGTTCTCACAGCTATGCCGCGAGTCCAACTCTATCCGTCCTTAGCCTACTTCCTGAGACGCACTGGTGTTTCTGGCCATTCAGGGTGTCAACCCTCCTCCTTTCGCAAACCGGGCTTGGGACCGTCTATGGCGGAGTTATAAATAAACATAATGACTTAGATTTAATGAGAATTTTATATGAGTTGGCACCATGTTTTAATTTTGCGTGCCTGTGCACCAGAAGCCCGCAGGCTGTGGGAAGGGGGCTAGGCAAAATGAATCCCTTTGAGGGTTGCGCCCCTGGCAGCCGCCCGTATGGCCAACCCCTAGCTACGACGCTGGTATTTATGGTCCAGACACTGTCACAGCAGTTACGCGCAATTTTTTTTCTCGATTCCTTTCTAGTATTCTGGTCGTTTTTAAAGATGCATCTCACACAGGTCGGCTCGCCGTCGAAAATGTCGATAAAATTGTGGAATTGACTGAAGTAGACTGGTATGTTAGCAATCGCGCATCGCACGGAAGCCAATCCACTATGAAACGGTTTTAACCCATTTGCATAAAGCTGGAGAAAAAAATCTCGTTGTTAGAGTGCCACATGTATTGGCACAATAAATATGATAAATCGATTTTCAATTTGCGAAGCCCTGGCCAAACGAATTGAAATCGACCCATTTCTTAAACGAAGAAGCAACTCAAACGGTGGACGGAGCAGGACTAACTTCCAAGACATATGGTGTCCTTTGTTTTTTGGCGGCTTGAGCGTCTACTCGTCCTTCCGCCGTCTTTGGTTTGTTTTTCGGTTTTTCTTTTGTTGTTGTCTTTTGTTGCTGTCTTTTGTTGTTTGTCTTTTGTTTTTGGTTCTGTCTTTGGCGATTTCAAAAAATAAAACGGTTCTTTTCGTTCTCTTTTTTTCCATCGTTTCTTCTGCTGTGGCCTCGTGTCTTCGGCTGGGTTGGTCCTGCTGTGGTTCTCTGGTCCTTTGGCTTCCGTCTTTGTTTCTTCTGTGTTGTCTCATTTGCTGTGCTGTCGGTGTGGTCCTTTTGTTTCGCCGGGGTTGTTATGGATACCCTGTAGGTAGAAAACAGTGTTATTTATTGTCTGAATGTGGTTTGTTGCACTTTTGGGAATTTCCACTTGACGTTTGTTCTATAGTTTGCGGTTTCTTGGATTGTGATGTTGTCATGTTGTCGCATGTTGTCATTTTTTGTGTGTATGTTTTGCTATGTGCTCTGTGATTGTCTCCATTTCGAAGTCTTTATGTATTTGCTCGTTGGTTATGTACCATTGCTAGTCTGATTTGTCTCAGTATTTTGTTTTGTATGATTTGTAGTCGGTATTTTAGGTGCTTGCTAGCTTGCATCCAGCACATGGCGAGTATGTCATTATTGGTCGTATTACTGTCTTGTACAGTTTCAGCTTATTTTCCATGTTGAGTTTGCTTTTCCTGTTGATGAGGGGATAAAGTTAATTTGTTTAGTTTTCTTCGCAATGTAATCCATGTGTCCTGCGAAGGTTAGTCTTTTGTCCAGTATAATACCAAGATATTTTACTTGATTATCCCATTTTATGATTATATTATTAATCTTGATGCGTTTTGTTGGGATGTGTTTGAATTTTCTTCTTGTGAACATGATGGCTTGCGTTTTCTCAACGTTAAGTTGTATTTTCCACATGTTACACCAGCGATTTATCTCGTCTAGGTGGTTTTGTAATCTCTCGGTGATGGTGTTCGCCAAGATTCCTCTCGTAAATATAGCAGTGTCATCTGCATATAGTGCAATTTTTGTGTTTTCCATTCCAGGTATATCTAGCGGTGTAAATGTTGTAGAGCAAGGGCCCCAGTACGGACCCCTGGGGGACATCCGCTCCCACTGGACGAGTCGTCGACATCGTGTCATTTAATTTCACCTGGAACGTTCTGTTGCCGAGGTACGAAGGTAGTATCTTTATTATCCCCATCGGGATTTTGAATTTATTCATTTTATATATTAAGTCTTTGTGCCACATCTTGTCGAAGGCCTTTGAGACGTCCAGGAGTACCGGTCCCATGGCGTATCCTCTGTTGAAAGCGTTAATTATCGCTTCAGTTATTCTGGTTGTCTGGTAAGTTGTGGAATGTTCTCGTCTGAATCCGTAGTGTTCGTCGGGGATTATTTGGTTCTCGTCAATTATGTCTGTCAGTCGTTTGTGTATTATTTTATCCGTTATTTTTCAAGTCCTGTTAGTAGGCTTATTGGCCTGTAGCTTGACGTTATGTTTCTAGGTTTGTTGGGTTTGGAAATCAGTATTGCTGTGGCGTGTTTCCATTGGGTCGAAAACGTTCTGAGTTTGAGCGATGCGTTCATTACTTGATTCATTCTGTCTAAAGCGGGCGGCGTTAGGTTCTTGATAGTCACATTGTTTGTATTGTCACAACCGCGTGCTTTCCTGTTTTAAAGGTTTTTTATTATTTCGCATTTCCTCTGGTGTTGATTCTCTTATTTCGCAGTTTTCTCCGCTGTTTAGGATCCTCCTTACCGTTTCGTAGATTCCTTGAGACTTGTGGATTGCGTTTGTGATATTTGGCGTGAATTGTTCTTCGAAGGCGTTTGCGAAAGTCTCTTTCTTGTTGTCAGAGGTTGCTGTGCTGCCGTCGTTCTTTTTGATAGGTGGTATTGTGTTGCGGTCCTGTTGTTTTAGGGTCTTGGCTAAATACCACGATTCGTATCTGGTGTCATTTATTCGGTCTAGTCTATTTTCCCAGTCTGTGTTGTGTCGTTCTTGTAGCGCCAGTTTTACTTGTTTAGTCAGTCTGTTCAGTACCGTTTTGTCTGTCGGTGCTAATGTACGTTGGTACGTCTTGTTTGCTTTCCGTTTTGAGCGTATTAGGCTCATTATTTCCTGTGGGAGCGTAGCTGTTCTGTGGATGGTTATAAGAAAACTCTTGTGGCGGTTTGGAGCGCCTCCTTTAATTCGTTCTCGAATGCTTGCGCCGCCTGTTCTAGGCTTAATGGGCCTGTGATATCTGTGCAGGTAATGTCTAGGTTGTCTTTAAACTTTTCCCAGTTTATTAATGTTTTCTCATTCTTTTCGCACTTTTCGCTTGGACGTTCATGTGCATGGGGATGTGATCGGAGCTCAAGTCTTCAATACAGACTATGTCGATGTTTGCTGTGACGTTTTTCATTACCGCTATATCCAATATATCCGGCGGGTATCTGTTATTACCTGTGAAATGTGTTGGCTCGTTTGGGGCTAGAAACGTTAGTAGGCGATTTTCTGTGTAATGTTTTAGTTCTCTTCCTTTTTTTATTTGTTTTTCTGCATTTCCATTGTGTGTGTTTTGCGTTAAAGTCTCCTGCAGCTATCGTTGCCGTGTTATTTCTAAATATTTTATCCAGGTCTGCAGTGCTCATTTCTTTCCCTGGTGGCGAATATAGTGAATATAAGGCCAGTGGACCGTCCGCGGCCATTATTTCGATTCCTACGTTTCTGTGTTATCCCTCGTGTCTACTTAGGCCAATTCGTGGTGTTTCAGATTTCTCTTGATTATTATGGCAACTACGCCTCCGGCTTGTTGGCCCTTGTCTTTCCTGTAGATTTGGAAGTTTGGTATGTTCAGGCGATTGCAGTGTCGCAGGTGCGTTTCGTTGATTAGCGCTACATCTATGTTGTATTCCGTCATTTCTGCTACTAGTACGAGTTTCTTACTTTCAACCGAAAACAACCTTTAGTTTGTCCACGTTCCGTTTTCTAGTCATTTTTGATGATTTTGATGATATTTGTTATGCTTTTTGCGTAATTAGACAGTTCGTCCTCGTTTGTTTGCATAGAGGCGTAATTCTGTAGCAGTTTCGTTAATTCGTTCGTTACTTTTTCCATTTTTGTCTTTGTCGTCGGTGTTTTGTCTGTTTTCGTTGGCGGTTGCTTGTGCTGTGTCCCGGTATATCGTGTTTTCCCTAACTGTAGCTTGTCTGTAACTCTTCGGGTTTGTCCTGGGAGTTGGTCGTTGTTGGTGCCTTGTCGTCTCTTCGGTTCTATTTGTTGGTTTGGCGGGGCAGTTCCTCCATATTGAGACGTGTTCGCCTCCGCAGTTTGCGCATTTTAGTGGCAGTTTGGTGGTTTCTCGCATAGGTGCGTGCTGTGTTTTTCTGCACATTTCATGCACCTATATTTAGCGTAGCAGTTTCTCTGTACGTGTCCATAGAGCTGACATCTGTGGCATAGTACTGTGTCTCCTCTGGGCTTTAGTGGCTCTATTCTTACGCAGAGGATGTATATTCTTTCCATTTGATAGATGGATTTGTACAGTTTTGGTATTTCCACTAATACCATTTGGATAGGGGTCGCGTTCCTTCCTTTCATTCTTGTCACTTTAATTGCCGGGTAACCTTTTTCGCCTAAGTCATTCAGTATTTCTTTTTCCTCGACTTCAGTGGGGATTCCCTTGATCACCACCTTGAGGTTCTTCTCGGAGATGAGTTGGTGTGTATGGAACTCGTGTTTTCCTCTTTCATCAGTTTATACATTTCACGATAATCCGTTATCGTTTGCGGTTGGATTCTTATTCCATCTCTTGTCGACGTGGCACTTGTGAATTTGATCCCTTGTGAAGTCTGGTCCATTTTTCTGTGTTCCGTAGGATGATGGAGGTGTAGTTCTTTTCTTCGGTGGGGTTTTCGATGGGGTTTCAATTTCGATGTCGTTTTCGTCGTCACTGTCCTCTGTGTCTAAGCATGCATAGTGGTTCATACTTACCTGCGTTCCTGACGAGCTCGGTCTCTCCAGTTTGGCAGTTTTCTTAGGAAACTTGAATATATATATATATATATATATATATATATATATATATATATATATATATATATATATATATATATATATATATATATATATATATATATATATAGATATATATATATATATATATATATATATATATATATATATATGTAAGGGAAAGATTAATATCTAAAAGATAAAGAGCACGATCTAATGATGTCTAACAATAGTACGGCCAATCCAAGGCTGAAGGCCTGCTTACAAAGTCTTACAAAATAACTAAAAAGCGACTAAAACCTGGACGTTAACAAATATATTATATATATATATATATATATATATATATATATATATATATATATATATATATATATATATATATATATATATATATATATATAATATATTGTTCGATCTCATTTTGAAATCGCTATTCAGCACTTTTATAAAATGATAGATGGCGGAATATACGGCCTAATGTTAGCATAGACTAATTTGCACCCGTGCCTAGTTGAAATAATGGCCAATTGGCGGCGCCTGCTTCAAGCTGTGCGCGCAGTTTACGTGCGCTCTGTGCTGATTCCGTTACTTTCTTTGTTCTCTTAGTATGCTGAAACTTGGGCGCTTAGAGGCGCCAAGAATTTAGGCGGCGAATTAAAATACATAGTTGAAATAATTTAATTCCAACAAGAGGAAATTCTTGAATTTTAAAGTGTTTTCTAGAATGATTAACTTTTTTTTTTTGAAGAAATATTTTTTGTTGTTGGGAGTAATTGTCGATTTGGGTGGAATAGTTGTTAAAAAGAAATTTATATTCTTATAAGAAATTTATTATCTGGGAGCACAGTGCTCCCGCCAAGTCGAGCACAACCGTACTATCCAATCTTTTCTCGAAGCGAGAAACGGCACTTATGACCCCCTGTAACTTCGTTGTGGATAAAGCTGGAAGTTTGAATTTTTAGATATCAAGAGACATACTATAATAGCTGGCTATATTGCCAATATATCTAATAATTATACCTTATAGTTTACGAATTATCGCCAGTCAAATTTCGTAATTGCACTGTGACACAAGTGACACACTCACCTACGATCAAAATTCTAAGCTACCAGCAATCATGCTACAAGTACCAGCAATCTTACAAACCTAATTATGAATTTTAGTTAGCTTTTAGCCTATAACGGAAGGAAAAAATCAAAAATGCCGAAATTTCATTATCCATTAAATCAGCGTTTCTCAACCTTTTTTTGCCCACGGACCAGAAATTTTTTTTTTTTAAATTCGCGGACCAGTGATATTTTTTTACAACAAAATTTTACTAGGTATTTAAGAGCTACTAAATTAGTTAATTGTAACATTTTTATTATCATTTATTTACAATAATATTTAAATGTAAATGTAAGATGTAATTATTTTTATTTATTTTTCTTCAGTGCCGTACTAATCATAAATTACATAGAATTAAAATCAGTTTAACATATTTGTATTTCGTAATTTATTTTATTTTTTTTATAAGGAAATTTTTTCGCGGATAGAAAAAGTTGTCCGCGGACTAGTAAAATTTCTCCGCGGACCACTGGTGGTCCGCCGGACCAGCGGTTGAGAATAGCTGCATTAAATGACAAATAATGATTATTAAAAAATTCTTAATTTTGTCAGCGATCATCAAAATTTCTAAGGTTCTTCTAGCAATGTTACGAACTCCAGATTTTGAATTTTAGTTAGTCTTTAGCCTATAAAGGAAGGGAAAAATGAAAAATCCGGAAATTTCATTCATTTTTTATTTAATGGATAATCATTATTTTTCATTAATGAAAATTTTAAGTTTGTAAGATTGCTAGAAGTACCTTAGAATTTTGATGAACAATGACAAAATTAAGAAAGTTTTAATAATCATTATTTTTCATTTAATGGCTAATTATATTTCGGGATTTTCCATTTTTTCCTTCCTTTATAGGCTAAAGGCTAACTAAAATTCAATATTTGAAATTTGTAAGATAGCTAGAAGTACCTTAGAATTTTGATGATCGTTGACAAAGTTAAGAAATTTTTAAATAATTATTATTTTTCATTTAATGGATAATGAAATTTCGGGATTTTTTCCTTCCGTTATAGGCTAAGGGCTGCCTAAAATTCAAAATTTGAAGTTTATAAGATTGCTAGAAGTACCTTAGAATTTTGATGATGAGTGACAAAATTTAGAAATTTTTAAATAATCATTATTTTCATTTAATGGATAATGAAATTTTTGATTTTTTCCTTCCGTTATAGGCTAAAGGCTAACTAAAATTCAAAATTAGAGGTTTGTAAGATTGCTACAAATACCTTAGAATTTTGATCGTAGGTGAGTGTGTCACTTACAAAATTACGAAATTTGACTGGCGATAATTCGTAAACTATAAGGTATAATTATTAGATATATTGGCAATATAGCCAGGTATATAGTATGTCTCTTGATATCTAAAAATTCAAACTTCCAGCTTTATCCACAACGAAGTTACAGGGGGTCAAACGTGCCGTTTCTCGCTTCGAGAAAATATAGTACGGTTGTGCTCGACTTCGCGGGAGCACTGCCGTGCTCCCAGATAATAAATTTCTTATAAGAATATAAATTTCTTTTTAACAACTATTCCACCCAAATCGACAATTACTCCCAACAACACAAAATTTAGAAGTTAATCATTCTAGAAAACACTTAAAAATTCAAGAATTTCCTCTTGTTAGAATTAAATTATTTTAATTCCGCGCCCAAATTCTTGGCGCCGCCAAGCGCCCAAGTTTCAGCATACAAAGAGAACAAAGAAAGTAACGGAAACAGCACAGAGCGCGCGTAAACTGCGCGCGCAGATTGAAGCAGGCGCCGCCAAGCGGCCATTATTTCAACTAGGCACGGGTGCAAATTAGTCTATGCTGTCTGCGTGTAGTCAGTTCCAGAAGTCAGTTTACTCGGTGACACGCGAGACTGAGCTAATGTAACCACGTTCATACTAAATGTATGTAACCAATTGCAATCGCAACGCGTTGCGACACGCGGCGTGGCTCTAATATAACCCCGGCTTTACTCCCACCACTGGAAATCATTTAGAGGATTGTGTTGCTTATACGGACCATAGCGCCTTTTATTATTTTGACAACATTTATTTGCTGTTGCACATATGCATCAAAATGCAGTAAAGGGTTAACTATATTAAAAATGCAGCGACCAAACCTAGGTTCAATGGCATCTTATGCACAGCAGTAATGCCAACTCGTACAGAATGTCCCCCCTAGGACCAATTTTAATTCCCTCTAGATGTCGATTGAAAACCCCTAAAGTTTTCGTTGTACACCCTACACTTTGATCTTAGCCATAGTCCGAGAAGCGATTCATTGCAAACCCTCTTTGAAAATAAATTTAAATATGGTAATTAAAAATGTAAAATTAGAATACACTAAAGTGGTATAAAAGAGCTTTTGTATTTATATCAGTGCATTTTACACATTTACGCACATTAATGTATGAACTAATAATAGTAATGATAATAACAATGAAATAAAACGATTTTTATATATTAATTGGTTCTCAACTTTCCTTTTCTTAAAATATTGTTACCTCTTCTTAACTTATTATTAATAATAAACTTATTCTTTTCTTTATATACATTTTATTGCTTCTTCATCATTTTCTTTTCATACATTATTTTTTGCTTTTTATACTTAATTTTTGTTAACTTTTCTTTTAAAGTTAAACGAGAAATAATATCCATAAATGTAATATTGAAATAAGGAGACGAGTAGAGTAGACTCTTCAAGAGAGCATGGTAGATGTACACTTACAGATATACACTTTAATTTCTCTGCCTCAAAAAAAATCTTAAATAATGTTTTAATAATCCGCTAAACAATCCCATTAAAAATCTCCCTAAATAAACATACCCCTAAAAAAACCCTTTACGTCTTGGTTCCCCCTAAATTTGTTGTCATCACTGATACACAGCGCTCACTGTCATCATAAATGTACAGTTTACCCATAAAGTACGACCATACAGTCCATACATATACAAATTATCAGAGATTGTGAATTTTAATAATACAAAACCCTTGCAAAACTACTATACTAATTGTTTATTAACGACTTTACAGGACATAAGAATTATTTACTCCGACAAAAACAACTTCACACACAAACATAATATATTTAACAGTGTTGCCAATTCAAAAACATTATATTGACAAATACTAAAAAGAATAATGACGCCAAAAAAGACAAAATTACAATACTTTCCCTTATTTGGCAATATTCCGAAACATCCATAAATTCATGCATTCCCATTCCTTCAATAGATGTTTGATGTTTCCTTTTACACAAAGGTTTATTCATGATGTCAGCAATCATCGCTCCCATAGGAAGGTACTTTAAAATTATTACACCATCCAACAAACACTGTCTGAAAAAATGATATCTAATATCGATGTATCAATTTTATTGCTCCCTGGTTATCACAAAAGATTAGTACTGTTTCATTAATGCTCAGTTACTCCTTCAACAAGTTTCTTAGAAACAAACACTCCTTACTTACCTCCGATACAGCAACATATTCTGCTTCTGTGCTTGATAGAGCAACAGACCTTTTTTATTGATTCCCATGATATGGGAGAATCACAAAAGCTAAAATAATAACCAGAGTACGATCTGCGATCAGCCTGGTCATTCCCCCAGTCAGCGTCGGCAAACCCAATAAGGTTTTTCTGGGATCTGATAAAACTGATCCCCAGGTCAATAGTCTCCTTAAGGTATCGTAAGAGCCGTTTCGCTCCCTTCCAATGCTCTTCCTGGTAGCAAGAGTTAAATTGGCTGAGTTAACTAACCGCGAAACTCAAATCTGGTCTGGTGCAAACAGCCAGATACATTAACGATCCTATTAAACTCTGGTAAGGTATATTACCAGCCGGTTCAATTCCTTTTCTATTAGCACGCTTTGAATTCTCGAAAGGAGTTGACACAGATTTTGAATCCCACATTCCAAATTTTTTTAGTAAACTTACAATATAGTCCTTTTGATTCGCATCTATTTTATCATCACTACATTTAAAATTAATCCCTAAAAAATATTTGATAAACCCCAAATCTTTAATTTTAAATTCTTTAGACAAAGCAAATTTACAGCACGCTTTTCATTCTCACAATTTGATAAAATAACGAAATCATTCACATAGTTGGCTATAATCGTTAGGGTACTGGCACTATGCTTAAAATATATACAGGGTTCGTATTGTGTCTTTTGACACCCAATACCCGTAAAAAATACTTCTATCCTTCTATTCCAAATCCTACAGCTTTGCTTCAAACCATATATTGCGCGTTTTAAGAAACAAACTTTTCCCATATTTTTACTATCAATGCAACCCTCAGGCTGCTCCATATAAATAGTTTCTTCCAACTTGCCATTTAAAAACGCAGTCTCGACGTCGACATGGTCGACACTCATGCCTAACCTTACTGCAAGTGCTAGAAGCAACCTGAAACTGCTAAACCTTATTACAGGTGAGAACGTTTCACAGTAATCAACACCATAGCGTTGTGTAACACCAGCCTTGCTTTGAATTTTGGTTTCCCTTCATTTCCCCCATCATATTTGATCTTAAATACCCATTTATTTTTACCTATATTTACACCATCAGGCCTATCTACTAGTATCCAGGTACAGTTCTTGTTTAAAGATTCTAACTCAGCCCCAATAGCTTCTTCCCACCTACTAGCATCTACAGACCTTCTAGCCTCATGTATTAAGGGTTCTAATGGACTTATACAAGAAGCATAAAATAGTTGATAGTCATTAAAGGATATATGTTGTTTTCTTTCCCTCAATGGATACCGCCTTGGCCCATCAGGAAGGTCAGCTTCATCTACTTCTTCTGGAATCTGGTCGTCCTTGGATACAATTGCATCTTCAGGCTCTGAAGTGTCTTCCTCTTCACTGACGTGAACCGTGTCCTGGAGTGACTGAAGCTCTGACATTATCTGCACATCCTTCTCAATGATAGGGTCGGAAACCACTGTCATAATTGTTTCATCCATAAAAATCACATTCCGACTACGAACAACCTTATCTGCTTCAGAGAACCATATTCTATAACCATCCTTCTTGTCACAATATCCAACGAAATATCCAGGGTTACTCTTTTTGTCCTACTTGTGTCGTTTCACCTTAGGAATGTGGACATAACACTCCGTCCCAAACACTTTGAGGTGGTGAAATGACTTGAACTTCTGACCAATCCACAATTCGAAGGGTGATTTATCTTTCACTAGGGTAGGTCCACTTCTATTAATAACAAAAACAGCCATGTTCATGGCTTCAGCCCATAGTTTGGTTGGCAGTCGTCTTGCATGCATCATGGACCTCGCACTTTCCACCAGAGTGCAGTTCTCTCTTTCTGCAGATCCGTTTTGTTCAGGACAGTATGGCATGGAAATGCGAAATTTTATGCCATGCTCCTCAAGGATTCTCCGAACATTAACATTATCAAAATTCTCATGAAACACTTTAAAACATGTCCAGAAGTTTTGCATTCATTGATAAAAACTTTTAAACAACTCGAAACTTCATTTTTCATTCGAAGGAAAAACCATCGTTCCATCTCCAAAAAATCGTCTTTCCCGCGTAGAAAATACCTTGACTTTCCAATTGAAACTTGTTCCATGGGCACACACAAATCAGCATGTATTAGTGTACATGGAGAACTCGGGTGATTCTTTCTCTAATGAAATGATACCTTTTGTTTGCCATAAACACAACCCTGACAAAAAACATCTGAAGAATCTGATGTCCCAATCATTTGTTTATTTAGCCCTGAGATCCCCCAAAACAGTGCCTGCCCTGAGATCCGAACTCTCATGTCCAATGCATACAAGCCATTGCTGGTCGCACAGCCAGTGATCCTCGTTGCACCAGTATATTTATTGTAAAATCTGCAACTCTTACCATCAACTTCAAATTTATAACCTCTTTTTGCAATTAAACTGACAGAAATTAAGTTCTCTGCAATTTCAGGCACATACCATACATTCTCAAGGTAATTTGGTTCCCATTTATTACCATCAACCAAAATTTCAATGTTTATGTTCCCTCGTCCTGGGCAAAAAGTGACCCAGAGAACGTGGAAGCCTTTGCTTCTTATCTTGTTAATGTCTTCGTACCAAATACTGCCCAGAATGCGTTGGAAACGGACAGTGAACGACTCATCAACTCCCTTAATGAACCTTACCAACTCGACCTGCCAATTGAAAGGATCAAGATACACGAGGTCATGGAAGCAATTAGAAACATGAATAAAAATAAAGCCCCAGGATATGATCTAATTACTGCAAAAATACTTCATGAAATACCTGAAATAGCAGTACATTTTTTGACACACCTGCTTAATTGCATACTAATCAGAGGCATCTTCCCACCCCAATGGAAGGTTGCTCAAATAAAAATGATCCTCAAACCCGGTAAAATTTCACAAGATGTGTCCTCCTACAGACCGATCAGCCTACTGCCCATTCTTTCAAAGGTTATGGAAGTACTTTTTTTAAAGCGATTAAACGCAGTAATAGCAGAAAATCAGATCATGAAAAAACCTAACCACCAATTTGGCTTTAGAAAAAATCATGGCACCATAGAGCAGGTGCATAGGCTAGTAGAAGAAATACATAAAGCTTTTGAAAACAAAAAATATTATTGCGCGGCATTTCTCGACATTTCGCAGGCCTTTGACAGAGTCTGGCATGAGGGCTTATTGTACAAAATAAAAAACCAACTCCCGACAAACTATTACATATTCTTAAAGTCATATCTTGCCGACAGGTTTTTCTATGTTAAGCAAGGAGAAGACATAACCACACTTCACAGGGTTCACGCAGAAGTCCCACAGGGAAGCGTGCTTGGTCCAAACCTCTATCTGATTTTCAAAAAAAACCTCAGACCTGCCCATGACAGACGGAGTCGTGATCGGCACTTTCGCTGATGACAGCAGCATTAGCTGTCCATGACGAACCGGCACAAGCAAGTATAATGCTTCAACGCTCCTTAGCAAACATCATGGAATGGTTAACTACCTGGCGGATAAAAGCAAACGAGACTAAGTCGGTTCAGGTGATCTTAACGACGCGACGCGCAACATGCCCCTCTGTGTCGCTCAATAGAGTACTGATTCCCCAGGTGAACGAAGTCAGATACCTTGGACTCTATTTGGATCGTCGTCTTGGAAAAAACATATCCACAAAACGAAAAGCACTAGGGATGCAACTAAGGAAACTGTACTGGTTGCTCGGCAAAAAATCACAGTTGTCACTGGCAAACAAACTGCTGTTATACAAATGTATTCTTAAACCAATCTGGACTTATGGAGTTCAACTCTGGGGCACAGCCTCCAATTCAAACTTGAAAATATTACAGAGGTTTCAGCCCAAAATTCTGAGGATAATTGTTAATGCTCCGTGGTTCGTAACAAACCAACAATTACACCATGACCTTGAAATCACAACAGTTCAACAAGAGATTAAACACGCAATGAAGTCGTACAGGAACAGACTTGATAATCATCCAAACATACTGGCTACACACTTAATGAATGATAATTCAACATTCAAAAGGCTAAAAAGAAAGTCCCCTAGAGATTTATAGGGAATATTATACATAAAGGGCGCACGTTGCTGGACTGACTGCCCTCCAAGTCAATTGATAAATTCCTAACCTTATGCTGAATGTTCACACGAAACAGATTGCTAAAATACTATCAAAAAATAAAATGTTCCCTAGTCCTTCAACCTGAAGCAACTTGTTGTTACCAATTCTAACTTGTTCAGGAACCTCAAACCCTTTGTAGACAACAAACCATTCATTTACACTGTACATATGCTGTGAGGCACCTGTATCAGACGTGCAGACAAAAGCTTCTCCATTAAATTTACCAGATTGTCTTTCATTGGATTTTATGGGGCAATCCTTTGCAAAATGACCTTCCTGGTGACTTTTAAAGCATTTTAGTACCCTTTTATTACTTTGTTTTTGTCCCTTTTGGTTATCAAAACTTTGGTTTTGTCCCTTTTGGTTATCAAAACTTTGGTTTTGTCCCTTTTGATTACCAAAACTTTGGTTTTGCACCTTTGGAGTAACTAATGTAACAGGTTTTTCTTGCATCTCAGGCAACCTCATTTCAATCAACCTTAACCTTTCTGGAATTTATCGAGTTTACGGGTCTATTGAAATTTAGTGTTATGGACTTTTTACCTGGTGTAACTGTTATTAATCGTCCTTGGCACGGGTTAACGGAAAGGTCGCAAAGGTCGGAAAGCAAAAATGAAGCTTCTAAGTTATCTGGTTCAATAAATATTCGTGTTTTTCTTGAAATAGTTGTAAACATTGTCAACGTGACAGATAGTCGACGCGAACGCAAATAACTAGATGTTTCCACGTTTATTATTTTTTCTAATTATCAACAGATTTGCTTCGAAATAAAAAAAAAGGAAAACTTGTAATATATCCAGGGAAAAATGTAAATAAATTAAGATTTTCATCAAATTAAATTAAAAAAAATCGCCAGATCCTTCATCTGGAAAATACAAATTAAATTTTAAAATTAAAAAAGAACAGATTACCTAAAAATTACCTAAAAACCTTACACACCGAGAGTTCGCGCTGCCGCGCGTATGTTGTCTTGATGTATCTTCCCACTTCGCGGCGGGCAACCTAATCTAACCAGGGTTAAACCAACGGCCCTTGCCAGTTTGTCCTATATTGGATCGTGAGTTCGCGCTGCCGCGCGTATGTTGTCTTGATTTATCTTCCCGCTTCGCGGCGGACAACCTAATCTAACAAGGTAAAACCAACGCTTCTTGTCACTTTGTCCTATATTGGATCGAGAGTTCGCGCTGCTGCGCCTATGTTGTCTTGATTTATCTTCCCGCTTCGCGGCGGGCAACCTAATCTAACCAGGGTTAAACCAACGGCCCTTGCCACTTTGTCCTACATTGGACCGAGAGTTCGCGCTGCCGCGCGTATGTTGTCTTGATTTATCTTCCGGCTTCGCGGCGGACAACCTAATCTAACCAAGGTAAAACCACCAATAAAATCCACACGAGACATTGTACCGTAGCTGTTCGTTGAAATCTGGTTGAAATATGAATGCAAATTCAATACGAAGCTTAAAATAATATATATACTGCCAAAGTTAGTTTTTCATATAAAAGCAAAGAGGATCGGATCCTCTTTGATATAAACGGGCAAGAATAAACGTGGCAACTTCCAAATAATTGCGTTCACATATACTGTCTGCAATCTTAAAAATGTAAAAAAAAAATTCAACAAAAACAACGTAGAGGCTTCATTTTAGCTTGCGGAGCTTAATAAAAGAGTGCCAAATACGATTAACAACAGTTACAACAGGTAAAAAGTACACAAACATATTTTCAAGACAGACCCGTAAAACCAAATATACCCACCTTTTTCTATCAAAAGGTTGATTGTTCTGTCTTTCACATCAATTGACTCCCAAACACTTTTTAATTCAAAATATTCAGGTAGCAAGGTCGATATAATCCTACTCATCAGTAATAAATCTGGTAATTTTGTCTTAGCAAGTTCATCATTCAATTCACAAAACGTTTTTTGTAGTTTAGCCACGTGTGTTGCAATTCCATCATTATAAAAGGATTCTTTAAAAAACTCCTCCATTAGACGATCAATTCTTTGACCAGAGGACTGTTCTCCACCGTTTTAAATTCCTTTAACCTTTTTAAAAAATCAGGATCCTTTTCTTTTTTTGCCTCCGGTTCAGACATTGTAATCACGCCAATTGCATAATCATAACAATCTTGGTGAATTAAAATTAGTTTTACTTGTCTTTTCTACTTTGACCAGTTTCTGGCACCTTCGAGTTTTTCTATTTGTTTTAAAATCCATTTTCAATAAACAAAGTAGAAATTTAAGAAAGCAACAAATTATTATTTGCAACAAAGGCAAAACAAACAACATAACCTTCAATTGAACAACACACGTCTTTTTATTTTTTCACTGTAAAACAAATTGAGTACTAGGCTGGGTCCATAACCTATTAGAGTTTGTGAATTTTAATAATACAAAACACTTGTAAAACTACTATACTAATTGTTTATTAACGACTTTACAGGACATAAGAACCAAAGATGATAGGATAGAGGGGAAGGTCTCCATAAGAGACAATGTTAAAATAGAGTATAGTGTTTTTAGCGCTCCTAGGCCCGTATTCACAGTCGAGTCTTAAATGTTAAGTCCGACTTAAGACGAACTTAAGTGGGTATTTCGATTCACAGACGATTCTTAAGACAAAGCTTAAGAAAGTGTTGGGAATAGAAGTGGCAACGTGGCTTGTGTGAGTGCGCATGTGTAACAAGACACTCTCCTCTGCAACAAGACGAAAGCATGTAACGAAGTTTTGAGTAAATCAATATATTATTTGTGTAAAGTGTTAAACCCTCATTGAACCCACCCTAAAATCCCTAAGAGGTTATGGGCCCAGGGGAGAGACAAAAAGTTTTTTGAAAAATCGCTTTATTTGATAAAATAAGGGTAAATTTAAAAAAGTGCAAAAAACGTGTTTAGCAGAACAAAGAAAAATGGCGACAGCGACCGGTGAAGGGATCGTGGTGTACCCGCAACTGAAAGAGGGAACAAATTTTACACATTGGAAATTCAGAGTATATCTTATACTAGAAGAAAAAGGAGTAAAAGAAGCAATCGAACCTTTACAACCTGGAAAGGAACTGAACAAAGAAAAAGATGCTAAAGCTAGATCAACTATTGTAAAATGTATAACCGACAAATACATCTCATATGTGCAGAAAGCAAGAAATGCTAAAGAAATGTTGACTTGCTTAGAAAACATTTTCGAAAGAAAAAGCGCAGTAAACAAATTACATCTGAAAAGACAACTTTTAACGCTAAAATGCAAAGTAAGTGACAAATTACAAGATCATTTCCTAAAATATGATGCATTAATAAATAGCATAGAATCATCAGGCACTAAAATGGATGAGTCTGATAAAGTGTGTCATCTATTACTAACATTACCATCGTCGTATGATAATGTAGTTACTGCCATAGAAACAATGAGTGCGGAAAAAGACTTGACTGTTGATTTTGTAAAAACGTGTTTGTTAGACGACGAATTAAAGAGAGGTGAAAAGACATCAACAAATAGAAGTGAAGCAGCATTTAGTGCAAGATACGAATGTTTCAAATGTGGGCGTACTGGACATATAGAGTCAGAGTGTTTTAGCAACACAAATAATGGCAAACAGAGAGGAAATTTTCGTGGTCGTGGACGTGCACAATCCAACTTCAGTCGTGGAAGATTCCAGTATAATCGAGGTCGAGGACAGCATAGAGGAAATTCAAATCAAAATCAGACACACATGGACAGTAGTTCCTAAACCAAAAGATAAGAAAATTATAGACTCTAAATGGATTTTTAAAACCAAAGATGACGGTGTAAAGAAAGCGAGAATTGTCGCAAGAGGTTTTCAAGAAAATGTAAATTATAGCGCAAATAACTATGCCCCAGTGGCTAGATTGCAAACAATTAGATTGTTAATTTCTCAGGCTATTCAAAAAGGGTGGCAATTGAAGCAGTTGGATATCCCAACGGCATTTTTGAACAGTAACTTAAAATCTGAAATTTATGTAAATCCACCACAAGGAATAAATATTGAAAGGAATAAAGTTTTTAAAATGAATAAAGGTTTGCACGGACTAAAGGAAAGCCCAAAATGTTGGAACGAAACATTTAATAGTTTTGCAAGTAGTATCAAGTTAAAAAGATCTAAAAATGATTGTTGTTTTTATATTGGCGAGAATGTATGGTTAATTGTGTTTGTAGACGATATACTTATAACTGGAAGTGACGAGAATGTAAAGTTTATTATATCTGAACTAAAGAAAGAATATAATGCGAAAGATTTAGGCAATGTAAAAAACTTCTTAGGTATGGAAATAGAAAGATCAAAAGAAAAATTAAAGTTATCTCAAAGTAAACACATAAGAAAAATGGTTGAAAGATTTAGAATGATAGAGAGTAAAGGAGCAAAGATTCCAATAACAAAAGGTTATCAAATAGATTCAAGCGAAGAGATTGTTAATGTTCCATATAGGGAATTAATCGGAGGATTAATGTATATAAGTACAGGCACTAGGCCAGATATATCCTATGCAACAAGCTATTTGAGTCAATGTCTAGATAAACCAACGCAATCAGCATGGTTAGAAGCAAAAAGAGTGTTAAAATATTTATACACTACTATAGATTTGTCATTAACATATGTAAAGTCAAATCAAATGTCAATTGAAACTTACTCAGATGCAGATTATGCAAACGACAAAAAAGATAGGAGGAGCATAAGTGGATCAGTAACAATGTATTGTAAAAATGCTATATCATGGTTATCCAGAAAACAAGGATGTGTTTCTTTATCAACTGCAGAAGCAGAATATATAGCTGCCACTGTCAGCGCATGTGAACAAATAAATATTAAACGATTAAGCGAAGATTTGAACGAAAATGTAAAAACTGTATTGTATGTAGATAATAAGGGTGCGATTGATATGGCGAATAGTTACGAAAATAGTAAACGATCAAAGCACATTGATATTAGATATCACTTTATTAAAGACAAAGTAAACTCAAAGGAGATAGATATAAAATATGTAAGTTCTACTGAGAACCTGGCGGATATGTTTACTAAAGCACTAAGTTATGAACAATTCAGTTACTACAGAAATATCCTAAATATTTGTTAAAAAAAAAAAAAAAAAAGTTTTATTTGTATTATGAACTAGATTGTAAGAGAAACGATTTTTATGTTTTGTAATGTTAAAAAAGGGTTAATATGTAAAAATCGAGGAGGAGTGTTGGGAATAGAAGTGGCAACGTGGCTTGTGTGAGTGCGCATGTGTAACAAGACACTCTCCTCTGCAACAAGACGAAAGCATGTAACGAAGTTTTGAGTAAATCAATATATTATTTGTGTAAAGTGTTAAACCCTCATTGAACCCACCCAAAAATCCCTAAGAGAAAGAACTTAAGCTCTACCTTAACGAAGGGGATTGATTCACAGACGATTCTTAAGCACGATTTAAGACGATGTTAAGGCGATCTTAACACGTTAGATTCACAGTCGTTTCTTGAGATTTCTTAAATGTCACCATAACCTAACTATTTGAGCAAAACAGACTATTTTTTTTAAGTCGACGTTTTACTCGACTTAAGAAGATCTTAAGAAAAAAAAGTAACGTGTTTCAAAATAATTTCTTGATATAAATTGATTAGTGCGGTTTCAGTTTTTTACGATTGTGTTAATTATTTTATTATTATAAGATTATTTTATTTATTTACAAGAAAAATTGTAGGATAAAATTGTAAATAATTTTATTTTGCAAAAAATTCACTATTGTGGTTGCACGTTTGTGTCGTTTTGGTGAATTTTAATCCATAATGGATTGAAGACGTTTTCGTGATAGAAAACAACGTGCACGTTCCCAGGCGATATTTGTGTGATGGTCACCCCATTTGAGTGCTATAATGGAGAAGAATTCAAAAAGCGATACCGTTTTAGCAAAGATATTGTTACATTTGGAATACTGCCCCTGATTGAAGTTGGTTTAGCCAAACCAAGTAAACGAGGATTACCTATTCCTCCAGTCTTTCAGTTGCTGGTGGCACTCCGATATTATGCCACTGCAAGCTTTCAGGTGAATTGGAATTTATTGAATAAATCTCATTTATGATCACTATCATGGTTATTAGTCAAATTATAAATAATACAATTATTTAATGAAAAGCTTCTTCTTGGCGATAGTACACCAGTGTCTCAACCGACAGTTTCAAGAATTCTTTTTCGTGTCAGCACACTACTTGTCAGTTTATTGCGAGAGCAAATAAAAATGCCAAATAACAATGAAACTTGTCTACGAAATCGACGACGATTTCTAAGGATGGGCTATGGGAATGGAGCAGTTGGAATCCCTAATGTCGATGGTGCTATCGATTGTACTCACATTTGATTGGTACATACGAGGTTCCAAAATATAGATGAGGTATTCCGAAACAGGAAGGGATATTTCTCTTTGAATGTACAGGCAAGCATTTGTTATTTAATTTGTTAAAGCTGATATGCCTACATATTCACAAAATAAAATAAGCAATTGATTATATTTTACACAGACTGTCATTGGATCTAGAATGGAATTTTTGGACATCGTGCCAGAATGGCCTGGCAGTGCTCATGACAGCCGAATATTCCAAAATTCACGAATTTATACCAGGTATTTCCAAGGCGAACTCAACGGGATACTTGTTGGTGATGCTGGATACCCATGCTTGCCTTTCCTTATGACACCAATAAAAAATCCTGGAACTCCTGAGCGGCAAAGGCGAGTTTCAAACTCTTACATAATACTTAGAAAAAACAAAAACAAACCTTAACAAAACTGGTTGTTTTGTTGGAGAGAATTCGAATAATTACAAGAATGACTGAATAGGATTTAAGATAAATAAATAAATGACAATTATAATTTTCTGGGTGTAGGGTTTGAAATTTTTGGAAATTATGAAAAAAATATGTAGTTCTATTGGCAGCATAAAATGTTTATACCTATTCCTAACTTTTCTCTTTCAGATACAACATTATACATATAAGAACGAGGCAAATCGTCGAAAGAACATATGGCGTATGGAAACGTCGGTTTCCTTGCTTATCAAGAGGGCTAACGACAAAGCTCGTCTGCTCTACTTCAATTGTCGTGGCTTGTGCCGTGCTGCACAACCTGGCTTTACGGTTCAATGATGTTTTGCCGGAGGAAGATGAGCCTGATGCAGTTGAAGAAATTCCTGCAAATCCACCTGACAGGCAGCCTGTGGAAGGACATGTTGCTAGAGATGCCATCATCGAAAGAATGTTTCACTGAGCATGGCTGTAAACTGGGCCAATATATTTACACTTGTAGTGAAATATTTTCCACATACTTGTTCACATATTGAGGTTCAGAAATTAAAAAAAAAATACTTTTTTGATGTACATATTATATATATATATATATATATATATATATATATATATATATATATATTTTATTTATTTTTTTCCTTCAACAATAGCAACTCTGCCAACTCGGCTGTTGCTTTTGCAGCTCGCAATTCATATTGACTTTTAGCTTTTACTAATTCAAATAACTCGAATTCTTGTTGCATGATTAGTTGCACTCGACGAGCTTTTAATTGCTTTTCCTCCAAGTCCAAATCATGTGTGCTGCTTGCCCTCTTTTTTCGTGCTGTAATTAAGAGCTGAATCAAAATCTGAATGCAATTGAATTGCATAACTGCAAGTTTACTACAAAATGACAATCATTTTTACCTGTGGGAGTTGAAAATGGTGTGGAAGTAGATGGCCTCTTCGGGTTACGTGTGTTGGGTTGGCCAACTTCACCTGCATCATACACCTCTTCATTGATAAGTGTAGCTTCTTGCTCCTCGATTGGATTATCAATATGTTCTTGATTAAAACTTTGAAGAATTTCCATAGTTTCATCTTCAATAATTACTTGATTTTCTCGCCCTGAGATATCAATATTTCCATATTTAATTAATGATTTGATGAAATACGTTAGAGAGGAGAGTCATGCAAATGTACTTTTTTTTTGCAAATAAATGGAATACTTGATTGAATGAATATAAAGCAAACAATTTTCAGGATACTTATATTCTATATTTTGAGATAAGCTTTATATTAATTAAATCAAGTATTCCATTTCTTTAATACAAAATCTTTAAAAATATGTATGTTTACATGACTTTCCCCTTTTAAACAAATGTTCTTACGTTTAAGAGTCTCTTCATCCATATTTGATGAAAACATTGTGGGTGCTGTTGCCATTAAATGTGGCACAATCATACTTATGTCTGGATCAAGCGAAGCAGACGCAGATGGTGAACCACCACCCATCAAAAAAATGCTTTGCTTCTCTTTTGTCAAAGCATCTATCTGACCTTGTTTTAGATTGACCCAAAGTTTTTTTAACTGCTTGACCGATCTCTAAAACATTGAAAAACTTTAATCAGATTGCAGAACAAAAGCAATGTTTTTTTATGAATTGTTTCTTAATCTTATTCGGGTAAAATCATTAGAGCTTTTTGCCTATTGATTCTATTTAAAAATAATATATAAACAGAGATATTTTCTTACCTTCTCTGCAACAATGGATGAAGAGTTATATTCTTCCACAATTTTCACCCACGCCTCTTCCTTATCTCGAAGACTTGCCGCAGAACTCTTCTTGTTCTCTATAATAGCAGTATACTTTTTCAAAATGTTTATAAACACTTTTTTTTCCATATTGCTATAATTTTTATGTTGTGTTGCCATCTTTTTTAGGTTAACTATAAAAACGTGTTGCACAATTTCAAAACTTTTTCAAAATGGCCGTTGTAAACAGAACAGATGCTGGAAACTGCGCAAGCATGTGTTCGTTGATTGGCTGTTTTAAAGGAATAATTCCGGAAAGGTCCGAACTCTCGTTTAAGTTCGTCTTAAGCATTTGCTTACGTAAGATGATCTTAAATGAAATAAGCAAATGCTCAGGACCAAATTCTTACGCAAGATGATCTTAAGTGTTCACTGTGAATACATAACATCTCAAGACCAAATTAGTGGTTTAAGAAGATCTTACGGAAGACGTTCTTAAGTACGGACTTAAGTATCGACTGTGAATACGGCCCCTAGTGTTTCTCCTGCAGACTAAAAAGAGAAAACGCGGTAGAATTCCGTTCAATTCAAATTTTAAATGATATATTTCATATTAATATTTAGTACAGTATAGAAAAAAAACATTAACGAAGTTGATAAATCCAACCCAAAATCGAAGTAAGCATAAATATCGGTAAATAGTATAAATAAATAATAATGCTAATATAAATTATTATTTCAAGAATTTATTTCAGTAAAATGTGATAATTGGTAAACTATATAATAACCAATATTATAATATAATCAAAATAAAAAAACAGTTATAATAATTTAAAATATGAAATGTCTATTCTAATATTAGAAACATCCCATAACAAATTGACCACTTTGAAACTTTTTGATTCTTTTGAGATTTTAATAAATTATTTTGCCTAATGAGAGAAGCCTTTATCATTTTTTTTTTGTCAAACTACAAATTAATTACATATTTTTCAGAAAAAAAAACAATTTTTTGTCTTGAAAAGCCGGCCATAAAACACAAATTGAGCAAGTAACAAGTCTGGTTGTTCTTTTTTTAAATATTTTTTTATAAAAAATTTAGAGATATTTACAATATAATTTTTAGGTAGAAAATGTAAATTTCGTCGTTATTTACTTGTTTTTATTTGATTTTCTATTTTATTAAAAATTAATTGCTTGTTTGCTGAAATTTTTTCAAAAGTTTTAGAGTGGTTGGTGACGCATGGAATGTTCTATAAATTACTAATATTTCGACAAAATCGAAATTGATTTTTCAAGAGTAGTAACAGACAACTTATTAAATATTTCTGACAAATATATATGAAAAAAAGTTTGGCAAATCTAAATATCATCTTATCAATAATTTTTGGTCTTTATTATTGGTCGAATAATAATTGGTCTTTCAATCAATATCTTCTTAATGGTTTTCTTTTTCTTGAGGTTCTTCGCTGATGGCCCTTCTGAAGACAATTTCACAAATTTTTACATTTTCTTTTTCTTTGCAGCAGTAAGCGCGGCTTTATTTTCAATTGATGTCTAATGAACCTAGCTTCCCAGAAACAACGTGATTTTATAAATATTTTTAAAAATAAATCAGTTGATTCCAAAGAACACAATCGAAAATCTGAACACTCATTCGATAATTCTTAATGTAAATGAATTGATACATTTTTTCTATAAATGTAATTATCAATGATCTGTTTAAATTGTTTATTCCACCTCAACACAGCTGTGAAAAGCATTTCAGTAGAATAATGAAGTCCATTTTTATCTTTCATTATTGTAAACAATTTATATTCATGATACATAGAGTCACTTTTTGGTAAGATTAACAAATCAACACATTTTGGGTGCACGTCAAAAGTGTAAACTTTCTTAAAAACATCTTATTTCTTCTCAGTGTACTACATTGAGCAGGGGTCTGCAGCTGTAATGACTGCTCAACTTCTTTTTCTTTGAATATGATACCTCTGTCATTATGTGAGGAATCACCTACAAATGCAATATAAATATTAGTATTATTCTCAAGTATTTAGTTATTAGTAAAATTCTTTCAAAACCTTTCAAAGTCGGATGTTCAAATATATTTCCTTGGTCATTTGAATCCATGACAAGAATTTCTGTACTTGTTTGGGGAATATTTGGCACAACTTTAGGCATCTGGAAAGTCTTTCGAAGTGGAACTGTAGTTGGATCACCTTCTGACCCCTCCAAAGTCTTAATAGGTCGAAGTAAAGTTGGCACAGATTTTATAACTAATAATCGCCTTGGTGGAGTATTTTTTTTAATATACTTGCTTTCAAAATGATCCGAACAGATTAATAAATTTTTTGCAGGTCCCTCGTACTAAGCAAACTCTTTCCATTGTTGGCGTCTATATAAATATATTTATATATTAATTAAAGTATTATCTTAATGTCTCTGATTAAAAAAAAAATGATTGAAAACTATTAAAAAAATGCAGTGCAGACTATTATTTTGTGATTCAAAATTATTTGGAAGTGTTTAATTGTTTTAAATCTTTTTAATTGATTTTGAGCTCGGCAATTTAAAACAATTCATTATTTATCTTTCTGCGAAAACCATGCAGATCCAAAAGATTGGATCAGTAGGAGAGACAGACCCGTGACTGGTAGCGCCTCCGTGGTATAAATTAAACTAACGTAAAACACACAGTGGCGGGAACACAGTTTGGTAGTGAATAAATATTAAGGTTAGTAGGAAAAATAATTTAAAATAACAAAGCGAAACAGGAAGATAAATCAAGACAACATATGCACGGCAGCGCGAACTCTCGATCTATTATAGGACAAAGTGACAAGGACCGTTGGTTTTACCTTGGTTAGATTAGGTTGTCCGCCGCGAAGCGGGAAGATAAATCAAGACAACATACGCGCGGCAGCGCGAACTATCAATACAATATAGGACAAAGTGGCAAGGACCGTTGGTTTTACCTTAGTTAGATTAGGTTGTCCGCCGCGAAGCGGGAAGGTAAATCAAGACAACATACGCGCGGCAGCGCGAACTCTCGGTCCAATGTAGGACAAAGTGGCAAGGGCCGTTGGTTTAACCCTGGTTAGATTAGGTTGCCCGCCGCGAAGCGGGAAGTTAAATCAAGACAACATACGCGCGGCAGCGCGAACTCTCGGTCCAATGTAAGGTTTTATCTGTCTTGTTTTTTATTTCAAAATTTAATTTGTATTTTCCAGATGGAGGATCTGGCGATTTTTTTTTATTTAATTTGATGAAAATATTAATTTATTTACATTTTTCCCTGGATATATTACAAGTTTTCATACAAGCAACTCATCTGTATTTTTAATGGATTTATTATTTGTATTCAACATTTCAATTTAGAACAACTATTTCACCCGAAATATGCAGGTACGATTAAATGATTATGATGATTAGTACAGGCAGATGAAAACAATAGTTACTACATTTTCTAGTTACAAAATAAACCTCAGAAAATTATTTTTCACTACGTCTGTTCTGCTACAACAATGCGCATGCGCAAAACTGATGTGAAGTTGCAGACGGGTCTGTGTCTTCTTCGGTACCAAAAGATTTAATAGTATTAAAAATACTTTTGTAATAATCGTTTTTTTAAATCGGGTTAATTTTAAAGGGTTAAAAGTTTTATTTTTTTATTCTAAACAAAAAAAAATGTTATATTTATCTACATGTAAGGATCCATAAGCAATTGCTAACCTTATACTTTGAGAAATTATGGTTGTTTTCCAATTACGGTAGCACAGTGCGACTCAGTGCCGCAAAATGCCGCATTAGCAGAGGCTTTGTTGGAACAGATTAGTTTTTAAATGCGACAATAGAGTGCATTAAAAATCTGAAAAATAAATTTACCTTTTAATAAGTAAACAATAGAAAGAATTTTAATTCGCTAAAGTTTTACAATAATTAAATAACAGAAAGGAAAATACATTTAAAATAAATGTTATACCTGATTCTTCATAAATGGTTCATATATTGGTTGCAAAATAAATATTTATTAACAACAATTCAGTATTTATACTCTTGTTGACAAAAATAATGAAATACACATCAATTATGGCAACTCAATGAAAAAAACACTTCATGTTAACTTCTTGATACCACTTGCGCATTACACCCGAGAGCAGAGCTTTTCCTTGTGCTCGTCGGTGCGAGGCATTGCTGATGTTGGAACACTCGATGCTGCGCACAGTGCCGCATTGTGCGCTCTGGTGCTGTAATTGGAAAACTACCTATAATTCATTTTAAGTAAAATTTACTTACATGAATTCATCCTTTGGCCATCTAAAAAAAGTGTGATTTTTATCTTCATCAGCTCTTCTACTGCACCCTTTCACTTTACACAGATCACGCGCAACCATATTTTTCGTTGTTAATAATAAAAATAATTTTATTAAAACTGATCTCTTGAAATTAACCTCGATTGACCTCTTAATTTAACCTCTTGATCTTTAGATATTTGTCTCTGAAATTAACGATGGTATTTTAACAATGCTGCGCATTACTTTTCCCTCCAAATTTCACAGCTACTCAGTAACGCAGGCGACTTAACAGAGGGCACTTGTGTCGATTATACCATAGAACTTATACTAATGGAATAGAAATACCGTATAACTTACGTGTACCGAAACTGTGTCCAACATCTGTGCGACAAGGAAAGATATAACATTTCTTTTGTTCGCTATGCGCATGCTCCATAGGAAATAAACATTAATTTTGTAATCTAAATTTTAACCATAAATATGGTTGAACTTTAATCTAGAAATATTTTTATTGTTACTTATACAATTTTTATAACATTAGGTGCTTTTTATTTTTTAGGTGGTGTATTATTTAGTTCTATAATTTGTATCTGTTAAAAATATATTAAAGAAAAATTAAAAAGTTAAAAAAAAGTGTTTATTTTTTAAAAGAAAAATATTTAAGTTTACATAAAAAATAAGAGATTTATCAAAAGATAATAGTATTTTTTTCTATTAGTATAAGTACTAGTATAGTACGATTTAATAACAGTACAACTTTATTACAAATTTACTTAATATATATTACAACTTTTACAAAATAAAAATAAATCTACTGTAAACTTAATAAAGTTGGAACACAGCCTGAATATATAAATATATTCAACCTTTCCAGAGCTCTATAACACTAATGAGTCTTTTTAGGACTACCAAAAACAAATCTCATGTGAAATTTATCAGCTATTTTTTAGCTTTCAGGCCACCTTTTTAGTACTCAACAAAAACCAGAAAAATAACATTGTTTTTTAAGATCATGTCATTCTGATACCTTGTTGATACAAGATCTTAACAAACAATGTTATTTTTCTGGTTTTTGTTGAGTTCCACGAGGGTGGACATGAGATTTGTTTTTGGTAGCCCTAAAAAGACTCATTAGTGTTATAGAGCTCCAGAAAGGTTGAATATATTTATATATTCTGACCGTGTTCCGACTTTATTAAGTTTATAATAATAATAAAGGCCTTTATTCGTAATAAACACAAAATATCAATAAAACATGCAATCCATTGGGCGAGGTTCAGTTCGCCCTGTCTACAATAATAGTAGACAAAACGTCTGTTCAACTAACCCAAATAATTAAACTAAAAATAGCCAAAATAATGAAAATAATAACATTTGAAAGTTTGTGACAGAGAAAATGCTAACCATGCCAAATAATTACTACAACTTTCCTGAATTTCCGAAACGGTTTTATTTCGAATGCCGCATTGCCAGCAATATACACCCATTTTGTTGATTAGCGATATTGATATTATCAAAAAGAAGTAATAAACTCTTAATAAACTGGATTAATAACATGCATCTAACAAGATGGCAACTGTAAACAACATCGAAAAATACGTGTAGGCCGCGCATGAGCATTTCGACCCAAAGAAATAGAATGAGACTTTGCATCTCACTTCTTGGACACAATTTTATGATTTGTATTCCTGTTCCATAAGTATATGTTCTAAGGATTATACGCGACCTTCTCCTCTATCCTATCCTCTTTGATAAGAACTATTTACTCGGACAGAAACAACTTCACACACAAACATAATATATTTTACAGTGTTGCCAATTCAAAAACATTATATTGACAAATACTAAAATGAATAATGACGCCAAAAAGACAAAATTACAGTACGAGTGCGAAGATCAATTCTTAACAAAGTATTATTTTACTTCTAGTTTAAGCTAGCCATTTTTTTAAACTTACCGTTTTGATATTTTTTGCTCCCAAATCTTTTCTATATTTGTCTTTTCTAATGTACTTTTCCCCTCTATCCGGTCCTGCTAAATAAAAATTTCTGAACGAAGGTAATGTTAGGCAACCTTCTAACCATGTGAAACAAACAACTGATTGTTGCGCCCAGGTAGTGATTATTTACTGCTGTGTGTTCCTAAAATTATGTTTGGAATAATATTAAGATGTAGTGCTTGATACTTATTATTTCTTGAAATAATTTTAGTTTCCTAAATACAAAGTTTTAAATATTCCCTTATTTGGTAAGTAATCTATTATTATCACGACAAAAATATTAAGGGTTTCGTGTGAAATTCAAGTGTTATTCAAAATAGATATTAATTATTTACATTTTCAGTATATATTTTTTTGTTAATATTCATAATTGATATTTACATAAATATTTACAAAAAAAAATACTGAAAATGTAATATAAATGTAATGTAAATATAAAACAATATAAATATGAAACAATATTTTTGAATTATCATTAAACATAATGTCTATTCAATTGGATAATTCAAATTACCCAATGGAACACAAATGAAAAATTACCAAGTATATACATTGCAAGTTTATTGCACAGTTTTTATTTAGTTTTGTTTTTATCTTAGTATAATCTTAGATAACAAGATAAAATTTGATTACACCGCTTAATTAAGTCACATTTTAAAAATTATTAAAAATGAGCAACAAATTAATTTAAATAAATTTTTTTTTAATATAATGGGATATTGTATAAAAACATCTAAGAAAATGTGAATAATTTTCAAAGAATATGTTAGATTATTTTCAACAACTATAGTCCATTTTTTTTAAGAATGCAGTAACTAGAAACCTGATTTACACTATGATAAATGTTCAATCTAGATACAAAATTTGGCGCTAAATTCAAATATGGTTACTTGAATATAAAAGTGGTAATTAATTAATGGTTTGATTGCATATCTTAATATTATTGAATAATATATACAATACTAACAAATAAATGGAGAAAAACGCAAAAAATCTAAATGAAACAAACAGATCAGATGACAATTGTGAAGTGACATGACAGCCATTAACAACTAACAGCTGCAAATGTATGTGAAAAGAAAGAGAGAAAGGAGGTTGAGATGGAGAAGTAAATATCGTCGGTGTGAACTTCTCCTCGATTTAAGCCAATCCGAGAACAAGGTCAAATAAGCCCTATCTTCCCTGTACTGCATTCTTAAAAAAAATGGACTACAGATATGATTTTTTAAAAAGTATTGAATTATATAAACCACTAACAGTTGAAGTGAAGAAAAGATTGTATGTATATGTATAATGTAATATGCTGTATATTGTAGGACATGTCATACTACAATTATACTTCTGAAATCTTGAAAATTTATTTTATAATAGGGAATATGCCTGTTTTTTTTTAATTTTTAATTCACTGTTTACACCGTTATAACATAGTTCAAAATATAAATACTTCATAAAAATGCTGTAATTAAGTTTAAAAAAATATTTAAAATTGAGAAAAATTTTGAGCTGTTTAAACGCCGCCATTTTCGCGAGGTCTGTTGATGACGTCAATTACCACTGACAGTTCAGTCCATTGTTTACTACAGGTGTTTTCATTTTTAATTGTAAAAAAAATATTTGAACCAAATTTAAATTCCATGCATATTCTCTATTGATATTGGAAATATAACTTTAAAGTTTAACAAAATTGCTCCTGCCTGGTTTCTACAGTAATATAAAAAAACATACTATACCCACTGAAATATGTACTAACTGGAACGAGCGCTAGCCTCTAAGCTTGTGCGGGCCGGGTTAGAGGTCCCAAGGGATCCCTTCGTCCTTGTCTAGCCAACAGTGAATTCGAGAGTGGAAGGATGTGATACAGTCAGAGCGAAAAGCTACTTGTATTGAGTTGTATCAAGAAAGAGAGTGAACAGTAGTGTATTGGGGGGGAATGTGGCGGAACGACGTTCCGGCACCTTTTTTCACAAACGGAACGCGTTCCGGTCCTTTTTTTGTAGTATTAATTTTTTTAATTTCAAATGAAAAATATATTTTACATTGGCGAATTTGCAAAAACATTTAAAAAAAATAATGTTAATTAATGGAGGATTTATCTTGCCTTTTGTGTCTTGTTTCTTTTTCCCTTTTAAATAAAATAAACATCATGTGTTCTGTGTTGCCTATTCTACATACCATATTACTAAGTCTGCGGAAGTTCGAATCCCGCCCATGAATATTTCATTGCGAATTGCGCCAGTAACCAGTTAATCTGTGCCAGTAACGTTGTTGATTAGATTGTGTTAATGTGTATAACGCCAACGTTGTTTTGGTAGTTTGTTGTTTCTATTTCCATTATAAATTATAAGGTATTTTAATTATTTTTTAATAGATTTAATATAATGCATATTAATTTTTATTATTGCAGTAAAATTTCGAAAAATCTACAACCAAAATAAATTTTTTAGAAAAAATTTAAAATGATCAAAACGTAACCATCCCGCTTTGGACAGTTTAAGGAAAAACAAATGGATATTCCATTAACATCAATAGAAAATGTTCAAAAAGAAGCAGAATCCCCATTAATAAATTGGCCGAGTATTTGGACTGCAGATATGTGGTTCGAAAAGAAAGAAAAATATGCTTGGCTAAAATGCGATTCCGGAAAATTAGGATGTCTGAGTTGTTTGGCTATTCAAAATTTAGGACCTTTAAAGATGCAGGGAGTAAGCATCTCAAAAGAATGGAGAGGCACTCAGGTATCAGCTTATGGGAAGGATAAAACCGCACAACTAACTTCTTTGCGAAAAAAAATTTACATACATTGTAAAAGTTTTTCACATAAAACAGCTGAGCGAATCTTAAAAGAATCAGACAAGCAAAAGCTTGAAATTATAGTAGATAAGTTGAAAGATTCTGAAATTTGTAGCACCAGTAAGGTTTTTAGAACTGCTTATTATATTGCTAAACAAGATCGTCCATATTCTGATCATTTTCATTTATTAAAACTTCAAGAAATGAATGGATCTACTATAGCTCACGGATTACGATCTAGATTCATTGCTACAGAAATAATTGATCATATTGGAATTCAAATGAAATCCAAAATTTGTCAACAAATAGTAAAAGTTCAGGGAAACTTATCTATTATCATAGATGATATATACCACTTTATACCACCATACCACTTTAAGTAAAAAGTCTGGTCTTATTATTTATTTAAAATGCGAAACTGATAAAATGAAAGATCCTCATTTCTTGTTTCTTGATTTAATTGAATTTCAGGATTAAACAGCTAACACCATAAGAGAGGTTCTCTTAAAATGTTTGGAAAAAATGGTTTTGATGATAATTATTTAAAACACCATTTAATTTCATTTACAAGCGATGGGGCCAGTGTTATGTTAGGATGAAAATCTGGAGTTAGAACAAGACTTACACAGAAATATCCGAATCTAATTACATGGCATTGTCTAAACCATAGGCTCGAATTGTCGGTAGGAGATTCTATTTCTGAGGTTTATGGGGTTAATCATTTTCAAATATTTATAGACAAGTTATACTCCTTATATAGTCAATCTCCGAAAAATCAAAGAGAAATTGAAACATGCGCAACTGCTCTCGGTGTAGAAATTAAACGTATTGGACGTATATTTAACGCCAGATGGATGGTCAGCTCCTTTAGGACTGTATCAGCAGTTTGGCAGAATTGGTCATCTTTATGTCATCATTTCGAAAATGCGAGTAAAGACAACAACCGCACTAAAACGGAACAATCCATGTTCAATGGATTATATAAAAGAATATCATCGAAACAATTTATTCAAGATTTGGCCTTAATGTATGATGTTCTATTCGAGCTATCTATTCTTTCAGAAGCATTGCAAAAAAGAGAAACTTCAATAGTATATGCAGACAAATTTATTCGCCGCACAATCACTTATTTAGAATATTTAAAAGATCTTCAGAAAGGAAAGAAGTCGTTGGAAGCAGTTTCTGCTTGAGAAATAATGCAATTATCTTCAATTTCGTTAACGGATAATAAAATTGATTCACAGAAATCAATTCTTAATTAGTATTATTAATAGTATGAGGAATAGGCTAAACACTACATCTGCAAATTATTCAGGTTCAGACGGAATTTTAAACTTCCGACAGTTCTGACATTGTTAAAGAATTGCGAATTCTTGAACCAACCGAATGGCCATCTGAAATTATTATGGAATTTGGAGTAAAAGAAGTAGAATCTCTCTGCTAACGTTTTAATTTACCTTTAGGGAAAATTTTAAATGCCTTTAAAGATTACTTGGCTTGTGGTGGTCGTAACATTCCCGACGATTTGGAACGTTAAAAAAATATTCTAAAATTATAGCTTGCAGTTCTATAGAATGCGAGCGTGGTTTCAGCAGCATGAATTTAATTGTAACGGAAAAAAGATCACGCATTTTAATTGATCTTGTTGCAAATTTATTGTTTATAAAACTTCATGGACCACCCTTGGAATTTTGGAATCCAATTTTATACGTAAAAACCTGGTTTCGATCTCATCGATCCGCTATGGACCAGCAAACTAAAACAGCAGGGGAAAATGAAATTGTGTGTCTATTTGGGGGTTTTTGTAGTAGAGCATTTTGTTTTTTTGTATAGTTTTTGGTGCACTATAAGTGTACTACATAAAAATAATATATTTAAGATTCTTATTTTTATCTTTTTTCAAATTTCTTATTTTTGTTTGTTTTGTACTGTTTGTTAATATTTTGTGTAGTATGAATAAAAAAAAAAAAACTTACAAGGAAAACAATAGTTTGCTTAAAATAAGATAATCTCCGAAAAACTTTCAGGAAGCTGCATGTGGAAAGTCTCGGACTATTTTTGTGCTCTCACCATGCGTTCCCTCATTTCTTATTTTACCAATACACCACTGGAGTGAGATCGTTCAATTCGGTGAGCATATTATAAACCGAAGTTTATATATTTTAATGAAAGCTGTTTTCAAAAAGACAATGGTAAAATACTGTTGTATTTGCAAGCAAAAATGGACGTCGGACACACATTTAGTTTTTCTTTTGGACTGTACTAGATGAAGACAGAGCGATACGAGAGACACCTTGTGATGCTCCCTGTCGGCCCGCACAAACCAAGACCCAGTTCTCGTTCCAGTTAGTATATATTTCAGTGACTATACGTACTATTTGTACAGGGTTGGGTATATGGAAGATGAGAATATTACACATACTTCTCAAGCAATTTAAATGATTTTTTATAAATAAAATACGAAGTATAGGTTTCAACATATCAGTTTTTGAAGAGCTCCACTATTTTAAACACTCATTTTGCTATATATTTTTTTGTGTGCTTCGAAATTTTTTAATATTACGTTTAACTTTAATTTAGCAATTATAAATAAAAGAAATGTAAGTGTAAGTGAAACAATAGAGTGGAAATGACAGGTACTCTTAAGAGACTGGATTGGAGCTATACGGAGGACCAAGAGCAGAGAGCTCCCCTACTAGAAACCCATTTTCTGAGTTGTAGTCGATACAAGGAGATTGAGGGTTTTATGCAACTAGAGGACCAAGTCGGGCTGACTTGAGGAGGGCCGTCCATTTGTAGATTTGAGAGAGTGGGAATGACAGGTACTCTTAAGAGACTGGATTGGAGCTATATGGAGGACAAAGAGCAGAGAGCTCTCCTCCTACGAGAAACTCATTTTCTGAGATCTAGAAGATACAGACTGAGGACTTTATGAAACCAGGGGACCAAGTCGGGCTGACTGAAGGAGGGCCGCGTCCATTTGTACGAAAAACCGAATCAAATGGGCTATTCGATAGGTGCGTGCATGGTGGTGGTCTAATAAAGCGACCACAGCGCATGCCGTGGCACAAATCCGCAATGATTCGGGATAGTCAATTTATTTATATTTTGAAATGGGTCATGATTGTTGTATTTTGAACTACAAAAATAACCGCACAAATAATCGGTGTAAATTCTGTATTCTTCCTACATTGGCCTAGAAATTATATCCTCGAAATAAATGGCTTCTATAAAACAGAGAAAGCAAGCGATCGAATCTTAAATTACGATAATAATAAATACATTTTTTTTGTGCTGTATTCTATGTGATATTAATTATTGTCATAATGATTTGAGTGTTGAGGGTCGCCGTGGATTCCAAAAACCTTACGACACAATTTGTAGAAAAGATTTTATTGGAGGCAAAAAATCAGACGAGCAAGCGAGTACGAGTTATGTTCCCACAAAATTCCCTAAGATATATCGAAAGAAGAGTGATTAATAAGTCCTAGCTAGATATAACGCCTGATAAAACGAATAACCACAAAAGTCTCAGATACCAATTCAAATCATGTAAGAATTGTAGAAGGAAATAAATTAAACCAAACTCAACCTCTTTTGGAATTCAACCTCAAGAATGTGTTTTCTGAATCAACTGTAAGGGAAACAATCTTTATTTGTAATAGATTCATTTTCAGTGATCACTGTGATGGTGAAATCTAAGTGGATGTAGCAACAACTTGAAGAATTGTTACGACAAATAATTCAAGAAAGATTAAAGTTGTTGCACTAAGGATTAATCTACCGAAATAAAAGTCCAATAATTTGTTGGTATTTCATCAATAAAAATGATCAGAAACTCTTAGCTATTTCTGGTGGGTCATTTAGCAATAACAAGATTAACTACAAAAAAATGTACAATTTCCATTAAAGACCAACTTTTAATTTTTTTATTGAAAATGAAAACTGGCTTGACATTTTCAACATTAAGTGGTATTATTTGGTGTTAAAACCACAACCTCACTAATATTTCATTAAATCTCACAAAACCTAGCTTCAGGAACTGTTTATTTAGTCTTTTGGCTGGATAGTTCCATTGTATGTGCAACAATTTATATTGAGTTTTACTAATTTTTAACAAAATCTTCAAAAAATACTATTTGGGTTGGTCCTATTTTTCTGTTGATTACTTTATTTATTATAAAACAAAACATTTGTATGTCATTATTTGACATAATCCCGAATAGTTGCGCAAACTAAGTGGCGCTAGCTAGCCCACCAGAGCCACGAACAAAGTACTTACTCGGTTATCAATATGGGGGAATTTCCTGAGCAATGGAAATTTCCAGGGCAAATTTCCTGGTACTTTAAAGTACCGCGACAAAAAATGAAGTAGCCAATGGATTCGTTCTCAAATTGATCCTCTTCTTATGAATGCGTTTAAACTATAATAATTTATTTGAATTTGCATATGAACTTTAATTTATTTTAAGTACTTATATAAAGTTTATAATTTTTACTAAATTTAGGTTACTTTCGAGCTCGCGGCCTCGGGGGTCCCGTCGGGCCGAGAGCCCGTGGCAGCCCTCCCACCCTATAGTTACGCCACTGTCGGGGGCGATGGGGTCATGCCTGACAGCTGCAATGCAACTTCTGCTGGATCTGACTCCGTTGCACCTTGTCGTGGAGGGGACCGCCAGATCTGCGATTGTAAAGTTCAGAAAGGAAGGAATTGGCCGAGGTAAATAATCGGAAGCAGAGTCAGGAAAAGCCTCGCTGCCAAGATCCCCTGGCTGGAAGTACCAAAAGACGAAATGGGTATTTGCTGGTATGCAAATATAATTTCGAGAAAAACTACACAGCAATGTGTAAAAAAACTTTGAATCCATGGGAACCTACGCAAGTATCTTCCAAGCAGAAATAACGTTATACTGCGTACAAGGACATACTGATATAGAGGATAATGAAGAAGCCGATCAGCAACAAACAATGATCTAGTAATCCTTTTATAGGTCCAAAATCTCATTGTGGTATAAGTATGAGAACCATCCACAAAAGTTTAGATAAATAAAATAGAAGTCAGTGGACAAAAACCTGGAAAGAACTTCCAGGACTAAGACAATCCAAAGGAATGCTGGGATCTTTTAACCAGAATAGATCAGAAGCTCGCCTGAAACTAAACAGGAACAAACTTAGAATCCTGATAGGAATCCTAACGGGACACTGCAGACTTAAAAAACACCCCCTGGTGAACAAGTTCCGAGGCCTAGAGGAAGATGACAGTTGCAGATTTTGCAGCTCTTCAGAAGAAACCGCCATGCATCTGTTCAAAGACTGTAGAACATTGCTCTGTAAGAGACAAATGTATCTTAGGGCCCACTGTTTGAACGTAGAGAGGAGTTGCAATCTTTGAATCCCACCCAGATCCTGAAATTGTTAAACGAATCAGGACTAGAGTATGTGATCTAAATGGGTAAGTATGCCAACGATTAGAGGAAGAGGGTGGGGTACAATAGATCTATAAAGGTCGCAGTGCAAGTACCACCTAAATCTACAAATCTCATGAAAATGAACTGGTATGGACTGGTTAAATTTAAATTTGCAAATATAAAATGAAAAAGTTGAAATGTTTAACAACTCATACCTCAAGAGAAATTCAATAAAACAATCATTGGTTAGTAAAACTTTGGTTAGGAGAGGTTTGAGTATACATATATAAAACTGCATCTCCAAGGATTGCAACTAATGAAGCCGTAATCAAAATGTGATAATTTTGGAAGAGCAACTGCAATCGTCGATTATGTACCTTGATTTAATAAACGGAGTAAGATTAATAAGTCGAATACCAGGACAACAAAAATATCGTCTTTATAAGGTTCAGTTGGTTCAAGAAATACACATGATGTTTATCATTGGAGTTTGGAATTTTGTCAAACAATTTTGGATGTCTCCAATAATGACCAAAACTTTTCAAAAACATATTGTGCAATTTTGAAATAAGGAAGCTTTTTGTTTAAATGGTATAGTCCAGGCCTTCCCAAACTTACGCCCCCTCCGGCCAAAAAGTACTTACCAGTAGTAGTTCTAGCATGGTAGCAAGTTATCAGAAAGAGTCTAAATAACATTAATAATATTTATTGGAAAAACAAAACATAAAAATAAAAATTAAAAGAGGTATTTATTTTAATTTGTTGGCTGGCTACTAATGAGAGGAATGTGCTTGATTTTCTGCATAGCTTCTCAAAACGAGGCTCAAGTGTGGAAATCGCCACTCATCTCTTTCTCTACATTTATTTTAGATTTGTATTTGTTCTTTATTACTGCAACTACAGAAAAGCCTGTTTCGCACAAGTACGATATCGCAAATGGTAATAGAACCCTCAATGCTGCAGTGTTGATGTCACGTTATTCTTTATCGTAATGGAGAGTTTAAGGGTGACGTCACAGGGCAAATCTATTAATTGTTCTTCCTCTGTCGAAAGTGTTGATGGTAAGGTCGACTGAAAAGGGTTTCTAACTGTCATATTGTATAATGCCTTGTAAAGCAGGGAAACAGTCAGTATTTACTTGAACTTCTTAAATGATCAACTTCTAATTTTCTCTTCCATTAGAGCAACTTCTTCTGAAATACAGTAATTTTATATGACAGTTGCAGTATGTGAGTATTGTTTCCCTGCAAAGAATTATTAAGATCATTTAATTTTTTAAATATGTCGCAGAGATATTCCAATTTTATTATAAACTTTGTATTAATAAAGTTTTGCGCAACATTGTGTGATTCTGTGTGTGGATAAATGTAAAGGTTATTTCGTAATTCGTGTACACATGCGAGTACATTGCCTTTGGACAACCAACGAGAGTTGCAATAATAAACTAAAGAGGTATGCTCGGCACCCAATTCTTCACAAAGCTTATGGAAAAATCTTGGTTTCACATGTCGTGTTTTAATGTAGTTCACTACTTTGATAATTATGTCCATCACAAAATTTAATTCAGGTTTAATGTTTATTGCAGCTAAGGCCTCTCTATGCATGACGCAATGTGTTCATTTTACATTTGGAGCCTTGGTTTTGATGAGAGCTTGTAATCCTCCATACTGTCCAGACATCGCTCGAGCACTATCCGTAGACACACCCACAGAGTTCTCCCATTTAATATTATTTTCGATCATGTATGCACCTAAGATCTCAAATAAATCAGTTACCACTGATCCCACAGTTACCACTGATCCCACAGTTACCACCATTCCTCACCAATTTCACATATTTTTCTGCAAAATAACAAATCCTCACATACACTTGTTTCTTGTATGTGCCGCACGTAACATATCAATTGAGCATAGTCATTAGTATCGGTCGCCTTATCCAGTTGAATGGCAAATAAACCTGAAAGTTTCTCCACAATTTTCTCATTAATATCTTCTGCCAAGTCATGAATTTTCTCATTAATGTCTTCTGCCATGTCATGATTCTCCAATCATCACTTATACCATATCAACTGCTACAGGTAAAATCAGTTCCTCAGCTATCGTGTGTGGTTTCTTACATTTTGGCAACACGGTGAGCTACCTTCTAGGAGGCGTATAATGCTTTAGTAGAAACTGATGCTCTTGAAAGTAAAACCGTGGACTGATGTTTCAGTTCTCGTAATTTTCCAACAAAAAGTCTCACGCTTTAACTTGTAGATGACTATGGGTTGTTACCAAATGGTTTTAGTTTATTAGGAAGCATTTCATCTGCCAACACTATGACAAACAACACATTGAGGAAGTTCAACATTTCCTTTAGTAATGTAGGTAAATCCGAAATCCAAATATTGGTTGTCATTTTTTCTATACTTCTTCCGTTTTTCTAAAGTTTCTTTACTGCTCTCTCCTGAGTCTTTACTTCGTTTTCTATTTCTTTGAATAAAATTATACATAGTCAATATCAAAACTCCGCGTTCTTAATTAATAAACGCGGGGGAAAGGAAAACGTGCGGAGGGTGGTGGACGGCACCCCTGGGATAATGCCACGATGCTCCTGGCCGTCGCGACGCACAGTTAGGGAAACTCTGGTATAGTCAATCATAACTATCAATATTGATGATCGAGAGAAAAAATCAAAAATTGAATTACTAAACCATTTACCACTTACCCTAAACACCTTGAATACGATGGAACACCTCCTCATTGATTGGTCTTTGGAAGAGGCATTAAAGCAATGTTAGGCCTTCTACTCGACTAAGCAATCCATGAGGAATAAATGATTCTCTCCTATACACTTTCTCTGTATAGAAGACACACATGGGAAGGAATATTCTAAATAAACTCCGGAAATAACATCTAGGTTTCTGGGCCTATGAAATGAAAAATGTGGTCAAAATACAATAAGGAACTTGGCCACAGTATTTAAAGGGTAGCTAATCGAGTCTATGAGTTCTAGCATAACACGTTTATTAACCCGTATTTTGCCCTCATTGGCAGTGAAAAGATAAACCTCCTCATTACTTATAATTAGTAATGAGGAGGTTTTACCTTTCCTCCTCATTACTTATATTAGTTATTTTTCCGCAGACAGATCGGAAATTTGGTGCAAAATAAACTGAAGAAAATCGGATGCAAATCGGGTAGTGTGACAGGGTTCACTGTAAATAAATCGATCAAAGTGAGATCATTTGGCGTTGATTATCACAAAGCGTTCAATTCGGTGAAAACATGGGCAATTTTAAGAGCGCTGGAAAATGCTAGAATAGACTCGAGATATATTAACATCATAAAAAATATATACGAAACTGCAAAGCTCCAAGTAAGAATCGAAGAAGACATGATCACAGAGGAAATTGCAGTTAACCGAGGTGTTCGCCACTATATCTCCCAAATTGTTTACCACGGCGCAAGAAAGGGGCATCAGCATCGACAGAACCCGCCTAAATCACCTAGGCGTTGCAGACGACATCGTTCTGATCACCGACAATATGACCGACATAACGGACATGATATGCCAAAGCCACCACGCATCAACAAAGATCGGGCTAAAAATGAACCAGGGCGAAACCAAAATTTTTCGCCGAAACCACATCCAAATAACTGTAGATAACCACACCTACACACTAGTAGAATGCACCTACCTAGGACACACCATTAAACCAGGAAAACAAAACCAATCGGCGGATATTTCAAGAAGGGTAGGGTTAAGCTGGGCTAAGCGGGGCTTACTTCCCTTCGGCCACTGGGGATTCTTACTAAACAACCCAAAAATCCCCAGATACCTCAAGCGGAAGGTGTACTCACTCATGCGTCATGCCAGTAACAACATACGGTTTAGAAACCATATCACTAACACAAGAATGCCTAAATCTCAATCAAAACAACCTCAATCTCAAAACAATCAATCTCAAAATCAAACCAAAACAACACAGAGGGCTATGGAAAGAGCTATGGAAAATATCGGAAGTAACCGGGATTGCCCAACGTATCGGTCAACTCAAATGGCGAAGGGTCGGCCATATGGCTAGACAGGACCCCGATAGGAAAGAAAGCTCAAGATAAAACGGTGTGGAAAGAATTGGAAAAGGCCTTCATATAGAAGTGGATGGACCTAGGCTGAAATAAGGAGAAGACAAAAGATCAAAGTCGGATAGTATGAATGGAGCCTAATATGGGAGTCCAGTACGAAAGATTTAAATGAATACATGCATGATATACAGACGTTCAGGATACAAAATGCATTAGGGTGACCAGATATGGACATAGTCAAAGTGGAAAAAGAGTCAAAGAGCATTGGAAGTTTTATAACGCATCCCAGTAGGACATTTGCTTGCCCTGTAAGACTCAGCTTAAAACAAAAAAAAACAAAACGAACTATTGTATGTAGGGTTGAAATTAAATAATTATAGATATAATCATACCAACTTATTAAAGCGGAACACCGCTTGAACATATAAATATATTCAACCTTTTCGAAGCTCTGTAATAATTATTAAGTCTTTTTAAGACTACAAAACAAATCTCATGTAGAAAGATTTGATCTTAAGACATGTTTTTTATCTAGTTTCTTTCAACATGAGATTTGTTTTGTAGTCTTAAGGCCGGTCCAGACGCTGCGTTTTGCACAACCTTTTGTTTGCGCAGTCTTATGACGGAATAAAAACGTTGCAATTTTTAGAGCGTCTACACGGTGCAGATATATCTGTATATTTGTATATCTGTAAAAAACAACATACTAAACTACAGACCAATTGCACTTTTGTCGTATTTTGCGAAAGTGTTCGAGTCAGTCCTATCCGATATTCTGTATAATCGGCAAGACTAGTCCCTGAGCAGCACGCCTTCATGATGGGCAGATCGACACCAACCAATCTATGTGAATTCACGCAATTCGTATCCCTAGCATTAGATAAGCGATCACAGGTTGATGTTATATACACTGACCTAACAAAACCATTCGATAGGGTCCACCATTGTATACTGTTAAAAAAACTAAGAATTTTTGGCGTCTGTGATTCCTTAACACTCTTATTTAAGGCACTGATCACAGGTAGACAACAATATGTAGAATATGGTGGTTACACCTCGAATACCTTTTATGTAAGCAGAAGTGTCGCTCAAGGTTCCAATCTTGGTCCCTTGCTTGTCATAATATACTTCAATTATATTGTTGAGTCGTTCAACTGTCATACACTTCTTTATGCAGATGACCTCAAACTGGTAAATGTTATCACATCTCAGGATTGTTGTATGGAGCTACAGCAGGATATAGATAGGTTAGTGTCCTGGTCCAATACAAACAAACTAGACCTAAATATCCGGAAATGTAAGGTTATGTCATTCACCAGGAAGAAAGTAAATCTTCATGGTCAATATCAACGGAAACTTACTTGGTAGATACAACGAATGTTGCTAGCACACGCTGAGGAAGATAACATATCATCTTTCTCCATTAATTCTTTAACTTTCTTGGTTAAATCTGCAATTAGGTTATGCAAAGGCTCAACGTGTTTTTTTATAATCCCTGACATTATGTTTTCGAAATCTGGACTCTCAAGAAAAGTCGTTAAGATTTCGAAATGCTTTTCCGAGGCTATATTTGATCTCAATTCTCTCATTTTGAAGTTTTATTTAAGATTTTTTGTTTGCAATAAACTTGTTTTAAGGTACCACAAACAGTTTTTTTAACAATTAAATTTATGAATTGCTCGAACGTCCACTCTCACTGAACGTCGCATTCGAACTATGATTTCACTATTGTCTCTCTATAATGTATATATCATAAGTCATATAGTGAAATCCGTCAGTTTCTGTAAAAAAACCTGATTGTGTAAAAAGTTTGTGAGTTATTGCATGATCTACCGACATTTCGTGTATTCTATTTGAAATAGACAAGCTAGTTTGTGAAACCATCCCAAATATGTTTATCTCTTTATTCATAGGTCTGATAATTAAGACACGCTTTATACTGTTTGTATTGCTGTATCAGATGACAGCACTTAGGCATTTCTTGAAACATCGAATCGGTAAGTAAGATTGTGTAAATCCCAGTTAAACAAGTTCCTCATAAAATTGGTGATTTCATGAGCTACACGAATTAGATTAACTACTCGAACTGCCGACAGATCATGCAATGGCTCAGTTTTAAAGAATATGACTGATTTCATTATATGACTACGACATACATTAATATAGTAAATATCAATCACTCGAATTACATGTACGATAAACGTGTGTAAACTTAGCAATTGCTTCAAATTATACAGTTTTATTTTTATTAACTTACCTTTTTTCAGTATTATATATACTTTCTTGCGTTTCCATTTCTCAAAACCTAATTCAAATTATGACAAATGAATGACATATAAGCAATATAACTATCGTATAATTTAAAACAACAAAAAACTAATACATTAGAACATTTTTTAGATTAGTTTTAAGGTTATAAACCGACCACGCTCGTCTGTTATTCTGCGATAGAAAGAGAGATAGAAATATACACTGGGAGAAAGAGAAAGAAAAAGAGAGCGCGCGGTAAAGAAATATACACTGAGAAAAAGAGAAAGGCGTATAACGTAACACGGCGACTAACGTAACGCGGCATATAACGTTTTATGCCGAATCACTCATACCGAGACCTCCCTAAAGGAACTTCGTTCTAATAGTATTTCAATAAATCTGTCTTACTGCTTTCAAAAATGACGCAAATAAACCATAAATAATTACTCACAAAACAAATTAATGCAGATGAAATCAGATTATATTATATTTCATTTTTATTTTTCAAAGCACGAACAAAACATAGTTTTTACTAATTACTGATAAATAAATGTGAAAGAAAAGTAAATTTAATAATTATACGTGCATCATTGTTAACTCATATTTCTCATTGCTAGTGGACATTTCTGCGTCAAATTCTGAACAAGTTTTAAAATCAAATTTAGTCATTATGATATTTTTACAATATCTTCTGTCATCCGAATACGATCATCGCACAGTGGTCTGCATTTCAAAAAAGTTTGCCAAAAATATAAAGAAGTTTCAGATTTAAACGTGAATTGGTGTATTGAGGTTTTACAGGTCGTTTAATCCATAATATTATGTATATATAATAATGATATATAATGTAATATAAATATGAATTTAGTATAATAATTTCCAATATTGTAATTAATCTAAATCTATTTGTTTCTTAAATAATAATTGGCGGCCAAAAAATCTTATAAAAATTTCGTGCGGAAATGATTTTACAATGCTACAGCAAGTGGGGAACTCGCCCTCCGGGCTCGTTCCCCAAACGAGCTGTTGCATTGTAAAATCAATGTTTACGCACTCTAATGTAAATAACTATTAATGCATTGTTTGTATGCAAGTACTATCGGTTCCCAAATAATATAATATGAAACGACATTACACTACGTTACACGAGAAAACGTTTCAGCAATATACAGGGGAGTCAATAAAGGCTATCATTACGGTTTACAAGAAAAAACTAAAACAAACATTTTAAAAAAAATCTGACTGATAACATGTGTAGTATTGCCGCTTCTTACGAAGTAGCGCTGGAAATTGTCAAAGCCAGGAAACCTTTTAGTGATGGGGTGCTTTTCAACCATAAAATGTCAGTTTTATTTTAGAATAACATACCCTGAAGCATCGTCTACATCTCCAATATTCTTTTGAAATAAACTCATTCGGTGACTATCATTTTTTCGATTTTTGGCCAACTTTTTTCAGATTCTGACCACTGTGCATCAGACTACTGTGCTTCAATTGAGCTGAAAATTCTTTCAACCGTGGCAATATGTGTACAAATATACATGGTGCTTCATAAATCCGGTGAAAAACCTGAATTTGAATTGAATCAATTATCATTTTAAAAATTCGAATTATCATTAGTTGCATCTGAGATATTAGCCACCCCCTTTTAAGGGCTGTACCTCAGTTAGGATGCGTCTTCAGACATATCTTTATAGGGACTTTTTTTTTATTTTGGGCTCTAGAACACGCCCTAGAATTTCTGCCGGCCATTTATAAAATATTCTGTATGCTGAATACAGAATATTTCTCAGTATTGTTTTAAAATGTTTTGTAAAAATGTACCCACTTATCACTGACAGAATTTTCAGAGTGTTATTTAGTAAATTTTAGTCTAAAAACTTTTAAAATTGACAAATTGCGCCACAACAATTTACAATAAGCTCAGTTCGTAGCACTGACCGCTAGATTGACCACGGCCACTGCCACTTATTATACACAGAGGCACACTACCATAATCGTCAATAGTAAATTTATCTGTGAAAGTAGGACATTTACGATAGGCGTTGGACAAAAGGTTAAATTGTAGGACATGTCCTCCCGAAGTAGGACGGGTGGTCACTTTATAATACATACATGCATGATAATTGTATCCAATTATAGTCGGTTTAATTGTGAAACTGGTTTTGGCGTATTACATCCTCCGATATTTCCCCACCATTCACTTCGAATACTATGTTGATTTCGACCTAGGTCGATCCACCCAAACGAGATTTTTTTTAATTGATATTGGCAATGTAACAAAAGATCATATTATAAATACCCCAGACATGTAAACATGATTAACATTTTATCTGATTAATATCTGATTAAAATGAAAATATTATACTAAAAATAAATTTGAATGATATTATTTATATGATAATGGAAATATATTTATTATCTCTATTATTGTTTTCATATTTAATATCTTTGTTCGCATGCGGCCACAGTTTTAGATGTAAGTTCAGTACATGCATATAAGTCTTAATAATTCATTTCAGATTACATTCGCTTTAAATATGCCTAGAGACTCCATGAGACTTTTCGATGTAGAAAGAACGGGCATAATTTTTCCAAGAAAGAAAATCAAAAGGGCTGCGCTTTACATTTTAATAACCATGTAAGTAAAATATTTTATCCTTTTTTTTAAGTTATAATATTTTATATAAGTAAATGCTTATATCCCATTGTTGACAAAATATGTGAAGAATTGTAAAATTATTTTTATATCTAATCACGAAATAGACCGGTAGCGAGAGGTGCCATTTGCGGTTAGAACATTGATAACAGAAATTTCAAGGACGAAATTATCTAACAAGCTACAAGTACTCGAATATCAATGGACGGATAGGATTATTCTTTGAAATATAGTTAGTTTCTTTATCTAATTACATCTCTAGCGTAGCGACATTTCTTGCTAATTTCCTCATTTCATTTCTGGTTTTACTTGCTTTTTTTCCAAGTTCTTTTTATATTCTAAATTCATATTATTTACTAATACTTACCTTTTATACATATACAGTATTATCCAAAATAAGGAGTACCGAAAAGGAAAATTACATTTTTTTAAATTAATTTAATTTGTTTAAAATGGCCTTCATTGCGGCACAAACACGCTTCATAACTTTTTCAGATCATCATACACATATTTATCATATATATGAAGAGTGGATGCAGCAGTTGCAGTAAACCTTTCGTCATAGTTCTCAATATTTGATGGCAGATCTTTTGATCAAAACTGCTTCAGCAAGCCCTAAATGCGCACATGCGGTGGCGTTGGATCAGCTGAATGAAAAAGGTCCTCCAAGTATGTTACACAAGAAATAGTTTTGTTTTTAAAATGTTCATGATGGCTAGGGAGCACCGATCCTATGGCAGTCTGGTAGTTTGCGCCATCCTGTGGAAACAATTGCCTATATACTTGCAAATTTCGTACGCGGCTAAAGTTTAAATCTCTCACCAAAGATGTAACACCTACTCGATTGTTGTTGGTAAAAACTGTTCTTCGTCGAATGGAGGCACTTAAATATATACTAACTGGAACGAGCGCTGGCTTCTAAGCTTGTGCGGGTAGAGAGAGTGGTCCCTAGGGGAGACCTCGTATCGCTCTGTCTTCGTCTAGTACAGTCTTAGTAAAAAACCTAATGTGTAGTATAAATATATCTATATTATTTTATACATGTAATATATAATAAAAAAAGAAAATTATATATATATATATATATATATATATATATATATATATATATATATATATATATATATATATATATACTAGTAGCACATAAAATATTTTGTATTTACATAGTGTGGATAAATACTTGATTTGGTTTGATACAACTAGCTTTTCGCTCTGACTGTATCACATCCTCCCACTCTCGAATTCACTGTTGGCCAGACAAGGAGGAAGGGCTCCTCTTGGGACCTCTCGCTCTACCCGCACAAGCTTAGAAGCCAGCGCTCGTTCCAGTTATTTCAGTGAATGGAGGAGACCTTGCGTTCACTTAACATATTTTTACTGGGGCCCGTTTTGTCCATTTACCTATGAGCGGAAATAATATTCTACTATAAACATTTTCTAAGTTGTGAAAACCATTCTTAAGATAATTTTAGCACCAGCGCAATGTGAATTGCGCGAAAAATTCCATAGCACTCTAAATTTCGGTACTGTTTATTTTGGCGAATGCTGTATTACGACCAAAATGCTAAATGATACAATGTTGGTATAATTTTTTTTTTTTTTACAAAATCGGCAATCGGCAAAATCTCTTGCAAATTAGTAGCCGTAAAAGCCTGCACGAGAACAATTGGGTACCCATAAAATGGAATACTAACAAAACCTTTCCAGCCACGAAGCAGTAATACAACAAGAACTTGTATCAATAGCAGTTTTTTGGCGCTTTTTACGTATTTACGTATTTAACAACGGTGACCTAATAATGCAAACAAAAATAGTAGTTTTAAAAGAAGTTTTTCAAAATATTGTCGATAATCTTCCCTTGTATGTTTCCTGTTATTCTAAATAAAAGTTATACCTATATACGCTGTATGTTTTTGGTTAATTTAATTTACAGAGCATTACATAAATTACTTACATTTAAATCTAGAGATGTAAAACATGTCAAAATGTAAATCAAAATATAGACAAACAATTTTGCTCTAATAAAATATAAACAGTAATACAAGAATCTCTTGAAAAGTAAGTTCAAAGACAAAAAACCTAAGCAGAGAAAAAAAGCATATCAAAAGTACAAGGTCAAAATGTAAAACATTGGTAATACTAAAAAATAAATAAATATGAATATATACAGTTTAAAATTTTATAAAAAAAAAACACATACACATTGCAGAATGCCGATTGGTAAGGCTTTTGATAGCACTTGATTTAAAATCTTTATACGATTCAAAAATGTCACAATCGGAGCTGATTGAGTTATAGGTAGAGCAAATGTTATACAGGGGTGGTATCAAGGCCATAGGGCTCCCATATGAATGATTATAAATTGAGTCTGTCTGACGACTAGCAGCTCTGGGCACCAGAAAATTCAAATTATTGACGATCTTAGGAGAGTCGAGGACGCTATGAACGGCCTTGAACAAAAAGACCAGACAAAAACCCAAACTCAACCAGCAACAATGAGTGTTCGACGTGAAGAGGAGCAGGACCTCCGGACGATTTGAACCAGAGGAATTTTAAAAAATTTCTCTGAATCATCTCCAACGTAGTAACATATTTCTTAAAATGAGGGTCCAAAATAATTGAGCCATACTCTAAAATGGATCTAACGAAACTGTGGTAGAGTACCCTAAGCGCCAAATTATTATTAAAATTGCGTGAATTGCGTATTATGAATCCAAGAGCCCTTGCAGGCTTGGACACTGTTGATAGGATGTGTTGCATAAACAAAAAAAAGCCCATCAAATATAACACCAAGATCCTTGACTGACTCGCAACGATCAAGATAAACGTTAAACAGAGTATACCTGAACTCAAGCGGTTGTTGAAGCCGAGTGAAAGTAACAATTTTGCATTTGCTAAGGTTTAGATCTAACTTATTGTCATCACACCATCTCTCCAAAATATTAAGGTTGGCTTGTAAAATGGAACAGTCAATAGGGTACTTTATAGCCATGAAAATCTTAAGGTCATCAGCAAATAATAAATGAGGAGAGGATAGAGAAGCACTCAAGTCATTAATTAATAAGTTAAATAACATCGGCCCAAGGTTGGATCCCTGAGGAACACCAGAGGTGGATACGACTTCGGCCGAAGAAAATCCACCGTGAAAAACGAACTGCATTTTATTCGTTAGGTAAGAAGATAATAATACAACAAGGTTGTTGTCAAATCCAAAATAATGCAGCTTATTAATAACAACTGCATGATCTATGCAGTCGAACGCTTTCGCAAAGTCTGTATAGATGCAATCTACCTGCCCCCTTGCAGCAATAACTGGAGTAACATACTGAGTGAAGGCTACCAAGTTTGTCACCGTTGAACGACCCTTCATGAATCCATGTTGTTTAGTGGAGATAAGATGTTTGATACGGGGGAAGATGGTAGATTCAAAGATTTTGGAAAAATTGGAAATTATTGCGATGGGACGATAGTTCTTCATGTCAGACTGTAAGCCAGATTTGAGGATTGAACAAATCTTTGTGGCTTTCCAAATAGCTGGAAACGTGCCTTCATGCAGGATCTTGTTGAAAAGTTTGGTGAGTGGAGGCGCAAAAATATGCGCACAGTCCCGAAGTAAGAACGCTGGATCAGGTCAGCACCGCTGGTCAAGTTACATTTGGCTCGCTTGATTATCAACTCTCATCAAAAAACCTCATCTTCAGTAACCTTAGTAAAGCTGATCAGTTGAAGATTCAGACATCCGAAAAGCTAGTATTGGGAGAGGAGGGTCTAAACACTCCCTTAAAGTAGCTGGCAATACCGTCAACAATAGACTGAGTAGTGTTAAAGGTGCTTTAAAGGTGTTAAAAACTTTCCAAAAACCCCCGATAGTATCCGGCTTTGACGCTTTTTCGATAACTCTGTTTATGGATACGAAAGCTGGATTACTTAATCCATGCACTTTAAAACCCTTGAGAGATTCCAAGATAGACATCTTAGGCAGATACTCTGTATGACTTTATTTCCAATACTGAAATACTAACGGGTGAAATGGAATTTGTATTTCTTTTTAATTATTTTTTTAATATTTGCGTCACTTTTAATAGAGGCGTGTTCTCTTCAGCACTATCTTCCGATTCTGATTCATAGCTTTTATTAACTAGAATATTTTTAGTATAATCTATATCAACTTTATTCGACTTGAAAAATGCTAGCTGTCATTCCATTTTCTTAATCTGAATTTTCAGTTAGTTTTAATTATTTAGTTAGGAAGTTGAATAAAAATATCTTGAACATTATCGTCATCTTCCAATATGTCTAAGAACTCAACTATCCTCAAGCAACTAAAATGAATATGTACACATATTTCCTTAGAGTGCTCAAAATAGGACAGTCGTCGATTGTAAATTTCAGTTGTGACTTGTATTGCGACTTTTATAGATCCATTATACCACACCATCTTCCGCTAATCGTTAGTATACCTACCCATTAAGAGAGCCTCCTCTAGTCCTGATTCCTTAAGGAATTTCAGGATCTGGGTGAAATTCAAGGATTGCAACTCCTCTTTGTTCAAGCACTGGACCCCAAGGCATATTTGTCTCTTGCGGAGCAATGCTCTGCAGATATGCAACTGTCATCTTCCCCTATGCCTAAGCTCATGAGGTGTATTCTAAGTCTGCAGTGTACCGTTAGGACTCCTGTCAGAATTCTAAGCTTATTTGTGTTTAATTTCAAGCAAACTTTTGTTCTTTTTTGGTTAAAAGTTCCCATCATTACTTTGATTTTCTTAGCCTTGTTCAAGTTCTTTCCATTGTTTTCTTATTTCTTCATTTAAACTTTTGTGGATGGTGTTCAAACTCATACCGCAAAAGGGTTCCGGTTTTATAAAGGGATTACTAGATTCTTTGTGTGCTGGGTGACTGGCTCCTTCGTTTTCATCTATATCACTGTGTCCTGGTACTCAGTATAGCATTACTTTATATTCTCTGCCGAGCTTCTTTAGCTTTCCAACGCAGTCCCATATCAGTTTGAATCTGATGTGTATGAGCTAATCGCCTTGATGGCTGCTTGGCTATCTGACAGGATAAAAATTCGTGTTTTTAGTTCCTGTTGAGGAAAAAAATTTAAATTGTGGGCATCTTTAGATTGCATGTACCTCTGCCTCGAAGATACTCGTGTAGATTCCCATGGATTCCCACGGATCCAAGTATTTGGTATGAGTTACAAACACTCCTGCACCAGTACCTTCTTCATCTTCGAACCATCTCTATACCACTTGATAGCACTTTGCTCAATGTGGTATTCAGAGGATTCATCACTCCAATCGGCTTCTCGAAATGGTACTTGCATACCATTTCATCTTTAGGTACTTCCACCCAGATCTTCGCAGCGAGGCTGTTCTGGCCTCTGCTCCGCATTATTTTACCTCTGCCTATTCCGTTCTCGCTGAACCTGACAATCGCCAATCTGGCGGTCCTCTCCATGACAAGGTACAACGGAGTCATATCCAGCAGCAGTTCCATTACTGCTGTCCGGAATGACCTCATCGCCCCCATGAAGCAGATAATGCCAGTCTTTGAATCCTCTCAAGCTGCTTCATCATAGAGACCAGCTTGGTTCTACTCTCCCACACAACTACTCCGTAAGCGATCTCAGGTCTCACTGTCATAGTGTAGATTTACAGCAGGATTATGGGCTTACAACCCCACATTTTCCCTGCAAGATTTCTGAACACCATTAGAACGCGTTTGGCTTTTTTACTACTTCCTCAGCGTGACTATTCTAAAGGAGTTTGCTATCTAGTGTTATAGGCAGATACTTTAACTCCTGTTTGTATTCAACTCCTAGTAAATCACCGTGGTTTTGTTCTGGTTGAGTTTTTGTTCCACTGTTTGACTCTATAAGTTTCTTCACAGAGTGTTTCCTCAAACTGCCCTCTGGCTATGATGACTAAGTCATCGGTGTAACTTTGACATTTAATGTCTAGGTCATTCAGCCTACCCAATAAATTATCAAGTACCAAACTCCAGATGGTGTCTTTTACCACTTGTGGAGAATTTCTCTCATCCACTTTGAGGTAATGCTGTAGATATTCCTTCTTTCAAGAGCCGATTTGACAGCCTTGTTCGGATTGTTGTCAAAGGCTCCTTCAATGTCTGAGAAGGCACATATCGCTATTTCCTCCGTATCTAGTGCTTCTATTTCATTTGCCGGCTGACACAGGTCCCTGTGGATTTTAGTTGACAGTTATGTAGTGGTGCACCTACCAGCACTTTAGTCCTAAGATAACTGTAATTGATCTTCTCCATTGTCTTTATCACGACAGATGTTAAACTAACGGGTTTAATTGATTTTGGTTGAGTTGTGTCTTTTTTCCGCACCTTCGATATGAATACATTGCTACATATATTTCTCCTAAAGCTTGCACTAGTGCGGTGTAGTGACTCACTGTCAATTGCTCTAGGTTTTCTTTAAGCTTGGAAATAGACATAGGCCACATGGTTTGTCTATGGTTTCGGATGGGGACGCTTTTGCGTCACATCCCAGGATGAGTGGCAGCCTTCTCCTAGTACAGTGTTCTATCAGCCTTTGTTCTTTTTTGTTATTCTTCACCATGACCAGGGAAGTATACTGATGCCACCACTTCCCGGTCGGGGCCCTCGATCGTGATTAGGGTCTGAATCGGAACTAAATCTCGCGTTAGGAACTCTGGAAGACACAAGTAGGTAATGCTCTTCTTTGCCATAATGCCATAAGTTCTGGTGGAGACCTCTTAACTATCCCATACCCACTTACATTCCGTCTTGCTGAAGCCTCGGATCTTACCTTCATACGCCTAATGTTCTTACAGCAGTGCTATCCAGCCCTAGATGTTGTTTAGTGATCATCCTAGCCTTCACAGCCGAGTGTGTTTTGACATATTCACTTCGCTATTTTTGTGCGTCTGCTGGTCATATTTGCTCTGTGAAACGAGGCGCTGAGTCTTCTTCTGTCTAAGCAAGAATAACTTCTTCCTCTTCCTGCGTAGACTTGCGAGTGATCATGTCGATGACTGTGTCAAGGTCGTTCTTTCGGTAATCCGAGCTAACTTCTCGTTCTCGGTCTCGACCATCGTGACTTCAACCAATGGAGTGACCGCCATTGTGGTAGTAATTTCGGAGGGAGGGACTGCTGTAGCTGCCGCTACTACCTTTGCGTCTGCCTTCTCTGTGTCGTATTTCTTTCGCCATGAGTAGAGGCCATAGTAAGCCTCCGCTATAGCTCTAGCGGATTCCAAGTTGATTCTCACCGTTAGGTATTAACCTTTGTTTTGGGCCTTAAGGTAGTTTATGGAGCTTCCGAAGTCTGGTCCCCGCTCCTAGGAGGCAACATGGTAACAACATGCGGACTGGTCTGGCAGTAACAACATGCTCTCGTCATTAACCCCTTTGCTTACTGCTCGTTAGAGCAGTTAACAATGACTAATGCAGGTGTTGAAGTGCATACACTCAAACTGTACCTCTTGAGACTAGACTAGACTGTACCAGTCTATGAATGTCTCCTCCATTATTGCCTGCTCAAGAACAGGCAAATATTTCCTACTCAGGGAATTCTTTGGGTAGTCTCTGGATATCACACTAACCTTTACCACTTCAACAGTGCTGATGTAGCTGGTGCTTGGTTCAGAGGCCTTAGGGAGGGTAGCTAACCTCACTAGTTGCCCCAGGTTGGGCGTTTCCTTTAGGTCTCCTAGCTGCCCTATCTTGGGGCGTAATTGATTCTGTCCTTCTTTTGGAAGCATCTTACTTAGTTGGCGTAGATCCCACTTTTTTCTCAACTGCCCTCTTTTTGGCTTGCTTGGGTTGCAGACTCTCGTATAAAAATCGCACCATCTTGCCCTGGCGACGTTCTGGGAGTAGGTGTCCCTCGACTAGTGCGTTCTCTCATATCGTGGTGCTCTTGCTCTAGCTGATCCGCTAGTTCTGTGGCGGGGAAATCCCGCACACTAAGGTTCAATTTTTGTTTGAACCTTTTCATGAAAAGTCCCACGAGAGGCTAGGGAACTAAAGGTCCGCCATGTCACCGCCCAGCCTTATATGGTATGGCATAGTATTCTCTGAAGTCGCCAGGTATCAGAGACTCTTTTCGCTATGGCCGATTAACCTTGGCCACCAACCGGTCCCATCGGCACGGGTCGCATGACACCTTAGGATTGAGGGTTAGGAAGTTCTCGAAAATTTCTGCAAAAATTGAAAAGTCAAAAATTAAGGTTTTCCAGAAATTCAGATTCAACTTTCAAGGTTTCTATAAAATCAGGTTTTTTTTTGTGCAAACACAATCATGGTTACAAATTATATAAGACATAACAATGTCTAACGAACGTATAAACATGTGTGTATTTTTTCTACTTTTTCGAAAAATGTGATACTTTTTGTCGTATAAAAAAAACCGAGAATCTGATTTGGTCACAAAATCACGAAAACATAATTATTGAAAATCAAAATTTATTACTTTCAAAGCAAATACAATTCGTAAACTAAAACTATATTAAAACTTAATCAGAGTATTCCTCTGTATCACTTTCAAAACTTCCTGGTTCTGGTACTCTAGCTTTCTTTACCTTATCAACAGGAAGTGACCTATACCAAGGCTGGTACTCTGGAGGAATAATGTTGCTAGAGCACAGCTTGATGAGGCTATTTTTTTTTCTTTTCGGCTATAGGCAAAAGACTTTTGTACAGGGGTGGAATATTTTGTGGAATATCAGCTGGTATGCCTCTACCATAAACTGTAACAACATTGTACTCTGCGTCACTATAATTGTACTTAAAGAAGATACAGCCAGGTTTGCTTTTTCATAACGCATTACTTTAATTTTGAGCCAAGATACTTTGTTTCCGCTGTTATCTTTACTTCTGTTTTTTTTTTAAGAAAACTGATGCTAAAGACTTTAAGTCCAGAAAATGATGATATCGCAGTTCTTCGACATGGTAGGAATTACTCTTCTTGTTGCGCAGTCTTCTGGAACGAGCCACTTTAAAAAAATTTAGCAGATCGTTCATAGTATAGATGGCAGTATTCTTTTTTGGACTTTCTATGGCATTATGCATAGAATCGACCTCCGTATTGGAATGCCCTTTTTCCATGAAGTTGTTGTACAACGTACATAAATAGGGCGGCGATAAACTGATTACGGTTTTGGCCGCTGCAAGTATCAGAAAATAAACTTATTTCCTTAATATTTTCTGGAATAGACCGAATCCATTTGAACAATGCTGTTCCAATTTCTGAGCTCCCCTATGACCGATTATCTCTGTACATGCATAACAAAATGCGTTGTTTAGAGTTGCCGCTTATATTATAAATAAATAGTGACGTTATAGGCGCACAATTATAACGAATAATTCATTTGGGATACATCAGAACAAGGTATTTGAAGTATGCTTTGTCGATCAAACGAAGAACTCAGAAAACCATCGTCTTCAGTTGCTCGAAGCGTGTCGGAATTCTTTGCAGCATTCGCTTCATCTCTTCGTCGTATGTGCTCTTTGTAATCTTTTTCAGAAATGGTTTTATTTTTGAACAGGGCGCAAATTTTGCATTGATCTTTTTTAGGTTTGAAAAATACCAGGTTGTAATTGTTACAGAAAGTTCTCCTATAGGTTATTTGTGAAACATGATTTTCGTCCATTTCCTTGCACTGTTCCACGTATAGTTCATACATTTTGTTTATAGGCAACTTGGAGTCCAAATACAGTCTCTTATTACTTTTTCGGCAGTAATGTGACTCCATAGTAGGAAAACTTGAAATGTGTGCTTTCACTTTCTCTATAAGTTCATTGGGCGTTTTATTTGTTGGTGTTTTCCTTCCTCTTTTATCTGACAAATCAAATAATCCATTTTCGTTTTTTCCTTTTATAGCATGGTCGACTGGACCGTGGCTAATACATAATGTTTGTAAAAAGAACTTTTTGCAAACTTGAATAGTTTCTGCGTCTTTTTTTAGATGATATTTTCGACTAGATTCTTTTCTGTTACCTGTGCCGCTACGAACTCTCATGAACCTTGAAACCAAGGCAAGCAACTTGAAACGCACGATAAAATAAAGTCTTTTTGTCGAAGATAATGTAGTTTTCAATAATCCAAACAAATTGATTTTCTTTGCTCTTCTGTAAATTTTGACGTGCACTTGAAACTTGCAGTTCTCACAATTAAATTTTTTTTAGTTTTAGCTGGTTTGATCATTTCTTTACTCAGGTATGACATGCCTAAACTTCTTTGTTTCTTGGTTACATTCCTCTTCCACATCTCTGGTTCTGGTCTTCTCCAACGTTATTCCTCCAATATTCAGTGCCACTGTAAAACTCGTTTTCAGTCTCATGGTCACTCTGGTACTCATTTTTATCTTTTTGATCACTACTAGTTGAAAGAAACGCACTGCTTGCTTGGTCAGAAATAGGGTTTCCTCCACAAACTAAATCTAGCCCTGATGCGCTTTGTAATGAACAATTAATGAACAAATTAATTTAGGTGCCACTTATAAAAAAATAACCAAAAAAACTCAATTGCACAAAACCCAGTGCTTTTTTTTGGAAGAAAAAAGGTGCTGGAACGCCATTTTTATTAAAAAATATATAAATTTGGAATATGTGCCTTAAATATAATTAATAAGAGTAATGTTAACACTCGGCACACAAGTAGGACACAAGTTTAAATTATTTTGAACATTAAACATCAAATTTTAAAAGGTTTAAAATCCGTCGAGAAAAGGTGCCGGAAAAAAGAAAACCTAACCTCATTTGCAACTTTACCCACAATAGAAGTAAAATATTGTACTTATTTTTTGCAGTCAGATTATTTTCTTCATTTCTGGCACATAGGCTCACACTGGCTCACACTGGCTCAAAGACACTAAGAGCTTTTCTCTGCTGCACTTATGGCTATGGGTCTTTTAATTTTGTATTTAAAAAGTCGACACGACCGCACTAGTTGACCAACAACACAAGAATGACAAATAGGATCTGAAGACGGCAAAAAGTGACCAGGTCGACTTGATCACTTTTACGTGTAGTCAAAATTGCTTTCTTGACTTGGTCATTATGGGCAGGCCTACTTGAACACTTATGAGATAACAATACGGCTTGTTCACTTTTTCTAGTAGTGTAAAACGCTTTTGCTAGTGACTTGGCCATGTTAAATCAAAACAAAATATTGACTTGATCAATTTTTGCAGTAAGCCCACAATATATATTTATATATATATATATATATATATATATATATATATATATATATATATACATATATATATATATATATATATATATATATATATATATATATATATATATATATATATTACCTTGGAAATAGAATTGAATCATAAATTGTACAATTTTGAGTTGACTGAAAAAAACAAAACGATTTTACGGATAAATGTGACAGAAATGTATGTGAAGAAAAATGTGAGACAAATGTAAATCTTCACTGTAAATGTAAATTTTCTCTTGTAAGAGAAATCCTGAATAAATCTTCACTGACGAATCGCTGTCGGAGCCTCCTCAACAATCGACTTTTGCTGCTAGCAGCGGTCGACCTTCAATTGCCTTCTCCGCACCTAGTAAGAGATCAAAACGCAGAAGGACAGAGGACATTCGAAAAGATAGGAGCAGCGCATAACTGGTATATGCAACGCCAATAAGCTTGAGACAAGAGGGATAATCGGATGCGGCACATGTTTTACATAACATCACGCCTGGCAATCCTTAAAAGGCTTCTAAATACAGAAAATCTCTGAAATTTGCCCAAGAACAACAACTTTCTGATGACGGGTCATTATCGTTACTTATAGAATGTGGACTTTCAAAAAATCAGTATCAGATACTTTGTCAAACAAGTCCTGCAAGAAATTGCAAACTATATCCTTATTACGGAAACGTATTGAATGCAAAAAAAAATAATGTTACCCCCTACGATTCAGAATTAACAATTAGTGAAACCAAAGCTTATTAGACCATACTGTGTATCGTATATTTTTGACTCAATCCGAAGTTATCAAAAGTTGTCCACATGAACAAATTGGCGATTTGATTTTGATTTATAAATGGGGATGTGGCGGAACTTCGGGACATCATTTTTTACGTCGCTTGTTCCATTGAAATTATCGTCTGCTAGCGGAGAAGCGGATTCTAAAATTATTGTTTGGAAGAACCCACGACCATCATCAACGAGATTTGGCGCCCTATTAGAATCCAGTTTTTGAATGAAACTTAAAGAAAAAGTTATTAAAGAATAAAATAATATAAATAAAAAAATCTTTCTCCGTTTCAATCTATAATCAATGGTAAAGAGGTCACTGTTAACTTTAAGTTGTCATTGACAATTTAAAATCAAACCAACTTACCTTAAGTGAAGTTCGATTGTAATTATATGAGTCTCGTTCGAGATGATTACTTTGTAGTACCGCTACTTTCTACTAGATTCAACCACAAGTTCAGAGTTACAAAATTTTCGGGCTCCCTGCTCCCTACATTACCGACCGGTCACACTTCATATAGTTTAAAGCTAGTTTTAATCTTAAGGAATGTAGCTCGTATACACAAGACTCCTTAATCTGGCTGGGAAAACATTTACGAGAGGAAAAGGAGGGAGGGGTGTAATCATCTCGAACGAGACTCTCATATAATTACAATCGAACCTCACTTCAGTTCGTTTGATTTTAAATTATATTTCAAGTCTCGTTCTTCGAGATTACATTGTAGATGTTTAGAACAAATTTTCTCTATAATTCAATGTATTATAATTATTAACATTTAAATCCTTTTATAACAACGAGTTTAATTCCAACTATTTCTATACTAACAATACATTTTTGTGAAAATCTTTGAATTTTGCGACCAACCTGAAGTGCAATTACGCTTACATCTAGGCCTTTTTTCTGGGTTTCAATGAACTGGTTTAAACCTTTAATATTCAATATAAATCTTTTAGCTCCATCAGGTTTTGAATCAAGGAAGTATGGTAATAAACATTGGCATGCTACAAGTTCACATTCGACATTATTGCTTCCATAGCTAATAATTTTTCAAATTCAAACTCTAACAATTCTTTCATCTACCAATGAAAATTGTATATCCTTAGTAAATCTCTGAGATTGAGGAGGATAGGTATGAAAAGGAATTTCATAACCATTATGCAATTTAAAATTAATGCATCTCTAGTGATCTTTTTCCATTCGTTGCAGTAGGTCTTTCATAGGCTTAGAAAGGACAAAAGGACTAAGAAATAAATGCCCTACTAGCTGAAGAGATCTGATAATGTAATTGTGATACAAGTTTTCCTGTATCAGCCAGCTTTTCCAAGAGATCTAAAGGATCAAATGGTTGTTCTTCATCATTTAGAACCATTGTAATGTTCTGACTCATGGCAGACAAGGCTGAACCAGCTAGATTTTGTTCAGCAACGTACTGTTGATCTTTCTTAATCCCCCTTTCATTTAGAGTTGATGAGATTTCTGCATTTGACTCAGGTGCTTCGAGATGCATATTACCACTATGTGGATGTTTGTCAATTAGACCCATTTTTATCTCCCTGGATAAACCAATAGTCAACCAAGACTACAGGATACTCATCTTGACATGATACTTTTGTGTAAATTGACTGATTCTTTCTTTAATACTGCAGGATCATCTCCCAGAACTAATTCTACATCATCATCTAATCTGTTAAAATTGGTTTCCTCTTCTTTAGCACCTTCTTTGTCCGGACCCTCATGCTGAATGAAAACTGCCTGCCTCTGCAGTGCCTGGTTATTTTCTTTATCGAGCATCGGATTGTTTTGTTTGTCAATTTCAATGTTTACTTTGTTGCAGTTTTGAACATCATCTAATAATAAAAAGGAAATTTTTCCCTAATAATCCCAGATGAAGGTTCATAGCACTAGTAGTTATTGCCTCCTTCATGCAAAAGTCACTAGTCTTGTACGCCCATCAAGACTGATGCAAATTGAGTACAAGATGTACTGAAAATTCAAGTGATATAAAATAGGAGTATCATTTAACCTTTTAAATAAAAAGGACATTTTTCCTTGATAATGCCAAATGAAGATTTCAACAATAGTAGTTAGTGCCTCCTACGTCTAAAAGTCACTAACCCTGTACGCCCATAGTCTCACACAAATTGAGTACAAGATGTCGTGTAAATTTAAGTGTTATAAAATATCATTTAACCTTCTAAATAAAAAGGACTTTTTCCCTGGTAATGCCAAATGAAGAGTCTCAGCACTAGTAGTTATTGCCTCCTTCATGCAAAAAGCACGTAGGAGGCAATAACTACTAGTCTGATACGCCCATCAAGACTAAGACTCACACAAGCTGAGTACATGATGTCGTGTAATTTAAAATTATATGAGATATCATTCAACCTTTTCATCTTAAATACCTTAAATATTTGTTGATTTGTTTATTTTATCGGCTAAGGCTTCAACCATTTTTTCTAATCTCTGCAGTCTCTAATTAGTTTTTTCCTCTTCCCTGTCTCCCGTTTTTTACTCTTAGCCATTTACGCTACGAATTTGATGTGTTTGTTTCACTAATCTTTAAATAAATAATTATTTTTGGATTAACACGTGGTTAAACACTCTCAAAAACATGTGGTTTCGCCTAGCACTCTAGCACAAAGAACGTTATGAAGTGTGACCGGTTGGTAATGTAAGGAGCAGGGCGCCCGAAAATTTTGGAACTCTGAACTTGTGGTTGAATCTAGTAGAAAGTAGCGGTACTACAATGTAATCTCGAGGAACGAGACTCGAAATATAATGGTAGACGGTAAAGTTTGTAATGCAGTTACGAATATATTATCAAGCCTTCGCTTTACCTTTGCCATGCCACTTCTAAGGAATTTAATAAAATAGACAACATTTTGGAAAGGCCAATATCTGTAGACAATTTGCAATTCGGGATTGCATCCTACATGCCTGGATAAGATTCTTTGGCAACATCGTAGGGCACATCGAAAAGAAATCATCGAAAATCGGAAAAGACTTATACAGAAAGGTTTTCGTGACGAATTGGAATTGATCGTTGACCAACCAAAGCAATGGTATGGAAGCACGAATACGGACGGGAATACGGCAAGACGTTTTCTTGAAAATTCCAATATTTCTTCTAGTATAACGGACGTTGACGAAGTTTTGATAAAAAAATTTCATATTTTTTACAAGCAATTTGACTTTTTGTAAAGCTGTACCCGTTTTTACATGCCGACAACTATTCATAAAATCCTTATTTACGGGCACGTTATTATCGATTCTGCTTTACTCCCGATTGGTCAAATGTAAGAGGAAGCTCAAGAATCTTGCAATAAACTTATTAAAAGATAGACACAAAAATTTGGGAGATGTTTTTTAGGCTTTTGTTAGATTCGGATACACGGATCCCATGTTTGCGAAAAACACCCACGAGAAACTGGAAATCATTATCTCCCGAGTTCAATTCTATTCAATTCTTAGTCCCACCTTCAATTGCAGTCACATGCCATAGCTTAGAAAATATGAATGAAAATACTGAAAATGAAACAGACGAGGATGAAAGCGACTGCAATTTTGGTGATGATGTTTCCGAGAGCGAATAATTTCATATGTTTTGGTTGTAATAAAAGATATAATCCCTTGTAAGATTAATCCCTTTCGTTTTATTTTTGTACAACTAAAATTATTTACTGATATTATCAAATGTTTTATTCTAAAACTCGTTCTTATCCAATTGTCTAGATGTACAAACATTTTGTCAGGAATATGTTCTCCATATTGCATCCGCCATTTTGTTTTTGGCAAAATATAATTCAAATTCGTAATCAACGACTCAAAAACTCCATCCCAAATTTGGTGTAGATAGAATCAAAATTTCATATTATGGCTAGTTTTTTTTCAATTTTATCCCACTGTGCGGCGAGAGAATCTTATCTCGACGAGTTTAGCATTAACCCCCACATTATTCCGAGCGCTTGGTGTTTAGTTGTCCGTGTTTAAAAAATATTTCTTAACTTTAAACTAACTTGCGCGTACCTCGTCCGTCATATCTCGGCTAGAGATGGGCGTAATCGAGTATTCGAAATCATTCGAGTTCTCGATTACTACACGTGCGGACGAGTGATGAATGATCACTCGGACTAGAACTGAATCATTCGAATTATTCTGGATCATTCGAATAGTCGATTATCACTCATGCGCATGAGTTACGAATGATCACTCGAGTTGAGAATCGGAATCAGCCGTTAGTAGTCGTCGGCTGTGCCGAGATGCGCATAATCGAAATATTTTAGTATTCGGCTCGAGTTCGTGCATTCGTATCTATAGTCCATTTTTTTTAAGAATGCAGTACAGGGAAGATAGGGCTTATTTGACCTTGTTCTCTGATTGTCTCAAATCGAGGAGAAGTTCACACCGACGATATTTACTTCTCAATGTCATCCTCTTTTCTCTTTCTTTTCACATACATTTGCAGCTGTTAGTTCTCACTGACTGCCGTGTCAATTTACAATCTATTTGTATCATTTAGATCTTTTGCGTTTTTCTCCATTTATTTGTTTGAATTTTATTACTATTGTTGCCATTTGGAGTATTTCAACAATAATAATAAGATATTCAATGAAACCATTAATAAACTACCAATTTTATATATAAGTAACTATATTTGAATTTAGCGCCAAATTTTGTAACTAGATTGAATATTTGTCATAGTGTAAATCAGATTTCTAGTTACTGCATTCTTAAAAAAAATGGACTATAGTTATGAATGATCATTCGGACTGGGAATTCTGAATTGGGCGTCAGTAGTCGTCGGCAGTGCCGAGATGCGCTTAGTCGAATTATTTCGTATCTAGTTACGAATGATCATTCGGACTGGGAAAGCGGAATCTGGCGTTAGTAGTGGTCGGCAGTTGCGAGATGCGCAATCGAATGACTTTAGTATTCGGAATCTGCAGGCGCCACCACTAATACCTTTGTTACAGGTTTTTTGTTTGAGAATGAGGAAACAAATTCTAGTTTTTGAAGTATAATCTTTTAAGCAGTGATGGGTCACACTATTTTAAAACTTTTTAACAAGTTTTAGTTTGATTTTTTTAACAAAAACTAGGTTGGTGATAAAGTAACAAAATTGAATTAAGCAAAACAAAATATGAGTATTTGTTAAAAAATTAAAGTGGAGAATTACTGTTTAGGAACATAATTTGGTTTATATTTGTACTATTCAACCTGCTCCTTCTTTCTTTTGTCAGTTCGCCGGCTTTTGAGAATACCCGTTCATATGGTACTGACGTTGCTGGCACACACAAATACTTATTTGAAAGTTGGTACAATTCTGGAAAAATTTCTTGCTTTGATTCCCAAAATTGTAAGGGATTCAGTTTCCTTTCTATTAGCAGTAGTTCCAAGTATTGTTTAACTTGAATGATAGCCGAAGTAGAGGGAGTCGTAACTAGATGATCGCATTTTGTTTTCATTTCAAAATGTTCCCAAGCGAACTTGATTGAATTTTATTTTCATCTGAACCTAACAATACAATGAATATTACAAAACCCAAATTCTACGAGATATTTTAATTGAATATTTGCTAAAAAAAAATATATTTTACCTGTAGATTGTTGAACTGCAGACATTCCAAGATATAGATTCTGTGGATTCTGGTTAGCTGCCGCAACCATCTCTCAATATCCTCAGTTATCCAATTTTGTGTTTGTTCGGCATTTACTTCTTTACCAAAGTCCAGTTTCTTGAATCGAGGGTTCAAAAATGTCGCTTTAGCACTAATTTTTAATTTTTGTAGCGAACCAAATCTTCTCGAGATGACATCTCGCAGGTCTTTTTTGCACATCTTTTGCTATGAGAGTTGTGGGTTTTATGCTGTTGAGGGCGTGTTGTAGACCTTGAATTAGAGGAATGATCATTGATATCGTTATATATTATTCTCCTGATGACTCCGTTGTCAGTGCTTCCATGGGTTTAAGTATAGATGTACACTCTTTAAGGACGACCCAATCATCAGACGATAACAGAGGAGGTATGCCGGAAAGATTGGACATTGCAGCCGATAATGGAACTTTAATATCTTGCACTTTTCGATCATAAACAAACAAGAATTCCATCTCGTTGAAACTTCTTGTTTGACTTTAAGTAGTGGAAGATTCATTTGTCGCTGCATTTTCACCAATTCGCCAGACGTTACTGTACTTCTTTTAAAGTGAGCCACGATTTTCTTACACTTTTCTTTGTTCGTTAGGGCGTCCACGATACTCCGATTGAGAGTATATGTCACACATGAGTGATGATACTTATTAACGTGCTCGTTAACTGCATTTTTCATATTTGAAGCATTGTCTGTGAGAATACTGTCTGACGACTTTATCAAAAATCTTCCATTCTTTCAAAATTCTTCAGAGGACACTGGCAACATTTTCTGCTCCATGACGTTCAAATTGTCTTGTTTCCAACAAGGAGCTCATCATTTCGTTTTTTTTATGTAATGGTCAGTAACCGCTAAAAACGATTTAGCAGACAATGATGTCCATATATCAATATGGTTGTTATCGCCAAATGTGAAGGTACAGCTAAATCGTTTTTATGTATACATGTTTGGAATCAGAGAAGACATAATTTTTCGCCGGCTTGGGGGATCATAAAGCGGGTTCAACTTCTTTGTGTATTTTAAGAAGCCTTTATTCTCGACGATTAATATAGGCTGCAAATCAGAAACTATCATTTCGACTAAAATTTTATCAATTTCGGCCTGTTCATTCTCGTAAATATTACTATCTTTCGTACTACCAAATAATTTGAGTTGACGTTTTCGTTTTGTGGCCGGTGGACGTAATGGATGAAGAAGTGGCGAAGGAAAACGAGCGACGGTATCAGCAATTGACGATGTTGATGGCAACGATACAAGTGTCTTCTGAATCAATTCACCTGGGTCATCAGCATCATCGTTTGAACTTTCACGGTTGTCAGAAGGGTTTATTAAGAGGGAAGGATGCAATCTTTTAAGATGTTGGCTGAGATTAGTGGTATTACCAAAATATTTAAATGCTTTTTTACACTTGTTACACAAAACTGTTCCGTCGTCTTTTTTTCAAAGTAATCCCAGACTAAAGAAAAAGCTTTTTGGACACACTGGGCACAATACAACACTGGGCACAATAAGTGGTCCTTTACTTTATCAACGAGAACTAATATAAATATATTCAAATTTGGTATTTATGGTCTTATGGATCATATTTAGAATCCAATGTTATTTAAATTTATTTATTTTACTGCCATAAAATATGCTAACGATGGAATACTATTATCAAAGATTTCTTTACGTTTTTCTTCATCTCACGTTTGTTTATAAAATGCCCAAATGTTTGTTTAGGAGAAACAGCCGCTCGAAATGTTGAAACGTTGAAACCTCTCTATAAAGGCACATGCATTTATAATATTTTTATATCACAGTTATAAATTACTAGGATTGTAATAGAGTGTTGCAAAAATGCAATATTCTCGCTATTACGCGTTAACTTCCGCGAAAACTGTCCGAAAATGTCGTCAAATTATTAACGAAACTGGCTTAATTTACATAAATTGCATTCTACAGGTAAATATTACAGGTACATGCAATAATAACTGATAAAAATTTTTTTTTGGGTAAATCGAGAGATCATTCGATTATGAAATCATTCGGTTATTGAAATCACTCGATTACTAATCATTCGATTATCGAAATCATTCGATTATGCCCATCACTAACCTCGGCGCAGTACAGCTGCATTCTCTCGCCGGCCCGAGTATACAGGGTTTATACCCTATTTACAATGTTTTTTTTTTATTTACAATATCCTATTTTCAATGTAAATATTTTTACGGCCTATTATTAGGACACTAGAAACTGGATAAAATTTTAATTGTTAAATAATTTTAATGTTTGTTTCTCAAAATAAAAATAGGCGTACTTAAAGTCCTGTATTGACGTTATCATGTTCTTCACACTAACGGATAAAGTTTTACTACTAATTCTACTACTATTATTATTTAATTACTATTCATCATATTAAATGGAAAATATGCTCTAATTACTTAAATAACGACTTTATATTAAATATATTGATAAAACATTATTTCTTATTTAGGGTATCTGATAAAAATGTTTTTTTTTATTTCTGTTCTTTTTGTGTCAGATAACAAAGTGTAATACTATACTCTGTTATCTGACATAAAAACAAATACCGTTTTATACCTTTTTTACTACAAGAGCAAAAAGAGATATATAAAATATTAATGTTTAAAGCTTTGGTCATATTTATGAATTGAAAGTCATTTTAATTCGAGTTTCTGAAGGTCTTGTATGCATTTCATCCATTACAGAGTTTCGAGTCTCGACATACGCACACCCGACTTAATTATATACTGTTTCTACTTTTTTTTTGTATAACATATAGAAAAATAAAGAGACAAAGCAGGCTTTTGTCTATTTTTTTCTTCTGTCTAGTCATATATGAAGATTGTTGTGTTATATATTTTTTTCTACGATTTACTATTAGCATGTTTTTACAAATAAGTTACATTTATCAATTGCTTTTTTCTGAAATATTTTTATATTGTAGCATAGGCATACTATGCTGTATATTCATTATAACATTCTTCATCGTACCGGTGGTATTCAAATTCTCCGTTGAACTTCAACGATTGTTAATGTTTACTAACAGTAAGTTGCAAACTACATCGTAAGTAATATATTAAGTTGACTCATCAATAAATCATTTTAGTTGGCATGTCCGATGACCCACTGGATTACACATCGCCGTTTCGCGGAGTGCGAAATCTGTATTACAATTTTCACGATGAAGTCGATGGAAAAATATCATTGGGGATTTGGCACGTATTACCAACTCCACTAGAAAATGAGACTGATTTTGACAAGCAATTAGCTAATAGCAGCTACAGTGTCATTATTCATTTTCATGGAAGTGGAGAAACTCGCAAAGATTCTAGAGGAATGTTTTCCGTGTTGAAGGACTTTTTTCACGTTATTGCCGTTGAGTATAGAGGTAATTTTTGTTTTTTTAACCAGTCTGTTTAGTGTTATCTAAAGGATGCGGCAGCCAAACCTGCTTTTTTTAATAACTGTAAAAAAGAAACGGTTGCGATTTTTTAAATATTATTGATATGTTAATCTACGTTAAAAAACATTTAAGACATTAAACATTTGTTCCTCCGAATGAAATGAAATGAACTCGTCGATTTTTACAAATATATCCCAGGTGAGTAGCGAGTCTCAAAATCTCACACTGAGCCGTCAGTCTGCCCTACGGATTCTGGGCAAAATAAAAAAAGGGCAAAAATTCGACCACACATAACCACAGAGACAAGAACACTTATATATTGCTAAATATAATATACGCACTATGAGATCAGAGGAACACCTTGACGAACTGAACCGCGAGCTGTAATCCATTAAGTGGGAAATCGTGGGACTATCGGATTCTTTGCAGCATTTTACAGTTTAATGAAATCTTCCTTAACGTTGATAGTTGTATTTCCTACTATATCTAAATCATCAGCGAACGCTACTACAATGCGCGGACCCTGATTTCCAAATAGGCGCGTTTCTATGTTCGCCCTTCGTACGGTGCCTTCCAAGACGATGTTAAAGAGGGATAACGCATCCTTGTTTGAGACCACCGTTGATTGGAAATAAGGTTGACACTTTTCCTTCAAGTCTTACTGCACTTGTAGATCCCTCTACATAAGCTTTTGTGAGACTGATCAACCTTTTCGGTACGCCCAGTTCTGGCATGGTATTCCACAATTCCACTCTTAGGATGCTATCATATGCTCAAACACGAGAGAAACAAACTAATGAAGAGAGCGAGGTTCCCTGCACGCATAGAGTTAGAAAACAACAAAGAAGAATACCAGAAAGAAGTGAATAAACTCTTACAACTCACAAATATGGCAAACGTGGGAGAGAAAAACGAGTAGGGTACCCGAAACTAAGTACAACCACCGAGAAGAAAATATAGAGCAACGAAGAGGCTTGTTAAAGGGAACTAATGAGTACAAGATACTCAACAGAAAAATCAAAAAAGACATGCGTGGAGACGTAAGGTCATACAACACCAACATGATCCAAACGATAATCGGAGAAGACGCCAATATGAAAGTACTCAGATCCAAACTCTCAAAGTGAAAAAAAGAATAACCAAACTTAACAACAAAGGCGGAGTGGAATTCTCAGACTACTCCGACAACGAATCAACGACTACAACGACAACCAATCTCCGACAACGAAACGATAACACCATCTGAATTACTAAACGTAGGGTCAGAGGATATACCGGAAATATCTGTCCAAGAAATAAGAGGTGCTCTTAAGAAAATGCAAAATGTCCGGGAGAAGACCAAATCACAACTGAAATGTTAAAACTGGGCGGTAGCAGTTTGGAAAACGGCAGTTTGAAAGTACCCAGGTACTGCTGAACAAATGCCTGGGCGACGGCCAAATCCCAAACCAATGGTGTAACGCAGAAGTGATAATTCTGTTCATAAAGGGAGACACTATCAATATCCAAAACTATCGCCCGATTAGCCTGCTACCACACCTCCACAAGCTGTTCATAAAAAGCATCTGCAGCCGAGCTACAGAGAAAATGGATTTCTATCAGCCAGTGGAACAAGCAGGATTCCGCGGAGGGTTCAGCACTACCGATCACCTACTAACACTACTGAATCTAATCGAGAAAGCCACCGAATATAATACCCCTACCCGCTTAGCGTTCGTCGATTACCATAAAGCAATCGATTCAGTTGAGACTTGGTCAATCCTAAAAGCTATGAGAAATGCAATAGTGGATTCAAGATACACCGCCATAATCGAAAATATTTATGAGAGAGCTTATGTCAAGATCGAGGAAGCACTCACCACCAAAAGAATAAATATAAAGAAAGGAGTACGTCATGGGGATACAATCTCACCCAAGCTGTTCACCCTATGCCTAGAAGGCGCTTTCAAACAACTAAGATGGGAAGAGAAAGGTATAAAGATCGATCGTGGATAAGGTATGTCCCACCTTAGCCACCTTCGTTTCGCCGACGATATTGTTGTCATCTCAAGCGACCCTGATGAACTAGAGGGAATGCTACAACAATTCAATCAGGCGTCAAGAAGCATTGGGCTTTAAATGAACCTAAGCAGGACCAAGATTATGACCTCCACTTTAGAATAGACAACAATATCATCAAGTGCGGGCAACAATACCTACATCGGGCACACTATGATGTTAGGGATGGGGGAACCAGACGGCCGAAGTTACCAAGCGAATCGGACTTGGACAGCGAAACATGGGCAGCGTTTGGTAAACTCCGGTACATCGTAGAAAACTATAACATACCATTAAATCTCAAGAGCAAAGTATACAATATTTGCGTTATACCTGTAGCGACATACGAGTTCTAAACTCACAAAAGACAGTTCCAACCGACTAAGGACGACACAAAGGGCTATGGCACTGCTTCCCAAACTTTTTGATCTCGCGGCTCCACTGCAACTCATATCGATAAACCACGGCCCCCTATTTTTTTTAGAATTGGGTTACGTAAAAAAAATGTTGCTTTGTATATACAAATATATATATATATATATATATATATATATATATATATATATATATTTTATATATATATATATATATATATATATATATATATATATATATATATATATATGTATACTACTTTTCAAAGAAGTTAATTGATTCTGTTAAATGATTTTTCAATTTAGCGGCTGTAATGGACTCATAACAGCACTCCTATGCGTGCGGTTATGACTCGCCGAGTGCTGTTATGGGTTAATTTGTTCAAGATTGGCACTGAAATTTAGAGCTGTCAGTGTCAAATTTTTGTTACGCTTTACGAACGAGTTTTGTTATAGTATTTCTTCTATTTTGCTCCCTTTTATGACATTTTATGCCATTTCTAAATAAAAAAATATTTTACTTGCTTACTTCGAATTACAACGTAAGAAAGATAAACCATGAAGGCGTCAGGAATTAACGAATATGTCTGTCGATGACGTAGAATACAGTTCCGATTCCATCATTGTGTTTGTATCTAAAACAAAGAATTACATTCCAAGAATGTTCGCAATTAGAGATCCTTATTCGATAAAATATATGCTAACTTACGTCCTAATAATGTTACACATAATTTTTCATAACGGTCTTTGTATTAATAGTCCAATTGGTATTAATATTATGGAGAGAATATCAAAAGACATTGCGACATTTCTCAAATTACCAAACTCCGATCTTTATACTGGACATTGTTTCCGTAGAAGTAGTGCGACACATTTGACCAACCATGGTGGTGATTTGTTGACAATAGGAAATTATGATGGATGCAAGTCTTTTGCTGTTGCGGAGGGGTATGTTGACGCTTCCTTAAAAAATAAAATGGAAGTGTCGAAAATGCTTGGGCCTGAGCAAGCAAATATCAAACTTACCTGGATGTTCTTCTAGTGCGCCACAGTTGCAATTTGATAGCAACAGTAATAGTAGCTAAAGTACTGCTCAAGAATCATCCAATATCACTATAAATGTTTTTAATAATTGTACCATTGATGGACAGAATTTGAATTAAATATTCACTAATTAATTAAATTAGTGTATTCGCAATTTCGACAAATCACATAACCTCAAAACTATCTCGCCGAAAATTTGACACCATTTCAGTGCCAACCTTGTAAAAATTAACTCATAACAGCACTCGGTATAACCGCACGCATATGAGTGCTGTTATGAGTACATTACAGACGCAAAATAGTATATAAAAGGACAAGTTCAAAACTGACTAACCAACCTTCTGTTCACCTTCTGGCAAAACAAGAAGGATCGTACCACTTGGTTGACAGAAAACGAGAAGGATATTAAAGAACTAGGAACAACAGATCTCCAAAACAGACAGTCTGTAAGACGCACCCTGAAGGAAGTCCGTGAATTTCAGGAGAAAACCCCGAAGGAAAGATACCCCCTGGACAGAAGAGAGAAAGGAGTTACACCGGCAGAAGATGCGACAATACTGGGCAAAGATCAAAGCCCAACAATTGAACAAGCGTGGTCCAAAATAGGCTCATTCGATACAAGAAGAAGAAAAAGCCTTTTTCAAAGCCTTATAGCTTATTGTTAAGAATCAGTAAATTAGTACTTTTTCTCTGAAGAGAAAGATTGAGTTCATTAACCTTTTCGAAAAAATCATGAGAAATCGGGCAGCTAAATCTCGTTTCTTTTCTAGAATAAATATCCTAAGCACGTCATTATTCCTAACATATCATTCGTCGTAATTTCAATATTTCAACGGAGTTTATAATTTTAATTGAATGTGCATATTTGACAGTTAAACTTATTAAGTATATATAACTAAGATATATTTATGTGTTCTATTCACGGCCTCCTTGAGAGTAAGCCGCGGCCCACCACTTTGGGAAGCTCTGGTGAACTTCTGGGTAGCAGATAGGCCGGATGTCCATGAGTGGATGAAAAACGGAAAACGGAAAAGAAATCATTTGTTAAAAATGGCATTATTAAGGTGTCGTCCATCTCGATCGATGCATTCTTGGAGGCGATGTCAAAATTGGTCATTACATCACGGAGCATCTGATAAGAGATTCTTTCAATTTCCCGACGGATTCTTGCCTTCAGTTATTCAAGAGTACAAGGCCGTTCTTGGAAAACTGCTTTTTAGGTAACCCCACAAGAAAAAATCGTATGCGATGAGATCGGATGAATGAATGAATCGCTCCGTTCCGGGATATCACCCGATGCATCTATCGATTCCGGATCATCGGGTGATATCCCGGAACGGAGCGATTCATTGGCCGTCATACGAATTTTCTTGTGGGGTTACATAAAGATCAAAGTTTTCCAAGAAAGGCCTGGTACTCTTGTAGAACTGAAGGGGAGAATCCGTCAGGAAATCGAATCCCTCATCAGATGCTGCGGGATGTAATGACCAATTTTGGACATCCCCTGCAAGAATGCATCGATCGAGATGGACGACACCTTAATATTGTTATTTTTAACAAATGATTAATGTTTCTTAAATGCTTTTTAAGGTAGATTAACATAATATGAATAAAATTAAAAAATGGAACCGTTTCTTTCTTACAGTAAAAATGCAAGTTTGGCTGCCGCACTCTGTATATAGTATTGCTGATCTAATATTATCTTTTTTATTATTTACTTAAGGCCAATCTATCAATATTAAACAATGTCACAAATATATGCAAATATTTACTTCTAGTCCACTGTCTATCAATATCAAATAATGTCACAAACGTATTTGAATATTTACTTCTCGGCTAAAAATTATCAATGTCATATAATGATTGCATATTTGCATATTTTTGCCAAAAACATATTTTGGTATAGATTTTGGCATATATTTGAATATTTAGGGCAACTTTATTTTGACCAACTTGTAGGAATACTACTAAAAATCTATCAATATCAAATAATACCACAAACATATTTCATCTGAATATTTCATTCAATACAAGCTAACAAATATGTTTTAAATCTTGAGAGGAAAGCTGTAAATAAATTAATTGTACAATATATATTGAAACTAATATATATATATATATATATATATATATATATATATATATATATATATATATATATATATATATATATATATATATATATATATATATGCATATCGTGCAACTAGGGCGGTAGGTTGTCAATTGTCCACGAGAGCGAAATTTGGCGCACGAACAAAGTGAGTGCGCTCATTCGCACGAGAGGGCAATTGACAATACTGCACGAGTTGCAGATAATATTTTGTATTACCTATGCAAGGGGACTTACAAGTTTGGGGTCCAGGGCCCAGGGGCCATAAAAAAAAGAATCTAAAATGAAGAATTTGCTTTTTCAATTATCTCCGGTGGTGTGGATTCGTCATAAGAACTCTCATCAGTCTCCAGTATCACCATAGAATGTCCACTGATTCTAAAACTTTTTATTTAATTTCAATTTCTTAATGAAAAAAAATTATGTCACTTTCACGTCACTTTTTTTATATTGATTTTGATTGTTTTTTTTTTGTTCGATTTTTATTGAAAATTTGCATGCGCCAAGCATAATTTGCGTGCGCCAAGCATAATTTTCGTTCGACAAGTATACTTGTCGCACGCAAATAATAGAATTGACAAACACCTATTTGTAACACTAAAAAACGGGCGCCATGATAGTACTTATTCCGCATGAGTAATAAAAATTATATTGCAATTATCATGGCAATACAACAATTATCATGGCTGTCATTTTGTCTATCTCAGTTTGTGTTTCACTATAACCATAGCATTGTGATCTATTTTTGAATATTTATTTTTTTATTGTAAAGAACATAATAATAATTATGTTTATAGGTTTTGGAGATTCGACAAAGGCATTATTAAGTGAGGAAGGTATAGTGCGTGACTCAGTCCAAATATACAATTGGATTCGTGGTATTACAAACAACCATATCTATATCTGGGGACATTCTCTCGGGACAGCCCTAAGTGCACGAACTGTGTCGAAATTAAAATCAAACGGAGTCGTTCCTATGGGTGTTATGTTAGAAGCACCGTTAACATCGATGACAGAGGAAATTCCAGTTCATCCTTATGGAAAGGTAGTTTTTTTTTTAAGATTGTAGAAATTCACAAATGTTATAGATAATATTTATATCACTCAAACAATATTAGCCAGGCTAGACTAGACAGATTTAAGACAGACAAGACTATATTGACATCAAGAGGAATATTCCTCTTGAAATAAATAAGAATTTACAAAGAATTAACACATTATTACAAGAATTAACACAAAATTAATACATAATTTTTAATAATGGGTATGACCCCCGCCATGGGCGTAGCCAGGGGGGGGGGCTTCAAACACCGCCTCCCCCCACCCTCCCCCCAAATATGCAAACCTGTTAAAATTGGTGCGTTTCTGTTACTATATTTTCTTAAACCACCAACCCCCCCACCCCGAAACTAAATCCTGGTTTTAAAGACCCCCCCCCCCCAAAACTAAATCCTGGCTTCGCCCATGACCCCTGCTTGCCCTAATAACATCTCTCATGCGATTAGGCATAGATCTAATCAAGTTCGTTATTGTTTCTTGTGGCTAACAATGAGATCTGGGATCGAGGTTGAGGCACGAAGCCTAGCTCGAATTCTTCGTTTAAGTATTCTCATTTCATAAATGTTCTATCGGATTTAGATCGGGACTGGATGCTGGCCACTCCATAACCCGAAATCCGATTTCTTTAATGTAATCTTACACGAATCTTGCGGTGTGCGGCATCGCATTGTCATGCGTAAAGATAAATCCTTCTCCAATGTAGCCGTCGTAAAGTAACACTTGTCTTCATTTCTTGCGACATGGCCGGCCAAACTCCATTTCTGCTGTAGTGTTTCATTTGTTGCATCCCTTACTTTTGTCTTCTCTCTGATCCAATCGTTTCTTTTCTTGTCTCTCAGTGATATTCCAAATATGCGTCTTTCGATTGCTCTTTGATTGACCCTTAGCTTTTCCATTATTGTTTCAGTAATTGCTCAGGTTTACGATCCATAAGTGGTCACCGGTAGTATGCACTGATTGTATATGGCACTTTTTAACTCGAGGGGGATGTTCAGCGCTAGTATATCTTTTGTATTGCTGTAAGCCGCCCAGGTTTGTCCGATCCTCTCGTTTGCCTCTAGTGCTTGATTTGCCTTACCTATTGTTAGTGTTTGCCCAAGATACTTATGTGTTTGTACTTTCTCAATTAAGTTGCCTTCGATGTTAATTTGTTCTTCATCTTCTCTATCTGACGTCATGTACTTGGTTTTTCCAAAGTTAATTTCCAATCCTATGTGTTTTGTAGCTTTGTAGATATCGTCAATGAGTGTGATGAGTTCTTCCTTGTTGCTGGCTATCAGTGCTATATCGTCGACATTCACAACATTCGACTGAGTCTCTCACCCGTTATGTTAATAGCTCGTTTACTGAAACAAGTTGTTTTTAGTGCATCTTCCAAGACCAGGGTCATGGGCGTAGCTAGCGGGAGGTTTTGTGGGTTCAACTAATTTCTGGCATGTCCTCGAAGTTTACGTTAATGATTTTCTTCCGTCTATCTTGTTCTGATATGTCGCTCCCTACTTTTGATTCGAAAAAGTTTTTGTAAAAATTCTTGTGCTGATCTTATGATCTCGCCTTCCATGCCTTTGCTTTCCATGCCTGTCCTTGATTTGAGCTATTTCCTTTTATTGTTTCTGTTGCCCCTCTTCAGGAGGCACCATCGGGCCTTTGTGTTGTTCTAAGACTTTTTGTGCTATTTGGATTTTATGCTTCCTGATGGAGATGGATTTTAATGTTCTTATACCGTTAACCAGCCGCTTGTGGACAAATATGCCTACTCCACCTATGCTGGATGTGTTGGATCCCCTATAGTAGAGTTTGTGTCCTGATTTTAGTGCAATATAGCCTTCTTGTCTCGCTTATACCCACGATGTCCCATTTAATCTTTCCCAATTCGGTTTAAAATTCTTCTCTTCTGTCCTCCGACGCCATCGATCTTATGTTATATGTAGCTATGTTCAACTTTGTGTGGCAGTTATATTTTCACGCATTCCTTTGGAGATGTCTTCGTAGAATTTGTCAATCTCCTTGTCTTCGACTCTGCTTGTAGGATCTGTTCCAGATATTCTTCGCACACTATGCCGTTTCGTTCTGGCTACAGCTGCTGTTGTAGGAAACTTTCTGGCTGCTGGGGACTGAGGGCCATTGGGTTTTGTTTCTATTCACTTTTGTAGGGGTTTTGGCAATTTAGCACCACACCACCGTGTGAAATCAACCGCCCAATATGGGACCGACGCTGTTTGCAGCCGTCCAATCAGGGTCAGACGCTGCGTTGCTTGTGGTAGTTTCGGTGCGCCCCGGGTATTTGATTTCCCCGCTACCACCTCTATCTAGGAGGCATTCCAATATCCGCTATCTGGGGAGGCGCCCGATGGAGGACTAACAACGCCACACGATACAGACAGACAAGAGTAGAGAGACAATATTGTACAAACAAACAAGACTAATTGTAAGCGGTCTCGACCAGGAAAACACGACTTGCTAGGTAAGACAAGGCAGGCAAAAATAGACAAGCAAGACCTGACAAACAAAACTAATTTAACAAGGCTGTTTAGTCTGCGTAAGGCGTAGTCATTATAAAATGTATTTTAATTGTAATGTATTATTTTAGATATTTGCTTGGTTGCCTTGGTTTGAAAATACAATTACTCGCCCACTAGAGAAGAATGGATTTCATTTTAATACTAGTAAACATATATTGGATGTTGATTGTCCAGTAATGATATTACATGCAGAAGATGATAGTGTTATACCATATACGCTTGGTAAAAAGGTATGAGGATTATATGTATTATATTAGCACATGTCTAGCTGTTTTATATTTAAATAGTCATATTATAAATTATTGATCATAAGAACATATTAAATTGTATGGAGAATAAGGTTGTAACGCTTAAATATTCGAGAATATAAAAACCTTTCGAAATACAGTCAAACATGCGTAAATGATAACTGGGGTAAGTGAGAGAACTATATAAATGAGAGTGATTGCTTGGTCCCGTCATTTTTAAGCTGTAAAACCTCTATGAGTGAAAAATAGATGCCTCTATAAGAGAGAGTCGATTATTTATGACTTAAAACATTTGTGTTTTAAGTAAAATAAGGTTGTTAGTCCCCATAATTAAATAGTTTAACTAATAAGTTAGTCTGCAACAAATCTCTCAAGTTAAAGACACATTTCAAAACTCAATCTTTTTAAATACCTACGTCATGTCTAAAAGAGAACTCCAAGTGTTGTCTCTAAGTGATAAACTCAAAATCGTGAATGCATTTGACTGTGGGTAATTGCGTAGTGAAATTCAGAGTGAAGTTGGTCTACCAGAATCTACGTATTATAAAATTATTAAGTCAAAAGATTCTATCAAGACTCAGTGCTTAGAAGAACACAGAAATATTAAGAGGAGTTTAATTCCCAAGTTTCCTGATATTGTAAACTGCCTTTTAGAATAGATCAAACAAACTCTCGACAAGAACATTCCCATAGATAGACCCTTTTTAAAACTAAAATCTAAAGATTTTGCTTAAAAATTTTTCTTTTGGGAATCCAGAACTTTTCGCATATGTAACCAATGACTGCAGATTTGCCTAGTTTCTTAAATGAGTATCATCTAGATAATCTAATCCAATGGTGCACAAACTATTTTCATTTACGACCCAACATTTTCTGTAAAATTTTATCGCGACCCCTGGATAGACATAACATTGTAATTCCCAAACGCTTAAAATTTATTCATTCAATATTCGATTACAAGTATACTAAACTCAACGTACAATAAATAGATGGAAGTGCTACAATAAATAGCTGGATAAATATAAAATAAATTAATAAATCCAAAATTCGGTTACTTCGTACAAAATAAATTACTTCATCCAAAAAAAGGTTAATTAATCCAAAATAGAGTGTAATCATCCAATAATTGGTTTTTTCGTACAAACTAAAAAGTCACAGCAGATATAACCAGCATCGAAGCTTACATCCAATCTAGAGTCCTGAAGAGGACACTTGAGACTGTGTCGTTTGAGACACGCAGTTGAGAGGTTGATGAGAAGAAGCGAAACGGTGGCCAATGCGAGTATATAACAATATTAATTCCTAAGAACTACTTCTTAAATAAATTTATTAAATATATAATTTGTTTAATTTATAATGTGTTGGTTAATTTTTATTATATATTTTAACTATTTACTTAGAAGAAACTTAAGAAGCGATAGAAAGATTTTACGAGATGCAAAACACATGTGAAAAGGTACCCAAGCACGGTGCCCTTATCGTCCTAGGCGACTTTAATGCCAATATAGGAAGAGAGGACTACTACCAGAGTATAGCGGGAAAACACAGCCTGCACCAAAAAACAAGCGAAAATGGAATGAAACTTTGTAACCTCGCAACAGCAAACAACTTAGTAATAAGTAGCACCTGCTTCGAGCACAAGCGTATACATTAAGGAACATGGAGGATCCCAGGTACGCAGAACACTAACCAAATATGCAAGAAATGCGCATCCTCAGTTATAGATGTACTGTCATACAGAGGCGCAAACTGCGATTCGGACCATTATTTAGTTGCTACGCATATGAGACAACAAATTTCCAATATAGCAAAAACTAAAACAACTAAGCCAAAGAAATGGAATTAATGGAAATTAAAAGAAGTAAAAGTAAGTTACTGTGGACAAGAATACATATGCTCATCGGGATGATATGGAAAGAAGAGAAGATGCCAGAAGAATGCAAGCTAGGAATAATACAGCCCATTCACAAAAAGGGCGATAAAAATAACTGCAACAACTATAGAGGGACAACATTACTCAGCGTCACCTACAAAGTACTCTCAAGTATAATCAACCAAAGGCTAACAAGATATGCGGAGAAGATCTTGGGCGAGTACCAGTGCGGATTTCGACCAAACCGATCAACAACAGACCAACTTCACACGATGAGACAGATAATGGAAATATTCTACGAACACAATATCACAATTCATAACCTGTTTATCGATTTCAAACAGGCTTTCGACAGTGTAAACAGACTTTAGACAGTGTAAACAGTGTAAACCGACGTACCGAACGACCTGGTACTTATGTGAATACCACGAAAACTGGTTAATATCGTGAAGGTCTCCATGCATGAATCGAAAACGATAGTAGCTGTACAAAACGAACTGTCAGAAGGTTTCGACTTCAATAAAGGAGTGAGACAGAGCGACGCACTTTCAAGACTTTTATTTAACCTAGTACTTGATGGAGCAATTAAAAAACTTAACATAAATGAATGCATAAGCAACAGAACGAGGCAAATATGTGTATACGCAGATGATATCGTAATCATAGGGAGTAATGAAATAAATATTAGAGAAACATTAATAGAAATGGACAAAGAAACTACAAGATCTGGACTGAAAATAAACAAAGCAAAAACGAAATACAAGAAACTAGCAAGAGGAAATAACAACATCCTACAATCCTTAAATATAGAAGACTAAAACTTTGAGTGTGTCAACAACTTCTGTTATCTTGGCAATTGAACACACAAAATCAAAAAAGCGAAGAGATCAAGAGCAGGATAGTAGCAAGAAACAGAGGTTATTATATGTATAAAAAAACTACTAACGTCAAGACCGCTAAACAGCGCATCTAAACCAAGAATATATAAAACAATAATTAGACCTGTGGTTACATACGGCTGCGAAACGTGGTCTTTATCGAAATGCGACGAGACCAATCTTAGAATTTTCGAATAAAAAATTCTAAGGAAAGTGTTTGGCCCGAAACAGGAAGAAAACGGAATGTTTAGAATTCGTATGAACCATGAACTGAACATCTGTATAAATAATGCTGATATTGTACGATTTATAAAAGCACAAAAAATCGGATGGCTGGGACATGTAGAGAGAATGGAACACACAAGGGAAACGAAGATAATAACAGACTGGAAGCCTGTGGAAAGCAGAGTAAGAGGAAGGCACAGAAAAAGATGGATAGACGCAGTGAAGGAAGATCTCAAAACACTCTGAATGAGAAACTGGAAAGAAGCGACAAATGAAGCGACAAAACTCACACAAGGTTGTAACGCCAAAGAAAAAAAAAATTAACTTCATTGACGAACTAATGCTGGCTTATTTCTTGAAGGTCGTTCACGTTTTCGCTTCTGTCCCAATGGAATTTGTTTGAGTGTCAATGGAACTTTGTATAGTTTCAGGAGAATTCCCATTCCAATACTGTGCTTACATATGTAATTCTTCATAAACCACATATATGAACAGGAAGCTTCTTCCCATTTATTAATATTCAGAGTCACTTTCCACATTGATATTTGATATGATTTGTATTTCAAAACTATTCCAGTTTTTCAGGTTTTCTTTTGTTTTGTACTTTGAAATATTGATTTCTGATATCTTTTGACTGTTTGGACCAATGTAAAAAATTGATTGACCATTCAATTCTTCTTTCACAACGGTTGGTGATGATTTAACCCAATCATAGGCTTTTTTGGAAATTTGATTCGTTTATTGGAAGACATAATTGTATTTTGTATAAAAAAAATGTAAAAAGCAATCAATTTTTGGATGGATCAACCATTTTGTATAGTTTTTGGGTGAATTTATTTTATTTTGTACAATTCCGTCAATTATTGTACTAAACCATTATTATTTGTAAGAATAAATCTATTATTCGGTGTTTATATTTTATTTTGGACGAAGTAACCTTTTTTTGGATAAAGTAATCGCTTCTTGTATGAATAAACCGAATTTTGTATTTTTCCGGCTTGACTTACAAAAATTAGCACTTTAAAGCTTAATATTTCACAAACGGATCTCTTTATCGAAATATTGTTTTCGCAAACCTGTAATATTTTTTGTGAAAAGACCTTACCTTGCCAAGGACACCCCATTCCATGGTTTAGACAAAAAAAAAAGAAAAACGTCCCCACTTTACGTGTAGAGGAGGTACCCTAAAAAAAATGTTTTCAAGATTTTATTTTACAACTTTGTCGGTGTGACTAATCTATATATCCATGTCAAATTACAGCTTTCTATTTCTAATAGTCTCTGAGCTAAACTGCGGACGGACGGACGGACATATCGAAACTATAAGGGTTCGTTATTGATAACAACAGAACCCTAAAAACTACAATATTTGCTGAAATAAATATTAAAATATTGGGAAATTTTGCTAAATAAAATCCGGAATAGTTCCACCAACATCTCCACAAAATTTTAAACAAATCTCCAAATTAGTTTTTGAGAAAATTAAGTTTGAAAATTTCTATGTTTACAAATTTGATACAATTTTTCAATGTTTACAAACTGAAACGTTTACAAACTGAAATATGCTGAAATAAATACTAAAATATTGGGAAAATTTGCTAAATATTCCGGAACAGATCTACGGAACAGCGTCTCGAAACCTTTGCTTTACGTTCCGCTTCACTGGATTCGCTTCCTTGATTTTCTTCTTGACAAGTCCTGACTTAATTTTCTTTGCCATCATGTCTATATCATTTATGGTGTTCCACTCTACCTCTTCTAATTTGCAATCTTATATAAATTTATACTGATGATGTTAACATTGTAAACGAAATGTATACATTAGTGTTATAAAATATAATTTTGAAGAAGACTCAAAGTTTTTCATTTTATATGTTAAAATTTAAATTTGTTTTTTATCATTTAAATTTGTCGTTACGAATGTCGTTACGACTTTGTTGCGGCAATATTTTGTATTCTTGCGAATTCTGGGGATACACATGCAGTTACAAGAATAACATTACTTACTAAAAACTTGAAGATGCGTGACATTTACCTATGTATACATGATACATATGTATACATCGATATATGTAAAAAACAATAAAAACCATGCAAGTAAATTTAAAGAATTTAAATTTCGCGTGGAAGTAGTCTATTCGATTTATTATGGACAAATGGTGTGTTATTTATTAATAAATTAATAAAGTACTGGCGTGTACTGCCAGTACTTTATTGGCACTTAATTAATAAAGTACTGGGGCATGACATTCACATCAGTGTAATTAAAATATAACCTGTAGTGGGACGATTAAGGTCGATTCCCATATGCACGACACTCAGCTACGCGACGTCGTGCCACATCGCCTGTCAAATAATGATTACATTGTTTTAAATGGGCACGTCGCGTAGCTGTCGCGTAGCCATAGTGAGAACGTGCCCATTTAAAACAATGTAATCATTATTTGACAGGCTATGTCGCGTAACGTCGCGTAGCTGAGTGTCGCGTATATGAGAATCGGCCTTAAATCTGAAATTCTTTATAACGAGTTTTATAAAATCCAAAATATTTCTTCTTGTTGCAGCTGGCAAACATTGCAGTGAATAATCGAAAACCTACCCAGGGAAATATCACATACTACCAATTTCCAGCAGACTGTGGTTTTGATCATTTTCGAATATATTTATCTAGTGAATTGCCAATTTTCATCGAGTAAGTATACAATGAAGACAATCAATTCAGTCAATTTACTAAATAATTTTCCCCTTTTTAGGAATTTTGTTGAAATCTGTGATTTATATAACAAAGAAAAACAACGGTAGTATTTTAATATATTAATACCTATTTAACATTTTTATAAATGTAATGTGCTTCGTTATTTTGGGGAATTTTGTAAATCTGTGATTTATAGAACAAAGAAAGAGATTTTACACTATTATTAATATATTATTACGTAAAGTAGAATATAATATTATCAATAAGTATTACTTTTTAATGTGATATTGTGATTTTTTAATTATTAATAGAGTTAAATAAAATTTATTTTTAACTCAATTGATAAATTCTCTATGTTTTAACCACACTTATAATATGTAAAAATATTATATAACTTGTTATTCACAGTTATGTAAATTTAGACACTTATCACGACTCGAGTTTCGACTGTTAAAGGTCACTTTCAAGTTGAAATTGAACATATTATAAACGTGGTTAAAACATAGTGTTTAAATTTATCAATTCAGTGTAAGTATGGATTACCACGTAGTAACGATCGCAACCATTTTTTTTCCTCCCACAATCTCGATCGGGGCTATCTTTTAGCCCTACAAACACTGCGACCCAGTGGCCTATTCTATTTTTTATTACTCATGCGCAAGAGGTACTTCTTGAGGCACGTTTTTAATAAGAGAAATTCTCCTCTCGTTGTATTTCCACATAACCTGGGTAACGCACGCAAATATTCAAAATCGCTAGGTTACAATAAAAACAAATAAATAAAAATAAAATAAACACAATCAAGATCAACCTGGATATTAAAAAAGTGACGTGAAAACGTGAAAAAAATTTTTCATTACAAAATAATAATAAAAATTAAAGAAAACGTTTTAAAATGAATGTAAATTCTATGGAGATACCGGAGACTGCGGAGAGTTCTTATGAGGAATCCACACCACCAGAGAAAAATCAAATTCTTCATTTTTGATTCAATTTTTTTTTTATTGATGGCCCCTGGATCCCAAACTTGTAAGATAAATCCCCTCGCATGAGCAGCCCCGGATCTGGTGGGGCAAGCAGAGGCCCATGCCCCGGGCGGCAAATTCAGAGGGCATTTTCAAACATGGCAGCTAAATGTAATGTTTTCCCTACGCATAAATACTAATTTGTCGACAATGTCTCAATAGTTTTAGAGATATTTTAATTAACATCTTTTTTTTTATTCTTTTGAACTTGAATATAAAAAAATATAAAGTTTTCCATTTTCGCCGATAGTGTAAACAAGGGGGCCTATATCTTTCCCGACCGACTGGACTATCAGCCGCTCGCTGGTTGGTAATTGGAGCAGGCGGTTAGCGTGCGTGCGAATGGGATAAAGCTATATTTGGAAACTTCTTCGTCGATCTCCGTCCACGGCAGTATTTTGTTTCAAACATTCAATTTGAGTTTACTCTTTAGTTCTTATCGATCAACCGAACATAGAATACTGACACTTAAAAAAGGGACAAGTATAATATTTATCAAAGACAATACAGAATGAAATGATTGACATAATGGCAAAAACAGTTTGACAACTTTGTCATTAGGTTATGCAGATTGGCAACGACATTGTCCAATATCTAAAGCATCAACTGTCAATTGTTCTATAATCTGTTGACAAATGCACTCTCCTGTCTTTCTAGCAACTTCTGTGAAATCAATGAAACTTTCTTTTATTTCACACACATCGCCAGTTTTTTTTTTACATATGCAATTACCTGGCTCATTCTGTATGGGATACATCTGGAGTGCAGTCAAACATTATCGTACACGCTTTGGCTTCTTTGATGTCATTTAAAATGCTATTTCTTGTGTTTGTCGTTGCCAATATAGCCAATATTTGTCAGCAGATTATAGAAAAATTGACAGTTGATATATAATGGGTCTAATATGGATAGCATCTATAAACGAGTACAAGCCAGGATTGCAGAAAGGAATGAGCTGGCTGAGTTCATACCGTGCTTGGCTCCCTCCTTAACTCTTGTAGTTGTCCATACTGCCTCTTCATGCCAGGAAGCTATACACCTATTTGGACTAATTCAAAAAGTATATTGGCTTTTTTGTCGGCTCCACTGCTCCGGCTTCACTGCTGGTGGGATATTATGATAAAAAATATGTTTACCAATTTAAAAGGAAGCAGCCAGACGAGATGGCGAAACATGTTGCTGTGAATGTCCTGTTAAACAATTTGCCAAACGTAGTGGTAGCCTTGGAAGAAGCTAAGCAAACTTCTCATGCTCTGCAAGTACGAGGCAGGTCATCTCTTAATTGCTATAAAGATTTTTAAATTTATTCTGAATTTGACGATTTGGGCAAATATTCTCGCGAAATCAATCGAGTAAATATCGAAATTCAAAAAGAAGATATAATCCTTGTGCGATCCGTCCCTTTAATGGATGGCCTGCTCAAAACTTTGCAAAACATGAGACAAAATGCAATTGAATATTGAATAGAGAAGTTGCTGAAAAAATGGGGTTCAGCGTATTCTGCCAAATAAACGAATTCGGAAATGCAAAAAATAATTTAATGAGATGTGTGATGACGAATTACGAACACTTCAACCTGCTCAGTTATTTTCTAAAGAAATAATGATGGTCATCGAATCATATCAGAAATTAACAAAAGGTTTGATTGTGTTACCATGCTGAATTTGAATTTTGCATTAATCAGTGGTACTGAAATTTTGAATATGTCAACTGAAGAACTGCAAAAGCATGGAGCAGATCTGACTCGAAAATACGAGCGAGATTTAAACGCCGTTGAATTCTGCCTAGAACTCTTCGTTTTTAAACAGCAAGATCCACTTTTATTTGGTGATATAGAAAAGGGTAACGGTTTCTATCTCTTGCAACAGATCTATGCGCATGATTTGCAGGTTGCCTTTCCTAATATTTGTATTGCTCTGCGAATTTACTCTACGCTTCGTACTACATCCACAAGCTGTGAGCGAAGTTCTAGCAAACTAAAAATTACTACTACTTACTACTACTAAAATTACTTCTATGAGCCATCTTGAGCTATATTTATGAGCGATCTTCTACGAGCCAGGAACGTTTATCGATTCTCGAAATCTTAGCGATAGAAAATCGAATTATACATGATTAATAATTATGTCCATCAGTGGGCGTCTGATGGCTGAAATGATGATGGTAATAAAGGTAAAAATATAGGCGGGCGGTGGCGGCATTTTTCAGTTTTTGCCCCGCCTCGAAAAAATTGAAGATCCAGGGCTGTTGCAACAAGTACAAGGATGACATGTCAGAAGATATTTTACATCGAATTCGTGTTACTTCAGGAAATCCAGATCTCGTGGTGAATGAGGAAATACAAAACCAGGCTTTGCTTTTGATAGAAGACATGTGTTACCTCATATGTCATCAGTTTGTTAGTAAAATTAGGAATGCCAACGCCAAATCCTGAATACGACCGAGATGCATTGAACGAATCAGTTTGAATGAAAGTACCACTGTTCGACTCAAAACAGAAGGATGTGTGCGATAAGTTAATGAAGGCAGAAAGAATATGGAAATGGTGACTTATTTTTCCTCGATGCGCCCGGTGGAACTGGGAAGACATTCCTCATGTCATTGATTTTAGCCACTGTTCGTGCGAGATCCGAAATTGCCGTAGCAGTTGCTTCTTCTGGTATAGCGGCCACGTTGCTAGAAGGATGCCGAACGGCTCATTCAGCGTTTAAATTACCGTTAAACCTTAAAACGACACATTAATACACTCACATGCAACATTGCGAAACAATCGGCAATGGCTAAAGTGTCAATAGCAAGTAAAATTATCATATGGGATGAATGCACACAAACGTTCATTGGAAGCACTAAATCGAACCATGAAATATCTGCGCAATGACTCAAGATGTTTTGGAGGCGCAATGATTCTACTGTCTTGGTGATTTCCGGCAAACACTACCAGTAATTCCAAGATCCACCGCTTCCGATGAAATAAACACTTGCCTCAAATCATCTACTCTGTGGCGCTATATTCTTCAGCTGATGATAAATATGCGAGTTGCATTGCATCTGCGGAAGATTTCTCCAAGGAATTGTTGTCAATCGGTAATCGGCCGACTTCCCGTCGACGAAAGGACCGGATTGATTTCGTTTCCGCATAATTTTTGCAATTTCGTCTCAAGCAAGGACGAGCCCATCAACAATGTGTTCCCCAACATAAAAAACCAAATCTCGTCAGCTCCGCATCCAACGGGAATTCTTATCTGAAGGCAAACTGACAGATAGCGTAAATTAATAAACAAACAATAGATTCTTGTTTTGGAATTCATATCGCAAGCCCATCATGGATTGTGGTTAGCAAATTAATTTTTCAATTTTGCGTCTGTAATGGACTCATACTCATATTATACAGAACTCATATGCGTGCGGCAATGGCTGGCCGAGTGCTGTAATTTTGTAGTTAGTTTATTCAAAGTTGTCACAGAAATTCAGAGCTGTCAGTGTTGTCAAATTTTCGGCGAGATAGTTTTGAGGTTATGTGATGTGTGGAATCACAACAAAAATTTGCTCGTTGAAATTATGTATTTTTTGAATGGTATAAAGTTTATATAGAGAGAAATTTATAGTGAAAAAACAAAAAGTTAACTTTAGATTGGTGTTAGTGTTAAAAATAAAGTGAATTTGGTTTCAATAAAATTATCGTTCGAAACGTCAAATTATTTTTGTTTCAAATTTCCTTTCTTTATGGGACTTAAAAAGTAATATAATAATATATGAATATTATGTAATAGACCGAATGTGCGCCGGTATAAGCAATCAACCGATATCAAATGATATCAGAAGGGCACACTATTGTCCTGGGGCTGAGAAATTGCCCCAGAAGGCGGATGAACTATAAGAAATAGTCAACGGCATTGGAATCAGGAAAGCAACGGGAAACTACTTGATTACATATCCCTAGTTAATCAACATGGCTAATTTAAAGGTGAAAATAGCGGAGTCTCTAGTCCCCTATTCGGATCTCCGTGGGGCACAGTTTTGAATGTAGCTCAGATGAAAGTAAGATGTAGAAGACGCATTTTCTGGTTAAATAACCTAAGGAAATGGTACAACTACAGTTCTGTTGAGTTGTTTAGAGCTACATCAAAAGTGAAAATAGCTATGATGATAGCCAACTTTCTAAGAGGAGATGGCACTTGAAGAAGAAGATGTGTGGAAATCGTGAATACACAGATTTAATTAATTAATGATAATAAACGATATAACACATATTTATTATAAATTCTTTTCAATGGTACAAGTATTAAAAATATTTATAGTAACATTAGATTCTTGAGCATTAACACACACCAGGGACATTATATACAGTGCTACTACTACTTGTTATCAAATTGCAAATGTGGGGCACTAGAAGAACATCCACTAGGCACTAGTAAGTTGATATTTGCTTGCTCAGATCCAAGAATTTTAGATATTTCAATCTTCTTTTTTAACGAAGCGTCAACATACCCCTGCGCAACAGTAGTAGACTTCCATCCACTATGATTTTTTACCGTCAACAAATCACCACCATGGTTGGCCAAAAGTGTTGCACTACTTCTTCGGAAACCAGTGTCCAGTGTAAAGATCTGAGTTTGGTAATTTCAGAAATGTCATAATGTCTTTTGATATTCTCCCCATATTAATACCAATTAGACTATTAATACAATGACCGTTACGACAAGTTAAGAAAAACCTCTTATGCGTAACGTTATTAGGACGTAAGTTATTTTTTAATTAAGTCAATCCAATGAGGATCTGTAATTGCAAACATACTTGGAATATAATTTTTTGTTTTGAATATAGACACAATGATGGAATTGGATCTGTATTCTATTTCATTGACAAACATATCCGTTAATTCCTGACGCCTAAGCACTCCATTATAACCCATTATCAAGACGATCTAATAATGAATACCATTACATACAAAGCTGCGATATACATACAAATTTATCCACCTTCATAGCCAGATAAGACTTATCATCCACGTCCCTTATAAATTTATGAATATCTTCTTCTAAAATCTTCGACTATTTAGGTGCATAGCCCTGAGATATCCGTTTCAATAAGGCCTGCAATCTACAACCTTTGGATATATCTACATCCTTATGTATAGATAAACAAGACCTCAACATAGAATATATCTTCCATAAACTTGATGGTATAATACTTCTTACATTGTAATTCGAAGTAAGCAAGTAAAACATTTTCCGAAACAACTGTAACTTTATTTAGATTGCACCACTCCCACTTTACACCCACTTAAATTTCCAGTATTCTTTTTCATATCTTGCTCGCGATTTATCTGGCAACAATTTATTCACTGTATTTGCAGTTATTTCTTTTAATTCTAGTGGAGTGCAAGATATTTTTTCACCCATTTTAATTACAACCTTTAAATTAATTTCAAGTGTCAATTATTAGTGTAACCAACCACCAACATTTTCCAAACTTGGACGCGTGCTGTAAAATCGCGCTGACTGAACTTGTCCTTTAATATATTATTACAGAAGAAATAAGAAAGTTAAAAATGTTCAAACCCCCCAAAAAATGTGCAAAATATAATACAAATATTATATTGAAACAAGGAGAGACGACTTGAGAGCGATCTTCCAGAGAGCATGGTAGATGTAGAGTTCAAGAACCCTTGTGTCAGTTTTAGAAAGTAAATCGGCGCATTTCTGTTATTGTATTTTTTTCAATTTCTTTTTCTTCTCCGTGCACTTTGACGGGGTCGATGTCAGACTAATGGGTCGGTAATTGTGGGGTTGGTATCTGTCTCTTTTTTTTAAGATGGCGTAACTGCGGCATGAGACCACATTTTTTGTACATATCCATTTGCAAGGACTCGAGACATCGATGTGGCCAAGGGGGCGTTTATTATCGCAGAGCAGTTCTTCTGAAAGATAGGCGGTATACCGCCGATACCGGGTGTTGCGTTGTTCCTTAGTGAAGCAATTGCACATTTTCTTCTGTGAAATCAATTGTGTCCAGGGAGTTACGATTTTGAGTATTCGCTGGAAGGGCCGGCAGAACTCCATCTGCTTCCTTGGTAAATACATCGTCAAACTGCTGTGCAAGCCGTAGCTCCGTCTTTTAGTGAAATGTCTGACACTTTGGACTTTAGAGATCCATTAATGTAGCAGTAAAATCTTTTGTCGTTGCCCGTAATTTCAATTTTTTTTGAAACTTTTAGTTTTTTACGTGTTTCTTCGGTTGTAACAGTTTACTAACTGATTGCTTGAACATATCAAAAGGTTTTTCTTTTTCAAAGTTTATTGAAAGTAATGAAAATGAACAATTTTAATTTTATATGCTAAGTAATGAAAATGAACAAGTTAAGTTTTCTTTGTTTTCTTTTCTCAGTTTTCTTTGATATGTTTTTGTTGAAACAAAAGAAAGTTTAAGGACAGTATGGCTTTTGTTTCTGTGGTGTCATGTGTCTGTTGTAAATTGTTGTCATTGTTAGTGTTTTGCAATGAGCATAAATCCTGTTGTTGCGGCACGAATTGTGGCGGGTTTAGAAGACGGCCGCGATCAGCGCGAAACTGCGAGAAACATTGGTGTAAGTCTCTCGAGTGTTCAACGAGTATGCCATAGACCTTGTTTAGGTCGAGGCAAAACAACTAAAGATGACCGTTTTATCGTTTCTAGTGCTTGCAGAAACCGAACGGTCACGGCAGTTTCCCTTCGAAATCATCTGCCAGAAGTGATAAATGTAAACATTCACTTATGTTTACATTTATCACTTCTGGCAGATGATTGGGCAGTTAGGAGGCTACTTTATGCTGCTGGATTATCTTCTCGAACTAGAGCTACTGGACCGCCGCTTTCCCGTGCACACCGGATTGCGAGGTTGAATTTTACTCGAGAACACTTGGCTTGGACAATAGCGGATTAGAGACGCGTATTGTTTTCCGATGAACCGCGATTCTGTCTTACGAGCTCAGATAGACATGCAAGAGTGTGGCGACGACAAGGCGAGAGATATGCTCAAGCGTGTATTGCCGAGCGACTACCATTTGGTGGAGGATCAGTTATGGCATGGGGAGGCATATCTTTTGATATTCGCACTGAGTTGGCCTTTATCGAGAATGGGACGTTGAGTGCGTATAGGTATCTAACAGAGGTTCTAGAAAGCCATGTTTTACCGTTCATGGTTATTCTTGGAGACGACGCAACATACATGATAACGCACGGCCCCACACTGCTCGGATAGTTACTGAGTATCTTGACGAGTGTAAAATCACGCGATTTGTTTGGCCAGCTCACAGTGCAGATTTAAATGGAAATTAACCATATTTGGGATAAGATGGGAAAACGTTTACGGAGATATGTACCGGCCCCCAAAAATTCTAGAGAGCTTCGCAACATACTTGTGCAAGAATGGGACAATCTTCCGCATAATGTGATCCTAAATCTGATCCAGAGCATGCTACGTCGTTTGCAAGCTGTTGTCACTGCCACAGGAGGGAATACTCACTACTGAAGTCCTTAAACTTTCTTTTCTTTCAAAAAAGCATATCAAAGTAAACTGGTTCATTTTCATTACTTAGCATATCAAGTTAAAATTTTTCTTTTTCGTTACTTTCAATGAACTTTGAACAGCAAAAACCTTTTGTTTTATTCAAGGAATCAGTTAGTAAACTGATACAACCGAAAAAACACATAAATAACTAAAGATTTCTAAAAAACTTCAAGTTATGGAGTGACCCTAATTTTATCCTCGGCAGTGTATATACATATATACATCACCTATAAGCATACACTATCACACATTTTATTTTGCGAAAAATTCTTCGAGGCTATAATATGCCTTCCGCATTAAGATATTTTTCAAATCTCTTCTGAAGCGTTTGAAGGAGCGTTCTGCTTTCATATTATCAGGTAACATGTTGTACACCTTAATACCAATTATATCTGGAGCTGTGCCGCAAATTGTTAATTTTACTCTGGGAACTACTAGCTTTTTTCTCTCGAGTGCGATAGTGATGTATTTCCTGTTGGGAGCAATACAGATGTTTGTTTCTGAAGATGTGGCATGCTAGTTCCCATATGTAAATGCATGGGGCTGTTAATAGATTCATATCTCTGAAATATTGTCTTGGACACTTTTATTTAGAGATGCCCGCTAAACAACGAATTGCTCTCTTTTGAGCTTTCAGGATGTCTTTAATAAATGGCGTGGACCCCCAAGCGAGAATACCATAACTGACACTACTTTGAATCTCCGCCTGAAAGATTTGAAACTAAAACTGAAATATTCATTAGTTTTCGCATGTTACGCAACAAATATGTGGTTTTATTTATTTTGGTGACGATGTTCTTTACTGTGACATTCCATTTTAGATTGTACTCCAGATGAATACCTAGGAATTTGATTTGATTGGTTCTTTGATGCAACCTCGAGCCAATTTGTAGAATTATATCTTCACAGAAAGTTCTCCTTCATGTTTGGAAGACGGTGTATTTCGTTTTTTCGATATTTAAATACATATTATTACCACTAAACCATTCTTCTAGACATTTTAGGAGTCTGCTGGCCTCATCCTCAGTCTGTTCTCTAGACTCCTCTGAGAGTATAAAACTCGAGTCGTCTGCATATAAAGTGCAAAATTTGGCACCAATGTACCTAATTATATATGTAGTATACAGAGAAAATAGAGTCGGCGACAAAACACTACCTTGAGGAATCCCGATATGCATGGGAATTAACTTAGATACCCCTACCTTGTTGTTCTGCGTAATCTGGACATATTGATTCCTTCCCCGCAGAAAAGATTCTATCCAGCAAGCCGTTTTTCCTCTTATACCATAAAGATGCAATTTGTTCATTAACTTATCGTGGGAGACGTGAGTCAAACGCTTTTGTTAAGTCACAAAATATGCCAATTGGACATTTTCCCGGGTCAATCTCTGAGAGGATTTTATTTTGGAAATCTACTATGGCAGTAGCTGTGGATTTTCCTTTTCGAAAGCCATGCTGTTCGTTTGGGATAAGTTATGTCTATCGATGAAGGACTGCAGTCTATTTAGCATACAGTATTCCATGATCTTCAATAGACAAGAGACTAGTGCTATTGGCCTATCAATAATAATATTCCTTTTGTCACCTTTTTAATATACAGGAATCACAACAGATGTTTTGAGTGCAGTGAGAAATTTTCCTGTTGAAATGAGCTATTGATTACATATTTTATAGGTCCTACCAGTTCATTTTCATAACTTAATCAGATGGGCCGGAAGATCATCTGGTCCACAGCTTTTTTTGTTTTTCAATGTATTAATTATTAGCCGGATTTCATTAGTGGTGTATTCTTCAAGAAACATAGTTTTGTTGTTGCCAATGATGTGGTTGTTATTTAGAGTACTATAAGAGTAACTTCTCGCTACTTTTTCAAGAGCATGTGTAAAAAATTCATTGAACTCGTTATCCAATTTGACGGGACATTTTAGTATCTCTAGGTCTTTTTGTAAGCATATTTCACCTTTTCGTTTTCGATTGTTGCTCAGTTCGTTAATTATTTCCCACATCACTTTTTGCTTGTTATGGGAATTTTGAAGTATATTGTCGAAGAAAGCTCTTTTTGTTTGATCTAATAAATCTCTATGACATCTTTTGACTTGTAGGTAATACCTTTTTACATTAACTTGTAGGTAACAATAATTTTTACTTTTTTTCTACCACCAAATTCTCTCATTGCAATACTACGGCTGTCTAAAGAATATTTTAAAATCTGTTTGTTCTGCTTATTCACTTCACACAGAGAAAAATTAAATCTGCTATTTACATTTCAACTAAACTAAATATTGCAAGTCATAGTATCCACATCCTCATAGAAACTACCTTCCTGATTCTCATCTCCATCTCTGTTCTCACCTAAAGCAAAATATTTTCTTAAACACCGCATGACAAATCGTATTAACAATAAAAATTCCAATTCACAAAAGTAATAATAATAAGAATCAAACAAAAGTAATAATTTCAATAATAATAACTAATACATGGACAAATATTGTAATTGCATCAAATATTGTAATTACTAATACATCCACTGATAAATGCCAAGTCTTCGTCATCATCATCACCATCCGTGCAATTTTCTGATTCCCAACGTATTGTTTTGCCATTACTGCTCTCAATCCTTTCCTCACGTTCACTAACTTTATTCACAACTTCCTCGATAATCATTTTTTCACCCACTGGTATGTCGACAGACTTCACTAACAATAAATCAGGAACTGCATCAGGACGTAATAATTTCCGGCCATCAGCTCTCTTCTGCTCAAATTGAGTCTCTTAGAAATGGACCTACACAACAGATTCAAAAAAAGTTTGGTTAAACTGGAATATGAGGCATGAACCATTCAGCCCCCCGTTCCACAATTGAAATTAGCGGAAATTGAGATAAAAAAAAAGTGGCGTGTAAACAACGCCACCGTAGCTGCAGATTTGAACAAAATGGATGGTTAGATTAGGAGATCAATCAAAATCAAGATCAAATAAGAATAAAATTTCAATAGTAAAGACAATTTTTATATACCCTCTTCAAATTTATTTTCCCTACGCCTTTGTGTTTCCCCCAAAATGCGCATGCGCATAATTCGTACATTGGGTTGCCTATTTATTTCATGCCTCTTTTTGCCCATACTTTTATCCCAGATTTTCTCAGGTCTCCGAACGGTAACTGGATTTGTGGAAGCTGTGGGTTTCTTGTTGAGAATCGAATGATCAAACGAACGAATGGGTTTGATTGCAGCAATGGCCACTTTCCTTCCAGTGGGGAGGTCTGAAAACGATCTTGATCTTCTTTTCAATCCAAATGGAAGTCGCTCGGCAATAGACGCTTGAGCATATCTCTCGCCTTGTCGTCGCCACACTCTTACATGTCTACGCGACTCCAATCCGCTATTGTCCAAGCCAAGTGTTCTCGAGCAAAATTCAACCTCGCAATCCGGTGTCCACGGGAAAGTGGCGGTCCAGTAGCTCTAGTTCGAGAAGATAATCCAGCAGCATGAAGTCGCCTCCTAACTGCCCACTCATTTATATTAACATTTCTCACTTCTTGCAGATGATTTCGAAAGAAAACTGCCGTGACCGTTTGCTTTCTCAAAGCGCTAGAAACGAGAAATCGGTCATCTCTAGCTGTTGTAGTCTTGCCTCAGCCTGAACCAGGTATTCGAGGGAACAGACCAGTCCCTTCGTACCGCCGCCATACAAGTTGCACACTCGACAGACTTACACCAACATTTCTCGCAGTGTCGCGCTGACCGGGGCCGTCTTCGATTTATGCTCATTGCAAAACACTAACAATGACAACAATTTACAACAGACAGATGACACCACGGAAACAAAAGCCATTCTGTCCTTAAACTTTCTTTTGCTTCAACAAAATCATATCAAAGTAAACTTGTTCATTTTCATTACTTACCATTGTTGCGAACTGGTAATTTGGTATGGTGCTGCTCCAGGATCAGGACAATGGATGAATTAATTACACGCAAATATGTCCTTTATATGTAATTAAATACTACTTATCTGCTAATATCTTACAATATGTACAACTAATCGCTAACTTATTACAATAATTACTAACTTGAAAATAATAAATAATAAACAATACACTTAATTCTACGAAACTTATGGTCGAAACCCGGAATTTACTTCAACGAAAATACGGAGGTTCGTCTTCAAAACTCAAATTACTCTCTCGCTAGCTCAATTCTGACTGCCCCCTTTTAACTTCCCCTCTACCTCATCACCTCGGTCTTGGTGTGAGTCCTCCCCTAATCTTTATGGAAAATTTCCAAAACTCATAAAATAAAATCCTCTCGGCGTCTCGGCACGATCCCTAAGTTCGAGCGTCTGCCCGCATGATTTAGATAAAGCAGACTAATGGTCCTAAATAAACAAAAACTAATCGGGTGTCCACTTAGTTTTCTTTGCCGACTCGTGAGAAACTGAAATTCTTTGAAACCAAAATCGCGAGATCACAACACCATATCAAATTAAAATTGTTCATTTTCATTACTGTCAATAAACTTTGAACAACAAAAACCTTTTGTTTTATTCCAGCAATCGGTTAGTAAACTGTTACAACCGAAAAAACACGTAACAAACAAAAAATCTCTAAAATAACCTCAAATTACGGAGTGACCCTTATTTTATGCTCGGCCGTGTATATAGTAAAAATCATCCGTAACTACAAATGATCGCGGCGGCGGCTTATCATTTTTAGTTTTTGGAATTTTTACTAAAAGCATGTCATCTTTAACTTCTATATTGTCCACAGTTAAGTCACACAGCTCATGCAGCCTACATGCAGCTTATACCTCAAAAATAAAAGCTACCTGAAATTAAAAACATGTAATTAAGTTTCATGTGTTTATTTATTTATATGTTATATTGTATTGAAATTGTTAGTAAATTTATTAACTTTCATAGCCAGAAATTTTTTGCCTGAAGCTTGACGAAGAAACTGCTTAATTTGTTCAGTACTTAGTACATGAGCATTCTTGCTTATATACTCTTTATTTTCTGTTTAAAAAAGCAATTAAACTTGAATATTTAGAAATATTAAATTTGTGCTGGATGTCAATCATGTATCGCAGCATCGAATAAGTTGTCCACAAAGTTGACGGCTTACGATTTTCGAACAGTTCACTGAAGTACGATAAGAAAATCGATTCCAAAAAACTTTTAAATTTTTTCTCTGATCTCCACTCCATATTTTTTTATAAGCGTCTTTATTTTTGAGGAGTTAAATTATTAATTACTTCATTTGCTTTTTCTATTATCTCCGCTGGTGTGGATTCATCATCAATATCCGGCAACACTATACAAAATCTGCTCTCATTATATATATATATATATATATATATATATATATATATATATATATATATATATATATTTTTATATATATATATATATATATATTTATATATATATATATATATATATATATATATATATATTTTTAATGTTAATTTTTTTATTAAAAAAAAAATTATGACACATCACTTTTTCAATATTTATTTTGATTGTGTTTTTTTTTAATGCTACTTAGCGATATTAAATATTTGCGTGCGTTATCCAAGTTATGTGGTAATACAACTAATAGTGACAATTTATCGCACTAAAAAACGTGCACCAAGATAGTAGTATTATAGCATGAGTGTTAAAATAGTAGATTTTGTAACTAGGGCGAAAGGTTTTCAATATTACTCGAGAGCGAAAATGTAAGCACATTTTCGCTGCGCATTCACTCGAGAGTGCAATTGACAATTTCGCCCGTGTTACAAACAATATTTTTTATCACTCATGCGAGGGAATGTATCTCACAAGTTAGGGATCCTGGTGCCATAAAAAAAAAATGGAATAAAAAATGAAAAAAAAACACTTCACATGATTCACAGACACTTCACGTCACTTTTTTAATACCGAGGTCTTGATTGTATTTATTTGTTTTCATTTATTTGTTTATTTTAATCTAATCTAGCGATTGAATATTTGCGTGCGTTACCCAAGTAAGGCCCAGGTCGCACTACGGCTAAACCGCCGCGATTTTTAATCTCGTGATTAATTTGTGACTCGAGTAAGCTAATACAAGCGGCCTCACTTGCGTTTTTTTCCCGCGACTAATAGACTTTAATAGACTAATAGTGACATCTTATTGCATTAAAAAACGTTCACCAAGAAAGTACTATTGTGCATGAGTGATAAAAATTATACATTTATGGATTAAATTGAATTTTATTTATGTGATTACGTTATTTATGTAATTAAGATGGCAAATGAGAAACCATTTGTGATTGTTTATTAAAGGCAGGGGTCTCCAAACTACGGCCCGAGGGCCACATCCGGCCCGCGGACAGATTTTGTCCGGTCCGCGGAGAGCTAGCATACTTGAAAACTCCTTTTAGAGAACATATTTTGTATAGCAAATTAAATTTAGTTTACTGAAGTATTCTAATTTTATGTTGAATAATTATTAATATGACATCTACATTGATATGGTCATGGGCTAACTACTCATAACATTGTTGTAGGCTTATTGTTATTGTTTTTGTGATAAGTTGGATAAAGAAACACAGAATTGTAATGAGTAAAGACATGTATAATATGCAGAAAATTTAACTTCAGTATATAATAACTAACAAATTATTGAAATGAATCCAACTAACATTTTATACATTTTAAATAAAAACATAACTTATAACAAGCATAATGACATATGAAATACTAATGAGATTTATGTATTTGAGATTTTCCACTGACAATAGTTTGTAGTTGTGGACTAATTTTACTTGTACCAATTATTAAAAGAGATTTAAGATGCTCATCAGTTAATTTAGATCTGTAAACATTTTTTGTGTACTTCATTTTGGAGAAGGTCTTCTCACACCAATAATTAGTACCAAAAACAGAAAACAGCCCACGAGCAAATTTATGCAAATTATCAAATTGTGTCAGTGGAAGACTCTTATAAAATTCCAACAAAGATGAGTTTTGATATTTGTTCTTAATTATATCACTGCACTGTAGATCAATCATTTCCATTTGAAGTTCCGGGGCTAGGGTTTCAATGTTAGTATCAAAAGGATTCTGAAAAATCTTAATTTGATTCGCAATGGCATCAAAGTCCGAGAAACGAGTATCAAAATTTATTTTCAAAGCACTCAAAGTTTCGATTGCAAAATCGATAGGAAACTCAGTCTCAGTGGTGTGGCTGAATATTTCACATGTTTTAAAATGTGAAAAACATTTACTTCGAAGTTGTGATTGAAACAGTATCAATTTCTTCCGGAATGATTTGATATTAGTGTATAAATCAGGAAGATGTTGGTTTTCTCCTTGCAATCTCAAATTCAGTTCGTTCACATGTTTGGTCAAATCAACATAGAATGCTAACTTCCACAGCCATGCGTTGTTTTGTAATTCAGTAAGAGGGCGATGCTTTTCATTCAAAAAAATTTCGATCACTGCTCGTAGTTCAAAAAAGCGCTGAAGGACTTTCCCACAACTAAGCCAACGTACGGCAGTATGATAAGGTAAGTCATTTTCTCCAATCTCTTCAATAAATTGTCGGAATTGTCGGTGATTCAGCCCAAAAGATCTGATAAAATTAACAGTTGATATGACTGGTTTCAGAACTTCAGACATATCCAAACATTTTCCGCACAAAGACTGTTGATGAATGATACAATGTAAGACTAATGGTTTTGAACCAAGATCATTTTCTACAGCCTTTGACACAAGAGCGACCACTCCTTTATCTTTCCAACTCATGTTTTTGCCTCCATCAGTTGTAATACATTTCAAGTTTTTCCAACGAAGGTTCTTTTGATTAATGGCCATTCCAACTCCTTTAAAAATATCTGTACCAGTAGTTGTGCCATGAATACTATACATATCAAGAAGTTCTTCATGCACTTCATAGCTTTTATTCACTCCTCGAATATAAATCAACACCTGAGCAGTATCTGACACATCCGTTGACTCATCCAAGGCCAAAGAAAACCACTCAACATGTCCATTTTTGTCGAACAGTTGAGAGGATATATTTTCAGCGATGTTTTCTACCCTTCGAGCCACAGTGTTTGCTGACATACTGACAGTTTTTAATAAATTTACCTTTTCAGGGCACATTTCTTCGGCTACTGCAATTATGCATTCTTTGTTCATTTCTCCATCGGTTAATGGTTTTCCACGTTTTGCAATTTAAAGAGCCACACGAAAGCTGGCACGAGTTGCAGCCTCTTGTTCAGTTTTGAGTTTTGTAAATGAAGATTGCTGCGATTTCAATCCGCGCTTTATAGCTTCGAATTTTTCTGTCCGCAAACTTCCTGTATATTTTGAGTAATTTTGAAAATGTTTTGTTTCATAATGACGTTTAATGTTATATTCCTTGAGAACGGCTATGCTTTCATTGCAAATCAAACATAGCGCCTTGTTACTGGACTCAATTACGAAATACTGAATGTTCCACTGATCTTTGAATTTTCTGCATTCACTATCAATTATTCGCTTCTTTTCCATACTACTAAATCACACACAAAAGCAACAATTCAAATCAAAATACTGTTACAAAGATGTCTTAAACTTAAACACGCACAAACACGTTTTAAGGAGGTACGCACTATTTTATTTCACAACAGTGTCATAGGAACTGACTTGTGGTTGCGCCACTAGCCTTCTTATATATTCCAATTACTGCCATCTAGAAGTGAGTGGAAGACACCAGGACTTTCTCGAACCAACGAGATTATTCTGTACGTGCTATTAGCGCCATCTGTTAGCGATAGAAAGTACTACCTATTTCCGCTTGTGTCCGCCAGATGTCGTATCACGTTACTCCTCATGGCTCGTATTCTACGACTAATCTAGAAATTACAGATAATGACAGGAAAATTAATAATATGTAGTGTTGCCGTTTTGCGGACTTTAGTCCGATTTGCAGCCTTTTTTAAACGTTGCGTACTTTTTCGGACTTTTTTTTTCATCAATGGACTATTTCACTTTTTACCACCGGCAACAATGATAATATGGTTTTGGCCCTCGGAACTTACTGGAGTAATCAGTATGGCCCTAAGGCTGGAAATTTTGGAGACCCCTGTTCTAAGGGAAACTAACTAAAATTCAAGTTGCATAAAACAAATATTTTCAAACGAAATTCTTTAAATAACAAGAAACTTAGAAATACAGATAAAAAAATAATTTTTTTATAGCATATTTGTCATTCCTGGTGTAAACAGTGTCATGCTTTATTTCAATTTATCTAATCATTGCACAAATTAGAGTTATTTTATCAACCGAAAGGATTTTATCAGTCTATTCAGTCTAATAGTATGTATATATATATATATATATATATATATATATATATATATATATATATATATATATATATATATATATATACATATATATATATATATATATATATATATATGTAAAGAAAACATGACACTCATATACTAATGTGTTTAGTTTTCTTAAGTTTGAATCAGCCGCTCCATGGAAAGACCGACAATTGATGAAACGGACTAAACGTCAGTTGACACAACAGATAATTAAATGTGAACAATTTATAAATTTGTAAAACTAGTTAATACTTGAATGATTAGAAAATTTAAATGTTGTTTCTCTTATTCTTATAGAGAAACGCAATTTCGTTTTTAATTCTAAGAAGCTTGGGACTATAGAAAACATTATAAAACAACTTTTTTTCCGATATTTCAAGAGAAATGGAAAAGCTCAGGTTTGAATTCATAGTCAAGGCATTGGCCACTGAGGGAAAAACTAATGTCATTACTATAACCTCAATTGAGACAGAAGACAAATAGATTTTCAATATGCCACCTGAATTCGAAAACATTGCACATCATGTAAAGTTATCATCAGAATACAGCTGCTTTTAAAAAAGTAAAAGCAACTCTAACAAAAAGGGGTACTTTAAGAAGAGTTTGGATTACTTTAAACACAGATACTTTGAAAGAATACAAAGGTGAAGATGGGAATATACACTTCCATGGATACTTATTAGAAGAACAAGAAAAATATCTCCAAACAAAAACAAATGAGCAACTAAAATCAAAAGTACTTAACCAAAAAAAGATATCAGAAAAAATTGTCCTTGAAACATTTAATGGTGCGAATAATAATGTATTACAATGGATGGAAACCTTTAGAAAATCTGAACATAAAGGCTAGATCGGATGAAGAAATTGGAGATTTGACATGTTACTTATCTCAATATAATTTTAAGGTAAAATATAATCCAGGAAAATCTAATCAAGAAGCAGATTGTTTGAGCAGAGATCCGGTTTTACAACCTTATGAAAATACAGATGAAATTCTGAAAGTAGTAAATCTAATCAACCTGAGAGACATAAAAAATGATTAAAGTGCAAATACCGATCTACAAAATAATATAAATAAATTTAAATTGAAGAACGACATCTACTATAAAAAATAATTTAAAAATAAAGATAAAATTCTGTTATCAGAAGATTTTAGTAAAACAATAACAAAAGATGTACACAATACATATTGCTATATAGGAACAACACAAATTTTAAATAAAATAACACCATTTTATACAGCAAGAACATCACTGCTAACATCAAAATTATCTGTGAAAAGTGTGAAATCTGTATAAAAAATAAACCAAGAAAAAATCTAAATATGGTTTCATGTCACAATTGGGTGCAGCAACATATCCATTTGAAATTGTATCCATTAATACAATTGGAGATTTTGGGGGATCTCGTTCAACAAAGAAATATTTACATCTATTTATTGATCATTTTACGAGATATGCCTACATTTTAACATCTAAAAACCAAAACTAATGATTTTATAAAATTGATTAAGTGGCACAAATTAAAGATATAAACATTATTTTGACGGATCAATATCCTGGGATAAATTCCAAAGAATTTAAACAATTTCTAAAAGAGATAAATACAAAAATTATTTTTACTGCAGTTGATGCACCATTTTCAAATGGTCTCTACGAAAGACTAAATCAGACATTAGTTAATAAAATAAGATGCAAGATAAATGAAAGTGATAGAAAAATAGCATGGATAACCACTGCTCAAAAATGTTTAGATAAATATAATGAAACAGAACAAACAGTCACAAAGTTTGCCCCAAATACTTATTGGAAGGCGAATATGTAAACCTTTTACCATATGAATTAAAATTAAAATGTGCAGACGAGGATCTGAAAAACGATAGAAAATTGGCCTTGGAAAATACAAAGAAATCGCACAATTATAATAAAAAGCGGTTTGATCTACATAGTAAAGCATATGAATTGGATACAGGAGATATGGTTTACGTGGAAAATGGGAATCGTCCAAATAGGAAAAAGCTAGTTGAATTGAGAGTTGGACCTTATAAAATAATGAGAAAGTTATCTAATTCAATTTATGAGGTCGATGCCGGACACAAGAAAACAGAATCAAACCTCTTCCATATTACCAAACTAAATCCAAGGGGGGAGATGTAAAGAAAACATGACACTCATATACTGATGTCTTTAGTTTTCTTAAGTTTGAATCAGCCGCTCCATGGAAAGATACACAACAGATAATTAAATGTGAACAATTTATAAATTTGTAAAACTAGTTAATACTTGAATTAGAAACTTGAAATGTTGTTTCTCTTATTCTTATAGAGAAACGCAATTTCGTTTTTAATTCTAAGAAGCTTGGGACTATAGAAAACGCGATCAATCGTTTGTCATACAATGCTAAATAAAAGAGTGCAAAGGGTTAAAGATACAAAATACGACAACACATATATGTAGCTACAAATATATAAAAACTAAATGTGGCTTGTATCGCGTCGTAAGAACACCAAATCTTTTTTTCTTATTTATTCTCTCCATTTGTTTTCCATGGTTACTACCATACCGGGCAACTTTGATCTCCTACGGGACTCTTGTTTTTTATAATTACAAGGTTTAAAATATAATTAGAAAATTACTTCTTAATAATAGATAGGGTATTAGAAGATACTATTTTTGAAAACCAACGCCAAAAAAATTCGAAGGATTTTCGGCTCATCAAATAAAAAAGGGTTAGGCTACCAATATTTGACAGTGCTGATGAATGTTAAAAACATTAGATGTTCGTTTAAATTAAGAAGTACAGAATGCAGCAGCCAAACCTGCCCCTTTTGAAACAACTGTAAGAAATAAACGTATGCGCGAGGCGAGTTGGCTATATTTCCGTTGCGTTCCTCCCTTCCAAGCGTTTCAGTAGCCATGGAGCTGTGGTCGAAGCAAGAACGGTCTTTCGACGTAAAACCATTTTATCAAAACGGTAGTTATGCTGCTGGCCAACGCCCTTTCCGGACTCAGTTCCAGATTAATCTGCCTGTTAACTCAATAAAGTTATGGGTACAAAACTTTAAAAAACATCTGCGAATCGGTAAACAGAAGAGGTGGCAGTTCGAGATTAGTGAGAAAAAGGAGCCCTCGGAAGTAAGCGCGTCGACATATTGCTCTTGAAGAACGGGGACCCGTCAAGAACTCGAAAGAATCTCTCATGAGATGTAATGACCAATTTTAGACATCGCTTGCATGAATGCATCGATCGATATGGACGACACTTTAATAATGTTATTTATAACAAATAAGTAATGCTTCTGAAATGCTTTTTAACGTAGATAAACTTTATTTCAATATATAATGTTTCCATAGATTGTAGATTTCGGTGGAGATTTGTACTGAGACCTTTATAGATCTATTGTATCTCATCCTCTTCCTGTAATCGTTGGTATACTTACCCATTTAAAGCGCTTCCTCTGGTACTAATTACATTAGGAATTTCAGGATCTGGGTAGGATTCAAGGATAGAATCTTCCTCCAGGCCTTGGATCTTAAGGTGTCTTATAAGTCTGAATTGTCCGTCAGGACTCCTGTCATAATTCGAAGCTTGTTCCTGTTTTGTTTCAGGCAAGCTTTTGTTCTTTTCTGGTTAAAAGATTCCAGCATGACTTTGGATTGTCTTAGCCTAGGGAGTTCTTTCCAGGCTTTCATCAATTGTTCTCTTATTTCTTCATCAAAACTTTTGTGGATGGTGTTCATACTCGTACCACAAAAGGGTTCCGGATCTTTAAAGGATCATCCCTTGTTTGCTAGGTGATCGGCTACTTCATTTCCCTCAATACCAGTGTGTCCTGGTATCCAGTATAGCGCTACTTTATTTTCTCTTAAAAGCTTGTTTAACATTTGGGGTCTGATAGTGTATGAGCTAATTGGAAGTCTTGATGGCAGCTAGACTATCTGACAGATTAACAATTCGTTTTCTGCGAAAGGTCCTGTCGTGGTTAAATTTTGCGCATCTTTCAATTGCATGTACCTCTGCTAGGAAAATACTTAGGTAGATTTCTAAGGATTCGAAGTATTTGGTACGACATCCAAACACTCCTGCACCAGTACCTTCCTTCGTCTTCGAACCATCTGTATGCCACTTTATATACAGTCACCACATTTTCATCGAGACAAAACGGGACAATTGGGATGAAATGAGAATTATAATCTATGTACTTATGAAAGCACACCAATAATTCAAAAATTCAAAATATATTTTATTGTATACATTCATATACGTATTCTGTTTAAAATGAAACAATTTTTAGCCTGTTTCCACATTTGCAGACAACCAACATTTAATTTTTTCATCAGTACCGTAGCTTTTTACCAATGACACCTCATCAGAAAGATTTTTGCAAATATTATTTTTCGGAAAATGATTACTAATATATTCGAAAGATTTTGTCACTGTCACTACTCTTCAAAATATTATTGGAACTGTCAATTTTTCAAGATATTCCAAACAGTTTCTATAAAAATTTCCGACTTCTTTCAGAAAATCCGGTCGTTTAATGGCACCTTGTTTTTCCAACCTAGTGATGTCCTTTCGTATAACTAAAGGAACGTAATCGTTATCAACTTAACCGTTACGCTGTGGTGACTATTGCCCTTCCTTTGTAAATCAAATAATGATTCGAACGTCAAATTGAAAGCAACCAACCTCACTGTCTATCGTCCGCATTTATCTGCATTAAGACAAGACGAAACGACAATATTCCAACACCACCGAGTAAATCTAACTAGCTACATCCCCTAATACAGTTTATTCTGCATGCGTTTTATGTATTTTTTATTTCTTTTTATTCTTTACAGTACATTTAAAATAAGAAATACAGATGTTTTCTAAAAAGCGGGACATTTTAAAAAATCGGAGGGATGCGGGACTGCCTCCAAAAAGCGGGACTGTCCCGCCAAAATCGGAACATGTGGTTACTTTAACTTTATAGCACTTTGCTTAATGTGGCATGCTGAGGATTCGTCGCTCCAATCGGCTTTACCAAACTTAACCTTAACGTTTCCATATAATTAGTTTCTTATCCTTAGTTTCTTATTGCGCGGTTCCATATAACGCGGTATCTATATAGAAGATTGGAACGACGAATCCTCAGTATGCCACACTAAGCAAAGTGCTATCAAGTGGTATATAGACGGTTCGAAGACGAAGGAAGGTACTCCCTATGCTAAGACAATCCAAAGTAATGCTGGAATCTTTTAACCAGAAAAGAACAAAAGCTTGCCTGAAACAAAACAGGAACAAGCTTCGAATTTTGACAGGAATCCCCTGACGGACACTGCAGACTTATAAGACACCTCAAGGTCCAGGACCTGGAGGAATATGCAATCCTTGAATCCCACCCAGATTCTGAAATTCCTAATGTAATCAGGACAAGAGGAGGCGCTTTAATTGCTTAAGCATACCAACGATTAGAGGAAGAGGATGGGATACAATAGATCTATAAAAGTACTCAGTACAAATCACCATCGAAATCTACAATCTATGGAAACGTTAAAAGAAACTCAAAATTTATATGAGATTATTTTGTACCGTGTTATATAAAAAGAATTTAAAAGTAGATAACAGAAATTATTATATAGAAATTAATAATATTTAATAATATAAGAGATAACAGAAATTAATAAATTGTACATAGATCAGACTGATTTGTTTTGCATTGCATATACAGGGTGCGGCAGCCAAACCTGCATTTTTTAAATAACTGAGAAAGAAACGGTTGCGTTTTTTAAAGTTTATTGATGTCATGTTTATCTACGTTAAAAAAACAATGTTATAAATAACATTATTAAAGTGTTGTCCATATCGATCAATGCATTCATGCGATGTCTAAAATTGGTCATTACATCACGGACCATCTGATGAGGGATTCTTTCGAGTTCCTGACGGATTCTCGCCTTCAGTTCTGCAAGAACAATATGTCGACGCGCTTACCTCCGAGGGCATCTTGTTCGCACTAATCTCGCACTACCACCTCTTCTGTTTCCCGTTTCGCAGATGTTTTTTAAAGTTTTGTACCCATAACTTTATTGAGTACTTTATTGAGTTAACAGAAGGCAAGGGCCGATTACGATTAATCTGGAAATGAGTCCGGAAAGGGCGTTGCGCAGCTGCATAACTACCGTTTTGATAAAATGCTTTTATGTCGAACGACCGTTCTTGCTTGGACCACTGCTCCAAGGCTACTGAAACGCTTTGAAGGGAGGAACGCAATGGAAATGTTGTCAACTCGCCCTACTGACTCGCTCCTACTGAGACCTACCTTGACAACAGTTGTGAAATGCTTTTTAACGTAGATAAACACGATATAAATAAACTTAAAAAAAATGCAACAGTTTCTTTTAAAAATTTATTTAAAAAATGAAGGTTAGGCTACCGCGCCCTGTATATGCAATACAAAACAAATCAGTCTGATCTATGTACAATAAATTGAAAAGTTCCTTTAGGGAGGCCTCAGTAGGAGCGACTCAGTAGTGCCAGTTGACAACATTTCCATTGCGTTCCTCCCTTCAAAGCGTTTCAGTAGCCATGGAGCAGTGGTCCAAGCAAAAACGGTCGTTCGTAAACGATTATTTCATACAGTTATTTCAAAATGGGCAGGTTTTTTCTGTACTTCTTAATTTGAACAACCATATAATGTTTTTAACATTCATCAGCACTGTCAAATATTGGTAGCCTAACCCTTTTTTATCTGATGAGCCGAAAATCCTTCGTATTTTTTGGCCTTGGTTTTCAAAAATAGTGTTATCTTCTAATAGCCTATCTATTATTAAGAAGAAATTTTCTAATTGTATTTTAAACCTTGTGATCATAAAAAACAAGTAGGAAATAATAGTTGCCCGGTATGTTAGTAACCATGGAAAACAAAAGGAGAGAATAAATAAGAAAAAAAAAGATTTGGTGTTCTTATGACGCGATACAAGCCACAGATAACGTGAGTCCCAAAACTCTTGGAATCCACTCCTGCTATGAATTTAAAGAGGCAGGTCATTTCTTAATTCACACACATATAATTAAATAAATTATCAAATGTCATTTTTAAGTAGCTGTCAGTTGCTGTTAATGTAAATTCATAACCATGAATTATTTAGAGTGGTCTTGAGGTTATGTCATGAGGTTATGGCATTGTTTTTAGTGTTAAGTTCAACAATTTCATAAGTTATAAATAAAACGGCTTCTCATAAATTTAACACTAATTTATTTTATAGGGGTGTGAATTATAAAATTAATTAACAGATGTTGAATGTGTTGTCCATTTTCACGAATACAAAAATTAAGTCGCCGTTTTATGTTATTGAACACATTTTGTAATACTGTGTTCTCTATCTCTTCACATTTTCTTATTACATTGTTTCGCACATCTTTTACTGTATGCACTGGACTGCTGAATAATGAATTTTTTAAATAAGGAAAAGGAAAAAAGTTCAGAGGAGTTAGATCACAAGAACGTGGAAATCGGTCTTTGCTTATTAGCGTTTCACGGGCAAGTTTCACATTTTACGGGCAATGTGCGGTCTAGCAGAATCTTGTTGGAAGAAGCCGTTTTGGAGTTCATCATCATGAAGTTCGTTAATAAATTGTTGCAAAATAGTGGCTCTATATGTGGCAGCGCTTAAATTAACATCGAAAAATATTGGACCGATAATTCTGCGTCTTTACATTGCTTATCACCCACCAACTTTGATTGGATGCAGTGGAGTCTCTCTAAACAATGTTTGTTGTCGAAACTCCACGTGCGCATGTTTTGGGAATTAATGTATCCGTTTAGATGAAACCAGGCTTCATCAGTGAAAAATATTGAATTTAACACTTCGTCGTTCATATTTTCATTGATCCACCGACAGCAAGCCAGTCTTTTATTATAATAGAGTGGTAAAAGTTCTTGGTACATTTGCAACTTTTATGGTTTCATGTAAAGACCTTTACGAATAATCATGTGAGTGGTAGTACGACTTAAATTCAACTGTTGAGGTAGTCTCCTAATTGAAGTGGTAGTGGGGTTCGTTTTGGACTGCATTTCTGATGTTGTTTATAATATTCTCATTATTAATACGAGGCCTTCCACTTCTTGATTTGTTGTTAATGTTACCAGTACTTAGAAACCAATCAACTGATCGTAATACCTGTCTTCTAAACTGATTCCTATTAAATACAGCCATAGGAAAACGTTGTCTAAATTCTTCAATGCACGGGTCGATACTGTATTCCCATTCCCATTTTCCAGGTGTCTACCATTACGACAGCTTTCGACAATAAAAGTTTTCTGCTCTTTTGTAATAGCATATTACGTAATGAGAGTTGTAAGAAGCATATTACGTGCGAGCGGAACAGTAAATAGTACGCGTAATTCCGCGTGTACGTAATTGCCTTACATAAGGTGACCAGACGTACTGCTTTCGGCAGTACAGTACTTCTTTGAGATAGTCTGTACTGTCCAATTTTTAGGCACTGCATTTGTACTGCCGTCCTTATAAGATGTACTGCTTGTACCGCATGATATTGTAAAATTAAATAAGTATAACTGTGATTTTATGCATTTTCAAAGCAAATGCCGAATCACTGTTAGTTAGTGTGACAAAATCGGACGGATAGTGAAATTAATGTGTTGGAGCGAAATAGATGCGGTGTCGTATGAGTAGATGAGTAGGACAAGCAGACCACGGGGAATCCTAACAGATTCCGTTCTGAAATAATTTTATTAATAGTGAAAATAATAAGTCGGATAGATAGCACGCAGCTCATTAGAATATTTCCTTTATCAATGATCAGTTGTTTCTTCTTGTGTTGATGGCTTTATTGATAGAGAATGATGATAGCAAAAATGGTGACGCTATCATAAAATGCACTACATATTTGATTCTCAAAATGCAGTATTGCTAATAGTGGCAAAGTGGTAAAAACAAAACATTGCAAGAATGATAAACAGCACTCATATTAATGGTCACTCATATTAAGCTTCATCGTCAAAGGTGATTGGCTACTTGAAAAATATAACTTTTTCATTAGATGAAAAAAAAAAACAATATCTGAGGGAATATTTGCATATCAATCACACTCTACAATCATACAATATGCCATAACAAAAGTGATTAAGGAGCAGTTATTATGTGCTACAAGTCCATCTGTAAATTCATTTGAATTAAATCAAGACGAAAACGAAATAAATGTGTCCATTATCAGCGATAAAGAGACAAATCATCTACCTGCAGGGGCAACAAAAAATTATACCGCAAAGAAAAGGCGCACTGGAACAAAAACCAACAACAAAATAGTGGAATCCGAAAACACAGATGTTCGGAATACAAACGAAAATATTGATATTGATAATGAAAATTGGGATACACAGAGAAACAAAAAACGAAGAAGCTGGCAAGCGTTTTATACATTGCACAAATGATGATATCACCCAAGTTAGAGCGGCTATCAGATATGAACATCTACATATCTACAGACTGGACCCATATCTGGCAACGGATGACCTAATCCAATACCTGAAGGATCGAAAATTCAACAATGTCAAATGTGAAAAGCTGGCGTCTAAGCATCCAGAGGAATACTCTTCTTTTAAAATCTCTGTGCCAAAAGAAAATCTTGATGAGTTAAAAAAGCCGGAAATGTGGCCAAGGAATACTTGCATAAACCTTTTTTTTTCTTTATACAAAAGACTATAAAAAATTACACAAAATTCAGAACAAAGCCACGACCGTTATCTAATTGTAAGACACCTCAAACTAACATATTAATGTATCTAAATATACAATCACTACGTAAGAAACTGTGTCAACTGGAAATTGATAATGTAAACCCATATTTTATTTGTCTAGCAGAGACTTGGATATCTTCTGTAAATATTCCATTCATACATATTAATAATTATAAACTGATTAGTCACTATAGCAGAACATAGTCAAGGGGAGGAGGAGTAGCGATATGGGTCAATTCCTTACTTACCTATTGACATTGAAAGATTGGAGTTAGAAAACTATGCCATTGAAAAAACTATTGAAATATGTGGACTACACATGAAATTAAATGGAGTAGACACCATAATCTTAAATGTGTACAGACCACCAACAGGCTGTTTAATTACATTTATGGAAGTCATAGATAATATTCTACACAAATGGGCGAAGAGAAACAGAGAAATTATCCTAATTGGCGATTTCAATATCAATTTTGCCAAAACATCAAAGGAAGTCCAAAATTGCAAAAAACTACTAGCAGCATATGGAATGGAGGAACAAATTAATCAATTTACCAGAATAACCACCACCACTGAAACAAAAATTGATAACATCTTTGCAACATCGGGAATGGAATTAAATACCTCTGTGGAAGACACTCCGATATCTGACAATCGTATATTAAGGCTGAGCGGCATTTGCAAGAAAGTCACAGGTATGCAGCCAAAATTAGTAAGACGATTCTCGGTAACCAACAAAGTTCGTTTCTCTGAAGATCTACAAAAGGAAACATGTGAAGAAGTACTCAACAAAACTAGCAGCAACAGTAAGACAACTACATTTATCAAAATCATGCAGTATTATTTCTTTACATGTTTTCCTGTAGTAAAAGTAAATTCCAATAGAAAGACTTGGATAACAAAAGAAATAGAGGTCTCGTCCGCAAAACTAAAGGATATGCACATATTACAAAAAACGTATCCCGCTTTACGTAACCATTATATTCAACAAAAATATCAACACCAGAAATTAGTCACCTCATTGAAAAATTCTTTTTTTAGACGAAAAATACTGCAGGCACCTAATAAATCGAAAGTGCTGTGGAATGTCATAAAACAAGAAACAAACAGATCAAAAACTACCGATCAAATTATATTAATCGAAAAAAATACGCTAATCACAAGTCCGAAGGAAATTGCAGACAAATTTAATACGTATTTTGAGGAAACCCCAAAAAAAACTGTTGGTAATATTATTCCTACAGACATTTCGGATCAACACATAAAGTTTAATCCCAATACAATATATTTGCAGGAATTCTCAGAAAATGAGGTTCTATCTATAATTGCTTCCCTAAAAAACAAATCAACAAGCGAACCCGATGACCTTCCATGTCAAATTATCAAAGAGTTTAGCCATTACCTATTGACTCCTATAACAGACATAATCAATGCCTCCATCGCGGATGAACAATTTCCAGCAATCCTCAAAATAGCAAAAATTATTCCAGTGCATAAAAAGGGATCAAAAAAGGATATTGGAAATTACAGGCCGATTGCTCTTATTTCTGTACTATCAAAAATCATTGAATACGCCATACATAGTAGAATAATCCCATTCATAGAAAAATATAACATTATTCCAGGCCAACAACATGGATTTCGAAAAGGGAAATCAACTTCAACAGCGCTAGCAGATTTCCACAGCACTATTTTAAAAGGAGTAGACATGGGTAATAAACCTATAGGAATATTCTGCGACTTAAGTAAGGCGTTTGATTGTGTCTCCCACGAAACACTATTAAACAAACTAATTAGATATGGAATCCGAGGGAAAGCCAGGAGATGGCTACAATCCTACTTAGTAGACCGTAAGCAATATGTTACAATAAGAAGTGGAAATGAAACAGGAAAGTCCAACACCATTTGTACCAATATTGGGGTCCCTCAAGGGAGCGTTCTTGCACCAACACTTTTCTTCTTGTACACCGCCGACTTAATAAGTTATATAAACGGACAGCATTGTACATTGTACGCAGATGATACCAGTTTTATTATAACTGGAAAAAATATAAAAGAAAATGCAGACAAAGCTAATTTATTACTAAGTTGAATCAACACTTGGTTCTCAGCAAACAACCTTTTCTTTAATAAAGAAAGAGTATGTCATTTTTCAGACAGCTAGAAGCACCTATGCTGAGAACATTGATTTGAAAATACAAAACCACTGTTTAAAAAGAGCTAGAGAAGCAAAGTTCCTAGGAATCCACTTGGAATAGATCATCACTTATAGAAGAAATACTTCTAGCACAGAAAAGAATTGTCCGAAATATAGTGGGAATAAAAACAACAGAATCGTGCAAACCACATTTTAAAAATTTAAATATCTTGACAGTAGTCAATTGATATATATTGGAAACTGCCTCATATATCCACAAAATTCGCGATACTCTCCAAAAACATAAAGATATCCATATATATGACACAAGAAGAAAACACCACCTTTACCCCAGGAAAACAAATTTAAACTTGTGTTCAAAAGGACTTGAGAATCAAGGATATAAAATTTACAATAAAATACCAAACACAATAAAAAACGAAATGTCACTTAAAAAATTTAGAAATAATTTGAAAATTAATGAACCCGATGTACTGTCTTAATGATTTTATGTATTTTAAATTTAACTAACTTATTACTTTTACTTATTGTAATATTGTATTTTAATTATTTAATTATTTTTTGACATAGCCTATAGATATTTTATGTATCTCATTTGGTAAATAAATAATTTGAATTTAACCAGTTTCGTAATATGGATTGTAGGTCAAATATAGTGTGAAACAATATTTGGAAAATGCAAAATATATTACAATCTCACATCAGATGCTTCAAATCAGAAAGAAATCAAAATGTATCCCATTTTAGTGTGATACTTTTCCTTCGAAAATGGAGCAAATGTTAATCTATTAAATTAAGATTATGTACCAGGAGAAACTTCAGCACTGCTCTCAGAGCACATTCTTAAAATAATAACACCATAATTTGAACGAAAAAATAATCGCACTATACACAGATAAAACTAATAAGTATTAATTTTGGAGGGCTCAAAAGTAAAGGTGAAAATAATGTGCATAAAAGTTTAATGCAAAACTCTCACTCTTGCATTAATCTTGGATCACCAATTTGAAAGATTTTTGGGAGGAAGAAAATAGAATAAAAAAATATGTTGGGATATTCCACAACGAGATGGGTTTCATTAACACCTGCTGTGGAACGGGTAACCAAAATGTTTGAGCCTTTCCGCTCGTACCTTTTTTTAAGTTTATACCAGTGTCCTAAAATTATAAAAGAATTTTTTGAAAACGAGTTATCTGAAGATACATTGCATTTCATTCATAGTCAAGCTACTGCATTTCATATCACTATTAAAGAAATTGAAAGCTCTAAAGTGTCAGATCTTTTGAGCTGAAAACTGTTATAATGTGTTGTAGCAAATAGTCGCTAGATATAATACTGGATTTGTTCCATTAAAGTTAAAAACTTTCCCCAGAAACTCGATACAAATCAACTCCTGGAAGCGAAGCGAAATTTATTAAAAAAAGTAAAGGTTCTTTGAAAAAAATCCTTTGAATATGTAAAAAAATGGACTAATTGTTTCGAAGAGTTACATATTTTTGGATGGATATTATTAAAATATAATATAAATTGGGAAGGGATTTTGAAGACCATAAAAATGTTATAGATGATAATGAACTCTACGATGAAGTTAGGCGATACCACATATTATTCCACGGAAAAAATAAATGAATGGAAGAAAAATAAAATAGATGTTAGTTTGCGTTGGATAGAAATATACAAATATTTTAAAGATAAGCATATTCCTACAAAAAACTTAAAATTACTTGTTGAATTTGCAGTGTACAAGAGGGGTTCTCAAACTTTTCGATGTTGGGGAACACTAAACTCTGAAATATTTTTAAGCGGAACATCTACATTCTACAATAGCTAACCCTTTTGAAACCAAAATAGTAATAACAAACAAAATATTGTTCGCAAAACACTCTGTTCTTATAGAGCAAAAAAGAAACAGAATCGTGTAGCAGCATGTGAAATATTTATTGAAAACACAATTAAAATTACATTATTTAAAAAAAATCTCAAAATTAATGCGATACATGAGCTTGACGATCTTGACAGATCTCAGCGATGTTGGAACGAATAAATGATTAAACCACACGCATTTATTCTTCTAAGTTCCCTAGTCTCTCGCGTTTGTTTGTCTTTATATTAACCATAGTTGAAAATCCAGCTTCGTGAAGACATGACGTGCAAAATAACAATAATATATACAGGACTCTCTTGCTTATATTCGGGTATTCCTCTTTGTAAGAGATCCAAAAATTTGCAGGAGTGTTTTCAAGGAACAGTAATTTTAATTCGCGATCTGAAGAAAGCGACGCCAGGTCTTCTTCTTTTAAAGTAAAACTAGAAAATTCGGAAGAAACAAACGGGTTTCTTTTATCCCATCATATTATATTGTCATACACATCATATTGTGGGTTTAACAATGGAAAATATTTTTCAAGTTTTGCTTCTATTGTTGATAAATGTTCATTATTGTATGTTCCATTATCAAAGAAACGAATGTCTCGTTGGTATTTTGCACAGAGGGGAACTCTTCTGTGTTTCTCCATCTTAGTCTACTATCTCCTATCTCCACGTAGTTTTTTCATTGAACATAATTTGTCGGTCGATGTAAGAATTTTTTCATCTTTTCATTGCATACTCATATTGCCAATATATTAAAGTAAACAAAAATATCAGCCAAATACGCTAAATTGCAGCAATAATCATTTTTTTAGATAATTCATAATTCATATTCAAGTTGTTTGAAAATTCGGTTCTTCGTCGGTCTCATTTTAATAAAATTAACCATGGCAACTACTTGATAATATACGTTGTGTAATTTCTTTTTATGACAAGTACTTCTCGGTGCAAAAAACAATGATAAAATATTATATTTGATTTTATGGTTTGAGCTAAAGTCACAAATGCTTTGATTGATCCCGCCATGGACACTGCTCGGTATTGCGATACGCTGCTCCGTATCGCGCATCGGTACAAATACTGACACAATGATGCCATGATAATTTGAAAGCATTAAAATACGGTGCTATTGCATCAAACAGTCCTGATCAGTTGTACAACACAGAAGTTCTTTGCAGCATAAACATTGATTTATTATCTCTTGTTCATAAATAAATCGTACACAGCCTAAGAGCTGCGCCTTGCCACATATATTAGTTGATTCGTCTACTTGTAATGCAAAAGACATTTTAACAATCTCCCTGCGTCTGTTATTTCAATACTGCGGGACATGTCATTAATTCTTCTACGAATGGTATCATCAGACACCTGAATCTTCAAAATTTCCTTATTTGCTTCTTCCCAAAACATAATTGTCACTAATTCCAAGCAGGCAGGCAAAATGAGAGATTCTGCTATGGTGTGTGCCTTTAATTTTAGTTCTACTAACTCGGCAATGTTATACGACGCAAGTTGAACTTTATCATTTTTTTTTCAAATTGTTTGCCTTGCTTCTAAAAGTCTATTAAAATATTCTTTGTTTTTTGTTAAATGTTTTTTAAACGCAAGTTTCTTTCAGCATACAATGCAGCGAGATGTTGGAAAATCTGCATATACGGTCCAGGTAAATGCAAAGTTTAAGTATGCTTCGTCATAAAATCGATTCACATTGCGAATTGATTTTACAATTTTTCTGTTTTCTTCATTTTCTTCAATTCTACTAGCGCTAATAGTAGTATTACTACAAATTTTAAAAAATAGCAATACAAAGCAATAAATAATTGTTCAAAACTAACCTAAATTTATTTTCCTAATTCCATTCAATATTTAACTCACATTTAACACGCGAATATATTGAAAAAGATTTAATTAAATTCGTCAAAAGCCGATTCTACATTTGGAGTCTTGCGTAGTTGCGGATGTCGGGTCCACAGCATGCTTCATGCACCCGGATAATAATATTGCTACTTACGTTTTTTATTATTTATTAATTAAAACTGTCATATCATATAATATGTCATACCTCAACTCATTCGCCGAAGGGGATTCCCCGTAGCCCTAGCAATAATATTTTTTAATAATGATTTTTTGACGGAACACTTAAATGTGCATCGCGGAACACCAGTGTTCCGCGGAACACGCTTTGAGAACCCCTATTGTACAATTTACTGCTTTCGCGTTTAAAAAATCTGGACACCTTACCTTACAGCTCGAATTATGTACTATACTTTAGAAAAGTATGTTTGAAAGTGTGTTAAGAAAAATATGTTTTATGTAACTGATATAGTGATTCATCGATATAGGCAACACAATGTACTTGTAACAATGTAATTTTCTATATGCATCCTCGTATCGATCCCGAGATTTAATCGGTAGAAAATTATGGGCACCTTGTTTCGCCTTTTCAACAATTTCTTCTATTTTCTTTTTCACTTTCACTGAACATTATTTTAATTGAAAAAAAATATAGTGTTTATGTTAGATTAGTTTTTACGTTTATTAATTGTTTGACAAATGACGGAATGCTTTGGGTTGCCTATATTTAACGATAGTAGCAGTTCTCCGCCAATCAACGAATCGTATACCAAACGCACTAGTGTGTTATTGAATCATTAAATTAAACATTAATCGCGGACTGTTACATACGTGTGTTGTATGATGTATTTACATAATCCACGAACCGTACAATATTGGGCAATTACAATAGTGGTCGTAGATAAAATAGATACAATAGTGGTCGTAGATATAATTATGTTCACATATCTACGATCAAAGATGGGACAAAATCGTCTAAGTGACCTAGTATTTAGTAGTAGTATTTACCTAGTCCGGATTGCGGTGATGATAGCAAACCTCCGATAGGAGATGAATATTAATATATTCTTTTTATAGTGCATCTCCTATCGGAGGTTTGCTATCATCACAGAAATCCTGATCTTGTTGACTGCAACTCTGAACAGCTGAACCTTGCTACAATTAAACCAATCCCTTAGGTTCTTCAGCCAGGATACACGGCGTCTGCCAATGTTCTATCAGTTGGAGAAGTGTGTTTTTCTATCCTCTCATTATATGACCCATATATTGTAGCTTTCTATTTTTTATGGTGTTAACTATTTCACAATCCCTCTGCATCCGGTTCAGCATTAGTTACTTTATAGGTCCAGGAAATCCGCCACATTATTGGGTATCACCACATTTCGGAGACTTGTATTTGTTGACATTGTTTGTGGTTTTTCTTGAGGGTCCACGCCACAACTCCATTTAAAAACGTGGAAAAATATAACAACGGAGCATCCTCAGCCTAAGATCCTTTTTAATATCCCGACTCGTACATAAATTTTTCAATTTCATAAATATTGACTTGGCTATGTCTATCCTTGTTCTTATCTCTCCTGTTTGATCACCCGTTTGTTCTATCCAAGTTCCTAGATATTTATATGTCGGCACATTCTTTATTGTGGTGTTTGCCACCGTCAGGTTCACAAGGTTCAGATTCTGCGGGGACTTTGTAACTACCATTAACTTGGTTTTCTTGAAGTTAATCCTTAGTCCGTATTCATTACATCGCTCATCTAATTTTTTCAAAAGGTGTTGTGTGTCCTCAAGATTGCTAGTTAACAAGACGGTAACATCAGCATACCTCAAATTATTAATCACTTCTCCATTTATAACTATTCCCACTGACTCATCTTCTAAGGTTTCCCTAAAAATAGTTTCGCTATATATATTAAAGAGAAGCGGGGTAGCATGTAATCTTGTCTCACACTACGACGAATCTCCATTTCTTCTGTTGGTTGGTTTTCTACCATTGTATTAGCTTTTTGGCCCCAATATAGGTTACTAATTATTCTAACGTCGTCTGAGTCAATGTTTTTGCTGACGAGTAGTTGATGTAATTTGTCATGTTTCACTTTGTCAAAGGCTTTCTCAAAATCGATGTAACATGCATACACCTCTTGGTTAATATCAAGACAGCGCTGGAAAAGAACGTTAATTCCGAAAAGCGCCTCTCGTGTTCTAAGTCCTTCGCCGAATCCACGGTGTGTTACTTATGTCTTCCTCGAGTCTTCTATAAATTCTTTTGTGGACGATTTTTAAGAACAACTTCAAGGTGTGGCCCATAAGTGCGACGGTTCGATAATCCGAGCATTATCTTGGATTTGTTTTATTGGGTATGAACCCAGCAGAATATAAATCACATCATCATCAAAGAGTTTGATAAGCTCTATGGGTATTTGATCAGGACCAGTAGCTTTACCGGGTTTCATAGTTTCCAGGGCATATACCTACTATTTCTGATCTTAATATTTTTAAGTGCACATGATTTGATTCTAAAACCGCATTTCGAGGTCTTTCATCATCGAGGAGTTCCGACAAGTATGCTTTCTGCCTTTTAAGTTTGTCCTCCACGTCAGTTATAATACGTCCATTTGTATCCTTGATAATATTACTAGCTGCCTTGACCCTGTTGCATCCAGCTATTTCCTTTATCCTTCTGTGCATGTGTACTTCTATTTCCTCGCATAGAGCCACTAGGTATTCTTCCTTTGCTTTCTTAATTTTTCTCTGTATCGTCCTATGTAGTGTTCTGTATTCATCTTTTCTGCCTTCACTCTTTGTCCTTTCCTCCATAAGTTCTAGAATTTCTGATGTTATCCAGGGATTTTTCTTTGTTCTTTTGCTTGTTAGGTGTTTTTTTGCTAATGTTTCTAACCCTGTTTGTATTTATTTCCACCTTTCATCCACACTGACTTCATTAGATATATTAATGTCCCTCATACATTCGTTGGTCTCTTTCTTAACTGTGTCATATATTTCAGAATTCTTAAGTAGTCTTGGGTCTATATAGTTGTTGAGATGTTTTGTAATCTTTTTCATCTTTATATTAAGTTTAACTATAACTGGGTTGTGGTCGGAGTTAAAGTCAGCACCTGGGTATGTTTTTGCAGCTTTGACTGAATTCTTATAGCGGTTGTTAATGAGGATGTAGTCTATTTGGTTTCTAACTGTATTTCCAGGGTTGTCCGTAAGGGATTTCCAGGTGTACAATCTAGGATCTGTTAGTTTCAAGAAGGTATTTGTTATCATGAGATTAAAATTATAATATATTGATTAATATATTATAGTATAGTATTTAACTAATTTTTCCACTGACACAAACACATTTTCGGACCCAATCTTTGGCTTAATTTTTTTCGGGAAGTGGGAGGGCGGCGCCAATGTATCGTGCCCCGGGCGCCAGTTATGCTCGCTACGCCACTGCGCTGGATGGTCGCACTCTTGTCTACTTCTTGGTTTACTTCTCTTATTGGAGCAAGTTAGAGGTTTTCGCAGATGGAAATATTTGTTGATTTGTGTTCTCGGGGATTCCGTGTTAATGTTGAGTGTTGGTTCTGAAAAGAACCGGATTCTCGCCGTTTCGACGAACTAACATTCGCCATCCTCAAGAGTAGATATAGGTCCGTGCGGGTTAAGCGTTAGACGTATGCCAGACGTATGCTGTCTAACTCTTAACCCGCACGGACGCATATATCCCTTGTGAATGGCGAACGTTAATTCGCCGATATGTCGAGGATCCGGTTCTTTTCAAATCCAACCCTCAATATCAACGCGGAATCCGCGAGAAAACAGAAAAAAAAATAGTAATGTTCCATATATTGATATTTTTTTCGCCATGTAACAACTAGTTCTATTGTTTATATTAGGTATAGTATTTCTGTATTTGGTATTTATAATATACCTACCTAAACGTCCTTTTCCACTATTTTATAAAATAAATATAAATTCCATATATTTGAAAGCGACAAATTACTAGAATTACGTTTTTTCCAATGCGTAATACTTAAATACATCGAACATTTACAACGCGATAAATAATAAAAGTAGATAACATGACGAATAAAAGTAACATGTAAGATTAAATTTAATCTTTCTATTGAACTTTAAATTGTGGAGCGTTTAAAAGTGGCGGGGGTTTGAGGTGTTACGATTGGCAGTATTCTCGGGCTGGTCATAATGACAACATGGTGGCCGTCATTTTCATCTCTCGTGTAGGATAGTACAATTTAGTAGTAAATTACCAATTACATTTAGAATAAACAATTATTATAAATAACAAGTGAGTGTTTAATACGTGTGTGACAATGTTATATACGTGAATTAGTGAATTTAGCAGTATTTTCAGAGGAACAAACTAAAATGAGGTGAGTTTCGGCAGGTTTTTTATTAATTTTTGCATCGCCTAAAACTCATTTCGCATACTACATAAAATTACACAAAACTAGAAAATTTGTTAACAAAACAGTGATTTCTAAAAAAAGTATCAAAGGCACCGTTTTGTTTAATCACAATTGTTTTTTTTAACTCTAATCAATCTCGTATGAATTTTGTTTCGCGATTAGTTTGCTTGACGTTTCATTGTTGTTATTTATGTTACAGTTTTGTTTAATTCTCATCGTTTTTCTACAAACGTAATAGTTTTTTTCGAATTATTATCGATTTCTGAAAACTTTGGGTGTGTTGAACTCATACTTAATGACTAGGGATAGGACTCACCCTTATGGGAAATTTCGCTAAGGGTAAAATTCCCTCGTCTTGTAGGACAACTGTCTACAAGTTTATATTGCCCAAATGTATATTTCAAAAATTAACAATTTAATTAAACCCATTTTGTATACTTGATCTTTGTTTATATTGAATTACATTTGCACATCTTTGTTGTTCTCAGTTTGCTTTAAATTTATTTTATTCATAACACATGTTGTAAATTGTCGTCGGTTTGAAGACTTAAAAATATATTTTTTATATCCTTACGCGACATATTTTTTTTTATCTAAGCTTGCACTTTATAATCAATATTAGTCACTAAAGTAATGTTGTCATACGAAAGGAAATTGAATGTTGTTGGTAAAACGCGTGAATCTACTCTATAATTGATTTTTTTTTACAAAATTTTTTTTCAATATTCCACTCTCAATAATCACAGCGATTTACAAAATTTATTTAAATGTGCCATGGACTTTCCTATTTATTAAGTATAATTGAAGTATTTCATTTGTTATTAATACTGCAAAATTAGTTGAAAAATTTATATTTTATATTCTTTTTTTTCTTTTTTTTTTTATTAAAAAAATTAAATACTTGTTATGATATTAAGGTAATAAAAATGGTGTTCTGGAATTTTTATTGTTTGTAAAATAACATCTGCTTTTTCCGCCATATTAAAATAATAAACTTTATTAACCATTCAGCCATATTAAACTTATTTTCTAGATAATATTGTATTTTTTTATTTGAATAATATTGAATAACATTGGGAGAAATTACCTTGTGAATCTTCAATAATAAAAGTAGATAAATTAATTAATAACTACGTTTCAATTGAATTGATTTGAAAATAATTGAATGTTTCCAATTTTTGCACATCATATTTTTCATTTTAATATTAATATTAACCCTTTCGCTGCGAATTACTTTTTGAACTGATGTGATTCTGTGCTTAATATTCTGAACATTACATTATAGCAACCCTTGCGGAATACTTTTATAACTTTGTATTATTTGCAAATATTGCCAAATTTTCAAAAACCAAAATCTCTATTCGAAGCAGAATTTTTTTGTTTGTTTGTTGTTGATTTGAATGGACAAACCTTGCAGAATTCTTTTGTTTCGTGTCAAAATTGGACGAAAACGTCAAAATAATTTGCAAATATTACCAAATTTTCAAAAACCAAAATCTTTATTTCAAGCAATTATTTTTTTTATTTGCGAAATACTTTTATTTTATGTCAAAATTAGATGAAAACGTCAAAATAATTTGCAAAAATTGCCAAATTTTCAAAAACCAAAATTTCTATTCCAAGCAAATTTTTGAAATGAAGACTTCAATAGCCGCGCTGAATGACATTTGGGTAGAGGTAAACTCATACCTATGCGTCATCGTCAATAGCTGCGTTCTATAGAAAAAAATTCTATTACTCAAAGATGTGTTCAAAAGAACACATCTATAAGCATATGTTTAAAGTTGGCTCTGAACGTCAAACTTTATTGTCAAAGTTTTTGGCAGTGTTGACAGAACGCAGCGCCTCTAAGGAAATATCAACCCCTATAATCAGTGTACAGTACAAGAGTAAGTACTTTTGACGGATGTACTAGTAGATATACTAGTTCCGGACTCTTGGAATGTTCAGATTACTAGATTGTATCGAAGAATTCATGGTAAATCACGAATCAGACCCATCAAAGTTTTAGGCAATCAAATGTACTCGTGTGCTCTCCAAAGGAAGGAAACTCCAAAAATAAAGTTAATAGCGATATAGAGATCAAAATAAGAAAAAAACTCTTGCAATAGTTAATTTAGAAATTTCTAAACATCGAACAATCACAGCTGAGAAGGAGGAAAAAATTAAACGTCGTAAAGAATATTCCAAACAAGAATTAATTTACATAAAGATAAATCTTCAAAAGCAGTTATAAGGCATGTTTCTAAAAGTCAAAATTTCCATAAATCACAAATTGCAGGCCCATCAACAAGAAATGTGCCATAGGTATATCCTACCAATTCATTTTGCTGACCTATCAACACAGAATCAACCAAACATTCCGGATTCAAATTCATATTATGATGATGACATTAACAGTCCGTCAGATGTGAGTTATGTTCCAGAATTACATCAAACAATACTAACAAACTATGTAGCAAATTTGATTAATTAACATACTGATAAATCCTCAAAACCAGTTTTAAAGCTGTTTTTTTCAGTCGGCCTCACTGCCTATATATATTTTTTTGTTGGTTTGAATGGACAAACTTTGCGAAATTCTTTTGTTTTGTGTCAAAAATTGGACGAAAATGTGAAAATAATTTGCATATATGGCCAACTTTTCAAAAACCAAAATCTCTATTCGAAGAAAATTTTGTTTTTTTTTCTGATTTGAATGGACACTGCAAAATTATTTTGTTTTATGTAAAAATTGAACTAAAACGACAAAATAATTTGCAAGTCTAGTCTTGTCTGTGTCGTCTCATCTGTCTAGCCTTGTCTGTCTAGTCTTATCTGTCTAGTATTGTGTCTAGAATTGTAAGTTCTAGTCTTGTCTGTCCTAGTCTTGTCTGTCCTAGTTTTGTATGTGCTAGTCTTGTACAACCAGTGCGTTTATTGTGATAAGACAGATAGTGTGTATCACACAATCTTCGAATGCCCCAGGTGGTCTTTAGAGAGGGATGTACGCACTTCAAAAACAAAAATAATTTTAGAAACTAGCACACTCACGGAGACAATGCTTAGGAGTGAAGAAGATTGGTCTGCAACAGAAATGATGATAAAGGACATACTAAGCATGAAAGAGCAGGATGAACGGACAAGACAACTAAAACTAAAAACAAACCTGAACCCTTAATAATCTTCCGTGGATGGGGGACGTAAGGACATCAAGTAAGGTGAAAGCCAACGACATCTTGAAGATATGCGAAAAGCGGTTCCAAGATGCACGTGAGTTTCCAGGGGGCGGGGGGGCACTTGTCAAGTTAATGTGCTTGCTACGTCCCCCATAAAAAAACTGTCCTAGTCTTGTCTATCTTAGTTTGTCTGTCCTAGTCTTGTATATCCCAGTCTTGTATGTTCTTTTCTTGTCAGTCCTAGTCTTATCTGTTCTAGTCTTATCTGTCCTAGTCTTGTATGTCCCAGTCTTGTTTTCCTAGTCTTGTATGTCCCAATTTTGTCTGTTCTTGCCTTGTCTGCCCTAGTCTTGTCTGTTCTAGTCTTGTCTGTCTTAGTCTTGTCTGTCCTAGTCTTGTCTGTCCTAGTCTTGTATGTCCTAGTCTTGTTTGTTCTAGTCTTGTCTGTCATAGCCTTGTATGTCCTACTCTTGTCTGTCCTAGTCTTGTATGTCCCAGTTTTGTCTGTCCTAGTCTTGTATGTCGTAGTCTTGTACGTCCTAGTCTTGTACGTCCTAGTCTTGTCTGCTCTAGGCTCATCTGTACTTGTCTTCTATGTCCTAGTCTTGCCTGTCCCAGTCTTGTATGTTCTAGTCTTGTCTGTCCTAATCTTGTCTGTCCTAGTCTTGTCTGTCCTAGTCTAGTCTGTCCTAGTCTTGTATGTCCTAGTCTTGCCTCTCGTAGTCTTGTATGTCCTTGCCTTGTCTGTCCTAGTCTTGTATATTCTAGTCTTGTCTGTCCTAGTCTTGTCTGTCCTAGTCTTGTATGTTATAGTTTTGTTTGTCCTAGTCTTGTCTATCATAGTCTTGTAAGTCCTAGTCTTGTCTCTCCTAGTCTTGCATGTCCCAGTCTTGTCTGTCCTACTCTTGTATGTCCTAGTCTTGTCTGTCCTATTCTTGTAGGTCTTAGTTTCGTCTGTCCTAGTCTTGTACGTCCTAGTCTTGTTTGTCCTGGTATTGTTTATCTCAGTCCTGTCTGTCCTAGTTTTGTCTGTTCTAGTGTTGTATATCCCAGTCCTATCTGTCCTAATCATGTCTGTCCTATTCTTGTATGTCCTAGTCTTGTCTGTCCTAGTCTTGTATATCCCAGTCCTGTCTGTCGTAGTGTTGTCTGTCCTAGTCTTGTCCGTCTAAACTTGTATATCTAGTCAGGTCTTGTCTGAAACAAATTCAAGTTGAAACAACTTCATGTTGCGACAACTTCATGTTGCGATACATTCATGTTGCGACAATTTCATGTTGCGGCTTCGTATTGCGACAACTTCAAGTTGCAACAACTTCATATTGAACTTGACATAGACTACTAACTTATAATAATTAAGTGGACTATAGAAAGCAAAAAATAATCCATCTAGTCCAATTCTGTTAGCATTGTAGAGACTTCATTAAATTAAGTACATTTTAATACTTGTCTGTCCTAGTCTCATCTGTCCTAGTCTTGTATGTCCTAGTCTTGTCTGTCCTAGTCTTGTTTGTCCTAGTCTTGTCTGTCGTAGTCTTGTATGTCCTTGCCTTGTCTTTCGTAGTCTTGTATATACTAGTCTTGTCTGTCCTAGTCTTGTCTGCCCTAGTCTTGCATGTACAAGTCTTGTCTGTCCTACTCTTGTATGTCCTAGTCTTGTCTGTCCTAGTCTTGTAGGTCTTAGTTTTGTCTGTCCTAGTCTTGTATGTCCTAGTCTTGTTTGTCCTAGTATTGTATATGTCAGTCCTGTCTGTCCTAGTCTTGTATATTCCAGTCCAATCTGTCCTAATCATGTCTGTCCTAATCATGTCTGTCCTAATCATGTCTGTCCTAGTCTTGTCTGTCCTAGTCTTGTCTGTCCTAGTCTTGCATATCCCAGTCTTGTCTGTCCTACTCTTGTATGTCCTAGTCGTGTCTGTCTGTCCTAGTCTTGTATGTCTTAGTTTTGTCTGTCCTAGACTTGTATGTCCAAGTTTTGTTTGTAGTATTGTATATCTCAGTCCTGTCTGTCCTAGTCTTCTCTGTTCTAGTTTTGTATATCCCAGTCCTATCTGTCCTAATCATGTCTGTCCTATTTTTGTATGTCCTAGTCTTGTCTGTCCTAGTCTTGTATATCCCAGTCCTGTATGTCCTAGTGTTGTGTGTCCTAGTCTTGTCTATTCAGTCTTGTCCGTCTAGTCTTGTCCGTCTAAACTTGTCTAGAAACAAATTCTGGTCTTGTCTGAAACAAATTCAAGTTGAAACAACTTCATGTTGCGACAACTTCATGTTGCGATAAATTCATGTTGAGACAACTTCATTTCGCGGCTTCGTATTGCGACAACTTCAAGTTGCAACAACTTCATATTGAACTTGAAATAGACTAATAACTTAAGTGGACCATGGAAAACACAAAATAATCCATCTAGTCCAATTATATTAGCATTGTAGAGACTTCATTAAATTAAGTACATTTTAATCTAGTAGACTACATAGACAAGGCAAGAAAGAGACAAGACTAGATACAGACAAGGAGACAAGACTCGACAAGACTAGACAAGACTAGATAAGACTCGGCAAGACTAGACAGGACTAGAGAAGATTAGACAAGACTAGAATATATATATATATATATATATATATATATATATATATATAAATATAAATATATCGCTATCCGCATAGTTTACAATTATTTTTTAGGATTTTTTGAAATATTTATCTTTCTTACGATAATCTTTCCAACGATAGGACGCTAGGTGCGGTGGTGAGTCCCGAATCTTTCACCCAGGTTAACGCAACGCTCCAATAATAATATGATGTAATTAATGTCCAAAAAGGGTTATATTCAAATGTGTAATTCGCTGCTGACAATAGGACAATGAAAGAACTAACTGTTTAAATTTGTTAGTAACTACTAGTTATTATCTTGCTAGTATTAGTTATTATACTACTATGATCTTGATTAATAATAGTGAAACTCCATTTTATTTACATTGGACTTTTACGCACGATTTTGATACTTTTACACACGATTATAATATTGGCATCCTTCACATACAATAATTGACTTATTAATGTGTTCATTTTGGTATGCGAGTAGATAAAATAATTTTAATATAATTGCAATTTTTAAGGTGGTTCACGCAAAACGTAGAGGGTCAAAATAAAATCTATTTTTTTTTCATTTTTAAAATTAAAAATAAATAGTAGTTATTAATTTATAAATTAATAAACTGAATTTATATGTTATTAAGGACTATTTAAAGTCCGCTAAAGTTACTTATATAATTATTTAAAAAAAAATTATTTCACTTCCGTATTTATTTGCAAGAAATATATTTGGCAGCACCGCATCCAACAGCTGTGTATGTTCTAGTTTTTAGGTTGTAACCCTAAAAATATATTTAAAAAAATTTGTTATTAACAACAACAATTCATGAAAAACGGTTTGCAAAATACAATTTTCTACTGCTGTGTTTCAAAATGAAATTCAAGTAAAAGCTACAGGCAAAGTCATTGGCATACCGTCTGCGTGAGTTTATAGGGTCGCCTCGGACAGGTGTATATTTATTTAAAAGTTATTTATCCGCGTTTCAAAGTAGTCTTCCATTGAGTAGTATACATGTTTATCTACGACCACAATTGTAAATGCTCATTATTGTACAGTTCGTGGACTATGTAAATACCTCATAACACACACATATGTAACAATCCGCGATTAATGTTATGTAATAATTCAAAATCAATCAATAATTCGTTGATTGGTTGAGAGCTGCACGTTGATACTATTTTTAAATATAGTACTCCGTGATTTCCAAACAATCATTAAACGTCACATCATTCGCATAGAAGCTGTCATTCATTTCGTTTTTTCACGTTTAAATCTAACGAAAACTGCAAATAAGTACTAAATAAAAAGTTATGTAAGCATTATTGATGTATTTCTTTTCATTTCTATCAAGTTAAATAAGGTGGAAGGTGTTACATCAAACATATTTTTCTTATTAAACAGAAACAAATTGGTGTGGTCGTAGATAAAGTATAGTACATAATTCGAGTTGTAAGGCAATTACGTACTCGAGGAATTATGCGCTCCCCGCAACGCGGGTCGCGCGTAACTATTCCGGTCGTACGTAATATGCTTCGTAGAACTCTCATTACGTAATATACTATTATGTTTCCGGTTATACTTTGTTAGAATTATACTATTATCTATACCTGAGCTAAAAAATTAATGGCATACCGCTTGCGCCTGTCCAGGGGCACCACCCATTAAAAACACCTAGTAAATTTTATTTCTTAACAATGTTCTTAGTAACCATTTAATTCAATAATAGTATATTTTACAACAAGAGATGAAGGTGGCGTTTTTTTGGTGCGGTGATAATTAGTTAATCACCCCGAACCAAAAAAACACTTTCATCTCAAATAGTAAATGCAATCTTTTCTACTGATATTTTTCCAATATAATCCAGAAGAACGTTTTCCGAAAATGAGCCTATCCGGTTGTCATTTCTCCAATCCATGAACTTTTTATATACAATAGTAAATAGATAAATTCATACCTTTCCCGCTCCGCGCGCATGTTGAACAGCCCTGATATATACTGCTTGTTAAACGATATATTTCTAGAGCTCGTAAATGTGCAGTGTCTATCAAATAGTGGCAGGTAGATAATAAAGTAAACATCAGGTCTGGTAAACATAATAAGCATGTTATAGATAGCCTTTTGCATTTTTTTTACAAAGTTTTTATTGTAAATAGATATTTTCATAATTAAAGTAATTTATAAAGTGCTTCGCGGGTCACAAAATGTCAACGGGGACCACTTGCAGCCCACGGGCCGCCATTTGCCCAGGCCTGCTCTATTCGTTGTCGTGCTCTTTGAAATAATTGTATGCGTGGATAGCCTTAGACCTAGCCAAACGGTATACTATTCGGAATACCACCTATACTCGGGCCGGCGAGAGAATGCAGCTGTGCTGCGCCGAGTATGAGGGGTGAGGTTCGCGTAGGTTAGTTTGAGTTAAGAAATATGCATCAGTTTTTCAAACAACTAAATACCGCGCGTTTGGAAAACTAAACTCGTCGAGACGAAATGCATTCTCTCGCTGGCCCGAGTATAAATACATTTGAATGGAGTGAAAAACTGTTTAAACACCAACTTAACCATTTTCCAACTTATTTTGCGTATGCCAATCTTAAGCGCTATGCCAATTTCATATACATCATACGTTATAATACACTGCATGGGGACATGATGTAATACTGAATTAAATGACGGAACATGGGAAAAAAGAAAAATTTACTATACTCGGGCCGGCGAGAGAATGCAGTTGTACTGCGCCGAGGTATGAGGGGTGAGGTACGCGCAGGTTATTTTAAGTTAAGAAATAAGCGTCAGTTTTTCAAACACGGACAACGAAATACCGCGCGCTCGCAATAATATGGGAGTATGCGCTGATCAATGCTAAACTCGTCGAGACGAGATGCATTCTCTCGCCGGCCCGAGTATAGATTTTTCGATGCGACATGCGCAAACGGCATGCCATTAATTTTTTAGCTCACGTAAAGCATAAACATGTATATTACTCAATGGCAAACTGCTCAGAAACGCGGATGTATAACTTTATCTACGACCACTATTGTAAATGCCCATTATTTTACAGTTCGTGGACTATGTAAATACATCATAACTCACACGTATGTAACAGTCCGCGATTAATGATAAGTTATGATCGATAACACACGTGCGTTTGGTTTCTGATTCCTTGAGAGCTACTACGTGCTCATACGTTCAGCGGCCCCCGTGCCACAATTGAAACTAACGGAAATTGACATTGCGTACATTGGGTTGTCTATATCCATGAGCATTCTTATTCCAGTTTAACCCAAATAAGTACTAAATAATAAGGTTGTAACCATTAAGAATGTGTTTCTTTTCATTTCTATCAAGTTAAATAATGTCGAGTAACAGTTATATATGAAAATACAACTGTTTGTTTATTATAATGTCATAGTATATTACGTAATGAGAGTTGTAACAAGCATATTACGTACGAGCGAACCAGTTACGCGACCCGCGTAGAGGGGAGGGCGTAATTGCGCGAGTACGTAATTGCCTTGCAACTCGAATTATGTACTATACTTTATCTACGACCACACTAATTTGTATCTGTTTAATAAGAAAAATATGTTTGATGTAACACCTTATTTAACTTGATAGAAATGAAAAGAAATATATTCATAATGGTTACATACCTTTTTATTTAGTACTTATTTGTAGTTTTCGTTAGATTTAAACGTGAAAAAACGAAATGAATGACAGCTTCTATGCGAATGATGTGACGTTTAATGATTGTTTGGAAATCACGGAGTATTATATTTAAAAATAGTATCAACGTGCAGCTCTCAACCAATCAACGAATCGTAAACCAAACAAACAAGGGTGATTTTGAATTATTACATAACATTAATCGCGGATTGTTACATCGAACTGTACAATAATGGGTATTTACAATTGTGCTCTTAGATAAAAGATTTCTTTAAAAATAAGGAATAAATTTGTTACATCAAACATATTTTTCGTAATATACAGAAACAAATTAGTGTGGTCGTAGATAAAGTATAGTACATAACTCGAGTTGTAAGGCAATTACGTACTCGCGGAATTACGCACTCCCACGTAACTGTTCCGCTCGTACGTAATATGCTTCTTACAATTCTCGTTACGTAATATACTATTTTAAATACGGATACACCTGTCGGAGGCAAATGTTAACCAACTTATACGAAAAACACGGAATTATTCATTAATATATGGTTTATTGTCGTCAGAATATCTATACATCAATATACTCTAAGAGGCATTCTGTACGAAATCAAGTCTGAAAATCTGTCACTAACTCTCGGTCTATACACCTTAAATACAATATCTCACAAAAACTTTCTATGTATCATCTAATACTTTTTGTGAGTAATATTTCCTTGTTTTTGTATTCACATGATTAATAACTAAGGTGGTGACTCACCCTTGCGAGAAATTTGACTACAGCTAAACCTGTCTCTTCGTGTAAATCTCATGAAATTTATTTTTCCCAAAAGTATATGGAAATTGGAAATTTTATAGATGTGTTAGATTTTCATTTCTTTTCGATTTTATAGCTTTTCTTTATCTTATAAATACATTCTGATATTTTTGCACAGTTTTTGTTTCATTCTGGTTACCGATTTTTACATAACACATGTTCGCATGTTTATTTTTTAATTTGCCGGTTTTAGGCCATCAAAACATGTATTTGCATCCTTTAATAATTCTCACCCGACATACTTTTTAAGCTGCTTATTTTCATCATCAAGATTGCCCTCAAAAGATACGTTGAAGTTACCAAATTACACTATTTTTCAAATCTATGTAATACAAGTACCTAATAACTGTTTTAAAATTGTAAGATAAATAATAATATACTTGTTAATTGTAAATTGGACTTTTACTACTTTCAAAATAAACCATTTATATGACAAGTTATTGCAGGGGAAGTTGTGCCACTGAAGAAGAAAAGATAGAAAAAGAAAATATAAGTATAAGTTAATTTGCATTTTATGTTCGGTAAATATGCAAAAAAAAACATTTTTTTTTAATAGGATGGTTACTACGTGTAATACATACTTACACTGAATTGAAAACTTCACTATGTTTTAACCACACTTTATCTTAATCTTAATAATTAAGTGTGGTTGAAACATAGTTAAGTTTTCAATTCAGTGTACACATTATTACCACATAACTTGGGTAACGCACGCACGTATCCAATAAAAATCGCTAAGTTACATTAAGAAAAACAATTGAATAAATAAAATAAACACAATCAAAACCTCAATATTTAAAAAATGACGTGAAAGTGACAGAATTTTATTTTCATTACAAAATAAAAATTAAAGAAAACATTTTAAAATGAGTGTAAATGGTGATCCGGTATCACTAATGAGACTGGGAATTCTTATGACGAATCCACACCACCGGAGACAATTGAAAAAGCAAATTCTTCATTTTTGAATCTATTTTTTTTCGATGGCTCCTGGATCTCAAACTTGTAAGATACGTCCCCTCGCATGAGTAATAAAAAATATTTTCTGCAACTCGTGCAACTCAGCAATTGACATTTCGCTCTCGTGAGCAATTGACAACTTACCGCACTTGTTGCACAATATGCTATTAATAAGATATGTTCGTTTCATAGATTGTATACCGTCAAAATAATATAAAAGTAGGCTATGATTAATAGGCTATCGATAATTGATGAAAATCTTCTGATTAGTTTTCAATATAATTCAAAATACACTTCGAGATTTCCGCAAATTATTTTTTCTGGAATACTTTTAGGTTCGCTTTCTTTAAAACGATGATTTTCGAAAATGCTATTAACATGCGACACATTTGCAATTTGTCCTTCCGGTTTTCTTTATATGTTAATATGTCCTGAATAAGATATATGAAACTATTTGGGGCATTATAGCACTCCAGGATTTTTAAATTTTGTTTACAATAGATCTTATCGAAAGCCTTTTCAGTGTCAACCAAGCACAAGAAAGCTGGTGTGTTGAGTTACAGGAACTTGCCCAATGACAAATATAGCGTCAGTATATGACCACCCTTGTCACCAAATCTTGCTGTTCGTCCGTTTATGATTTCTAGAAGCTTATTTTGTAAAGGATGTGGTCAATTTCAAATGTGTGTTGAGTAGATTAATAATCCAATTGTTTGCGATAACATAGTGAAAAGTATGAGACTAGGGATTTGTATATTAAGATAAAGACTATAACCAGACAGTTTAAACCAAAGACCTGGGCTATAGAAAACTCCCCAGGTATTGTGGTGACGGAGATTGCAGATGTTTGGCTAGATTACTGTCGTTTTTTTTTTCTAGCACAAGTTCCGCTCCCAGTGTACTTAATCTTACTGCCTTAGACGCAGAAAATAAGGAACTTCCCATTCTAAAAGATGAGGTAAGGGTTCCTATAAATCATCTCAAAAACGGTAAAGCAGCGGGCACTGACGAGATACCCATAGAGGTTATCAAAGCTATGGGAGACTTCGGAGTAGATATAATGCACTGCATCTGCTCCAAGATCTGTGACTCAGAGAGAATGGGCAAAGTCACTATTTATACCTCTCCTTAAAAAGGGATCAACCAAAAAGTGCAATAACTATCGTCTGATTTCCCTGATATCACATAGCAGCAAAATTCTTCTGCATGTATTGAATACCAGACTTCAAGCTTACTTGAACAACGAAATTGCACCAGAACAAGCAGGTTTTGTCAAAGGTCGAGGAACTCGGGAGCAAATACTTATCTGGAGACAAATCATCGAAAAGGCCCGAGAGTTTAATAAAAAGCTGTATATCTGTTTTATCGACTTTAGCAAAGCCTTCGACACCGTTGTCTGGTCCAAATTATGGGAAGTACTGCTGGAGATGGGCTTTCCGCGCCATTTAGTATATCTGATGCATGTGTGCGCTTGGAAGGAGTAGACTCTGAATCCCTTAAAACACAAGCCGGTGTCAGACAAGGATGTATATTATCACCGTTACTTTTTAACATCTACACCGAATACATTATGCGTATTGTTCTAGAGAAATGGGATAAAGGTGTATCGATCGGAGGTATGAACATATCTAATTTGAGGTATGGGCTTCATCCAAGGACGATATGAGTAACATGCTGCAGATACTCGAAACCACTAGCCTAGAGTTTAGCGGGCTCGCCTTCAACCGCGAAAAAAAACAAAAAAGTTGATAGAGCCAATGAAAGCAATCCAGATTCTTCACCTATTGTCAACTGTGAGGTTGTCGGCAGCTACATTTACTTGGGCTCCACTATTACCAATAGCGGGGGATGTGACCTCGGGATTAAACGACATTGCGCCATGACACGGTCCGCTGCGCAAAGGCTAGACAAGATATGGAGAGACCTCCGAATCACGAAAAATACCAAAATACGCCTTATGAACAGCCTGGTTTTTCCGGTGTTTTTATATGGAGCTGCAACATGGACGTCCTAAAAATGTGGTGTTGGAGGCGCATGCTGGGAATCAGCTGGAGTGCTCACCGGACTAACGTGTCCACTCAAGGAATTACAATTAACCAGCGTATCACGTCGCTTGTTCAGTTACGAATCCTCAGATTCTTTGGACACGTTACCCGCAAAAGTGACTCAATGGAGCGGCTTGTGATTCAGGGCAGAGTGGAAGGTACCAGACCTCGTGGCCGATCACCAACTCGATGGACAGACATCATCAAATCTGTCACTGCGACTCCTGTGGCAGAATGCGCGTACCATGCGACCAGCAGGAATCTATGGAGAAGATTGGCGAAGGCAGCAGTAAAAAAGCAGACGACTCCCCATGACTACGACCATTCTGTCAAGACTGAAGAAGTCAAGACTGACTCAGAAGAGAAGTTTGCGATGTTTCTTCTTTGGCGTCTCTTCGTTATTAGAATAACGATATTAGTGAAATCTTCAATCTGTTCTGAATTTGCTTGGATAATGCATGCAGATATTTTGAAATAATCGTAATATGAAAAAATCGTTTTCTGGAGAAATGGCAAACATTTGAAAATTTAAATAATTTAATTTTCACCCCGAAAATCACAATTGGACTCAAGCACAGCAAGGTTAAAATACACCACCACCTACAAACGTATATGTTTCATACAAACTTACTAAAGCAAAATATAGCTTGAATATATAAATATATTCAACGTGTTCGTAGCTCTATAGTATTAAGTCTTACTAGGACTATGAACAAATCTCATGTTGGAAAACTAGAGATTTCTATGTTATTCGTAGAACCAGTCCATTTTCATGACGCTAACGGAGCTATAGAAATAACGTTTAATAATCAAGTAATAAGTTTTTTAAATTTCTTTTTATTTAAATGAAGTAAATAGCCATCTGTTGACGCGTTTCGAGATCTATCTGTCATCAGTGCAGCTTTGCTCTTTTGAATTATAAAATGAAATGCACGTACATTAGCTTGAACACCATGTGCCGGACTGCCGAGGTTAGGTTTTGATTTGACATGTGTGTAGAAAGATCTGATCTTAGTTTCAGTTATTGATTTAAATGATAATTAAATATTGTGGTGCCATACTAATAAACCATACTAATTATAGATAATCATACACACTTACTAAAGCGAAATATACCTGTTCGTAGTATACCCCCCTTCCCCCTAGTGACACATGGGGATGTTTTAGGTTCCCCCCTACCCAACATCACGTGTATTTTTTTGGTACAAAGTATCTAAAAAAAATTCACCAAAATTGCATAATTATTAAGTTGTCCAATGGTTGATGTAGAGCTTAACTTTTCCGTGGCCGAGCGGGGTATTTTCGGTATCCCAGATGCAGTTTTTTTTGGTTACGTTACGTTACGTAAGATGTCTTCGTACGCTGTCCGTTACGCGCACTTTCTCTTTTTCTCAGTATATATTTCTATACTGCGCGCTTTCTCTTTTTTCTCGTTCTCTCAGTATATATTTCTATAATGTGTGCTCTCTCTTTCTTTCGCAGAGTGACAGACAAGCGTGGTCTGTTTATAACCTTAAAGCAGTTGCCTTACAATTTGAAGCAGTTGCTAACTGTTTACACATATTTATCGTACATGTAATTTGAGTGATTGATATTTACTATATTTATATATGGCGTAGTCATATAGTGAAATTAGTCATATTGTTTAGAACTGAGCCATTGCATGTTCTCTGTCGGCAGTTCGAGTAGTTCATCTAATTCGTGTAGCTCATGAAATCTCATACAAGCACAGCTCGTGAAATTTTATGAGGAACTAGTTTTACTGGGATTTACACTATCTTTCCTACCGATTCGAGGTTTCCATAAATGCCTAAGTACTGTCATCTGATAGTATAAAGCTACGTGTTTTAATTATCAGATCTATTAATAAAGAGATAAATAAAGAAATATTCAATTTAAGATGGTTTGACGAACTAGCTAGTCGTATCAAGTATTTCAAATAGAATACACGAACTGTCGGCAGATCATGCAATAACTCGGTTTTACACAATCTAACAGTTTTTACCATATCACTATGACATTTACATATTAGAGAGACAATAGTGAAATCACAAGCTCGGCTTCAAAAAGAGTATCGACAGAGAAAAAAGGAAAAAGAAAAAAATGCAATTGCTTACGGTTTACATGGGTTTATCGTACATGTGATTCAAGTGTTAGCTAATTTTTTTTACTATATTTATATAAAGTTAAAAGTTTTAAGAGAAGAATACCATGAATTAAAGGAAAACTTAATTACTTTACAAAGTGAAATCGAGCATTTTACAGTTAAATCTTTTAATAAAGAGATTTCTACCTCAGCCGAAATAGACGAAAACACAGATATCCCCGTCGACAAAAACTAATCGCGGTCTGATAAACCAATACTTGAAACAAAAAAACAACATCATCCTAAAAACCAAAATGATACGGAGACTCAACCAACAACAAACAACGATAGTAAGTCGAGGTAAATAATAGCAAGAGTAAAATAATAGCAAGTCGAGGTAAATAATGAGAAATCTGAAACTCACAAAAAGTATAGGAAATCTTCCCGTCGCTCAAATATCGTCATAGGGACGAGCATAGAAAACATGGAAATAAAGGCAATATCCAGATACGCTCATTTACATGTAACGAGACTTGAACCGCACCTAACAGAAGCTGACCTAATCGCTTATCTGAAAAGTAAAGATTTTAGTTCAGTTTTTTGTAAAAAGCTTTCATCTAAACACCCAGATGATTACGCTTCTTTCAAGGTATCTGTACCGCTGGAGAATCTAATCGAAATTAAAAAACCGGATATATGGCCCCGGTACACCTATGTAAATCGTTTTTTTTTCCAAGGCAATGAAAGAATACAGAGGAAATATAAGCAATTTTGATAATAAACAATCGGACACAAAAAGTTTACTAACAACAAATCTAAAACAAGGAAAACTTTGTTTGATCAATCAAAATCTGCAATCTATTGGAAACTCGATAGACTTAATAGAATTCATGTTAGAGAAAAACCGACATTGTATGTTGTTGGACTTTACAGAACATTGGAAAAGCAAGGAACAAATAAAATTATATAAAATAAAAGAATTTTCTTTAATTTCCTCTTATTGCAGAAACGAAGGAATGCACGGTGGTGTTGCTACCTTTTGCAAAGACAATAGTATGTGCAAAAACAGGGCTGACATAAATAATTTGGCAGAAGAATACGTTTTCGAATGTGCTGCATTGGAAACCATGATCGATATGAAGCCAGTTATTATTATTTTGTAATATACTGAGTGCCTCTTTCTTCCTACAGTATTTTTTTAGAGAAACTTCATATCTTACTGTTAAAAATTGATTCCGAAAAGAAACAATATATAATTACAGGCTATTGATATTTTGAAAAACACAAGAATTAATCGGCAATTTACGTCTCTTTTAGAATCCTTCCAAAGTGTTCTAACATTTAGAGAAGCAAGTCATCCATCTACTGGGTCCTGCATTGACACATCATAGTCAGGTCGAAAATGGTATATTCTACAAAAACACTAAATTATCATATATCTGATCACATTGCCCAAAAAATCACTTTAAAAAGAAACAACCAGAAATCAATCGTTAAGTTTAGTCGAAGGTTTAACCAAGAAAATGTGGATATTTTTAAACTACGGCTTCAAGAAGAATCATGGCCAGCATTATTCCACTGTGATCAAACCGATGTGAACAAACAATAGAATACCTTTGTATACCTTCCTAAAATATTTTGGTGAATGTTTCCCTCGATTGCCAACTAAGACCGGTAATAGACCTCAACCGATATATAAGTCAGAAGAAATATGTGCTACGAGAAAACATATGGAAATATTACAAATTTTGGGCAAATATAATGCGAACTATAAGCAGCAATATAATAAAAAACGAAAAGAATATAACGCTATAACACTATTAAGAAACCAGAACATAAATAACATCGAATATCAATTAAAATCCTCTGATAATGTTAGTAAAACAACGTGGGATGTTATTAAACAAACAACGCCATTTAACCCAAATAAACAAAGTTCAAATATAATCACAGATGTAAACCCAGTAGATGCGGTCACCAATTTTAATAATCATTTCACAGATAATGCCGAAAAACTGATTCAAACTCTACAAAACGTCCCTTACCACGACAGTGCAGCACATTCAGAAAAATCAATGTTTGTGAATCCACTCACGGAAAATGAACTCCACACTATAATTAGGAGCTTTAGAAACAAAAGGAGTACGGGGAATGATGAGGTACCAATTCATATAATCAAATAAAGTTTCTACCAAATCGCAGAACCATTGACGTTTGTAATAAATAACTCTATCTCTTATGGTATATTCCCAGAACACTTAAAATCATCGACCATAACCCCCATTTACAAAAACGGGGACAAGAACAACCTCGAAAATTACAGACCGGTAAGCATCTTATCTTCTTTTGCAAAAATTTTCGAAAAGTTGTTTTGTGTTAGAGTGGAGGGTTTTATTCGAAAATACAATATCCTCTCTAGATCACAACATGGCTTTGTCAAAGGGAAGAGTATAGAAACTGCGTGCTTTGATTTTTTACAAAATATCTATAATAATTGTTATCTATAATAACAATTATATAAAAACTGTATACCTGCCGGTTTACTGTTGGACTTGTCAAAGGCTTATGATACTGTGGATCATCAGATATTGGCAACGAAATTGGAAAAACTGGGGATAAGAGGAATCCTTTTACAGTGGATACAGTCATACTTAAATAATCGTAAACAGTGCACCAAGCTAGAAACATCAAATGGCACCTTTTTTTGGCACCAAAATGGGGATTCCACAAGGTAGTATTTTGGGCCCTCTCCTGTTCATCATGTATATTAACGACTTACCAACGGCAATTCCTAAGAAGCAGATTCAAATGTTAAATTATGCGGACGACACCAGTGTTTTACTAAAAAATCAGTGCGTGGAAGACATACAAACAAATGCAACTTCAGTAATCAATTCACTAAAATCGTGGTTTAATAATAATCGGTTGATTATGAATAAAAAGAAAACGAATGTGATTATCTTTAAAACACGTGGAAGCCTGAAACTATATACCACCGACCTAAATTTTCATGGTGAGGTTTTGGATGTAAGAAAATCGGTAAAGCTCTTAGGATTGGTCGTCCCATATAGCGAGTTTTCTGCCGAAGCTTAACAAAGCAACATATGCATTAAGGATGTTACAAGGTTACGTGAATCTTGGAGTCCTAAGAACAGTATATTTCTCAAACTTTCATTCCCACCTTCGATTTGGAATAATTTTTTGGGGTAGTGCTTGAGACTGTAATGATGTTTTTAAAACGCAGAAGCAGGCACTCAGAATTTTATATAAATTAAAATATAACGAATAGTGTAGAGACCAATTTAGGTATGCTAGAATACTAACGGTAACAGGCACTTATATCTATGAATTGTTACTGTTTATGTTTAAGTATAAAAATAAGTTTAAGAAACAATACGCCTCACCACAAGTTAACCATGAGTGAGAGAAGTCCCATATACACAGCTATTAAAATATATAACTCTTTACCGACAAAATATAGAAGTATCTCTATCTCGACTGTAAGAAATCGAGTATCTATCTAGTGTAAGAAATTTAAAAAAAGATATCTCTGAATATATAATTAACTCAGAACCGTATTCAGAGGAATATTTTGACAAATATTCAATGTACATAAACATATTTTGTTATTATTTTTTTTCCTTGATTCAATTTTGAATTGATGAGTTTTTCTTGTATATTTTTACTAATTTTATATTTACTATTTTTTTATCGTAAGAAATTTAATTTCATTGATATTTTTGTATAACTTAATTCAATATTATTATTACTATTGCATTTTTCTTTAATGTGTTTTTCTGTTGTTTTTTTCTTTTCTTTGCATGTAGAAGATTTTTGTGTATACTTATTTTCTGCACTATTACTTTTTTTTATCCTGACAAATTTCATTTAGTTTATATTTTTTTGTATAACTTAATTAATGAAATAAATTTATTTGATTTGATTTGATATACATTATAGAGAGACGATAGTGAAATCACAAGCACAGCGCCAAAAAGAGCATCGGCAAAGAAAAAAGAAATTTTACAAACTACAGTTTTAGAACATGCTGAAGGCGTTCAAATATACAAAGATAAATTTAAATCAAAGAAGAAATTTGTTGAACCTGAATCATTACAATCATCGAAAGAAGATTGATTCATTACCGACTATTTTAATCGAAAATTATGAAGAAACTGAAAAAGTAATATTGAGTCACTTTCTGAATAATTAAATTCAATCATCAGGTAATAATGAAGCTCAGCAAGTAATGAGTTCAAGTTCTCAAGTTCTGTTACCCCTCACGGTCTGCAGTGTATCGAAATCCTACGTACACAATTTATGTCTCATCGTGTCGCCGGGCTGAATATGTAAACCAATTTTCATTTTAGGTTAGTGTTAGTATTTAATTTGCGTTGTGGTAGTAAGTTTGTGTGAATTAGGAAATGACCGAAGTAGGCGAAGGCTTTTTTACAAAACTTGGTACAAGAACTTGCAATCCGAAACGTTGTAAACAGGAAACAAAATAGTCAAAATTTTCACAAAACTGTAAACACTGCCATAGATTTATTTCTGATGAACAGCAATGCCACAGTTCCAGAAAATCCTGCTGGAGAAATTCAACATTATACAAATCGAAGATGCAGTTTTTGTGCCAGATCAAGGGATAGAAAGACTTCAGTATCATGTAGTACATGCAAAAAAAACATTTGCAACATACACAGAGAAGAAAGTAAAACATTTTTATGTCCTGACCAAGGCCGGCGCTATATTTTGCGGGGCCCTGTGCAAAATAGTGAAGCGGGACCCTGCTCGAAATAATGAAAAGGAGCCTTCTCTCATATGAAATATGTCTTTCACGACTAGACATTCTGGGGTTATATCGAAATTAAGAGCATTTTCCTGTTAAATTTTCGTCCATTTCTGTGGAAAATTTTGAGGATTACCGGAATGAAAATCCTTTCCGTCGCGAAGATGCGCTAATCTTGATCCTCTCGCTAATCTAAATCCTCTATTTATCTAGTTCCTCGGATTCTTCCGGTCAATCCGTGTCTGCTTCTGTGGAAAACCTTAAGGGTTATCTCGGAATAAAGAGGATTTTCCTATTAAAACCTTGTCAGTTTCTGTGTGAAACTTCAAGGAATACCGAAATGAAAATCCATTCCGTCGCGAAGTTGCGCTCGTCTTGATCCTCTCGTTAATCAAATTCCTCTCTTGATCTAGTTTCTAGGATTCCTCCGGTCAATCTGTGTCTACTTCTATGGAAAACCTGAAGGATTATCTTGGAATGAAGAGCATTTTCCTGTTAAATCTTTGTCCGTTTTTGTGGAAAACTTCGAAGATTACCGGAATGAAAATCCTTTCCGTCGTGAAGTTGCGTTCGTCTTGATCCTCTCGCTAATCAAATTCCTCTGTTGATCTAGTTCCTCGTATTCTTCCGGTTAATCCATGTCAGCTTCTGTGGAAAAACTTGAAGTAGTATCTCGGAATGAAGAGCATTTTCCTGTTAAATCCTTGTCCGTTTCTGTGGAAACTTCGAGGATTACTGGAATGAAAATCCTTTCCGTCGCGAAGTTTCGCTCGTCTTGATCCTCTCGCTAATCAAATTCCTCTCTTGATCTAGTTTCTCATATTCTTCCGGTTAATCCATGTCTGCTTCTGTGGAAAAACTTGAAGGTTTATCTCGGAATGAAGAGCATTTTCCTGTTAAATCCTGGTCCGTTTCTGTGGAAAACTTCGAGGATTACCGGTATAAAAGTCCTTTCCGTCGCGAAGTTTCGCTCGTCTTGATCCTCTTGATAATCAAATTCCTCTCTTGATCTAGTTTCTCGTATTCTTCCGGTTAATCCATGTCTGCTTCTGTGGAAAAACTTGAAGAATTATCTCGGAATGTAGAGCATTTTTCTGTTAAATCCTTGTCCGTTTCTGTGGAAAACTTCGAGGATTACCGGAATGAGAATCCTTTCCGTTACGAAGTTGCGCTCGTCTTGATCCTCTCGCTAATCAAATTCCTCGCTTGATCTAGTTCCTCGGATTCCTGCGGTCAATCCGTGTCTACTACTGTGGAAAAGCTTGAAGGATTATCTCGGAATGAAGAGCATTTTCCTGTTAAATCCTTGTCCGTTTCTATGGAAAACTTCGAGGATTACCAGAATGAAAATCCTTTCCGCCGCGAAGTTGCGTTCGTCTTCATCCTCTCGTTAATCAAATTCCTCTCTTTATCTAGTTCCTCGGATTCCTCCGGTCAATCTGTGTCTACTTCTATGGAAAACCTGAAGGATTATCTCGGAATGAAGAGCATTTTCCTGTTACATCCTTGTGCGTTTTTCTGGAAAACTTCGAGGATTACCGGAATGAAAATCCTTTCCGTCGCGAAGTTGCTCTCGTCTTGATCCTCTCGCTAAACAAATTCCTCCCTTGATCTAGTTCCTCGTATTCTTCCGGTTAATCCATGTCTGCTTCTGTGGAAAAACTTGGAGGATTATCTCGGAATGAAGAGAATTTTCCTGTTAAATCCTTGTCCGTTTCTGTGGAAAACTTCGAGGATTGCCGGTATGAAAATCCTTTCCGTCGTGAAGTTTCACTCGTCTTGATCGTCTCGCTAATCAAATTCCTCTCTTGATCTAGTTCCTCGTATTCTTCCGGTTAATCCATGTCTGCTTCTATGGAAAAACTTGAAGGATTATCTCGGAATGAAGAGCATTTTCCTGTTAAATCCTTGTCCGTTTCTGTGGAAAACTTAGAGGATTACCGGAATGTACTTATCGTCGCGAAGTTGCGCTCGTCAAGTTGTGTCCATCGCAGCAGACGCGGCGCAGGCGGCTGCGCGCGCCAATAGATGCCGATCCCAGACCTACATACAAAATATCAACTCAACTCTCTGAATGCGCGGGGCCCCTGTCTAGCGCGGGGCCCTGTGTCGTCGCACAGTTCGCCCACCCTTCACGCCGGCCCTGGCCCTGACTGTAAAAATAATAAGTTAGGGCAAATAATAATTTAAGGAATAAATTAAAATGTTTTTCAACAATAAACTAACGATATTTGAATTATTAGTGTATTATCGTATAATTTTGCAAACAATCATGCATAATTTACACTATTTCTATAAGGTCTTATAGTATTTTAGTGGGGTATCATAGTTACCCCAGACGGCCTGTAACGTAATTTTTTGTAGCACGGTTCTGGAAAGGTTAAACGGCCCAGACTACTCGTAAAGGTTTTCAATGTTATTTTTGAAGCCTTTAAATCATTCAATGCAGACGTTGTGAAGTTGACGTTTTTATTTTCAAATATTTTCAATTTCATATTTTTTTAAAGTAATCGAGGGATTTTTTTCTTCAAGTTAATATTTTTTCTTCAAGTTAATATTTCTTCAGATTTTCCACCACGATTTCGTGGTGGAAAATCTAAATATTAATATAAGATTATAATAAAATTAATAAAATAATATAAAAATAGGGTCTGAATGTTTGAAGCCGGGTTGTTAACCGTTTCGCTACGGGGTGCTTTTCTACAAGTCGTGCCCTGTGTACGGGGTGCTAAGGATGGTGCGGATTCGTACGGTTCCAGTAGTTAGGTACTTTAGTTTAGTTTAGGTGCGTTTAAATACGGTTCCTGTAGTTTGTAGTAGATTTATTTGTTTCATTTTATTTTCTTAATGGGTAACCAAAATAATACGCAATTCAGTTCTTGGTGGGCTTAGCATACGTCCGGAATTATAAATGAAAGGCTGGACAGTCCTGGTTGATGCGTTTTTTTAGGGACTGCAGTGAAATGATGCAAGCGGATTTGTATGGTTCCCGTAGTTTGGGCCGAAAAAAATGATTACACTGAAATCAAATTTTGATATGTCTATAACATTTTTAGTAGTGTATATGATAATTATAATACAGCGGATGATTTGATTTCCCATATTAAGTACAAAAGAAAAGCTTGCGTATTAATCCGGCACGAAAATATTTTACGGCTTTATTCGGTTGCCGTAGCGAAAGGGTTAAACTAATCTAACATAAAAACATTAATTGCAATATTCTGTAAACCTCGACGACTAAACCAACATTTCTATTGATTAATAACCGATTTAATTATCTTTTTTTTTGTTCCAGGTGAGTTTCAATCCCAATGCAAAGCCGCAAATTTTCACAGGAACATAATTCGCATTGTTTTGTAAAAGGGTTTGTATTTTTTTTGAAATTCTGTTGAAAATTTTAATTATGACTTAAAATAAGTTACACCCAAAATTATATTAATTTGTGAAGAAAAAAATATTATGGGTTGTGGTTAATTTGAGTTTAAAAAAGGAAATTAAAATTTGAAATTAAAAAAGTTTAAATTGAATTAAAAATGTTTTATTTGAATTTAAAAAGGATTATTTTGAAATTAAAAAAGTTTAATTTGAAGTTAAAAATCTATATATTATACACACACACACATACTCTTTAATCTTTAGATTCCATTGTTTGGTTTGTACGCGATACTACAAATGGTACCGGTGACGAAGAATTTGCAGAAGAACTCACGAACAAATGTGAAGTTTCTCGTTTTATCTGGGGAGTGAGGTTACACAAGGGTGTACATTCCACATCAAATCAACACAGGGTCTAAACCTCACGATCTCAGATTTTCTTGAAATTTGGCTAATGTGTATTATTGCTATAGACTTGGAAAAAGTTATATGAAATTTTTCTGAGATGTGTCAACTCGTTTTTGAATTATAGAGCTGCAAAGAACTCATAAATGGACACAAAAATAGGGAACAACTTTTTGAATTCCTGTAGAATCTTTCGTAATTGAGCTAGAGACCTAGAAATAGTGGCATTTTACAGCATTTTTCATGCCCTTTCAGATTTACAACATTATATAGGTTAAGTTAAGAAAAAAATTCTTAAAACCCAAAATTTTAAAATTTTAATTCGAAATTTTAATTCGAAAGTACATATTTTAACTTTTCCAAATTAATTCCATGACTAGCTAGTATTGTTGTAAACCACAGGTCAAAATATAAATTTGGGCAATGGATGGCTTCATTGTTAAAAAAATTAAAGACTGAATTTCTGTTTCCATTAATTCAACTCTATATTCATAATACATAAGGCTATATTGACATATTAATGAAAATAAACAAAAGTTACTATAGTTACAATTAATAAAAGTTACATTTTCAAATAATAGGACAAATGTTCATTTTAAGTTTGAAAGGGCTTCATTTGTTCTTCTAGATATCACATTCAATTAGAACATAGGTTCTTCCAGTGGGAGTTAGAGGATTCACTTTCATAAGGACATCCATTACTGAGACCCACAAAGTATCAGCATTTCTTGGATACGAGAAGGATGTAGAGGGTCCAGCTGGACGAAGAAAAGTTATTTTTACTTCATCAAGTTCTTCATTCTTCTGTAAAACATATCCAAGCCAGCAGTTTTTATCATACAGAACAGTGATGTAACCTGATATATCTGTTAATTTTAGCTTATCAGGAGATTTTGACACCTCATTTTCCCAAGCTTCTGAATTTGTAGAAAAGTTTTTCACCAATATTTTCTAAGCAGTTTTGGGAATGAACGCATGATATTGGTGCGTTCCTTTGATAGACAGTGCTTGATCAAAACGATTTTTCAAGAGACATTCTGATTCAATATAGTCTCCTTGTGTTGAATATACAAAGTCTACTTTGCTAATGTTTTCTACTGCCCACTCAAAAAGTTGTAGTGGGGTTGATTTGATTTTCATAGGGTCTTTGCAAACTGGCACAAGCTGCTATTCTCATTACAGAACCCCCTACTCCGTCGCAAGGCCCTTTGCCATGTGCTGTGGCAAAAAAGTGCCATTCTGCCTCCACTTTAAAATCCTCCTCATGAAAGCAGAGGTTTAATTTTTTGTTTGTATTGGGCAGCAGACCCGTCTGAAAAATAAAAAATCTTTTTGGGAATTTTTTGAAATTTGTTTATCAGAAAGGTTATTAGTTTCTTTTGAAAAGTATACACAGCAATTGTGTTGTGCTCTAGGGAATCAGAAACAATTACATAACTAACATGTTCAACTTTGTTTTCCTCTTTAAAATATATAACAAAGGGGTGGATTGTGACCTGTTGGCTCGTCCAGTGGCAGCTCTGTGCTTCATCTTGTAATGCTATGCTATAATTTTCAGAAAAGTCACAGGTGACAACGAATTCTGATTCTTTCAGACTTCCTCTTGTGTTCTTAAGAAAATATCCTGCTTGGCAATAAAGTCATGCTGAACCAAAGAAGACAACTTGCTGCAGAATAAATTAATAAATTCATCCGAATCTTCCTCTAAAAGCTGTAGATTACAACGATCAACTGAAAACCACTGGCGAAATTGTACTTTTTCAATTGAATTTTCAGCAATGGATTTCTCCAAAATTTTAAGTATCTCAGTTTCACCTGGACAATAAGCACATTTTCTCGTGTTACAATCAATAGAATGGGTTATAAAGCACTTTCGGGAGACATTGCTTGTAATTTAAGAGTTTTTAAATTTGTTATGGTCTTCAATTTTGCATTTTCTATCAGTTTTACGTTTTGGTGAGTTGTGCACACACAATCAGAGTTTGTTCCACTTTGGCCAGCTAACTCACAATGTTTAGGTCTTAATTCTGCAAATTTAGAGAAACCTATTTTTATGTTAGTAAACGTGTCCTTAAACTGTTTGTATGCTTTTTTAAGATTACACAATATAAGTCTTTTCTAAATCTTCGATTTAGTTCCATCTGTTTCAGTAACTGTTACACAATCTTTAATACCCGGCATTGCTCTACTAACGTCATCATGTTCATAAAATAAACGTACAATTTCAACTGTCTCTATAGGCAAGTTTTTCCCTTGGTTTTAAATTTGGACCATATAAAAAGCCTTTTTCTTTGAGAATTCTTTTTGATTGCCTAACCATGTAATTCGGTGCATTAAATTCGCGCATTATCTTTCTAATGCTCCAATTTTTAGGTAAACATGTTATTACACAACGGGAAAACTTAATTTTCAGATTTTTGACAACTTCTGATTTCTCAATATCATTATCATTTTCTGATGACGAACTTTCAACAGCAGCCACAAAAATTTTACTTTTTATAGTTGAGGAAATATTTCTTACTTTCGATGTGCCATATTTCTTGGATTTAATTTTTCTCTTAGCAATGGGAGACTCGCCCAACTGCTCAAGAGATATATTAAGCGCCTGTACAACCTCTGAATTTGTTATAAAGTCTGCGTCATTGTCCGAGAATGTTTCTGAGTGAGAATGATCATTTTCAACATTTTGTCACTTAGAACCTGTGCATTTTTTAACTCAGTAATTTCCTTCTTACATCTATCACAAATTTTTGAGCCAGTAACTATTTGTGGATACAATTCAGGCATCCATGCTGTGGCATTTCTCAACTTTCTTCTTTCTATGACAAAGTGATTTGTTTTCTGTAACGGATTACAACACTGAATTCGCATGTATTAGTTTCCATATTGGAACCTAACCTCACTTATTGGTGAAACAATACACATAAACAATATAAATAATAACAATGAGGCCATTGCCCAAATTTATATTTTGTCTTGTGGTTTGCAACAATACTAAGGATTCATGGAATTAATTTGAAAATTCTAAAATATGAACTTTATGAAAAAAAAATAAAATTTTAAATTAGGTTTTGTAATTTTTTTTTTCATACATTAACCTATATAGTGTTGTATATCATAGAAAACGGCGTTAGAAATGCTGTAAAATGGCACCAATTTCAGATCTCTAGCTCGTTTAACCCTTTAACTACTGGAATATTTTCACAAATCTGCCTGTACAAACGCAAAAAAAAACAGAAAGTGTTGTACAAAGGCGGATATCTACATTTCTTATCTATATGTGATGATATGTACATAAGAATCGCAAAATTAGTGGGGGTAAGCGGGTTAAATACCCCTTCTTTTTAGAGCAATTACATGTCATCAAAAACGTATGCTGAGACCCTCTAAGCTTGTTGTACACATGTTTTTATATATTATAACACAACCACCCTTTCATGATGAGGGATTTGTTGGATAGAACGTATGTAAAATATAAATAATAATAAAAAACTTAGTATTTCAAGTAACACATGAAGTCAAAAATATATTCAACTTTATTACACTACAAAATTTATACTTACGAAGTAACAATATATCAAAATAAATACAGAATAATAAAACATTATTTTACAAAACATCCCTATAAGTAAGTAAACTAAAACTGATACCTAAATAAAATTTATTATAATATATAATCTAAGTTACAAGTAAACAAAAATTCTTCAAATTTTTTGGTGTGATAAATTTTATAACATTCACCTATTCAAAGTCCTACTTCACACTCTGCACACCAAGTTGTTACATATTTCCGGTTTTTTTTCACCTCGATGCGTGTTTGAACATACATGGCAAATTCTTTGCCCCTTTTTTACTCCCAGTGGGAGGAACGTTTGCCAGGTAATGCCTTTCCATGAAATTGACAGCAGCTAGGCGATCAATTACTTCCATACTTTGTCGACCCGGTCTAGTAGCAGTCAGAGTTCCATGTTTTTCCAAAATTTGTTGCACGACTTTTCTTATAAATATGTTCAAGCTTATAGAAGTTTTTCCTGTTTTTACAAGGAACATATTATATGCGTTTAGCATGGCAATGTCAACCAGGTGAAAAAATAGTTTTTTATACCACTTGATTGATTTTCGGACACACTCCACTGTAGCTAATTGCATGTCACATTTATCAATCAAGTGCATATTTCGAGTATAGTCTATTATACAATCTGGTTTCCAAATATGCTCGCCAATTCTGTGATCAACTTTTCCGCTTTTGGTCATGATTCCTTCATGAAATGTTGAAAGCATTAACCCGTCCCGTTTGTCCTTCCATCTAAGAGCCATTACATTTCCGCTGAAAAATTTGGGAAAATGTTTTCTATTTTTTTTTACAGTGCCACACAAACCGGTATTCTACTGGTCCAATTAAAGTGCTAGTCTAGGGCTGGTATACCAATTATCGGTATATAACAGATGACCTTTTTTTTTCCATAGTTTGCCATTAGTTTTTTTATCACTGCACCTGAAACACGTAACGGGTCATTTCTAGGAATGTCAATTTCTGATCCGGTATACACTAACAACTGTAGTACAATTCCCGTCTCGCAATCACACAACACAGATGGTTTGATTCCAAAACGATGTCTCTTTGACGGAATATATTGCTTGAAGTGCAACCTACCTTTGAACAATATCAGAGATTCAGCGATGACCAGCTTTTGAAAAGGATTGAAAAATGTCATCTTCATTCTTCAAATATAGATCGTATTTTCCACAATTTATCATTATTATCCGGTGACGGAGGGTTGTTATTATCAGCAAAATGTATATAACGCAACAGTTGTGTAAATCTGTCTCTTGTCATGTATTTACTAATAAATTTACTGGCAATAATGGGATCTGTTGACCAATAATCCGAAGTTTTATGTTTTTTTATATGTGGCATCGACAAATTTATTGCTAAAAAACTATACATTTCATTTACATCTGTGTGCACTCACGATTTTTTTTTTGGGGCAAGATCGTTTTCGGCACTGTACTGGTGGTACCTATTAGTCTCGTTCACAATTGTCGTCATCATTTGCTCGTCAAAATATTTTACAGTATTCGTACTCCTTATCTTCATTTTCAATTTCAAACGCAACCGAGATGCCAGAATTTTTGTCGTCAAAATGATACCTTGTTGGATTGAAAATATCGCAATTTTTGTCAATTGCCAATAATGAAATATTTTCGGAAATTCTTTTGAAAATATTTGGGTAATCACCGTAATGCCCTCGTCCCATCGTCACGTACATGATAAAATAAATATCAGTACATAAGCGACGCCCGTTCCAGGCAAAATTCATCAAATGGTTTATTTACGACAGCCGGATCTCACGAAAGTTTCGCACCGTCGTTTATTTACTACAGCCGTAGTTAAAGGGTTAAAAAGGCTACTACAGCGTTTCAAAAAATTGATGAGTACTTTACACCCATTGATGAGTACCTTACAGTACTATAATTCAAAAACGAGTTGTCACATCTCAGTAAAATTTCATATTTTTCTAAGTCAATACCAATAGTACACCTGTGCAAAATTTCAAGAAAATCTGCGATGGTAAGGATGAAAATTGTATTTTTTGTGTTGAATTGACTTGTGGTACTTTACTAGTACATAAACCTCTGGCTTTCAGCCCCTAGACATATTAGGTCTTGACATTTCTCGTTACTTGCATTGACGTAGCGAGAGGCTCACATAGGGATTGCAATCCGGTGTCATTTTCAATCCGGCCGGATCCGGATGAATTCTGATCGATGGAATTAAATCTAACATAATAAACTTTACTTAATCTACTGAGATTACTACAATTAAGTATTTGAGCATGCTTTGTGTCTTATTCTTATTTTTATGACAGACATCATGATGAATCTATCTAATTAAATATAATATCTACTTAAACGTCTATTTAGTTTAAATTGAACCTACTTTTTGTGCGCCTATCACGCGGACCTCATTTTCAGCTTCATTAATCTGTTGCTGTCTTATTTTTAAAAATAGTAACAAAACGGTTTCATATTTTGAAAATTTGGTCTTTTTGGAGAAATTCGTGTTTCCTCCAAATAGTCTCACAGTAGAGAAAATAGCGGAGTATATGAATGTTAATTTTGTAAAATCTCAACCTCATCTTCATTGAGCTAGCGGTGCCTTATTTCTTTAAATATTAACAAAACGGTTTCGGATTTTCAAGATTTGGACTATCTGGAGAAATTTGTGGTTTTTATATTTCCAAAATTCATCTAAATAGTCACACAGCAAAAAAACTAGTGAGAGTCTGCAAATGTTAATTTTGTAAAATCTCATCCTCATATTTATTGATCTGTTGCTGCTTTATTTTTCAAAATATTAACAAAACGGTTTTAGGTTCTCAAAATTTGGACTTTTTGGAATAATTTGTGGTTTGTGGAAATTCTTAGATTCCCAAAATTCTTTCAAATAGTTGCACAGTCAGGAAAATAGTGCGAGTCTACAAATGTTAATTTTGTAAAATTTCAACCTCATCGTCATTGATCTATCGCTGCCTTGTTTCCCAAATACTAACAATTAGGAATTACAATCCGGTGTCATTTTCAATAAGGCCGGATCGATGGAATTAAATCGAACATAATAAACTTTACTTAATCTACTTAGATCACAACAATTAGGTATTTGAGCATGCCAACAAGTCTTATTCTTATATTTATGAAAGACATCATGATGAATCTGTCTAATTAAATATAATATCTATTTAAATGTCTATTTAAGTTTAATCAACATATTATACATACCGTATTTGCCAGTGCATAAGGCGCACCCCAAAATTTAACTTTTTGTGCGCCTATAACGCGGACCTATGTTTTAGAGGCATTTTTTTTTAAAGGTGCGCGTTATACACCAGAAAATACGCTAATTATTTCAAGTATACATTATTTATCACAAACTAAATTTTGGTTTTTGAAAAAAACATGTTGCCCCATGCGCACTACGCATTTAAAGTGCTTACTCATGCAACAGCGAGATTATTTTACCAAAAATTAGCATTACGGGATCCGGTGATCGGATCCGGTATATTGGTACCGGATCCGCTGACTGGATCCGGTATATTGGTACCAGATCCGGACAACGTTCATTGGTGCCGGATCTGCCGGATTACCGGATTCGGTTTACCGGATTGCAAACCCTAGGCTCACACAATGCATCTCGAGCCCCGTGTGCTAAAGAGTTACAGAAGATTTCCGTGTTCCTCCCTTGATTTAATTAGTAAAGCTGTCCCGAAGTGGATGGTATTATTATTTTTCTTTTTGAATTATCCTTAAATTATATTTACCATTTCCTAAAAATATGTTTACTTCCTACAAGAAGAGTTAAATAAGTGCAGTAAACCTTCACGGTTGTCGGTGTTCCAAAATTAGAAGTGTGATTATTGAGAGTTAATGTTAAAAAAGAAAACACGTCTACGCATAAGTTTAAATGTATTCATGATAATAATCGTATCCGGTAATACTACATCCTCATTCAACATTTTAATAATGCATATTCTATTGTCTGTAACTATTTTCAGTATTGCCGAAATGAGTGCCAACCCAGAAACACGTAGAAGGTACACACTTCTGCTGTTGTTTTCTTATTCGTTGTTGTTAAATGTTTATTACTTGCTTTCATTATTCGTACTATTGAGTGTTAGCTGCATCTAGTTGTTCAAGTATAGTGAGCTAAATTGTAAGCCCTTCCAGATGTTTCGAAGTAAATTTACCGTCCCTAACTTCGCCGAAAACGATTGCGGACCATTGTTAATGCTTTGCCCTTATCGGTGGGACATTTTCCTCTGAAAGGAACGGTTATTGAATTTGTAATTTTTTGCTCTGACAAACGTTATGCAGGGTGAATACTTATTAGATATTAGAAATATATGTATTTAAATAAATCAATTTAAATATGTATGATTTCGGATGTGATGAAACATTATAATTTGCATGCTTTGCACGTTTGCATGTGAAAGAATAAGGTGGAAGTTATTAGCGCCAGTTTATTAGATATGCATAATTACTTTTTGCAAGTTGAAAGAAGACGTTGAATAATTATTTTGTTTATATTTGGGTTTGTTGAGTTTGAAGATTTTATAACTAAGAAATGAAATACATTGAGTCTTTTCTTCAAAAGTTATATTTTTGTAATACATTTGTTACATGTATACATTTCGTTAAGAATGTTAGCATCATCAGTATAAAAAAGACTCAAAGTATTTCTTTTGTTTAATTAATTGGTAGATAGTTTCAACATTCAATTATGTATAATATAAGGCTTCTCATATTTTTGTGTTGCATAAATATTTACTGTGTGAATTTACTTTTACCTTTGTGGGAGTGAAATAGTGTTTTGTGCAATTAGTAAAAGTAAATTGAGAGTATGTCACCTCTGAGGGCGCGAAGACCAATGCATAGCTCCCGGCTGCTACAGCTGTTTTTCTTAATGTTACATTAAGAATATTACGAAACGAAAATAATTAAGTTATCTTAATTAACTTAACTAGTTTACTAACTTAATTAAATTGTTAACTTCTACGTTAATATCTATTAACAAAATATTTTTTTTAGAAACTCTTAAAAAAATATGATTTAATAAAATTTATTTTTGTATCTGTTGCTATTTTTTTTTTTTTAAATAATTTGTCAACGTTTAATAAAATAATTTTTCCATTCAAGAAATAGATTAATATGAAATATTCATATAAATTTAATTTGTGATTTATAATAGTGCTTTTACTTATATATAAAATTTAAAAGATTGTAAAAGATGTTCCAAAATGTTTACAAAAACAAAACTTTTACTAAAAAAACTTGATTTTCATTAAAATAAATATCTAAAATTTATACAAAGCTTTTAAACAAATTATTATTTATTTCTACGGAAGCACAGGTTTTTGATTTTGTCCTAAATGTTCGTTCAAAAACATGTTTTTTCCAATTGTTTTGTAATATTATTCAAAATTTTGTAGAAATTATGATAGGCAACAAAAAATGTCCCAACTTATAATTTTAAAATGTAAGACAGAAACCTGAAATGTGGTAGGATTTTTTTAGGTGTATTTTTCTATATACGACATACAACCCAAATAAAGCACAGTCCAGCCTAAACGGTCACGTCTGGCCACCTTATAACACACTATAAGTTCTTAATTTTCGTTTGTCAATTTATATCCTTTACTGGAGTTTGTCAAATCTGGTCTAATCTATCGATCTAACGATCACTTATCTATCTAACGCTGCAAAACGAGGAATTGTACTGGTTGGATATAAAAATATTTAACTTTCTAAAATTGATAGTCAAAGCGGCTTCCATTTAAATCTTCTATACCGTATCATTTTTATATAATTTCTGGACGTGAAATGTGATTTGTCAAAAGAAATAGTTATTTGATATATGTCTAGTCTTGTCTAGTCTTGTCTAGTCTTGTCTAGTCTTGTCTAGTCTTGTCTAGTCTTGTCTAGTCTTGTCTAGTCTTGTCTAGTCTTGTCTAGTCTTGTCTAGTCTTGTCTAGTCTTGTCTAGTCTTGTCTAGTCTTGTCTAGTCTTGTCTAGTCTTGTCTAGTCTTGTCTAGTCTTGTCTAGTCTTGTCTAGTCTTGTCTAGTCTTGTCTAGTCTTGTCTAGTCTTGTCTAGTCTTGTCTAGTCTTGTCTAGTCTTGTCTAGTCTTGTCTAGTCTTGTCTAGTCTTGTCTAGTCTTGTCTAGTCTTGTCTAGTCTTGTCTTGTCTAGTCTTGTCTAGTCTTGTCTAGTCTTGTCTAGTCTTGTCTAGTCTTGTCTAGTCTTGTCTAGTCTTGTCTAGTCTTGTCTAGTCTTGTCTAGTCTTGTCTAGTCTTGTCTAGTCTTGTCTAGTCTTGTCTAGTCTTGTCTAGTCTTGTCTAGTCTTGTCTAGTCTTGTCTAGTCTTGTCTAGTCTTGTCTAGTCTTGTCTAGTCTTGTCTAGTCTTGTCTAGTCTTGTCTAGTCTTGTCTAGTCTTGTCTAGTCTTGTCTAGTCTTGTCTAGTCTTGTCTAGACTTGTCTAGTCTTGTCTAGTCTTGTCTAGTCTTGTCTAGTCTTGTCTAGTCTTGCCTAGTCTTGTCTAGTCTTGTCTAGTCTTGTCTAGTCTTGTCTAGTCTTGTCTAGTCTTGTCTAGTCTTGTCTAGTCTTGTCTAGTCTTGTCTAGTCTAGTCTTGTCTAGTCTTGTCTAGTCTTGTCTAGTCTTGTCTAGTCTTGTCTAGTCTAGTCTTGTCTAGTCTTGTCTAGTCTTGTCTAGTCTTTTCTAGTCTTGTCTAGTCTTGTCTAGTCTTGTCTAGTCTTGTCTAGTCTTGTCTAGTCTTGTCTAGTCTGAGGCCTGGCAACGGGCAAACAAGCTACAGACGTAAGAAAATTCGCTCGAACAAATAGATAAATCTACGGGCAGCAAAACAGCGAGATACTAGGAAGGACAGCGTAAAATACAAGAGCTTACCTTGGTTTAGTAGAAAACACATAAATTGCATAGTAGGAACCCCAGCAAAGACAAATCTTGTATACCAGACCTTTTGACACTTGTCATTTAAATTTTTTTTCAAAGCAGTGTAGATTTAAGTTTTAATTTTTTTTTACTAATTTTTAGGTCCTTTTTTCCCTTGTAGCATTTTTAATCTTTCGTTATGACGGAAATAGAAAAACGGCTGATACAGCTGAAAAAGGAGGAAGAGGAGGTATTTTCAGAATTAGGTGTACGCATCGATAAAATCGATGATGTATTAAAGACGTACAGGAATGTCCACGAATCCATTAGAACCGCTAACAACGAAGCGGGAATCTTATGGACAAGAATGAAGGACCATCGGGAGGAAAGGGAGAAACTGGAGCAAACGTACCAGGAAAGTAGACGAGAAACTGGATCTCTGGGAAATAATTCCGCTAAGAATGCCGAGCGGGAGCTCCCCCCAAAACAGATAGACACATTACCGCAAGTACCAACACCTTTAAAAAGGATAGAAGTCATAGCGGTACAAAACGTTACACGTGAAAAGACTAACACAAAAAAGTCGCATGAAAATCAAACACGCGCTAAACGGTCAGAAACATTGACCTTTAAACCAAAGAAAGGGGTGTCATACGCAGACATGCTACGTAAGTACATAGACCCAGCACAAGTACAGCCAGCGCAAGTAAAAACACCCCCAAAAAGGAAAGAAGTCGTACCGATACAAAACGTTTTGGAAAACCAAACTGAGACATTAGCGGAAGATCAAAACTGGCAAATAGTGGAGAGAAAAAAAAGAGAAAATCGTGACAAGACGAACACGAAAATACCACATGAAAACCAAATCCGCACTACACAGCCGGAGGCATTAACAATTAAACCAGCGGAAAGTGTCTCATACGAAGACACACTACGAAGAATTAAAAAAACATAGATCCAGAAAAATGCGGAGTTGAAATTTTAGGGATAAGGCGGACACAAAAGAACGAACTATTGTTAAAAATTAAAAAAGGGAATGTTGGAACCTTGAGAACTCAGGTAGCCAAACTCTTGGGAAAGCAGGCAACGGTGCGGACCATGACACGGAACTGCATAATCGAGATCCGGGATCTAGATGAGATTACGGAGGAAGCGGATGTGATTGCCGCCATATTGGCGGTAGTAGAAGAAACCTCCCCAGATTCAGTGAAAGTGCGATCACTTAGAAAAGGTTTCAGTGGCACTCAAACAGCAGTAGTGACAACATCGAAGGAAATTGCAGAAAGACTGCTGAAAACTGGCAAAATCAAAGTAGGATGGATTTTATGCAGAGTTAGACAGAAGCCAGACGTTATTCGATGCTTCCGCTGCCAAGGATTTGGTCACGTAGCACTACACTGCAAAGGGACAGACAGATCCAAATCGTGCCGTCTTTGTGGAAAGCAAGACCACTTTGCGAAAGATTGCAAAGAGGAAACCTTCTGCGCAGTCTGTAATGAAAAAAAAAGAGACGCGAAACACACCCTTGGCGGTATAAGATGTCGGTCATTCCAGGAGGCATTAAAGAATACGAAGTAATGACGAAGTTTCTTCAGATAAACTTAGGAAGAGGCCGCGAAGCACAGGATCTCATGCTACAGACTGCTGCGGAAAAATGTACGGATGTGCTAATAATCAGCGAGCAATATAGATGTCTGGATACAGGCTCATGGTTCCAGGATGAGGCAGGTAGAGCAGCAATCGCCGTGCTAAATCAGAACCTACGAATCAGGGAAGTTAGTAAGCAGACATCCAACTTTGTATGGATCGATATCGAAGGTTTAAGAGTATATAGCTGCTATATCTCCCCAAATATTGACCACGAAGATTTCCTAAGGCAGATAGATGAGCTGGAAGAGAATCTGAGATCGGCGAACAGTGAAGTTCTTTTGGCAGGTGATTTTAATTGCAAATCACCAGAATGGGGCTTTATGGATAGAAGAGGCGAAGTTCTGTCTGAAATGATAGCGAGGCTGGACCTAGTGATCCTTAACGAGGGAAACTCTTTTACAATCCAGAGAGGAAATACCGGATCGGTTATTGACGTTACATTAACATCGGAAGGCATCGCGCCTAGGGTGGAGAGGTGGAGAGTACTAGAGGACGCCACCCTTGGCGACCACCAGTATCTGGAATTTAGCCTGAAAACGAAACCAAAGAGTCAACAGAGAAACACTACCATCGAACATGGAAACAGAAACGGATGGCTGGTGAAGAAACTCGATAGCACTCAGCTAAGAGCGAAACTGGAAGTAGCCAAGACGCATGAAGAGTTGCAAAGACTCTCAGAGATAGGTGACGTAGATGGACTTGTAGAATATGCGATCGAAATCATTACAACAGCGTGTGATGCTTCGATGCCAAAGCGCAAACTTGCCTTAAATGGAAAAAAGTCAGTTTACTGGTGGAACGCTGAAATCAATAATCTAAGGAAGAAGTACGTTACGGCACGCAGGTCCGCCCAACGCCACAGAAGACGGCGGCAAAGCACAACAGACAGGATGGCTGGACAAGAAGTGGACCTAGACGCGAATTTCAAAAAAGCGAGAAAGGAATTGCGCATGGCCATCAAAAATAGCAAACAGAAATGCTGGCTCGAACTTTGCCAATCCATAAATGAAGACCCATGGGGCCTCCCATATCGAATTGCTACGAAAAAATTAATGGGTAGACAACTGATACCTGGGATATCGTGCCCACAACGGATGAGAGAAATAGTTACCACACTATTTCCAGTTTACGAACGAAGACCGGCAGAAAAATGGCAAACCACTGAAAATCTCGTAACACCTTTCAGCGTAGAGGAGATCTTTGAGGCCAGGAAACGATTACTGTCAGGGAAAGCACCTGGTCCAGACAATATTCCAAATGAGATCATCACAGAAGTGGTGGAAATGTGGCCAGAGTTGTTGCTGGAAACTTACAATGCGTGTCTTCGAAAGGGAATTTTCGCTACGCAATGGAAAAGACAAAAACTCGTCTTACTGAGAAAAGGGGACAAACCATTAGAAGAACCATCGTCATACCGACCGATATGCCTCCTGGACAACATAGGGAAACTTTTTGAAAGACTAATACTTAGGAGACTTGAGACATATATCGAAAACAACGGAGGACTGTCCCAATGGCAGTATGGTTTTCGAAAAGGTCGATCAACCGTGGACGCTATTGCTGAAGTAATTAGAGCAGCAGAAAAGGTCAAAAATGGAACATGGCAATCGAAAGGTTATTGTGCATTAGTGACCCTTGACGTTAAAAACGCCTTTAATTCAGCAAGGTGGGATGTAATCATGAAGGCATTAGCATCAAGACAGACACCAGAATACTTGAGAAAGATGATAAGCAGCTACTTGAGCGACCGACGGTTGATATACCACACGGACGAAGGTGAAGTTGAGTATGAGGTAACGGCGGGTGTGCCACAAGGATCGGTATTGGCACCATTCTTGTGGAACATTATGTACGATGGCTTGCTAAACCTAGACTTGCCTAGAACAGCGCAAATAGTTGGGTTCGCAGATGACGCCGCGGTGGTAGTGACTGCAAAGGAAATAAGTACACTAGAACTAGCAACTAACGAAACCCTTCGGCGGGCAAATAATTGGTTAAAAGAGCAGGGTCTAACAATGGCAGTTCATAAAACAGAAGCGATACTTATCACGGATAAGAGACTATTCATCCCACCGAAACTCGTTCTGGAAGGGCAAAATATCCCTTTATCGAAATCATTGAGGTACCTTGGCGTCCAACTCGATAGCGGTCTGAGATACACAGACCATATAGCCAAAACATCGAAAAAGGCAGCGTCTACAGTGACAGCTTTGGTAAGGTTGATGCCGAACATTGGAGGACCGAGGGAATTAAAACGGAAACTTCTCAACAATGTGGTACACTCAAAAATTCTCTACGCGGCGGAAATATGGGCGGGCGTAACGAAAAAGATTGTAGCGAGAAAACTACTTACAGGAGTACAAAGAAGAAGTGCTCTAAGAGTAATTTCTGCCTACAGAACGGTTTCGGAGGCCGCGGCGCTGGTACTTGCAAGCACACCCCCAATAGACTTACTGATTCGCGAGAAACAAGAAGTCTACGAAGACCTGCAACAACACAGGGCGAAAAAAGAAGTAAAACACGAAAGAGCAGCCGCTAAGGAGAGAGCACGTAAGAGACTCATGGACCGATGGCAGACAAGATGGGATAACGACACTGGTGGCAGGTGGACATACAGACTTATCCCTAACGTAACAGCATGGTATGAAAGGTCACACGGACATATGAGTTACCATCTTACACAGGCACTCACTGGCCATGGATGCTTCAACGCATACCTCGAACGGTTTAAAAAAAGAGACACGGCGGAGTGTTTTTATTGCGGTCATATCCCAGACGACGCACAACACACTATCTTCATGTGTACAGAATCAGAGAACGAAAGAACTCGACTCGCGGAGACACTAGGCGGCACAAAACTAGAAGAACAGAACATCATGGAAGTTATGTTAGAAAGTGAGCATAACTGGGATGCAGTATAAGCTTACATAACCGAAATCATGTTGGGAAAAGAACAAATGGAGAGAGAATGGAAGGCGATTATAATATCACACTAAACACAAAGAAGCTAACATGGACGACTAGATATGTGACGAAAAGACCGAAAAATGGTTTATCACACGACTGCATAACTGATACGACAGAAGACGAAAGACGAAATCGAAACGAGTAAAGGACAATAAAAATAACAGTAAGGAAACAATTGGTACAAACACCACCACCCACCTGAAGTAATGCTTACGCAGTTCCGGGTGGAGTGTAGTGTAGAGACAGAGGAGGGGGTTTAGTGGGTATGCTGGTCACCTTCGTGACCAGCATACCCACTAAACCGAGTTCTTCAACTCGATCAGAGAGCCCCACACTACACGGGTTTGAATATCCGGTGTGCAACAATGCATTCCCCCTCCTCTCTGAAAAAAAAAAGTCTTGTCTAGTCTTGTCTAGTCTTCTCTAGTCTTGTCTAGTCTTGTCTAGTCTTGTCTAGTCTTGTCTAGTCTTGTCTAGTCTTGTCTAGTCTTGTCTAGTCTTGTCTAGTCTTGTCTAGTCTTGTCTAGTCTTGTCTAGTCTTGTCTAGTCTTGTCTAGTCTTGTCTAGTCTTGTCTAGTCTTGTCTAGTCTTGTCTAGTCTTGTCTAGTCTTGTCTAGTCTTGTCTAGTCTTGTCTAGTCTTGTCTAGTCTTGTCTAGTCTTGTCTAGTCTTGTCTAGTCTTGTCTAGTCTTGTCTACTCTTGCCTAGCCTTGCCTAGTCTTGCCTAGTCTTGCCTAGTCTTGCCTAGTCTTGCCTAGTCTTGCCTAGTCTTGCCTAGTCTTGTCTAGTCTTGTCTAGTCTTGTCTAGTCTTGTCTAGTCTTGTCTAGTCTTGTCTAGTCTTGTCTAGTCTTGTCTAGTCTTGTCTAGTCTTGTCTAGTCTTGTCTAGTCTTGTCTAGTCTTGTCTAGTCTTGTTTAGTCTTGTCTAGTCTTGTCTAGTCTTGTCTAGTCTTGTCTAGTCTTGTCTAGTCTTGTCTAGTCTTGTCTAGTCTTGTCTAGTCTTGTCTAGTCTTGTCTAGTCTTGTCTAGTCTTGTCTAGTCTTGTCTAGTCTTGTCTAGTCTTGTCTAGTCTTGTCTAGTCTTGTCTAGTCTTGTCTAGTCTTGTCTAGTCTTGTCTAGTCTTGTCTAGTCTTGTCTAGTCTTGTCTAGTCTTGTCTAGTCTTGTCTAGTCTTGTCTAGTCTTGTCTAGTCTTGTCTAGTCTTGTCTAGTCTTGTCTAGTCTTGTCTAGTCTTGTCTAGTCTTGTCTAGTCTTGTCTAGTCTTGTCTAGTCTTGTCTAGTCTTGTCTAGTCTTGTCTAGTTTTGTCTAGTCTTGTCTAGTCTTGTCTAGTCTTGTCTAGTCTTGTCTAGTCTTGTCTAGTCTTGCCTAGTCTTGTCTAGTCTTGTCTAGTCTTGTCTAGTCTTGTCTAGTCTTGTCTAGTCTTGTCTAGTCTTGTCTAGTCTTGTCTAGTCTTGTCTAGTCTTGTCTAGTCTTGTCTAGTCTTGTCTAGTCTTGTCTAGTCTAGTCTTGTCTAGTCTTGTCTAGTCTTGTCTAGTCTTGTCTAGTCTTGTCTTGTCTAGTCTTGTCTAGTCTTGTCTAAGTAAAGGATCAGGCCATACTAGGTTTAGGTGTGGAAGTGAAGAGGTTGTTAGGAATTATTGAATGAGTGGTGAGTGGTGAAGATTGTAGAAAGTACAGAGTATGTGGAACAGGAGAGTATAGATGGATACATTGGATGAAAGAATGTACAAGAAATGAATGCAAGGAACAAGAGAAAAGGCTAGGGCGAAAATGGAAAGTGTAATAATGAAAGGGGAAGTGGATTGGAATTGTTAAGGGGGATGAAAAAGTGGAAAGAGCAAATAGGTTATAAGGAAGAACCTGTTCCGATAATTTGTAATTGGTAATCTATGCTGTAGCTCGTATTGTAATGTATTTAAAATTTATATAAGCCAATAAAGGACCATAAATAAAAAAGTAATCTTTTCCTGCCTGGTCGTGTCTGGTTCTGTCTGGTTTTATCTGATCTATTCTAATCGTATCTTGTCCAGTCTTCGCCGGTCTTGTCCAGTCTAATCCAGTCTTGTCTGGTATTGTCAAGTGCAGTCTTGTCTAAAACATTAAAAGTAATATAATTTTATAATTCTAGAAAGCAAATATTTTGAATTAAAGTTTAATAAAAAATAGTAATAAATAGTAATATTTAATTGTCTATATGTTTTAAAAGAAAATATAAATAAACGATCCATTTTGCAGATCCAGTTTTCTTTTTATGGCAGTTTCTTAAACACATTACGATTAAAGTGGATCGATCTATTTTTCTTGAATTCTGTCTATATATAATTATTGTACCCCAGTCAGTCATTTTATTCAAAAAGCGGTCAATCTCGGAATCTAACGGAAGAAGCTGAATTTTTGTATAGAAAATAAAATTCTCTACAAATTTCATCTGAAACCTTTTTTTATACGTAAAAATTAAGTTATCAAATGCATAATTTATTGACCTAAATTGATTCTGTTTAATTAATCACTACATTTTTTTTAATTATTTATGTTATAGTCGGGGACCATTAGGTTTTATAATATTTGAAACGCCTTAATTATTTAAAGGAAATTATAAACAAAAATTGTAATATCACATTTTTTGAATTATTATTTTTTTAAAGATTAAATTGTAATAATATTTTATTAGTTGATTTGGATGACCCGCATGTTTGTTCTTATGAATTACGAAATGAAAATTATATATGAAAGGAAATTAATGAGGAGAATGGTAAGTAGACATATAATGAGATTAACGATTAGAAACCACTTACATTTATTGGTATTATAAAAAACGATAATGTATGTAGAATGAGATTATAAGGCAAACATAATATTAACCTATTAGGAAACATAAATTATCCATAAATGTAAATTAATCTTCTGAAATATATCATAGTCCAGTCATCTACGCATGTCACCCCGGAATCTAACGGAAACAGCTGATTTTTTGTATAGACCTTTATTTCAGCATTATAAATGTCTCAAAACTCACATATGCCAATATGTGAGCGTCCTTAGATATTCAAGGTCAAAGTTCGCAAAAATCCGTTTTTTGAGAATATCTTAGAGAATAATTTATATAATAGTATTTGCATTAAAAAAAAAAACTTTTTTTATACGTAGAATTGTTTTTGAGATAGAGGGCGCAGAGTGTGGAGCGCTCATCCATACGTTCCTTAGCGCAAGGTAAATCCTGAATCCCAATGTATTATACCGTTTTTTTTACTTAATTACTTATTAAATATTACTCAAATAACAATTTAATACCATATACTTATATTTATATTTCTTTAAAATCAGATAGTCATCAAATATTAGTTATTTATGACATACAAATAATTAAATAATGAAGTAAATCATTCTAAATATATTTTAATGCTATTCTAATTCAACCCATGAATGGAGTTGGGTACTGCAAAATAAAACCCTAACGCCGGTAACAACACTTTTAACACTTCAATATTCTGCAACTGCAAGAATGGTTGTGGTTCGCGTTGTGGATGCCATAAGTTAGGGATGCAATGTTCTTTAGCTTGTGGTTAATGCAATGTAAAAAAAAACGGTATAATACCTTGGGATTCAGGATTTACCTAGCGCTAAGGTACGTATGGCTGCTCATATATCATATATATCAAAACCAGATCGACGTATAAAAAAAGGTTTAAGATGAAATTTGTAGAAAATTTTATTCTCTACAAATTTCATAATAAATACAAATACGATAGAAGGCAGAAAAAAAACCGGAATATTATCAAAAACTGATTTTTGCGACATTTGACCTTGAATATCTAAGGACGCTCGCATGTTGGCACATGTGACTTTTGATACAATATTTGTAATGCTAAAATAAAGGTCTATACAAGAATTCAGTTTCTTCCGTTAGATTCAATGGGGTAAAATGACTGGGGTAATTGGTGAAATATGCAAAAAATGCCCTTAGAAATAGGGCTCTAATTTCATAGTTATTAGCCAGAAACAAAATTTTGGCTAGTCCATTCCTTTATAATTAGAATATAAAAAAATATGCCTTTGCATATTTTTGCTTGCCGTAATAATCAGTATCAAAAACTGGTTCAGAACTTACTACATATTTTTTGAATCTATATATTGTAAACTAGTAGTTTTTTCCTTCTCATAAAAGTAAAAATAAGTCAAATAAAATTGCGTAAAATATTGCAGGGAACAAATTTCACAATTTAATTTTTGTTTGTCCACGGCCTATATCATCATCATCATAAATCAGCTTTCGACGTCCACATTCATCGACGTTTTCATTGTTGACGTGACCACTCAAAATATATACTAACTGGAACGATCGCTGCCTCTTGGCTTGTGCGGACCGAGAGAGAGCATCACAAGATGTCTCTCCTATCGCTCTGTCTTCGTCTAGTACCGAAAAAATGATCTGTCTGTGTCCGACGTCAATTTTTCCTTGCAAATATAACAGTATTTTACCATTGTCTTTGAGAAAACAATTTTCATTAAAATATATAAACTTCGGTTTATAATATGCTCACCGATTGAACGATCTCACTCTCTTTCTTGAAAAGCTAGTTTTTCTCCAAAAACTAGCTTTTCGCTCTGACTATATCACATCCTCCCCACTCTGGACTACACTGTTGGCTAGACAAGGATGAAGGGAGGTCCTTGGGACCTCTGTCTCGGTCCGCACAAGCCAAAAGGCCAGCGCTCGTTCCAGTTAGTATATATTTCAGTGGTCTTGACCCGCCTGAATACAGTTGGTTTCAATTCTTATTAGGTTGTCGGTCCAGTGTGTAGGTGGTCTTCCTAGGTTTCGCTTATCAGCCCGTGGTTTCCATTCCAACAATCTTTTCGTCCACCTGTCGTCCTTCATTCTGACCACGATTCCATTTTGTTGTCTCTATTCTCTTCATAATGTCTGTCACCCCGGTCCTCTGTCGCAGGCCCTGATTCGTAACGTGATCTCTTAAACCTAAACCTAGTATTGATCTCTCCATTTTTCGTTGTCACTCTATGCTTCCAAAAAAAAAACGTAGGAAAACAAGGTTTGGAACTAATTGTCGTTTTTTTTATATTCAGATCGTTTCTCGATTAATCATATACTTTGCCTAGTTGATAATTCAAATAGGATTCAAATAGGTCAGCTAATCCGTGTAATCGATAAACCGTACTGTCTTAGATTTTCCTATTCATTTATATTTAAATGAAAAATAAATGAATAATGGTGAAACCTTACTAATTATAGATACAATCATATAAGCTTATTAAGGGCGAAATTTAGCCTGGATATATAAATATATTCAACCTGTTCTTAGCTCTATAATATTAAGCTCTATAATATCAATATCCTGCGTTACATTTGCCAGGGAAGTAGTTGTTTCAAGATGGGATTTCTTTTAGGTCTATAAAGCTGACACCCCACCTCTTCAAAATTAAAATTTGATAAGACCAGAAGTATGTGCTCTTTATGTGCTAATTATGTGCTCCAATCGCGATTTTTGTGCTCAAAGCGTTCAATGAAAAAAATCAAATTTTACTAGTGGGGGGCGCAAACTTACAGTCAAGCTAGAACCCACCCATCTAAAAAATTGGGATACCGATACCAAATAAGCACTACAATTATGTGCTATTTTTGTGCTTTTGAAGTAGCCCGGAGCGAATTTGCTAACTCAACCCCTTGTGCGAGAAACTCACCCCAAACGGAATGAGCAGGAAGAGGTGAAATCTATTATAATCTAGCAAATATCAATTATAATCAATTTGTCAATCAATCAATTATAATTGAGATACACACAAATTATCAATCAATTATAATTGGAAAAAAATCGTAAATAGCATATCTGGAGAGCACATAATTATTGCAACAATTTTGCGTCATTTAAAATTTCTGTTCTCGATTATTAGAGATTTCAATTCTTAAGGCTCGCTAGACACGTACCGTGTGGATGTGTTCGGCGCCGGCCCGGCACCGGGTGGAAGGGGGTGGTGTTGTACTAAAAAGCCTAGACTATCTAGCATGGAAGAGTTCAGATGTGCCGGTTGAGCCCATCCGGCGCCGGGCCGACTCATTTTGTCGGGTTGTCGCCGGCCGGCCCCCACTGGCCGTCCGATTGCCGGGTATGGGCTCGGCTATGGTGGGCTATGGAACTGTATTGAAGCTTGCACACATGCCGGTCCGGCAGTCTACCGTCTTCACTTGTCGAGTGCAGTTCTATTTAAGATTGTATATTATATATTTTGTATTATTTAATTACTTGACGCTGAAGAACGTCCTTCAATTTGTAATGTAATTCATAGAAAGAAGGGATGGACATAATTGAAGAATTTATCGTCTTTATTTATGTTCTTGTAATTCCTTAAACAATGTAAAAAAATGCCTCAACAAGAGGTCTTGTTAAATCCATTGGGTGCACCCAATGTTTTCTTTGCTTTTTTTGTCTTTCGAAGTAATCGCCGATAAAGTAACCAAATACAAATAACCCTTTCGCGATCCATTTTGTACTAATGTCAATTAATTACACTGCTTGCAGCTCGACCTCGTGGGCCACCGGGCCGGTTGCGGACAAACCCATCCGGCATGTGTGTAAGATGTCCAACCTAGTGCTGGACCGGTGCAAGCACAAAAATCGCGAATATCATATCTGGAGAACACTTAATTATTGCAACAATAACGCGTTGTTTAAAGCTTGTGTGCTCGATTATTATAGATTTCATTTCTTATGGCTCATTCCGTTCCGGGTAAGTTTTTCGCACAAGGGTTTAAGCACAAAAATTGTAAATAGCATATTTGGAGAGCACATAATTATTGCAACAATTTTGCGTCATTTAAAATTTCTGTTCTCGATTATCAAAGATTTCACCTCTTAAGACTAATACAGTTCGGGGTGAATTTTTCGTACAAGGGCGCAAGCACAAAAATCGGGAATATCATATCTGGAGAACTCATAATTATTACAACAATATCGCGTTGCTTAAAACTTGTTTGCTCGATTATTGTAGATTTCACCTCTTATGGCTCATTCCGTTCAGGATGAGTTTTTCGCACAAGGGGTTGAGTTAGCGAATTCATTAAAATTTGGAAAAATAAATTGCAATTAGCAATTTTTCAGATGCGTGGGTTCTAGCTTGACTGTAACTTAGCACCCCACTAGTAAAATTTTTCATTAAACGCTTCGAGCACAAAAATCGCGATTGCGGCCATAATTAGTACATAAAGAGCACACTTTGAAGAGGTGAGGGTGCCAGCTTTATAGACCTATTTGTTTTGTTGGCTTGATAAGGATTAATTTAATTATTAATTAGAATGGTTTCAACAATATTAAATTATCATTTAAATCAATAACCTGCAACTAAGTTCATGTCTTTCTACACAAACGTCAAATTAAAACATAATCTCACCAGTCATGCACGAGGTTTTCAAGTAAGTGTATTCCAATTTATAATTCAAAACAGCAAAGCTGCACTGATAAGAGATAAATCTCGAAACACGTCTGCAGATTACTACACACAAGTCAAATAGAAGGAATGATCTTAAAATCAATGTTAATTATCTAGTACTCGTTTAGTGACATGAAAATTGTACTGGAGGCTGGTAATAACATGGAATTCCTGTTGTATAATTCAATATCCTGGCATTAGCCAAGGAAGTAGTCGTTTCAACATGAGATTTGTTTTGTAGTCTTAATTAGACTTAATATTATGGAGCTAAGGAAAGGTTAAATATATTTATATATTCATGCTTCTTTTAGCCCTTATTAGAAACATAAATTTGTTGTAAAAAATATATTTATAATATAAGTGACAAAATATAATATAAGTAACAAAATGAAAAATATAAGTAACGCGAGGAGGTTTGACCATGGAACTTTATAATTAAAAATTTCGAATACAAATCAAGAGTTATCGAATTAGGTTACAACGAATCTCATTATAAATTATAACAGAGAAGAGAACTCATGATTTATTAAATCGCATTATTTATTCCATTCTCGTGAACCGCATTATGCATCTACATTCCAATATCATTAATACGTCCATGCGCAGAACGAAATAAGATACTTTATTTACAAAACAAATATAAACTACATATTTTATCTTCAACCAAACTTTTCTGAAACATGTTTCATCATCGAAAATCATGTTTCTCGTCCAGGCTCGTGTCTCATTCGCATATTATTTATCGCGAAACGTAAACATTCCAAGTTTATACTTACATTACAATTTTAAGGCTCTAATGCAGTGATTCTCAACGACTGTGCCGCGGCACTTTTATGTGCCGCCAAATTCTTGATGTGTGCGTCAAGTTTAGAAGTGCAAACAATGAAAATTATTTGGTATATACTTTGATACAGCATGCTTGCATAGTTTTACTGCAAATCTGGATTAAACCCAAACAAAACTATTTACTAGCAGAGTTTTCGGCTAAAACGTATTCGATGCATGTAAGCCGGGGCAGAAATTAGAACTAACGTAAAAAAGGCAATATTTTACTGAATTCACGGTTTTAACCTAGGTTAGGTCATAATATTAGAACAGATAAATCCAGATCATATATCACCCGGTAGCGCGACCTCTCGATCCAAAATAAGAAAAAAAATTAAAATAATTTACCATGAGACTTGGACGCCTCCATACATGCGATATAATCCGAGTATTCTATTTATTCAATTTTGCCTCTTAAAGTCATGTTTAATTTCTTGCATACGGATCAATAAAACAGTGATTTATTCACTAGTTTAATAAAAGTCTCCATGGCAACGCATCAAAATAACTCACTTACGTGCTCGGTAAACATAATCCTAAATAGAATTGAAAGTAGGAGATTATCACTACGATATCTTCAAATCTCTCAGTACCTCACACCTCGCTGAAGATGCGTGGTGTGAGCCGTTCGCTGCTTCAAAGCAAATAACGGGAACGGTCAAGACCGATTTTTTGCCAACAGATATTATGAAAGAGTAAAGATATTATGAAAATAAAGTTAGAATTTGTGTAATTACTACCTTAGAGTCCAAGATAAGAAGATCTCGTCGGCTCCTCATCCAACGGGAACTCTTATCTGAAGGCAAACTGACAGATAGCGTAAATCAATTAAATTTGAAGATATTGTAGTGATAATGTCCTACTTTCAATTATATTATTAATTTGGTTCAAACCATGACATCTCATTTTAAACTTTGTTATTTCTTCTGTAAATTAATTTGCTAACCACAATCCATGGTGGCCTTGCGATACGAATTCCATACCGGAATCTATTGTTTGTTTATTGATTTACGCTATATTACGCTGAGATAAGAGTTCCCGTTAGATGAGGAGCTGACGAGATCTTCTTATCTTGGAGTCTAAGGTAGTAATTACACAAATTCTAACTTTATTTATTTTTACTCTTTCCTAATATCTGTTGGCCTTCAGCCCCTGACAAAAATCGGTCTTGACCGTTCCCGTTACTTGCTTTGACGCAGCGAACGGCTCACAGCACGCATCTTCAGCGGGGTGTGCCAAAGAGTAACAGAAGATATCCGTGTAATTCCAGCTACTGACAGATTTGAAGATATCGTAGTGATAATCTCCTAATTTCAATTCTATTATTAATTTGGTTCAAAGCATGACATATCATTTTAAACTTTGTAATCCTAAATGTTTGCTGATGTTCTTTTTTGATCGCCAATCACACAACTTATACCTACATATTTTTTTGGTTCAAATCTCATGACTTTTGCCGAAGTAATCTTTCCGCGTCACCATCTAACAATAATTCTTCGGATGTATCCAGTTATGATTAATAAAACAGAAATTAATTAAACACAATAAATACCCTAAGCAAAATTTGGACGCACGAATCAACAATTTTATCGTTGCCATGAGAACACCACAATCATGACCAACTTTTCTTTGAATTGTTTCTTGTTTAAACAAAAGCAAAATTGAATAAAAATTTGTATTTCACTCGCGGATAAAGTTAACGTTTAACTCGCGAATTTAAATTAAATTTATCAATCCGCTCTTTAAACCTTAATTTTATACCCTTTCATAATAAATGACTATTAAACTCATTTTATTATCAGTGTGCCGCCAAATTTTGAGGTTGTTGAAAGTGTACCGCAATAGAAAAAAGGTTGAGAATCACTGCTCTGATGTATAATATTTGGGTTTTCGGTGAGGCTTCTATTAAAACAACGATAAAAGTTTGGAATGTTCAGATTAGAAGGAAATTGGCGGACGGAAGGAATTAGAAGTTCGTCGCTTCGTCTGTGTGCTACTTTTCTCATTGCCTAATAGCACGCAGGGGTTTCTCTTATATTAGATGTAATTTAGACTTACGCGTAGGAGAACGTTACATTTAGGTCTCTTTATAGCTAGTCTATTTTTAACAACAAACTACAGATAATAAATTACAAGTTGATTAATGTTTTCTAGTGTCGTATTAAAATTAAAAAATACGAATTCCGAATCACGAATTCTTTAGTCCATTTAATTAATTTATTTTATCTTTTTAATATAAACAATAAATTAAATAAAATCTAGAAAAATTACTATAATCATAATGAATATAATCATGATTTAATCATATATAAGCAAATGAAACATTTTTATGTATAATTCGAAATATTTGTTTAACCTATTGCAAAGCCGGGATATTTATACAATCAAATTTTATTTTAGAAGTATTTGAATTAATATATTAGTTCATTGATAACTTTGAATTAATAATTACGTCTTTTATTGCAATTTGACAAAATTAAATATAAATATTCCATAATGAAAATCCTTTATTCATTGGTTTCATTTATCTCGTTCTGTCGCTCAAATTCACATGTTTAAAAGTGATATAATAAAATTAAAAATTATAAGTAACACCTGACACAAAGTAAAAAAACATATTTTCTCTCTTGCCCTTTTAACTTCATTAAAAGAACCTATTAACCCTTTGCACTCGTATTTATATTTACGAAGACTTCTGTCAACTCGGATTTTTTTTTTTTTATATTAGATCAAAATGAAAACACTTGTTCAAAAATATAATTACCTCAATTGATCATTTAGTAAGTAAAATTAAAAATACACATTTTTTCTTTTGATTCATCCCCTTGAATTGAAATTTATTATATAGGTATATAGATATAAGTACATTTTCATCTCTCAATGTAAATAATAATAATAATAATAATAAAAGTAAAGATTAAATGAACAACAATCAACAAAATAATACTGCACTAAATAAAAAATATAGATTTTGGGGTTAGTACCGTCGCATGCGCCATTAGACACATTTGATTGTATCTCTTCAAAAAGATAATGTAGGACAATATAAACATAGAATATTAAAATAAACATACAACATAAAAATTCTAGAAAAAACAACAATTCTCTTCAAATTCACAAATTTCATAATATAGGTACAATCACTGACACTATCGAAACTGTTATAGTTTATAGTTTTGCTGTATATGATAGCGTTCAAAACAGTTTCTAACGTGCAGTCCTAGCTTACGAGTACATGTACTGCAGACATATCTCATTTAGTGTCTTCCACCTTTCATATTTCGCTTAGAACACACTAAACAGTCTTTTCTTCTGTCTTCATTTGGATGAAAAATGTGCAATTTTCCATTTAGACGCTCTTCTTTGTATGCCGTCGATGGTCTCGATCCCTGGCGGTGGTCTCGTGCTAATTCATCGACTAGCTCACGAAAAAAATTTAGGTGTGTCATATTGCTTTTTCATTTCGGTGACGTTGTGTGCTTTTGTAGAGCAAATAAGAATTTACACTACAGAACTCAAGCCCCCAAAAAAATAATCCGTGATTTTTTTTACGGAATACATGTTGTCTTGACAACGATAAAATTGTTTCTGATTAATAAGTAAAAATTTTATGCTTGTTAGGACCAGCAATTTTGTTGTGTCCATGGCAACGCATCAAAAGAACTGTAAGCGGAGATGCACTTTATTAGTCCTGTGAAGTTAGCAACCGAATTTGCAAGTAGTATATTGTGCAACTAGGGCCGTAAGTTGTCAATTGCCCACGAGAGCGAAAATGCCGCACGAGTTGCAGATAATATTGTTTATTACTCATGCGAGGGGACGTATCTTACAGGTTTGGGGTCCTGGGGCCATAAAAAAAATAGAATAAAAAATGAAGAATTTGCTTTTTCAATTGTCTCTGGGGTGGTGTGTATTCGTCATAAAAACTCTCATCAGTCTCCGGTATCACCATAGAATTTAAACGCATTTTAAAACGTTTTCTATAATTTTTATTTTGTAATGAAACAAAAATTTCACTTGTCACCAAAATGTCACTTTCACGTCACTTTTTTAATATTGAGGTTTTAATTGTGTTTATTTTATTTATTCAATTGTTTTTTTTTTATGTTACTTAGATATTTTTATTGAATATTTGCCTTACCCAACTTATGTGGTAAAACAGCCATTTGTCGCACTAAAAAGCGGGCGCCAAGATAATACTTATCCCGCATGAGTAATAAAAATATAATATTACATCGATGTTTCTAATAGATATGAAGTAGTTCTAGTAGTAGTACTTTGTGCAAAATTTCAATAGTTCTGCAGAATTTCGCGAGAAAAATGGATAAAAGAACAATGAGCTAGCAACCACTTTTCAGAAAACTTTGTTTTTGACATATTCCTGCACCTCGACCATAATTCTTTGGTACTTGATCAATTTTACAAAAAGTTCTGCAGAAATTGTCATTTTGCAAAAAAAATTGAATTTAGAAAATTACAAAAACAGTTCTTTTCGCGGATCTGAATAGCTGAATAGGAGTTCTATCGACGATCCCTTTGACATATTTTGATCAAAACTTTAGTTCTAAAGATATTTGCAATAATAAGAGACCCATGGTTTTGTATGACAAAAAAAATCGTGCAACAGTTCTGTTTGCAGTTCCTGGTAGAACTCTTCTAGTTCTATTGAAAATTCTTGAGAATTCTATTGAAAATCGGGAACTACAAACAGAACAATTGCGCGATTTTTTTTCTTCTTCACTTCGTCGCATCGGTGAAGTTTAATTTTTCACATATCTTTCCAGTTTTTAACTTTATTAGCATATTTATTAGCATTTTCGATAGAACTCTAAGAGTTCTACCGGGAACTGCAAACAGAACTGTCTCGCGATTTTTTTTTGTCATTAAAAACCACGGGTTCCTTATTATTGCTAATATATTTTGAACTAAGGTTTTGATTTGATTTGTAAAAATCTTCGATGGAACTCTTAGGGTGCTATTCAGATCCGCGAAAAGAACGGTTTTTGCAATTTTCTAATTTTTAGGTTGCCAGCTTATTTTTGATATTTTACATTTTTCGCGAAATTCTGCAGAACTATTGAAATTTTGCACAAAGTACTCTAGAACTACTTCATATCTACCAGGAACTCCGATGTAATATTATATTTTTACAAATTCGGTTGATAACTTCATAGAACTCACCTTACTTGATATTTTTAAACCTCTAGCGGTATTAAAAAAATTGATAGTTTCATTATACCATTTGATTTATTGATCCGCATCCAAAGAATTAAACATGACTTTATATGGCAAAATTGAATAAAAACTATTATCAACTAAAAACGATGATCGAAGTTCTATAAATGAGTACTACTACTCTGTAGTACCTAATCATGAAGGATATTTACATACATTCCAGCATTTTTACTGAATCTGTTACATCTCCTAGTATTAACTACATATTATTCCTATTGATGTTTTATAAATACCGTATTTAATCAAATAAACGCCTCGGCAGAGACATTTTTGGTGCGACGATTATTAGTTTTTTTCCCTTAAAAATTATACTAACCATTACAAAAACGTCAACAAAATAGTTATTTATTATAACGGATAAAATTAAGGTTTAACGAGCGGATTGTTAAATCAGATTTAAAAACGTTGATAAAAACGCAGTATAACGCATGTAAAACTCCCAGCTTTACATGCGTTATAATACCTTATAACCGTTATAATTTGATGAGGTGTTATTGGTAAAAAGATACGTTACTGATGAAAAAATTAAATGTTGGTTGTCTGCAAATGTGGAAACAGACAAAAAATAGAGTTTCTTCATTCCTTCATTTTAAGCAGAATAAGTATATGAATGTATACAATAAAATATATTTTGAATTTTTGAATTATTGGTGTGCTTTCATAAGTACATACATTACAATTCTCATTTCATCCTATTTGTGCCGCTCTGTCTCGATGAAAATGTGGTCACTTTATATAAAGTGGTATACAGATGGTTCGAAGACGAAGGAAAGTACTGGTGCAGGAGTGTATGGATCTCGTGCCAAATACTTCGAATCCTTAGAAATCTACCCACGTATCTTCCAAGCAGAGGTACATGCAATTGAAAGATGCGCACAATTTAAACTCGACCTATCGTAAGAAACGAATTGCTATCCTGTCAGATAGTCTAGCAGCCATCAAGACTATTAGCGCATACACTATCAGATCCCAAATGTTAAACAAGCTTTTCAGAGAAAATAAGGTAACGCTATACTGAATACCAGGACACACTGGTATTGAGGGAAATGAAGAAGCCGATCACCTAGCAATTGGAAGATGATAAAATAACGTTAAATTTCATTCTGACAACTCAATTTTTTCACGAAAATAACTTTTATATGCCAAACCATGAAGAATAGTCGAATTTATGGTTTGGCATACAAATGTCATTTTCGTGAAAAAATGGAGTTATCCCCTTTTTTCAGCAAAGTCTTCAATTTATATTGAATTCAAATTAAAATACTTTTGACATTGATTTTGTAATTAATAGATTTCAATCGCAAAGTCGAATAATGCATTAATGATTTTATATATATAGAATATTTGTATATAAAGATTTTTTTATTAATTTATGAACTAATGGAATATAATGATTATTATTTATGAAGTAATGGAATACATATTTATGTATTATATCGATAAAATCTAGTTATTTCATTGTCAATAATCTGTTACTATTATAATTATAACAAAAGTAATTTTAAATACATTATTTTCGATAACTGATATGGTTAGACATACATATAGATGGTCAGATAGATAAGGCTGCACAACAGGAAACGAGAATTAAAAGTGTCTCGGAGTATTCGAAACAATATAGAAACATTTTTATAGACAAATCTATAAAGGTAAGAAATCTAAGGCCATCCGCACACGACTCGTATCGTCGTCGTCGCGTCGTGCATTTGTCATGCAGCGGCGATGACAATACGCCTGTTGATTCGCATACAAAGCGATTTTCAATCATCAAATTATAAAACGTAAAGATATAGAGTGATAAAGAAGAATTTGTTTTGTTAAATTATCTTCGCCACCGAAAGAAAAATAAAATATAAGATATATAATAAGATAAGATAATAGTATATTACGTAACGAAACTTGTAAGAAGCATATTACTCGGGCATATATAAAAATTGTTTAAACTATTGATTTTTTTTTTCTTATTTCGGATCGAGAGGTCGCGCTGCCGCGCGATATGTGGTCTTAATTTATCTGCTCCTAATATAACCTAATCAAATCATTTTTTCAAATCTGTAGCTACGGTGGTGTTTTTTACGCGCCACTGGAGGTTTTTTTTTCAATTTCCGTTAGTTTCGAAACGCACGTGGGTGTTATCAATCATACATTATCATTAATCGCGGACTGTTACATACGTGTCTGTTATGATGTATTTGCATAGTCCACGAACTGTACAATAATGGGCATTTACAATAGTGGTCGTAGATAAAATACATTAAAAATACAATTGGAACAATAACATAATACAGAGACACAAATCAAAATTTCCTTATGAAATATATAAAAAAAAAATCCGCATTCCATTTATCGCATTGGTGTTTGCAGTACATATTTTTCTGCTCTCGGACGTATAACAACGAACCGCAACGCACTGACGCATTGGTGTGCGGAGACCTTGATGCAATGTCTGCCGTCTACGATACTTAAAATTATTGGCATCATATCAGGTTTACGAACGCGGTTGTAAAATAGTTATATAATAATTGTAGATTTATCATAACTTTGTGATTAAGAATTTACTCGTAATAAAATTCAACAAACGTAAAACAAACGGAACACAGCCTGAATATATAAATATATTCAGCCTTTCCGGAGCTCTATAACAATTATTGAGTTTTTTTTGGACAACCGAAACAAATCTCACATGAAATTTGTAAGTTATTTTACAGTTTTCAGTCAGCCTTCGTGGCACTCAACAAAAACCGTAAATATAAAATTGTTTTTAAGATCATATCTTTCCGATACCTTAAGTGGATAGCCATCTGTGGACGCGTTTCGAGATTTATCTCTCATCAGCACAGGTTTGCTTCCATGAACAATAATTTGTAAACCACTTACTTGAAAACCCATGTGGTGTTTAGGGTTAGATATTTATAATTTTGACATTTTGTGAGAGAGACATGAACTTAGCAGGATATTGATTGAACTGATAAGATAGAATTGGTGAAACCATCCTACATTATAGAAATTTATACAAACTTAAAACAAAAGGAACACAGCCTGAATATATAAATATATTCAGCCTTTCCGGAGATCTATAATCCGGCGATCCTTTATTGAGTGATAATACTTCCTTTTACCAAACTTGCTCTCATCAATTTCCACAGTCACTCCAATTCCTCCAAGCATTTTCTCTCATACATATCTCCATACATACATTCCTACTAAATTGCATCCAATCAGTCACTGTTTTGTCTGTAATCTCGCACATGTTATGCAGGAGTTTGCTCAAGCCACAACAATGTAATTTTCATGATCTGTTCAAATGACAATCTGCTCCATTCAAACCATCTACCCTTTCTTATACTCCTTGTAACCATATGTGCATTCACTTTCGCTCTAGCCTTGTCACACCGCCATAGATACCCATAATTTCTTTTCGATTCAAAATCATCTCCACAATTAACACAAACATACCTTTTCGCAAGCAAACCTATAGCCATTAGCAATTAAATCATTCTGTCATTATGCATATTAATTATAATATTATCTAATGTCAATGGCATTTTGAAAACTAAAATTTGAAAAACTGAAACAATCTGAGTAAAACGGTTTCAGAAGGAGCCAAAACAAAATCTGTAACGGTTACAGTAAAATAAAAATAATAAAAAATTAACGGTTACAGTAAAATATAGAGGCCAAATAGTGTTCCCGCCACTGTGCGTTTTTATTAGTTACTGTGCGTTTTATAAGTTCCGCCACGGAGGCGCTGAAGTTTACATGCGCGGATCTCCGGTTTAGCCCATTTTTTTACAATTTCATATTTTGAAATATTTGTCATCGGTTTTGGTTAGCATATCTCATTGACGTATCTGGATTCACTAAAAAAATCGTCTTAATAGGTTCCACTCTAGGTGGAACAATAACATTGTACGCATTTTTAGAGAAAGGATTAGACGATGTAATCACTGTGTCAGTTTTGCAAAATATTTTATCAATTGGTGGAAGCAGCCCCATAAAGTCAAAGAGAGGAACTGATGAAAATAAATTAGCTACTGCTTGAAAATTGTAAAAGGTATATCAAAAAATCAGTTCTGCATAGATCGTTGATTTTAGCATAGAAATGAATGTTTTGGTATATTAACGGTGGATAGCCTTGACACGAGTTTTTCTTAATGAAGGAGTTTATTTATATTGTACTATTTATATTAACTACAAAATGCTCAAGATTCTATATACTATTTCGCCCTTACAACTATTCCATCTACACTTTCAATCGTTTCACCCTCATCAACTTTTCCACCCTATTTAACTATTCCATCCGCATGTACTAGTGTGAACTAAAAAGATTTTACAAAAAAAATGTTTATTTAAAATTTTAACCCGATTTTTTTTTGTTTTTTTTTTGGTCATAATTTATTTATATTTGCTTTTACTTGTTGGTCGGTATGTTTCGAGTTGGTCTTCATCATAAATATTTTACGGCTGTTATAATTTTATATGCAATTCTATAAATTGTTTACAATCACAACATATCCATGAAACTCGTGTCGATTATGATAAAGTTTATGAATTCTAGCACGCATAGCGTTAACTCGTTCTCGCCTTTATAACCATATAATACGAATAACAAATCGTTGCGAACGCATTCAATAAATTGCTGTTGAATATTCAACAATCTTAAAGACATTAACTAAGAGGTTAACAACCTACATCATTTTCATCCGAATTATTTGCATCAAATAATTATAATCAAATGTTGCTTTATTTAACGTTTCTGCATATTTGCCTGCATTCCAGTTCATAATAAACTAATTTTATTTCAACGAATGCATCTACTGCTAAATAATGCAATTCTCTATTTTCGGCAATGGCGCGAAACCATTTATCAACAACGAAAATTCGACATAGATTAATCAATACTAATTGTAGATAGTGGCGTTCGTTTTAAATATTTTGTTTTGTGTGTTTAAAAAGTTGATAACTTTGTTATTTTTTTTTATTCCATTAAATACATAATGAGTCATTATGTACTCAATTAGTCAGCATCGGGTTTTTTTCGGTAAAATATACAGTTAATGGATTTTCGATTATTGGTTTGTGATCTTGTTTTTAGAAGGAATATTAAAATTCTGACCTTATTTTATAATATCGTGTAGTATCTTAAAGATTAATGTAATGAGTAAAGTATGCTTTATTAAAATTATTATAAACCAATAAAATAAATGAGCCGTTCATTTTGAAACTGACAATTTTTTATTTAAAATATTTGTGATTTTAAATATATTTGCGATAAGTTTCTTCAAAATGAAAACATTACGCCGAAATGTAAATATAAAGTAGTTAGTTTCTATATATTTTTGTAAATTGAATATGCCACTTTCATAATAAACTGCTCAAATATTGGAATATGAAATGGAATATCAACTTTACTTACGATTAGTTTAATAATAAATGATTGAACTAGCTCAACTAGTTTATATTAATAAAGGAACCAATAAACTGCATGGAGATACTATGTTTTATATCGTAGAATCACTAAAGTAATCTCGAGCTTTAGTCCAGCGGACGTCAATTTTTTTTTAGTTTAATACTTCATTTGTACATCTCGATTGTACTTTGCTAAGCGGCTCTTCTCTTTATTAACCGTTTTAGCACCACGCAGCGCGATCGCGCTGTACGCGTTTAAGCGTTACACGTCGATCGGCTTTACTCGCAGAAAAATGAACGAAGCGCTATCGCGCTGCATGCCAGAATCCGACACCGATTTTTAAGAACCCCTGGCACTAAAACGGTTAAACAATATATTTACCCAAGGTATTGATAACATTTGCAGTAATGAAAAAACATTATTTGTATGTATATAGATCTTTTGCTTGGTAGATGAGGCAGAAAAGGGGGTGTGCCCAACATAGTTAAGGGTGTACAGTGCCGTCTTCGGCTATGCTGGGGCCCTTGGGTCCACAAGAATCTGGGGCCCTGTTGAAAAGTAAAAAAAGTGAATGTCAAAAACATTTTTCTGCTATGATCTTAAATTTATTATGATTAATTGGTACAAATCAAATACACATATGTTATTAATTAGATAAATATGCTGCTAGTTTCAAATGGTTACGATTACGATAGTTTCTTTCGGGATTTCTGTAGTGCAAAATCTTTTATTACATCTTCAAAGTCTATTTTTTTAAGGATATCACTTTCTATCCACATAATTGACAAATTTGTTAATCGTTCTTGTAACATAGTTGTTCGTAAATCATTTTTTATTTTCTTTAGCTGTGAAAATCTCTCTACTACAATTGGTAACCATTAAGCAAAGGAACATTCTTGTAGCTACTTCAACATTGGGAAAAGTTTCTTCTAATTTATCAGACATTGTTAATTTATGTAAGGTTGAGATACTCCAATCCGCTGATTCCTTTGCTATGTTGTTGAAATACTCCCTTAAATGAAAATATTCTGATTTTAGCTCATATGCATTAATGTCTTCGTGATAGAATTCTTCAAATTCATTGCATGTTTTTATCAACTCTTCAGAATCGATTGTTATTAATTGACAAAGAAAACTAAAAGGATTGTCAATTTCTTGGTATGCTGCCGAACGATTTTTCAAATGTGCATATGTGTCGATTATAGGAATAAACGTATCAACATCACATATTTTTTTGCCTTTCAACTGTACAGATTCTGATGATCTACAGATTCTGATTTCAAAAAAATTACGTGTGTACTGCGAATTCTTTTCCCTTCAGACTTATTTTTATAGTCAACACTTGGATTTTTTTGTTTAGCATCCGATTCTTCTGAATTTATTGCGTGCGTTATTGACATAATCGTTCAGAGATGCGTAAAATTGTATTGTATCGTCCATGGTAATAGTGCTATTCTGTACATTTAAGCGTGTTTTATTCATAATTCCCAAAAATTCATCATTCCATATCTCCGTTAAAAGAATAGTATTCAATTTTTCCTTTTTTTTGCTAGGCTTTGGGCTTCGTTTCTTGTTTCTCCTGGTTCATTGATGTTACTTGCAATTAAGGACAAAGCTTCAAAAATATTTAAATAACCATTTTGTAAGGCATTAATCGCATTAGCACGCGCAGACCATCTAGTATTCGGGAGAGACTTCAGGACTTTATTTGCGCCCAAATGCTCTGTCATAATTTTCCATGGTCGAAGCCGAGAAAAAAAATTTACATTTTTCTTTTATTCTTGACTGAACACCAGAATACTTTCCAGCCATATTTGATGCATTATCTTAATTCTGCCCACAACAATCTTTTATATTAATATCAAGGCTTTCAAAAAAATTTAAAATAGCTATTTGCTATGTATTCTGCAGTATGCTTATCCATAGAGAAAAACTGCAAAAATCTCTCAATAGGCTCTACGTCTTTTACGTATCTTACCATGAAGGTCAGTTGGTCAACGTGAGAGCGACCTGGTGTAGAATCCACGCTTATAGAGTATTTTGATGATTTTATTTCGTTAACACTTTATTTTAAAACTTGCTGTCCCATTATATTAATAAACTCATTAAAAATATTTGCAGACAAATATGATGCAATTCCTTTTCCACGATTTCCTCAGTTTCGTATATGATCAGCAAGAAAAAGATCAAATTCACTAATCAGTTCTAAGCATCCCAAATAATTTCCGTTATTTTGAGACCCCAATATCTCATTATCACCACACAAAGCAAGACATCTAGAAGCTAAAAATTACACTACTGCGACAATTCTTCTAGTACATTCTTCCAGTAATTGACTTCTGTATTATATTGGGACAGCAACTCACTGTCAACTCGTCCAGTAGTTTTGCTTCTTGCGACATAATTTATCATTAATTGCCTGTGCTGTAAACTGTTCTCATGCTCAAGTAATAAGTTACTAATATGTTTCCAATCTTTATAACCATTCGGAGAACTCAAATTATGTCCAGTAGTAGTATTAAATAGACTGTAGCAATAACAGTGCATAAATTTCTTCGACGGTGAATAATTTAGCCATTTTCTTTCTAAGGACTTACCATTCGTCAATTTACGGGTAAAAATATTTTTAGTCAAGTATCTAGTTTTTGTTTTACCCTTTGAATCTGGAAAACTTGTCGAAGTTTCGGAGAAGTCACAATTTTTATTTTAAAAAAACTCTGGCCCTTTTCGAATCCAAATATCGCGTAATTCTTGTGTTAAAATTTCGTCACAGTACGTACCAGGATCTGCGCCACGACCAGATGTTAGGACCTATTGGTCGCTTCATTGTAATCTTACAATTAGTATAATATGCAAATATATAATTTTTAGAACCTAGTGGTAAAGAAACTAAAAATTAAAATAATTTTAAGACACAATAAAATTAGAATTGTTGGGTCGAAATGCGGAACTACATACCTAACAAAATACCTACATAGAACTACATACCTTTGGTCGGGTTATATCCACATAAAATAGAAAAAACAACTTGTATATTGTAAGCGAATATATCGGACTTTAGGGCCCCCCTCCGAGGGAGACCCTAGGCACGTGCCCCGTGTGCCCTTATGGTAAAGACGGTTATGATACCCTATGTGTGTATATTGTATATACCCTATAAACCACCACATAATTCCAACCTTTCTTTTACTGAGACGCCCGCGCAGCATTTAAATATTTGCGAGGGTATTTTTACGAAGGTTTGTTTTTAAATAACAAACATAACCAGCAAATATCCCAAGTGACATTGGAGATTCTGTCATATAGTGCGCATGCTATCTGTGACATTTTAGTGAAAAGAGCGATTTTGGACTTAACCTTTATATTTTATAAACTGCTGATAAGTATCAGTCTTACAATTGGTTTATGCATAGGGAACATAATAACAGTTTTTATTTTAATTAAAATAGGTTTATAAAGCATTTTTAATTATAATTAAATAATGTTATAAAAGTCTCCAGGAAGCAATAAAGTCAAGACCAGTGCAAACAATGAAAAAGAAAGGATCACTGATATCATTAGTGCCAAAATAATACGTTACAGACAACAACGTTTTATGTTATCGAACACATTTTGTAATACTGTGTTGTCTATCTCTTCGCATTTTCTTATTACGTTGTTTAGCAGATCTTCTACTGACAGGGGTCCCCAACCTTTTTGCACTTAACCCTCAACCGGTCGCGCTGGTGAACTGAGTTCACCACTTCTAGTTTTTCTTTGTTTGTTTTATAAATATTTGATCGTGTTTCAACAGGCACTAGGTACTTTTCATAGACATGCCAACACACTCGTAGGTTTTATCCCACTCATCAGTTGTCTGTTTGAAGTTTGAACTGTAAGAGATCAGTTTATGTGAACTGAATTCACCACGCGACCAGTCATGTAAGTAATATTCTTGAATAATTATTATTTTCTTATTTTCTGCTAGTTTCGAAATCAGGAGAAGGTTTGGGATTAACTACAAACCTGCACGGGGTTTGGGAGCTCCCCCACCCTTTCGGTTATATAATATTTATTTTGAACTTATAGGCTGTTTATTATTTTGTAGGGCACGATTTGTAACAGATGAATTATTAGAAAGAATAAGAAGGAAATACCTGCCTCATTTTGCCACACAAGAGTAGACCAGTCGGAACGACTTTATCTGCATACCAACATGAAATGAAGATGTTGTCATACGTGCCGAAGAAAGATAAAGCAGTTCTATTATTATTATCTCTGCATGACAACGGTACTATTGATTCGGTAACTGGGAAACCTGATGCAATATTGGATTATAATTTAACAAAAGGAGGGGTAGATACAACTGATCAGATGGAATCTACGTACTCCGTTTCTCGAAAAACAAGAAGATGGACAATGTGCGTTTTCTTCACAGCACTCAACATAGCTGGGATAAACGCACAAGTAATTTTCAAAGGAAATCTAAACAACCCGTTATTGCAGAGGAGAACTTTCCTGTATAATTTAGCATTTCAGCTCATGAAGTCCCATTATACTGAACGAGCAGAAATGTATTATCTGCCGAGAGATATACAACTGCATCTTAGTAAATTTAAAGCCCCAAAAGCTAATACTGGAGGAGAAACATCATCAAAAAGAAAGAGATGTTACCTATGCGAGAGATCTAAAAACCAGGTTACTACAAGAAGGTGTGACACATGTGATAAACACATATGTACTAGTCATTCAAAGTCAACAATTGTTTGTAGTATCTGTTGTGATCAACAGATGTCCGATTCTGAATAGCATTATAAAATTGTTTCTTTTTCTAGAATATTTTTTTATACTTAGATTAAAACGGTTTTCAGTTACTTAACTTTTGTTGTTTAACCAGTTTAACCACTTTATCTATTATTTTTCTTTTCTTTTAATTTTTATTACTAAATAAATGTAGTTTTCTTAGTAGTGTACGAAAAAATAATAAAAAATAAAAAAGAATAGTATATTTTACAACGAGAGATGAAAGTAGCGTTTTTTTCGTTAGGTGAGAGTTTGCTCACGAGCACCAGCGAGTTAGCAATCACACCGAACCAAAAAGAAACGCTTTCATGTCGCGTAGTAAATGCAATTTTTTCTACTGATATTCGGTTGCAGAATCCATAATTCGACTTTAATAAAACCAATTCGAAGCGAACTATCGCAACTGTCATTACAAATTTAATCGTTGGTTTGTTCGTTTCCATGGTAATATTGTTGCATTTTCATAGAAGGTAATACTTTTCAAGTCAATTGTCATAATTTTAATTCGGTTTTTTAATTAGTTTCAAGCTCGTTTATGTTTGTACATAAAATATTCCATTGAAATTGATGTAATTAATAAGAAAGTCAATGCAAAGTTGGTTAGTTTTGTGTTTTAATCGAGAAAATCATAAATTTAAAATGCTCATTTTCATCTCTAGATGTGAAAATATTTTCATCTCTAGAATTAAAAAATGTCACTTTCATCTAGGGCAAGCCGTGGCAAAAATACCATTTTCACATACATCAGTAGAAAAAATGTATTTAAATCATAAACCATTCAGATCTAGACGGTGGTGAACTGTGTTCACCACGCGACTGTTTGATTATCTGAGACGCGACCGGTTGAGGGTTAGAGCACATTCTATAGCACCGGTCAGGTGGCGGGCACCATTTATTTTTTCTATGTAAATTTATAGTTCGATATTGTTAATAATACACATAATGTACAAAACACATTTATTTCAAAAAATAAAATTTTAACACATCAATGTTTATATTTTTATGAAAATTACTAAATTAAATATAATATTACAAGTCAATGTGATCTTTGGCACTGCATTTCATTGGCAATTGCTTCATAATTAGGGGTGTATGATGATATTCCTGCTCGTAAGCAATTATCAAGATGTTCGTCAGTCAGTCGAGATCTGTATTTTGATTTTATAATATTCATGACTGAAAACAATGATTCACATCAGTATGTGGAGCCAAAACGATTTTATTTTGATGATCAACTTATTTCGGTCAACTATATTCCAGAAGTTTTCATCTGATATTGGATTGTATTTCAGGACAATGTCGTTCTGAAGATCCAAAATTTCTAACTCCAGTTCTTCTGCCCTAACTTGACTAAACTCTGCAATTTGTGCAGCTAAATCGGTTACATTTACTTGGCAAGTAAAAGGATTGACAAAAAAATTGAGCATTGGCTCAATGATATTAAACTGTTTAAATTGTTTTTCAAACTGGTTTTTAAGTAATTGAAGTCTATCAACAAATGATGAAAGTCAATTTCAGCGTATCTTACCATTTTTTCATATTTCTAAAATGTACAAGTTTCTCCATTTGAAAAGCTGTCTTATCCACAAAACCATTTTGGCTTTAAATGAGTTTACAGATCCTATAATTGTAGCTATGTAAGTTTTTCCCCTACAACTGCAAGTTTAAATTATTTAATTTTTCCATTATATCTGTGATAAAACCCAAATCCACAAGCTAGGAAGAATTCCTTAATTCAACAAATTTTTTTTTAGAATTGAGATCACATTTTATTTCTTCAATTAAATTGACAAATCTTGAAAGAGTATTACCCTTACTAACAATAAGCCAACGTACATCACTATGAAGAATAAGATTCAGAATTTTCCAATAGGTCTTTAAAAAGACGGTGTTGTAAAGAGGCTGCTCGTATAAGGATTTACTATTCTAAAAACCACTTTCATGACGTGTCGGAAAGGGAGAATCTTTCCAAACAAAACTTCCTGGTGGATAATGCAATGCTAAGACATAAAGTTAGGAAATGGTTTGTCTTTCTTGCAGAGGGCGATAAATCCATTGATATTAGCAACCATTGCTGGTGCTCCATCAGTGGTTATCGCCTGCAGCTTGTGCAAAGGCATATCTATGGATTTTGCGTATGTTACGAATATGTTGTAAATATGCTCGCCTGTTGTTCGTCCTTTGATTGGTGATATTTTTAGTAGCTCTTCTTTTACACTGAAATCACTAAATATCATTCTCCCCATAACTGCAAACTGTGCTGTATCTGTTATGTCTGTAGACTCGTCAAATTGTAGTGAGAACCATTCACATATCTCCAAATCACTCTTTAGTTGAGTTTGCAAGCCTTTTGAAATGCTGAATATTCTTCTTGTGACGGTGTTGTAGACAACTGGAAGTCTTGTATTGCTGACATAATCTCACGCTTGTGTCCCTCAAATAAGCAATCGGCACCAGGCAAAAATGCTTCTTTCACCAATTCCCCATCCTGGAAAGGCGAGCATTTCCTCTTTTCGAGCATGTGAGAAATTTTCAAAGAAGTAATAGTTACTATATAGTAATAGGCATATTTAGATTTTACCACAAGCCTGAAAATTGACTGTTGGGCAGACAGTGTCGATTTTAGTTGAGATATTTTCTTCTTTCTTTCTTTTTTAGGGTTCCGTACAGAAAACGGAACCCTTATAGGATCACTTTGTTGTCCGTCTGTCTGTCTCTCTGTCTGTCTGTCTGTCTGTCTGTCTGTCTGCCTGTCTGTCTGTCTCTCTGTCTGTTTGTCTGTCTGTCTGTCGGTCTGTCTGTCCGTCCATCCGTCCGTCCGTCCGTCTGTCTGTCAAGACCTTTTTTCTCAGGAACGCGTAGAGGAAGTTGAAATTTGTATCAAGTACTTGGATCTGCGGTCTCTTTCAGCTGTGAAAAAATCAAACTTGTAAGTCAACGCGATCAAAAGATATGACAGTTCAAGATATGACATTCACAAGGGAATCAAAACCTATAGGGTACTTCCCGTTGACCTAGAATCATGAAATTTGGCAAGAAGCGGTGTCTTACAGCTCATGTAAAGAAAAAAATCTGAAAACCGTAAATATGTAGTTTAATTACAAGAAAAATGCGAATTTACTATTAGAAACTTATGAAAATACACTAAGGTTGTCGTAGTGGTATTGTCAGGCTCCGGAAGCATATGGGTTGCATACAGTTAGGTCCTATTTGGTTAGGTCCGAAGGCTAAAAAGTATGTATGTGTTGGCACCAAGCTGTTTATTTTGAATTTCTTTGTTTATATTCGTTATGCATTTCATCACGTACGCTCTATATACATAATATATACAGGGTATATATTATGTCTAAATTTTGCTTGTTTATAACCGACATGCGACATACTCAAGTACCGTAACATCCTGTATATATTATATTTCGTCTAATTTTTCTTTATAATCTACATAGGGGGAGGTGGGGCAGATTGATTCATAAAAGTTGAAAATTAAATAACATAAGTATAAACGTAATATGTTTTATTTATTTTCAACTCAACGTCTAGCTAAATGTATAAATATTATAATTTCAAGGATCAAAATTGTTTAAGTTGTTATAGGAAAGAAAAATTACGTGTTTTGTAAGAAATGGATTTTGAATCATTCTGCCCCACCAACGGGGAACTTAGATACATCACGTGGGGCACTTTAATACAGAATGGAAATTGTATGAAATGGTTATATTATAACACTAAAAGATAGATAATCCCATTATCACGACAATAGTTAACAGCTTTAGTAGAAATATGTGATTCGTGGTTTGCACAAATAGTAAGAATTGGGATATCTTTAGTGCACAGGTGTCACCCACCCGCTCCTGTTTGCCAAACCAAGACTATATATATGATAATTGGGACGAGTTTTGTTTGTTTACCAGCAACGCCTTAACAAGTTAACTGAATGTGCTTGCTACGTCCTCCACAAAAAAAGATACCTTACTTTCAAGTTTGTACGGAACCCTCGGTGCGCGAGTCACAACTCGCACTTGGCCGGTTTTTTCTTCTTTCTCTTCAGATTTAAGTGGATAGCTGGTATTAAAAGTGGATTGGGTTGTCTGGAAGTGACGTTCAATATTATCTATTTCTCAGTATTTCTCAAAATGACGAATTTTAATGCACAGATACAAAATTTGTAACATGCCCAAAGCAGAGAGATGCCACGCTAGTGCGAAAGTGAGAAAGACCGCATTTTTCGGACGAGAGGTAGATTCTTTTACACTGTAAAAATAATATGCCCTACAATTTGAATATAATTAGACTACATTATTTTATTAATTAAAATACGTATTAATTTTTTAAATTTATTATAAATTTTTGTATTAAATTGTTGCAAAATAGTGGCTCTGTAAGTGGCAGCGTTTAAATTACCATCGAAAAATATTGCACCGATAATTCTGCGTCTTGACATTGCTAACCATACACCAACTTTGATTGGATGCGGTTGGGTCTCTCTAAAAAAATTGGGTTGTCAACACTCCACATGCGCATGTTTTGGGAATGAATGTATCCGTTTAGATGAAACCAGGCTTCATCAGTGAAAAATGTTAAATTTAACACTTCGCCGTTCATATTTTCATTGAACCAGGGACAGTAGGCCAGTCTTTTATTATAATCGAGTGGTAAAAGTTCTTGGTACATTTGCAACTTATATGGTTTCATGTGAAGATCTTGACGAATAATTCTGTGAGTGGTAGTAGGTACGACTTAAATTCAACTGTTGAGCTAGTCTCCTAATTGAAGTGGTAGGTTCGTCTTGACTGCATTTCTGATGTTGTTTATAATATTCTCATTATTAATACGAGACCTTCCACTTCTTGATTTGTTGTTAATGTTACCAGTACTTCGAAAGCAATCAACTGGTCGTAATATCTGCCTTCTAAACCTTCCTATTAAATACACCCATAGGAAAACGTTGCCTAAATTCTTCAATGCACGGTTCGATTACTGTATTTCCATTCACCATTTCCAGACGTCTATCATTACGAAAATAACTTTCGACAATCAAAGTTTTCTGGACTTTTGTAAACATTTTTAAATTAAGTATAAATTAAGTAAGATCGGTGGAAATTTATATTAACTACTGACAGCTACTTAAAAATGACAGTTGATCATTTGTTTAATTTTATTTGTGTGAATTAAGAAATGACCCGCTTCTTCAAATTCATGGCAAGAGTGGAAGAATTCCAAGAGTTTTGGGACTCACGTTACGAAGTTAGCCGATGCTCAATATTTATTTTTATTATATTTGACATCATTTCTGTTATTATCAAAATGGGGATCCGCCAAAAAAAAAGAGGAATTAGGGTTCCGTGCTACAAATAAAGCCACAAGCACAATGTTTGTTGTTAATAAAGACGTGTGAAAGTGTTAATATAGAACACTGTTCTATAATATAAAATCGAGGTGAATTGAAAATGATTCTCCTTTTTTTCATAATAGTTGTAAAGTTTCTTCTTGCTTTTTAAATTACACCAGCGATAATTGATAATAATTTCTCGATAGAATATTCTACGTTTTGGTTTTTTTCTTTCAATTTTCTTCTATACTATAAATTGCTGAAAAATAATGTATTTAACATTAAAACTACCCAACAAGACAAATGATTTGACGTATAAATTATCGGAGAAAACTTGAAAACTAAAATTGAACTTGAACTAAAACACGTTTTTCAACCTCATAATTTAATCTTAATATTATTTTATAATAAATTGTTTTAATATGTTTGGTATTGTTTTATTATTATATTTTAGTATTGTTTAGTAATGTATTACTACTAAATGGTATTATTATTTATTAATTATTTTTTATAAATATATCAATTATGTTTTTCACTTTTTGTTGATAATATTCAATATATCCCATTGTTTGCTCTACACTTAAAACGCGATATATTATCACAATCTGGAATATTTTTGTCGTCGGATTATGGTCTGAATAAGCATGACAAATATTTGATATCAAGTTAAGGTATGACGCATATCATATTTATCGGTTTTCAATCAGTCACGAGACCTATCCTCCGTTTCCAAGCATACCCCTAACTGAGCAAATAGAACTGACTGATAAGCAATAAGATATATATTCCACTTTGCTTGAATTATCTGTAGCACGCCATTCGAAATCGTTGGAGAGAAATTGATGCACCCTTGTTACATATCTGAATATAAGACAACGTCCTCCTTTCAGATCTATTGATATTCAAGAAATATTGATATATACAAGTAAATGTAATGTGATTATGAATAAAGTAATACTATAACGTTAAATACATATGGAAGTCAGTTACCAATTATGACTTAGTTTCAGTTAAATTATTGTTATGGTTGCAATAATTGTTTTAATTCATTCGCTCAAATTATTAAGAATACTAAAATTTTTAATAAAAGGATAGCCAGGGCTTCTTAAACTATAGTTCGCGACCTCAAATGGGGTCGCGTAGCGAAATCTCGGGGTCGCGAGATTTTAATGTAAAATATTTGAATACACTTGAGAAAGTTTGAAAATGGCGCGCTTGGTGTCACAGGTTTCGTGAGTTGCGCTTTGCGTCACTTTTAGCTTTTCCCTTTTCCAGTGTAGTCAGTTGTCTCTGTTGTAACACGAGAGTGAGAGTATATATAGACATTATAAAACGCGAGAGTGGATATAAAATTAAAAAGACATCTTGAATCAAAGCATATTTCGTATGACAATAAACCATATGAATATTTGGATAGACTGTTAAAATCTTTAAATAAAGATAAAATCTTTTGAAAAATTTATGACTTAATTTATGAAGTGAAATTTATGAAAAATTTATGAGTTAATGAAAAATATTTACTTGCGTCAAATTATGTTTCATACTGTATTGCTAAAAATAAAAAGTCTTTCACTATTGTAGAAGATCGTGTATTCTTTTTCTTAGAGTGTTCTATCCGTTGCGGATGTTGTCGATTAGCATGGCAATCTTGGCTTTATCAACTGCTTGACGAAACAGTTGAATTGATGTAAGGCCGAACCACTGGCGTAAGTTCTTAAGCCAGAAGTTACGTCGTCTGCCTGGTCCTCTTCTCCCATCTACTCTTCCTTACATGACTAATTGTAATATGCGATATTTGTCATTTCGCATTATATGCACTAAGTATTGCAGCTTTCTTTCTTTGACGATGTTGAGCAGTTCTTTATTTTTACCGATTTGTTGGAATACTTCTTCATTTGTGATATGATGAATCCATGATATGCGCAAGATGCGTCTATATATCCAAAACTAGAAAGCCTCCAGCTTATTTTGCGTCGCTTCTGTCAATTTCCAGGCCCTTTCCAGGAGAAGAACATTTTTTTTAGTTTGCAGAAATATCTGGCCTGTTCTATTCTTGCACGAATTTCTTTGGAGTAAACCCAGTCGTCAATTTATGAGGGTACCCATACATATTTATATATTCTCAATGCGTTCATTGCCAAGTATTAGTCTATCTTGGCGTGGGCCTTCGTTTTTAGATATCACCAAGTATTTTGTCTTTGAGGTGTTTAATCTGAGTCCATACCGTTCGCTTGTGGTTTTGACCTTGATAATTATACTCTGTAGGCTCTCCAACGTGTTTGCTACTATGATGGCATCTTCAGCGTATGTTATTGATGTTTTCGCCATTTATCATACATTCGTTTGCGTTTAATGCTTCTTGGAAAATTATCTCAGAGTATATGTTGAACAAGATTGGAGATAGTACACAACCTTGCCTCACGCCTCTCCGGATGCATACTTCTTGCGAGAGGATGTTGTCCACTTTTATGGCAGCTCTCTGGTGCCAATACCGGTTTGCGATAATTCTTAAGTCTTTCTTATCTATGCCGGTTTCCTGTAACACCTGGATCAATGTATCATGTTGTACGATCTTGTAATACCTGCTGCTATTAAAATGGTAGAAATACTACATGGCAGTAAAAATGGCGATGATATTCGAAAAAATCCGTTGTCAAACGACACTGCCGCGAATAGTATTTTTGAAATTACCTGATCACAAAGATTAAAGAAAGCCCAATTTTTTCGATTCACTTGGACGAAACAACTGATATTACTAAATTAGCTCAGTTCTTAGTATATGTCATGTACGTTTATAAAGAAAACGTCGATGAAGTACAGTATAATCTCGGTAATTCGGCCGTTGGTTATTCGGACGACACGTCCAGTAATCAGGCGGTCTGCAGTATAATCTGAGGTATAATCCGGCGGTTGTCTAGCCCCATATGTGTCGGATTATCGAGATTATACTGTATTGTTACTATTTCGTCCTTTGAAGGACCATACTATAGGGAATGAAATACATTGTAAAATTGACAAATTTAAAAAAAAACAGGGTTAGAATGGAAAAATTGCTATGGAGTATGCACATATGGTGCAAAAGCGATGACGGGCCAAAACATTGGTTTTAAATCATTTTTTCAAGCTGCTCATTATGATCATATAACTTTTCCTCACTGCCTTATTCATCGTGAGGCACTCGCAGCTTCAGGATCATGTTAGGATTATAATTTTTATTAAGAACCATGCTCTTAACATCCGCTTATTCTCAAATCGCAGTAAGGATACGGATTCCCACTATACAAATTTATTAATACATGCAAAAGTAAGATTGATATCAAGAGGTCAAAATTTAAAAAGATTATTGTTATTAAAAGAAGAAATCAAAATATTTTTATCTACGACGACTATTATAATTGCACACGTATGGAACAGTCTGCGATTAATGTTATTTAATGATTCAATAACACACTAGTGAATTTGGTTTACGCTTCGTTGATTGGTTGAGAGCTGCTACTATCTTTTAATATAAGCAACCCAATACATTCCGTTATTTGTCAAAAAAATATTAAACGTCAAACTAATTCATAATGTCGCTATAACATAATGTCCAGTGATAGCGAAATAGAAAATGCTACTCCGCCCGAAATTGTTGAAAAAGCGAAACAAGCTGCCCATAATTTGCTACCGATTAAATCTCGGGATCGATACGAGGATGCATATAGAAAATGTATGGACTGGAGAATGGAGCACAAAGTTAAATCGTTTTCAGAAAATGTTGTATTATCATACTTTGATGAGTTATCTCAAACAATGAAACCATCTTCACTTTGTGCAATTTATTCAATGGTTCGAACAACAATTAATATAAAGCACGACATCGACATTTCAAAACATACAAAGTTAATAGCTAAAACTACTAAAGAGAAAATCTGATTTAAAAGCAAGAAATCAAAAATGTTAACCATTCAAGAAATTAACAGTTTCCTCCATAATTCGTCGGATAACAAATATTTATTGATCAAGGTATTCATTACTTTTTTTTTCTTATAATGCTCTCTAATGGGCATAACGACATTTTTTTTATATAATTTTAGGTTATTCTTATCATTGGCATTAGTGGTGCTTGCAGAAAACAAGAACTACGAAATATCAAACCCTGCCATATAGAAGACACCGGAACATCTCTGACCGTTAAAATTCCTGATTCTAAAACAAAAACTCAAAGATCTTTTGTGGTACCGAAAGAATTTTACCAAACCTGTAAAAAATAAATTAACCTACGCCCACAAAAAATATGCAATGATCAGCCTTTTTTCTCTAAATTATCAAAATAAGAAATGCATTAAACAATGTGTTGGAATAAATAAAATTGGCTCTATTCCTAAACAAATTGCTAATTATCTTCGTTAGCCACCATTCTTATGGATTCCGGTGGTGACTTTGTCACTAAAAAGGCATGGTGCTGGTAGCAGAAGGCTATATAGATTGCTCCATGAAAAATCAAAATGATACTGTTACAAAAATTTCTACTGCGATAAACAGTAATTTCACTTCCACAAATGCAAGTACATCATACGAATATGACTTCAAGTACTCATAATGCAATCAATCCAAATCAAACCAAACACATATCCTAAATATCTAAACTTTTGCACCTCCTCAATTTCCTTCCGTAGCCATTCAAAACGCTCTTTCCTATATTTACCCCCCTTTAAAACGCATCCATTTAGTTTTTCCCATTTAGTTTACATATAGCTCTCTCTTTTCAAAATAGCCTCTCAACCTTTCAATCAACTCCCTCATTTCTCCTGCGGATTTAACGAACAGTACCACTTCATCCGCGTAGGCTATTTCCTCCAAGGCTCCACACTTTCAAACGGCTCGCAAAAGGCTCCATATTTTCCATCTCCCTATAACCACGCCTCCAGCTTCACCATCCAGCAACACTTTTTCCATGTCAGCCACGTAGAGCTTAAAAAGTGTGGGACTCAATGGACATCCCTTTTTTACATCGAAATAATCAGATTCACACCCATTCATTCTAATCGTACATACAGTTTCTTTATACAACTCCCTTACATTGCTTATCACACTCTCTGAGATACCCTTCTTTCTAGATGCTTCTCCTTACCCGCTCGTCCAAGCTTTTGGTGAAAATTTGATATGCAGAATTCATTAACGTAATCAATCCCCCTGTAGTTTTCAACATATTCCCTGTCTCCGCTCTTTTGTAGTGGGTGAATTATTCCCTCCTTCCAGCTCTTTGGGGCACTCTTTGCTCCCCTCGATACCAAATTAAATTCTTCGGTGATTCTAGCAATACGGAGCAGCTTTCCAGGTTTCGTTTCCTACGCCGTCAGGCCCTGCCGCTTTTTTTGTTTTAATGCTGCTATAACCTTGTCCACTTCACCAATTGTTATTTCTTCCTGACATAAATCTTCCAACGCTTGTTCCTCCCTTACACTTCTATTCCCTAATCCTTTCCTCGCTTCTCTTTCTTTTAAATACTTCCAGAGCTGTGCTTCTGTTTTGATATCTAATCTTATTCTATATAAATCAATTCTGTTTTTTTCTTCGTCTCCAAATCCTTTAATTCGCCTTTCGTCTTTAGCCACTCTTCTTTACTGCTGGTGCCCTCTCGCCACTTTCTCATAACCTCTCTATACTTTTATATTTTATATTCTTTGTCTGCCCATGATCTTCCCGGTGATGCTGCTGTGATTTTCTTCTTTAACATTCCTGCCTCCATTTTCTCTATAACCTCGTCTATCTTGTCTTTTAATTCCTTCCAGTTTATTGCTTCCATTCTAGCATTATACCTCTCAGTAGCTTCATTGTCCTATCTGGTAACCATGGATTAGACTATGTGAGAATGGACAAAAAATTGAATAACTACACACTATCAAACAAGGACATTAGAAGACAAGTCTAGACAAGACTTGACAAGATCAGGCTAAACCAGACAACATCAGTCATGTCCAGACAAGACTTGATAATGCTTGACAAGACTAGACGCGTAAGATAGAACCAGCCATTATCAGACAAGACAATACATGTTTAGACAAGATTTGACAAGAGTGGAAAAACCCTCACAAGACACGACACGACTAGACAAGACTAGTTAATGCTCGACAAGGTTGTAGAAGACTTGACAGCATCAAGGAAAGCTTGATAAAACTGGACGAGACAATAATGGTGATCATATACTTATACAGAGCTGGATAAGTCTACAGAATACTGGAGAAGACTATACGAGACCAGCAAAGACTAGAGAACACTAGAAATAGTCTCCAACAGACAGTACCAAACAGCACTAGACCGGAACAAGGAAATGCGTTGTACTTGGTTGTATGCAGTTAACCCTTCCGCTGCTATGGACTGCTATAGTAGTCCAATTGATTGGGGGTCAGATGCTATGGACTGCTACAGCAGTCTACAGACTTCATGAATTAAGTGTGGCTTTTTTACACATAACAAAGAGATTAATAAATACATACACTCTCATTGGAGCGTTGCGTTGCCGTTGGGTGAAAGATTCGGGACTCACCCCTGCACCTAGGATCTTATCGCTGGAAAGATGAATATTTAACAAGATTCCAAAAATAATTGTTAACTATGCGGATAGCCATATATTTATTTTTTAATTTTTTTATGTCTAGTCTTGTCTAGTTTTATCTATTCTTGTTTAGTCATGTATAGTATTGTCTAGTATTGTATAATCTTGTCTCGTCTTGTCCAGTCTTGTCCAGTCCTGTCTAGTCTTATCCAGTTTTCTCCAGTCTTTTCTAGTCTTGTCTCCTTCTTGTCTTTATCTAATCTTGTCTCTTTCTTGTCTTGTCTATGTAGTCTACTAGATTAAAATGTAGTTAATTTAATGAATTCTCTACAATGCTAACTGAATTGGACTAGATGTATTAGATTGTGCTTTCCATGGTCCACTTAATTATAGTTAGTTGACTAATTCATGTTCAAAATGAAGTTGTTGCAATTTGAAGTTGTTGCAACTTGAAGTTGTCGCAATACGAAGCCGCAACATAAAGTTGTCGCAACATGAAATGGTTTCAACATGAATGTGTCGCAACAGGATGTGGTTTCAACATGAAGTTGTCGCAACATGAAGTTGTTTCAACGTGAATTTGAAGATGAAATGTGGATTCGAGGTGAAAAAAATTTTTTCTCGTAGGTGAAACTATATATTATAGTCTTTGCTTCGAATAAAGATTTTGGTTATTAGTAAATTTGGCAACTTTTATAAATTATTTTGACGATTTCGTCCAATTTTGACACAAAACAATGGAATTTTGCAAGGTTTGTCCATTCAAATTAACATAAAAAACAAATTCTGTTTCTTATAAAGATTTTGGTTTTTGAAAATTATTTTCACATTTTCGTCCAATTTTGACATAAAACACATGAATTTTGCAAATTTAGTCCACTCCAATCAATAACAAATTTATTTTTGCTATTTAGAGATATTTTAGAAAAGAGATTTTGGTTTTAGAAAATTTGTAAATTTTTTAAAATTATTTTGAGGTTTTCGTCTAATTTTGACACTAAACAAAATCAAATTAACAAAAATAAAACGTATAAAGATTATGGTTTTTTTAAATTCGGCCAATTATTTTGACATTTTCGTCCAATTTTGATATAAAACAAAAGAATTTTCAAAGTATGTCCACCCAAATCAACAAAACAACAGAATTTGCTTCCAATAAAGATTTTGGTTTTAGAAAATTTGGCAATTTTTGCAAATTATTTTGACGTTTTCGTTCAATTTTGACATAAAACAAAAGAATTTTGCAAAGTATGTCCACTCATATCAAGAAAACAACAGAACTTCGAATAGAGATTTTGATTTTTGAAAATTTGGCAATTTTTGCAAATTATTTTGCCGTTTTCGTTCAATTTTGACATAAAACAAAAGAATTTTGCAAAGTATGTCCACTCAAATCAAGAAAACAACAGAATTTGCTTCGAATAGAGATTTTGATTTTTTTAAATTTTTGCAAATTATTTTGTCGTTTTCGTTCAATTTTGACATAAAACAAATGAATTTTGCCAAGTATGTCCACTCAAATCAACAAAAAGACAGAATTTTGCTTCGAATAGAGATTGTGGTTTTTGAAAATTTGGCAATTTTTGCCAATTATTTTCACATTTTCGTTCAATTTTGACATAAAACAAATGAATTTTGCAAAGTATGTCCACTCAAATCAAGAAAACAACAGAATTTGCTTCGAATAGAGATTTTGGTTTTTGAAAATTTGGCAATTATTTTCACATTTTCGTCCAATTTTGACATAAAACAAATGAATTTTGCAAACTTTGTCCACTCAAAAGAATCAACAAAAAAACAGAATTTGCTTCGTATAAAGATTTTGGTTTTTGAAAATTTGGCAATATTTGCAAATAATATAAAGATATAAAAGAATTCCGCACAGGCTATAATGTAATGTTCAGAATATTGACCACACAATCACATCAGTTCAAAAAAGTAATTCGCAGCGAAAGGGTTAATTAAATGTAAGAGTAAATACAATATAACATTGGAAGAATTTATATTCATATTTGATTGTTTGTTCGAAATAAAATTTATTTATAAATTAGGAGGTATTCAAATTGATCTTGGGTTACTTAATAACTTTTTTGGTTCATTATTAACATATTTCTAACAACATATGCTTATCAGTTTCCTAATGAGGCATATTAGTAGGAGCAGTAGGCTACTAAGAAGTTTTTTATTTCCATTCTATATATAATATTGTGAATGCCACTGTTTTACTTCTTGTATTTTCTTTGTAGCTGTAATAGGTATGACCGTGATTTTATAGCCATTTTAAGATGGTTTTAAAGTTTGCTTGTTCGGATATTTTTATTTTAGATGTTGAATTTTACTACTACTACTATTTACACATATAATTCAAGTTTCTCGGAATTGTTGCTTCCAGCGAATTTAGGAAATGCAACTTTATGATAATATTTCACATTTCTGCATAAAATTACTACGGAAAATAAACTACGGAAATTTTTCATACAAATATCACTTTCAAGTTGTCATTTTCAAGTTGTCTAATCATACAGAAGCCTATAAAACTACTCTTATCTAACTGTCCAATTATCTACTACCTGGATCGACTTCTTGGTCTTTCATTATTTTAAGTGGCGTATGCTTTTAAATTGTATAACCGCTATAGGCTCAATATTGTAATAAAACTAAATTATACAGATTGTTATTGATTTCCTTTGCTTACTTTTAAACGAAACTATATTGATTTTTTTATGATATAAACCTGATTTTTGATCCAAGTATAACATGAAAACACATCAGTTGAGGCAGATATTGTTTTTGTAAGCAGGTAATGGATCGAATGATACCATATACCATCTGTTCCAAAGGTATTCGACCTTATATACTATTGAAAAAAAAAATGACTTCCAGGCACAAGCTTGCAAACATGCACGATTATATGTGGAAAATTGAATTTACATACAATTGAATTCAGGCAATCGATTCTCTTTTCAGAAAATATTTTTATTTTATTAAAAAGTAAAAAAAATTTAAATGTATCTAAAATTTACTTATTTCATACATTTTATGTATTTCACACATTATTTATTTATTGCTTTGTTTGTTGCAATAGTAGTATTATGTATATTTATTACCCTTTACGGGTTTATAAATTGATTCCAAAATTTTTACATCACCCAATACATATATAAATAAAACTAATATAGTACATAGTATAAATAAAAATAATAATAATAATTGTTTGTTACAAAAGTGCTACAAATGTCCGCGGATGGGGGTACCCAATGGGGTAAAAATCTTTATTTTTCATTTTACGACCAAAAGTCATTCTTTATAAAAAGTTCTACTTGTTGAGCAAATGAATTGACGATAAGAAAATTTTAGATAAAATGTACAGTGTGTTAATGAATTAGGAAAGTATGAAAATGCTTCAAGGTATAAGTATCATTATTTATTATTTTTTACATAATTTTTATAAAACAAAGTTGTTTATAAACGTATAAAAACGTAAAGTCCGAATATACATTTTGAAATAAAAATTTTTGTCGTAAAAAAAATAAAAATCGAATTTTTGCCAACTTGTTCGTGGCTCTATAATATTAAGTCTTATTAAGACTACAAAATCGATCTCATGTTGAAAGAACTACTTCCCTTGCTAATACCACGCAGGATATTGAATTATACTACAGATATTTCTATGTTATTACTAGGCTCTCCAGTCCACTTTCGTGGCACTAAACGAGTACTAAAATAGATTACGAGTACGTTGATAGATAATAATAATGATAATAGATAAATAACATTGTTTTTAAGAACATTGTTTAGTGCCACGAAAGTTGGTTGGAACCTAGTATAAAGTGACCACACGTCCCGATTTTGGCGGGACAGTCCCGCTTTTTGGAGGACAGTCCCGCGTCCCGCCGATTTTTAAAAATGTCCCGCTTTTTTGAAAAGTCTGCATTTCTTATTTTAAATGTACTGTATAAATTATTTTAAATGTATATAAATATATTGTTGTATATTTACCGACAAGTATATGACTATATACAATAATAGTAGTATGAAACAATTCTGTGAAGAAGGGCTTTTGTGCATGAATTGCGATGAGTTTACAGCACGACCCGTACAGCGGCGAGTGATTTAATCGCAATGAGTAGATTTAATCTAGATTAGGTTATAGTTAGGTTAAGTTATATTAGAGCCAGATAAATCTAGATTGAGAGGCCGAGACTTCTTGATTCAAAATAAGAAAAATTTATTCAATTCTAAAATATGCCAGAAAATTTATTTTCACTACGTCGATGATTTTTGTTTAGTGACGCAAGTTGTTGCCATAGTAACAACGAATATAAATCGTTTCATAATGAAACTCCATTTGATTTACATTGGGCTTTTACGCACGATATTGATACTCTGACACACGATTATAATAATGGCATCCTTCACATACAATAATGTATTTATGAATGTGTTCATTTTGGTGAGTGAGTAGATAAAATATATTTTTTAGAATTATTGGTCTGCTTTCATAATTAAATTATAATTCTCATTTCATCCCATTTGTCCCGCTTTGTCTCAATGAAAATGTGGTCACTTTAGCCTAGTAATAACATACAATTATCTGTTGTGTAAGTCAATATCCTGCGTGGTATTAGCAAGGGGAGTAGTTGTTTCAACACGAGATTTGTTTTGTAGCCTTAATAAGACTTAATTTATTTAATCGTGTCTGAGCTACTCAAAATATAAAAATATAGGTATATCACACATGTCAAGAAATGTCAACTGTTCAAAGAAAATGTTCGTATAAAATGTTCATATATCACTCCAATGTTCAGCACACATCACAGCATTTTCGTTACACTACCATAGGTCCCAGACGGTACATGGAAATTGTAGGGATTGGCATACCAGAAGGTGTTCCATTGTCTGGGATTCTCCGAATTCACATGCTTCCTCTTGCGCATATCCCCACTTCAGGAGGTTAGGTTAGGTTTTTCATCTTCCCATTTGGCACCGTAGTCTGTTGATGGTTTTCCAGGTACTCCAGTTTAGGCCCGAACCTGCAGCGAGTTTTTCTTTAGGATTCCAGGTTGGGATATCATTGTCTGCTAAGCGCTGTTCACATTTTGCCTCCTTGGTTGCAGCTTTATAGGCTGTGAGGGCCTGTTTGGATTGTATAAAGCTTCGTCTTGATTTTAGTCTGGCCACAGGCGGGGCATGTCCATGCAATGAATGTCTGATGTCGCCGCGTTGTTTGCTTCGTTCTGACATGGCCTGCGTTTTCCTCCTCATTTGAGGTGGTGCAATCCCGACTAGCATGTACAGTTGGTCAAGGCTGGTGGGTTTTAGGCATCCCGTTATTAATCTGCACGTGTCGTTCAGGACAGGGTCCAGTCTACAGGCGTGTGTTGATCTATCCCTAATGGGCCTAAGTTTATCACGAGCTCATTCAGGATGTCATCTGGGCCAGGGGCCGTCCTGGTCTTCAGGGACGTGATTGCGGTTTTCAGTTCTGTAGTGGTAAAGCAAGCCATACTAGTTTTACCTGTCAGCATTAGTCAGCCTGTTGTGATATCCTGAAGGTGAGAGCCCCTTTTGCCTTTTGATCAGTCTTACCATTTAGGGAGGTCTCCAATTCATTTGTCAACCTCTTCTGTGAATTTGTTCCAGTTGGCCTTACTTAGGTTAAACCGCCTTTTAAATGGAACCTTCTGCGGCATTATCATCGGTCTAAACTTCAGCATTATTGGCTGATGTTGGGAGAGTGGGCCAATCAATAACTGTCTTGCTGCATGTTCCAGCTAGAGACTTGTTGATGAAGATAAGGTCCGCGTTATAGCCTCTCGTCCATCTGCCACTATTAAAGGAAGCGGGCTGTTTCTGGTCGTAGATGAGGGTCATGCCATTATTATCGGTCCACCTGTCCAGGAGTTCTCCATCCTCTCCATCATCTTGACAGTATAAAATGAAGACAAAATTCAACTCGATTGACTAAGCCGTTTAAAAGAATTTTCTCCTTATAAGTATAAAAACTACTAAACAGAAGCTACCAATCGATCCAATTTTTTAGATTGTGTAATATAAGCCCTTTGGAATCAATTTTGCAGATTTGCCTCCGAAAGTTCCGTCAAAACATTCCTAAATAAAAATTATTTTTAAAATATTTTTTTCACAAATCTCTGTTTATTTGGAAGCAAGATCATTGTTACAAAGTCAGGAAAAAATAGCAAAGTTAGCGAATTATTTTGAGGATTTGCCTTTAATAATAATATACTTTATTTTAACTTACAAATTATGAACCTAATGAGATAAATACTAACAAAAAAAAAACATCAAACTTATTATTCTTCACGTGTTAATCCTTGCGCATTCATTAAAACGTAGGCTATTCCTGAGTCGAGCCCATAGAAGCCCTGCCCCCCCTAGCGGCCAAAAGTACAATTGAGGCTGCACGGGCTCATATGAAGGTACGAAGTCATCTTGAGCTCTTTAATAAACAAACAACAAACGCTTTCAAATAAGGACTGCGGAAAAATGGACTTATTCAAAAACTTATTCTTATTTTATTCTTCTGATACAAAAGGTCGTAGCATAAGTTCAACAAGAAGTTCAATATAATGTCAATTTCATATTTTTTTCAATTTAAAAATGTTTTTCTTTTATGTTAATTTTTAATGGGTTTAGTTTCCTGTAGCATTTTAACGGTTCAATTTAAAACAAGAATGGAATGTTGCAGCACATTAAACGATTTTGATTACATGATGGCATATTTTATTGCCAAATATGTAAACAAGCTGCAAATATCTGCACTATTTCATATGGATGTGTAATAATAACGTGAGATAAACAACGAGATTAGATCTGTATATCACTACTAAAAATATCATGATATCGATATATCAATATATCGGTATTTCATAAAAAAAATCATCTCTTCTCGTGACATAAGTTCAGAGAAAAATTCTTCTGTATTGGCAGGGTGGGCAACAAAAAAGCTTAGAGACCGCTGTTATAATGCAACAAACTTTTTCATATATCAATCAAAAAGTTTATAAAAAACAACAATTTAAATGTATTTTATTGCGGAATAATTGCTTTATATAATAAATGTTATACGTCCACAATCTATTATATTATCAATAGGAAAGGAAATGTACATTCGTGGACAGAAAATTACATTTTTTTAATTAGGTCGATAAAAATATATGCTGTCTCGCTAACAAAGGATGTTGTGAATAATCTCAATTTTGCGTGTTGTTTAATTAAAATGGTTCTTATCACTTTAAAAATACATTACTAGTTAGAATAATTAACGCTCGGATTTCACAAAAGTATCATTATGTGTTTTCTTTATTGTGTGAAAAAGCACATATACAAAAACTGGCCTCTTTGAGCCTCTTTGAGCCTCTTTGTGGCCTTCAGGGAAGTGGGGGGAAAGTGGAGGTTTAAAAAAACCTAGAACCAGATCAAATTTTCAATCGAGGACCTGATTTCCAGGAAATAAAAAGTGTGTTTTTCAAATAAAATGCAAAAAGCTCTTAAATTAGTTTAAAAAAAGAGTAAATATTTATAGTTTATGGTGTTACACTGTTACGTTATTGCCAAACATATTTGATATAGCTAAAATTATTATGCAACACAGATAATATAAAAAATGTTGATTTAAGTTATGTAATCTCACATACAATTCTGTATAAATGTAAGCAAACATTTTCAATGAGCAAATTTTTTCAATGCGCAATGAATGTTAATGTTGGATTTATTTTATTTGTTGGTTTACTTCATCAATTTTATTTAAAATTATTAATGAATCCAAATAAATTGTGTTAAAAATTAGTTAAGTGTATCAAAAATGTGCAAAATAGTATATTACGTAACGAGGGTTGTAAGAAGCATATTACGTACGAGCGGAATAATTACGTAATTCCGCGAGTACCTAATTGCCTTACAACTCGAGTTATGTACTGTACTTTATCTACAACCACACTAATTTGTTTCTGTTTAATAAGAAAAATATGTTTGATGTATCAAATTTATTTCTTATTAGGTACATTATTTAGCATTATAATAAACAAACAGTTGTATTTTCATATATAACTGTTACTCGACATTATTTAACTTGAAAGAAATAAAAAGAAATACATTCTTAATGGTTACATACCTTATTATTTAGTACTTGTTTGGGTTAAACTGGAATAAGAGTGGTCATAGATATAAGCAACCAAATGTACGCAATGTCAATTTGCGTTAGTTTGAATTGTGGCGCGGGGGCGCTGAACGTATGCGCACGTAGTAGCAGCTCTCAACCAATCAACGAATCGTAAACCAAACGCACGTGTGTGTTATCAATCATAAGTTATTATTAATCACGGACTGTTATATACGTGTGTGTTATGATGTATTTACATAGTCCACGAACTGCACAATAATGGGCATTTACAATAGTGGTCGTAGATAAAAATATTTACAAATATTATTTGGTAATGCTCCTATAAACCTTGGATGATTTGTATTGCAATAGATCTATTATTTTTAGTTTGGCCAACTATGGACCGCAAAAAACTTTTTGGATTTTCTTCTTTTCTCCTCCCAGAAGCTCTTTATGCGTTCGCTTCTGTTCTTTGTCTTCGTTTTTCTCTTTTTGTCTCTTTTTGGATTACTGATTCTCGGGAGAATAATATCCTTCCGTAATCTTGCTTAAACACACCCGCTGATTAATTCTTAGTTTTGCTCTATTCGAGTTTTTGGTGATCATAAAATATGAAAAATAAAATGTTTGATAATCTGCCCGAGGAATACACTATCGACGGTTTATGGTAGGCAATATCCGGCATCATAAATTTTGGAAAATACGCGGCGGTTATAAAATTGGAGTTATAGAGATTATTTTGTATGTAAAATGTTACCATTGTACACATTTTTGATACGAGTTATGGAAAAATTCGAGTTAAGGAAAATTCGAGTTAAGGAAAATTCGAGTTATGTAAGTTAATTTATATGTAAAATGCTATCTAAACGTATGGATTTCTAAAAATATTCGAGTTATAGAAAAAATTGAGTTTTGAGTTGTGGAAGTTCGACTGTATATACCAAAACGAGCATGGACGGATACAAAACAATTAGGAGGCAAAAAAGAAAAGAAGACACAAACTACACTGAGCACATTGAACCAGCGCATTTGTATTTTAATACTTTGTTCATGTATGACGAAAGATCCCGATCCACTTTCGTCGCCCGATCCACTTTCGTCCATAACTTTATCCCAACTTCTTACTGCTGCCTTTTCCACTTCAGTCCATACACATTTTCTGCACCTCGCACCCAATGCTGCCACAGCTCCTCATCTTCTCCATATGCTCGGCACTTCTATCACTTGCAGCCATCCAATATCTCCTACCCCTTTCTTCACTTCCGCATCTTAAAACGAGCAATAGTCGCCATTCCCACAGATATTTAAACTTCTCTTTATCTTCTGTTGATTTACCTCCATGTACCTCTCACTTTGGTGCTTGTACTCCATATATTCTTCTATTCATAGGAGATTTGAAGACCCATTTTTACTGCGATTTCATGAAGACCCTCAAGCATCTTTCGAGCGTCTTCTCGGTTATTGGGTAAGATAGCAATGTCATCGGCAAAAGCTAAACATCTGATTTTCAGGTTTTTCCTCTCGCTCCCAAGGCGTATTCCTGTATTATTTTCAAATTCAGGGCCCCTTCCTAAGTGTTAATTATTGTTTCCATTGCGATGATGAAGAGCATTGAAGGACAATAGATCATATTAAATACATTAATTCTTCTTATGAAATAAATTTTTTCTACTTGAATTTTTTTTTTCGTCATCCAAATTGTGGCTTACAATTTTAAAATTAGGAATGAACAAATTCCCTTTTAAATAGTCCTATTGAAGGGGGAGTGTTCCAATTAAACGTATTTTAGAAAAAAATAATTCACAATAAGGAATTTTTGTTTTGTACTATAGTCCATTTTTTTAAGAATACAGTACAGGGAAGATAGGGCTTATTTGACCTTGTTCTCTGATTAGCTTAAATCGAGGAGAAGTTTACACTGACGATATTTATTTCTCCATCTCTCTCTTTTCACATACAATTGCAGTTACTGGCGTAGAATTTGGTGATATGAATTAAATAAATATAATACTACCAATAATTTCTAATATAATATTTCTAATATATAATATAATAGAACTTTAAATTATACTACGGCTAGTAAGTACTATATTATACGATAATGTTTTATATATAATTTAATATTCAATTTTATATTTAAAGATAAAAAAATTAATTAACTCCAAGTATATTTTTTTGTACGCCAATGCATGTCAGCTGTTAGTTATCAATGGCTGCCGTGTCAATTCACAATTGTCATCTGATCTGTTTGTATCATTTAGATTTTTTGCATTTTTCTCCATTTATTTGTTTGTATTTTATTGATAATGTTGCCATTTGGTGTATATAATCTGTAATTTTCTTTTATATTGAAATATAAATTTTGCAATTTTGAATTTTGCGCCAAATGTTGTAACTACATTGAACATTTGTCATAGTGTAAATCAGTTTTCTAGTTACTGCATTCTTAAAAAAATGAACTGTACATACATAAGTATTTTTTTTCCAAAAATATTTAAAAATGGCAGGAATATATGACATTGTTTTGGGCAACTGCGCGTGTGAGTTGCCCTGCTTCTGGACAAATCGTCTCATTCATCCCATATAAATAATATTTGACGTATTTTTTTTCGCAATGTGTTGTTTGGAAAATCAATGTTTCGCAAATATTTTTTCTGTACATCTAATATTTTTATTTATATCTGCAGAATTTCATTTTAGTTCAGCAATGTGGTTTCAACGATTTTAATTTCAGCGTAGTCTGACGTATAATTTTTTCAATGTGTAATGAAAAAAAAACCGTTTAAAGATTTATTAATTATTTATTTACTCAGCAATACCAACCTCATACAATAATCCTTCAGCCTATTATTACAGTATTAAAAATAATTTAATTGAATTAAAAAAATAATTTAATTAAAATTAAAAATAATTAAATTTAATTTAAAATTAATCAAATTTAATTTAAAAATAATTTTATTTTATTTAAAAACAATTTAAATTAAAACTAATTTAATTTAATTAAAAAATAATTCCATTTAATGTAAAAATAATTTAATTTAATTAAAAAATAATTTAATTTATAAATAATTTAATTTTGTTTCAAAATAATTTAATTTTATTTAATTTAAAAATAATTCAATTTAATTTAAAAGTAATTTAATTTTATTTAAAAATAATTTAATTTATATTAAAAATAATTTAATTTTATTTAATTTAAAAATTATTTAAATTAGTTTAAAAATAATTTAATTTAATTTTCTAGTCTCGTCGTCCGTCTCTCATGTGTCTAGTTTCATCGGGCAGGCCTCTCATTTGGCCCGGGCAGGTTGGTAAAAACCTGAACTAAAGCGCCATCTGTCAGTAAAAAGCTGAACTAAAGCGCCATCTGTGCCATCTACCAGTCAAGGTTAGAACTCAAGTCAAGGTCAAGATAATTACATGGCAGGAGCCCATAAGAAGGTGTGGCCTAGAAGGAACTATCTTTCCCTACTTAGAGGTTTTAGACCCCCGTTGCTTAAGCAAAAATATGAAAATTGTAGACCCCCTCTCCCCCAACTGACAAGACGTAGGAATTCCTAGTTACGAATTTTTAAGAATTCATTTCTAATACGAACTAAATTACGTTCATATTTCAAAAACATTTTTATAATTTTATTATCTTACGTTAGATTTATAATATACACCACCTTGTGGGTGATTGTAAAGATATGAATTCTATTTGACTTAAATGCTTTTCAGTATCGTTTATAGTTTCTTCATCCTCCTCCAATTAATTTTTACGGTGGTTTTCTTGGTCAGTTACATCCTATCATATGAATCTTATACATCGACTTTTTCCACTCTGTATCATTTAAAGTCTAATGGAGTAAATTTAATGGTGTTTTTTTTCGATCTTGGCCGTCTAGGGACCACGTTAATCTATTGTTCAATGTACATTTCTGATATTGCTCTTTTCTCTTCTGTCAATATATCTTCATCCTCTGTCTTTGCTGCTTCCTTCGGTCTTCAGTCCACACTGTTCCTTCAGTTTTTCTCTTTTTCGCCTCAAATCCTTCAAAATGGAGAGTTATATATTTCATCAGATCTCTGTTTGTTATGTCCACTTCTCCAATACCAAATTCCACTAAGTCTGCTTTGACTTCTTTGAACCATGTGATTTGGGTTCTGGGGTTTTTGTCAAAAAACATGAATATTTCCTTTTTCAGCCTTTCATCTTTCTTTCTTTTCAAATGGGCATAGAAGCTTACTCTTATGTTGTTTTTCTTTGGTTTAGAGGATTTTGAATTTCTTGGACGACATGGTGTTTCAGGCTCTCCAGAATCCTTAGGTTTGGTGATTTTTTTTTATGGTGTTTCATTATTAAACGATTTCTGTTTGTTGTTACTGGGGCAACAACTAACGTCAATTAATTATGTAATTTTTCAATATTGTCGGTAAGAATAGTAGTTTATGAAACAATTGTGTGAATAAGGGCTTTTGTGCTTGAGTTCTGAAGTTTGAATTCAATCGCAATGAGTGCACAAAAGCCTTTCACACACGTATATCATACATTATTTTATGTACGAAGCAAGTTAAAATACTATTGAATCTACAAAAAAAGAATATTTGTTTCTTACCGATTATATTATAATTTTGAAAAATTATAATTTTGAGATACAAAATGCTTCAAACAACTGACACAATAAGGTTAGAACGTTCAGCGCCTCCGTGGCAAAAATGGTTAAATAGTAAAAAACGCACTGTGACGGGAACACTATTTGGTCGTTGTCGATGTACTCTAGGTTAAACTAGATTTAATCTTGATTAGGTTATGGTTAGGTTAAGTTATATTTGAGCCAGATAACTCCAGACTGAGGCAGATACTTCTTGATTCAAAATAGGAAAAATTAATTCAATTGTAATACATTTTTTTTTGTTAAATGACGCGAGTTGTTGCCATAGTAACAACAAACAGAAATCGTTTAATAATGAAACTCCATTTGATTTACATTGGACTTTTCCGCACGATTTGTTTACTTTTACACACAATTATAATTATGGCATCTTTCGCATACAATAACTTACTTATTAATTATGTTCATTTTGGTGTGCGAGTAAACGCAAAAATACGTAAAAATAACGTATGACACTCGTGTGTGAAAAGCTTTTGTGCACTCATTGCAATTACAGCGTCGCAACTCGTTTACAAAGCACTTTTTATCTTTAATTAAAAAATATTTGTATTAAATAGGATAAATTTAAGAACCACATAAACATTTTTTACTAAAAGAATAATAACTATTCTAACAAATCTGTTGAAACTACTTTTGAACGATTTGGAGTAAAAACAAAATGATAAGGATATAAAATAAAGAGCATAAATGTAACATGAGACGTGGTCTCCAGACGTGGTTTTATTTTCTTTTATAAAAAATGTTGCAACATTCAAAAATCGCAATTGAACACTAAGAACGCAAACAAGCATGAAGCATGAATGTAATTTGAGTTTTTCGTATTAAATATCTTTCGGATACCAAAAGGCAAAGCAATCTTGTTTATAAAGCGTCGGCGATATTTAATGTCTGCATTAATCATCGTGTAAAAATTATATATTATCTACCCAGAAAGGTGATTAAAGGAAATGGAATTGTTTATTTTTCAACTTAAACAAATTGCTTTAAATGTGATGTTTTTCTACTTTTTATTGTTATTATTTTTGGATAAAGGATTGAGTTTAAATGGACCTGAGTTTAAATTGAAATCTGCGATTTGCAGATTCATTCATTAATGAAAATTAAATTTAACTGTGTTTAAAGTTTCATCATGTTTAATTTCTCAATTAGCTGTCACGAAAGCACATGCAATATCTAAACAGCCCAATGAAGTAACCAAATTAGTAAAGTTTGTTAATAGATTTCCTACAACATTATTAAAGCAATTAAACAACATACATATAAACATTTTATGGGATTTCATTCACACAGATGCCAAGTCTTAAACATTTGATTCTCTTTCATACTATATTTCCAATCTATTACGACAAAATATCTAGACAAAGATTAGATAAACTAGACTGTAATACGCAGACAAGATTAGACAAGACTATGTTAAAGAGATTATATTATCTATAATTATTTAATTAGCATTAATAACACTGGTCAACACAAGTTTAGTTTCTGTTATTTTTTCTGTTATTGGGTATTTCTATGGCCCTGACTATGAAGAAAATACTGGAGATTGCTAACAGCTTTATCTTTTGAAATATGCAGTTTTAAAAAAATACAGAAAAATAATGCATTATGTTAACAAAATTTCTATTGAGCACTAACAAGTGCTATTTTAAAAGATTTCCTTGAATGAACGACTTTAGGTAAATCTCGTTGCAAACTCCTGCAGTAGTCTGCCATAATATGTGAGCCCCACCGCCCCTGATAACGCTCTTCCTTTGTCCGAAGATCCTGGTGAAATCTTTCACCCTGCTTCTCACTAAAATCACCCAGATTTCGTGGAAATCGGTCTAAATGCGAGTACAGGAAGTGGATTTTTATGCTCATGTTGATACCTAGCTGATTTAGTATTGTTGTAAGTAAAGTATTGATGATACGCAGTTTTTCACAAAGTCCGATATAGGTTTTCGATATTTTGCAAATATATATATTCACCACAAATGTAGCAAAAACAATCGAAATTAAGCACAACATCTTCTTGATGAAGCCATATCGATAAATAACAAAATATATTTTAGTGTCCAATAAAAAACGAAAATCTAAGTGAAAATAGTAGCTATAACTCAAAAACAAAAGCTGTTAGAGAAAAACTGTTGCCATATTTAAAAAAATACGCGCCAATTTGAGATAGAATAAAAAAAAATCACAGGAAGCAAACAGTTTTATTCATTTTTTTTAACCAGTGTAATTGTATTTATTCTGGTTTTAAGCGCACAAGACTCGAGTTACAAAGTTAGATGTAAATCCCCAGTCTACATGGCAAAGATAACAGACAGGAGCAGACAGATATAAAGTCATATCAATTGTATATATATATTCAATTCAAATTTTTTCAAATATTCTATTTGAAGTCAATTTATTTATTGACCATAAGATACTTATATACAGATACATATGGGTACGTCCAAAAGAAAGAATGTATACAGAAAACGATTTATATAGAATTAAGAGAATTCACAAACTCATTGCAGTCGTAGGAACACTTTGAAATAAGTAATTCTCTCATTAGGCTTCTCAACCTCACATATGAGGTCTCCTAAGTGAGGCTCGTTGGGAGCTTATTGTACATGCCTTTAAGATCCGAAGCTTTACCAAAGATATCCAGCCTTACTTTGGTAGGGTACAGCTTAAGGTGTACTCGAGTGCAGTAGCCGTGCCTATCTCTGTTCTTATGAATCCTTAATTTCATTTTGTGGATGTAGCACGTAGTTTCAAGGAAATAAAGCCCGGTAACTGTTAGCAGATATAGGTGTATAAAGTGCACCTTCATGAAGCATATGTGGGAAAACCGATAACACAGGAATAATCCTTTTTGAGTCTTTAAAATGTCAGGTATTTCGGGTGACGATCTCATAAGCATCTCTCGATGCCATAAGAAAACACTACTAATACTATTCGTGTCCGGATCACACTATGTCCTCCCAAAACTTTGCGGCTCTGATGGCCTTGTCATTTGCTAAAATTAGTTCGTTCCTTGTGCAGCTCTGTCCCATATCGGTGCAGGTCAGCAGGTGTGGAGGATTCTGGAGTTCTCCGCAGGAACACTGAGGGTTTTCGTCATCTGGTAGCATTCCCCATTTTTGCAGGTTTTCTCTGCACCTCGAGACTCCTGTGCGAAGTCTGTTGAGCGTTCTCCAGATTGGGAATGGGAAGAAATATCGCGGTGCCAGCTCCTCTTTTTGTTGGATGATTGGGTCTTGGGCCTCAGCGCGCTATTTCTGGCGCCTTCTGGTTTCCTGAGAGACTTGCAAAGGTGCTGTTCTAGCCAAAAAGCTGTGGCGGGATCTGAGTCTGCGTCTAGCTGGTTGGTGGCCATAGAGCGGGTGCCTTGGGTCGGTCTCTTGACGCCCCCTTTCTGCCCCAGCGGCTACTTCTCTCCCGATGTGAGGCGGTGCTATCCTGGCGAGAGAGTACTTGATGAAGTGGCTCGATCTAGTGTTACCCCGAGATATTTTGGTGTTGGGCAGTGTTCTGCCCAACTGTTGACCACACCACACCATATACATCTCCTTGCCTCCCTGTTGCAAAGGTGGAAGGCGCACACTTGAGTTTTTGCTGGATTCGGTCGGAGATTGTGCTCGTAGTAGGCGGCAAGGTCGTTCAGGGCATTTTTCAGTTTTCTCTCTACCTCATGGAAACTATTTCCTTGGGCTGCGGGAGTCGCTGTGTCGTCAACATATATAAAGTGCCTTATCTCCCGCCGTATGGGTTGGTCGTTGGTGTAGATATTGTACAGTAATGGGGCCAGGGACCAGTTCGTTCCTCTGCAGGCGCCATCTACTATTTTTCCTTAACAGGCTGAAAAAAACCGGCGGTTTTGGGGGAAGGCTCCGACAATCGACGTGATGTGGAAATCATTTGTCATTTCATACAGTTTGCATAGCAATTTTCCGTGGTTGACCGTATTGTATGCGGCAGATAGGTCAATGAAGACAGTCCCTGTGATCTTCTTCTCTTCGAAGCCATCCTCGATGTATTGAACAAGGTTTAGGACCTGTCCGCCACAGGATTTCCCCGGTCTAAAGCCAGCCTGTTCCGGTATTAGCTTCTCATCGATAGTCGCTGAGATTCTGTTCAGAATCATTCGCTCCATTAGCTTAAACATCTGGCATAGGAGGGAGACTGGTCGGAAGTTTTTAGGCTCATTTCGTTCTTTCCCAGGCTTTAGGAGAGGAACGACCCTGGCTTGTCTCCATAATTTTGGTATCTTGAAGGTATTGATACACATGTTGAACATTTTGAGCAGCCACTGAAGTGTTTCTGGGCCAAAGTTCTTGATCTGTTCTGCTCTTATATGATCGGTGGTTTGCCGTGGAGCAGCTGGGTGGCCATCTGGTCGACGGTGACCCTGCTGAAGTTCAAAGGGGCACTAATGGGGTCACCATTGAGGTTTTTCAGTGTACGCCAGGCTCGCCTGCTATTTTGCTTCATGTCAGGCATTGTCTATGTTTCTCTTCTACCTTCGGGAATTGTAGCCATTTGCATTTCTCCGGCTAAGATGGTTTCCTCTGATAAGGGGTGGTCTTGGTAATGTTGCCTATACTTATTCAGCAGCTCTCTGTCCGATGTCCTCTGCCCTGGTACAAATTCGGTCCTACATCCCCTCGGTATGAACCTTCTTGATATTTGCTTTACTGTGTCTACGAAATCCTTGTAGTTCTCCGGTGTCGGTGTAATTTGTGCGAGAGCCCTGTCCAGTTCTGCCTTGTATGGGTCCCATTTAGCTTTTTTAAAATTAAAACCTCTTTTGAAAGCTACAAACAAAGGGGTTTGACTAAAGCTTCGGTAAGGCATATAATTGGTCGGTGATGTGACTTCGGTATGGGTTGGCTCACTAATTTCCTGCATTGGGCTTCAATATTCTTGGATACGAATCACAAAAAAAAATCAGCGAAAAACAAAAAATTATTAAGAAAACACTGACTGGATCTCAGCATAGTAGTAGTTAGTAGTAGTTTTGCAATATGCTTTCAGTACCAAGTAAAGTGGTCTTAAATATACATATTCCAAGAAATTTTGTGTGTTTTGTTCGATTTGTGCCTAGTTCTATTGGTTTGGAACACTGTTTTCTGATATTGAAAAAACTGACGTCATCATCATATAACATCGAGTAACATTCGTGTAGATATTCCACTAAATCCGCCAAAAATACGATAAATAGTGTTGATGAGAGCACACTACCCTGCGAGACCCCTGTTTTCGTTGCAATTATTGGAGACATGCTTACCTTGTCCCAAGAGTTTATTTCTACATGTTGGGATCGGTTGTGTAGGAAGGAGCATAACCAGTTTCCTTCTTTTCCTCTTATGCCATATTTACCTAATTTGTCAAGCAGTTGGTCGTGGCATGCACAGTCAAAGGCTTTACTTAGGTCACAGAAAATACCTATTGGGAAATTTCCCTTGTCTACATCAGATAAGATTATTATAAAGTTTTAGGATAGCTGTGCTAGTAGATTTCCCGCTTTGAAAGTCATGTTATTCCGGGGGTGTTATTTTATGCTTCGCAATGAAAGGGCTAAGTCTCTGTAGGAAACAGTATTCTAATATTTTACACAGCACTGAGATTAAAGCAATTGGTCTGTAGTTATCAAGGACTGTCTTTGCTTCATTTTTATGAATAGGTAGAATAGTACCAACCTTTAAAATTGTCGGAAATTCTTCGGTATTGAAGGAGCAATTTATTACATTTAGTAGCGGCTTCGTTAGATGTTCTAAGTTTTCCTTAATTAAGCCACAGGGCAGACCATCTGGCCTATGTGAATTTTTATTTTTTAGATTTTTGTTTAGAAGATTGAATAATTCTGTTTCACAAAAATCCTCTAAATACATGGTTTCCACGATAAATTGCATGTGGTGATTTGTTATTCTAATCGGCTTGATGTTTTTAATAATTTGCTCTAGCGATTTAGCAAAGAAGCTGTTAAAAGCCATAGCAATTTTATCAGGATCCCTAATTATTTAGGATCCCTAGTTATTTTAATTTGTATTTTGTTTAATTAATTTTATTCCATACGGTTCTTTACTTGTCTGATTTAGTGATAATATTTCTAAAATAGAATTTTAGTGGGTGTAATTAATTTTACATGAATTTTCTTTTGATTTTGATAATGCTCTCGTAGTTGAGGATATATTTGTTGCGGAATGTAAAGATCTTTTAAATTTTTGCCAGAGATCTTTGCTTCTTCAGTGATCCAGTTTTTATTAGAGTTATTCGTTCGAGAATGCGGAAAGCTATTATTAAAGTGAAATTGCATGATATTTATAAAGGCTATGGTTTTTTCATTACAGTTATCCCTCTTAAGGACATGGGACCGACCATGCTTCCTCTTTTAGTTATTTCTCGAAACTCTCGATATCTAGGTAATCTCTCGAATATAGATTTATTTTGTGAAGTATTTCTACGAGCCATTAAATTCCTTTTCTTGTTTGGATCGCTTCCATCATTGAACAGAATTCTATCCATCATCCTATGGTCAGAGAAAGTGCAGTGTTCCACTCATGTAGATAGATCGGTTACAAAGTTGGCCAAAATGTTGTCAATTAGTGTAGAAGATGACTTTGTAATTCGGGTATGCTGGGATACCAGTCCTAATAAACCATAGGAAGACAACATGTTTGTAAGATTTATTGTATGTGATGATTTAACATTAAAATTAATATTAAAGTCTCCAACTACAATAATGGATGAGACTTTGTGGAAAGCATTATCCAATAGATTTTTTAGGGTCCCCATGAATATTTCGAGAAAGCCGCCATGCGGACGATAGAGATTTAAAATTACTGCGTAAAATTCCTTGGTTTTCCATGTAACAACACAAAATTATATGTGCTTTTCTACAGAACTGCACAATACTTCAAATTTAAGAGAACGAATTAGAACCATATAGATGCATTTTCATGATGACGCTCGACGCTCATTTCTTGGAAAATTTCACAGTGCTTGGAAAATGCTTAAATTTTTTATTTTTTAAATTCGCTTTCAGCAGTATTATAAGTTGCTGAAAAGCTGTTATCGAGCTTATCATGTCTAATACATTTCTGCCTTTACCCTGTAGTTCAAGATTCAAATCGTTTAGTTTTGAAGTCTGCCAAGAATGATATATCAAATAACCATTCTTTGTTTGTTAACTATGGGTCACCATACTGTCACCTCTTTCAGAGAGGAAACTTTTTACGTCTTCTAATAACTCTAGAAACCGCATGAGAAATCGACTTCTACTGAGCCAACGCACATTAGTGTGTAGCAAAAGTTCCTTATCATTATCCTCATTTTCTAATCTAAACAAGCGTCTCTGAAAGGCACTGCCACGTATATAATTGATTATTTTAAAGGCAGCTTCCATAACATTGTGTGTATAAAGTGTGCGAGAGGCGTGTTTTAATTTTTACTTTATATTTATCGAAATGTACTTTTAAGTAAGTACATAGAAGCGTGAGAAAACTAAAGATCGACCCAAAATTACGCCGCGATCGACCGGTAGATCGCGATCGGCTGGTTGGACAGCCCTGTACTAAACCATAGGAAGACAACGTGTTTGTAAGATTTATTGTGTGTGATGATTTAACATTAAAATTAATATTAAAGTCTCCAACTACAATAATGGATCAGACTTTGTGGAAAGCATTATCCAATAGATTTTTTAGGGTCCCCATGAATGTTTCGAGACAGCCGGCAGGCGGACGATAGATATTAATAATTAATGCGGAAAATTCCTTGGTTTTCTTGTAACAACACAAAATTATATGTGCTTTTCTACAGAACTGCACAATACTTACAAATACAATACAAATTTAAGAGAACGAATTAGCGTCAAATTCGGTCACGTGGTGAGAATTTAAAATACGTGCCATCTAGCAAAAATTGTAGCGAAAAATTCCAGCGTCTAAAGTCAATTTAGACAGTATCGAAATTTTGTGAATATATTAATCGAGAAAATCATGTCCGGTACATTTTTGTTATAACTTAACACATTCCTTTAACAAACTGCTAACTAATTTATCATCCGGCTAATAAGAGTAATAACTGAATATCCGCCCTAATGTTTATGGTAATTTTTTAATTTCTAATTTCGTCTAGTCGTGTCTAGTTTTGTCTATTACATACTTATCTAAACCTTTCTTGTAGCCTAATCTTGTTTGATAGATCTAGTCTCGCTTGACTTGCCCAGTCTTATATATTGAATAGACTAAACATAGGCTTATCTAATCTTTTCTAGTCCCGTCCAGTTTCGCTTAGTGTTGTCTAATATGGTCTAGACTTGCCTAAAGACAACTCTTGCCTAGTGTTATCTAGTCTTGTCTTATCTGGTCTTCTCTGATCTTTGTAGTATTGTCTAGTCTTGCCTGGTCTTGTCTGGTCTTGCCTGGTTTTGTCTGAACTTGCCTGACTGGACTTCCCTTATTTTCTGGTTTTTGTCTGGTTTTCTCTGGTTTTGTCTAGTCTTGTCTGGTCTAGCCTCGTCTTGCTTCGTCTTGTCTGGTCTAGTCTGGTTTTGTCTGGTCTTATCTAGTATTGTCTGGTCTTGCCTGATCTTGTCTAGTTTTGTCTGTTCTTTTCTGTTATTATTTCTTCTTGTTTGTTATTGTCTGTTCCTTTCTTTTGCCTGGTTTTTAATTTAAATCATTCAATTACAATCTAATTTAATTATGTACTTTTAATTTAGTCTAATAACTCTACCGTATCTACTCAGCGACTTTTAACATTATTTAATGTAATATGAACCTCATTTTTTTGTTCAGTTACGCCTTGAGCAGATGGAACTTGAAATAATCTGATTATGCTATTCGAAAAAAAAAAAATTATCGAGAAGATCATGTCTTAAACGAACGATTCTTATAATGGCTGCTTAAGAACCCTGAGCCAGAGGAGATATCATCTTATTCTACCTCAACATCGCTCCTGTGCAAAATACCCGAATTGGAACTATCTAGGATAATATTCGATTTTTTGCTTCTTCTCTTTGGTGTTGTTTCATTATCGCAGCTACGGTGTTTATTTTTATTTCCATTGGATTTTAAGTTGGAAATTTCAATATTACAGTTTTTACTACATTTATTTTTGAGACAGTTTGGTCGTGAACTTGACTTGAAAGGTCTAGACAGATATAACTTGACATTACTAGATAGATATGATTTGATAGGCAAGACGCATGCAAGATTAGACAGACAAGACTTATTGGACAGGACTTTTTTATGAGGCACGTAGCTGGCGGTTATACACTGGGGTGGAGCGAAATATTTTTTTGGGGTTGTGAGTGATCTAATTGTGAAAATTCCGTGCCTTTTAGGCTCAAATTAATCCATGCAAAATATTATTTTATTTGATTTATAGTAATAGCCTCCGCAACGTCATTGCATTTTTGAAAAAAAAAACATCAACTAAAGTTGCAATTGGAAACTGCGAAAGAGCCCACATTTTCAGAAATAGCAGATATAGTGACATCCAGAAATGAAAATATATGGCAAACTGCATCTATTCCGTTAGTAGCACGAACAAGGGTCGTACAAATTATTACAAAGCATACCATTTAAAATGCAAAAACTTACTCTGTGTCTGTGTCTAAAAAGTCTGTGTCTGAAAAAGTGTCTGTCAAAAGGCGTCTATCAAAAGTTTTCGACAAAGTAATAAAGTACTTTTTGATATTGCAGATTGCAAGTGAAAAGATTTCCGTCAATGTATCTGTCGCAAGGATAAAAAGGTTCCCAAACAAGAACATACTTTTTTAATTGATCATAGAAGGAGTTACGAAGAAGTTGAAAAAGACTCTAAATAGGAGACAGGAACGAGAAAACCGCCCAACTACAGCCTTAAATACTTCGTTATCTCTTATAGAAGTCAGTACTTCTCCGGTATCGTCAGCGTCTGAAACTCGTAGTAGTTCAGTCATAATTCCACTAACGCCATGCACCAGCATTCCGATAAAAAACTATGCGTCGATTTTCCTCCGTTATTGAAGACCTGCGACAGGTATGGAGTATCAGATGAGAGCAGCAGCAGCGATTGCGTCGTCTATTTTATTCAACATTAAGTCTGATATCGAGGTACAGGCATAAAGTTCGAAGAGAGAAAGAACTAAAACTAGACAAAAGTTATTGAAGGAGATCGCAATCCCAAAACAGTCTGCTTTATATTTTGATGGAAGAAAAGACAAAACGTTGAAGATTATTAAAAAAGGTGGTAAATGCAGTTGAGGAACACATCTCACTAATTCAAGAGCCAGGGTCTATTTCAATGGGTACGTAGTACTTAACGTTGGTTCAGCTAAAGGAATAGAAACTGCGATGACAAGGTTTCTATCACATGAAGGAATCCCCAACATCATCTTATGGAAATCGGTTGTGATGGTACTAATGTAAATACTGACAGGTATGGGGGTGTTATAAGACTGCTTTAGAAAGGCTACACAAACCACTTCAGTGGATAATTTGTTTACTTCATATGAACAAACTTCCTTTGAGACACTTGTTTTTTCTTCTTGACGGGGACCTAACTCTTCGGGACCTTCTCTCTACTTCGGGACCTAAGTCTTACACTGGGGCATTGGGAAAAGCACTCGAGACTTGTAATTCCTAAACTCGGAACGTAATGCCTAAATTTGAGACAAAACGAGAGATGTTCAAGCAAATTAATTAATTTTTTTTAATAATATTTTTATAAAAAAAATTGTTGTATTTTTGAATAAAGGTGATTATATAATATAATATATATCTGAATTATATATTGCGTATCATTTATCACCCATTTATCATTAAATTAAGCTTAATATTTGGCCATAACTGTACTAGACTTTTATCATTAAATTTTAATTTTTGAGGTCAGTGCGGAGGCAGAAGATATTCATCAAATTGAATCAAAAATTATATTTATTTTAAATTTAATATAATGCACCAATCTCCCCCTATTACAACTTTAAATCTGTAAAAAGATATTTTTGCATACATTCGTGCTCCACCCTATTATACACCTAACCAGACAAGTGCACTAAAATACACCTAACCAGACAACAGCCGTGGCCGGACAATACTTGGGTGAGATAGTAGCTATTTTCCCCATGCTCTCTGTCTATCCAGTCTATTCAGGGATAAGAAGTCTGGTCCACTCTACATTAATGCCTTGCTGGCACCTTTACTGCCATTCTTTAATTAGTTGTTTCCTGGCCATTTTTTAAGTTTGCTGCGACCTGCTTTTTTTCTTTGCTCTTCCACAAGCAAGTCGATTGGCGGGATACCCGCGATGGTCAAGACTACCTCACTTGATATTGTGCGATAAGCGTTACAGATTCTTAGGGCCATTTTTATTTGCACTGTAAGTAGCTTTTGGGTATTGCTCTGTTTTCCCAGTGCTCTAGCCCATATTGGTGCTCCGTACAACATAGTGGCATTTTCTATGGCGCTAGATTGAGGCTTTTGGATTTCATTCAATTAATGATTTGCTATATAGCGTGGTTTGCTGTCTGCATCAATCCTTCTTCTGTTCTGGCTATTACCACTAGAGCCAAGTCGTCTGCAAAGCCAATCACTGTCGTCCCCAACGGCAGTCTTAATCTCAGCACATCGTCATATAAGACGTGCCACAAGATTGGACCTAATGTCGATCCTTGTGGAACACCGCTGCTGATGTTTTTCTCTTCCGTTTTTATCGGACAGGACTAGACGGACATTACTACACACAGAACACTAGACAGACAAGACTAAGCAGGCAAATCTGAACAGAGAAGAACAGAGACTAGTGAGACAAGACTAGACCGACGAGACTTGAGAGACAAGACTAAAGAGATAATACTAAACCCCCTATTCCACTTAGGCTTTTCGTATGCGCCACCCCGGTATCGCATATTTCGCATTTATTCAGGGTTGTCGGCTCGGACAGTTAGTGAAAACCGCCCTAGTTGTTGCCTCCCCGATCGAGAGACTGATAATACTAGATAGACAAGGCTAGACAGAAAAGACTTGACCCTTTGTATTGTACTTTATTGTTGATGGACAGACAATACAGAATTGACTGGGGTCGGCATATAGGGCAAGTTTATACATTCAGTTTTATACAAATAAGACTGGACAAACTAATCAGAAGTCAACAAGAAAGATAAAATTATATTAATCGGGTGATGCAAGTAAGACACTAACGTCTACATCCACATGTTTAGACATAATTATATGAAAACACAAATATGCAAGATGAGATATATCATCTTTAATATAGTAACTTATTATTTAAATATTAAATTTAAATGGAAATATTTTATTTTGGTTTTGTTTTTGTTCCATTTAAATGATTCGCAGAGAGAAAATGTGTTTAGTAATCATCATCAATCGTAATCATCTCAGGATCTTGTCTTTATTCCTTTTCAGAATATGAGAATAAAATTATTCCACTTATCGTATGCGCAATTATTATCTTGCAGCTTAAGTTTTTTTTTTCCTAAAACAAATATTCAGTTTCTTAATCTTTGTGAGTAATAGCATTCATTTAAAGATAAAATTGCAAGGGTTTTTGAAAAACTTTTGAAACTGAGATTAACGAAAAAAAAGTTCGAGGCTTATCTTTTACTGCCAGAGAGCTATATATCAGGGGTTTTAAATATATAAATAGAGAAACATATAATTTCAGCTAAATTTACAAGTGCGTAAAAAATAATGCAGCTTTTTGCTATGAACATGCCTTCATGTAAAAAGTAATCTGTACATAAAATATGTAATATGTGGTAAAACATAAAGTTCATATTTTTTTCCATTAGTTTTATTAAAATACTGAATCTGAATTTCTAAGTATTCTAATTTAAATAATGGTAACTGTCATTACTGTAACATTCTATTTAGAATTTCCAATTGAAATTTAACCAATATATATTTCGGTGTTAATTATCGCAGACGGATGAATCAAATACCTAACATTCTACGAACTGCATGCAATTCCATTAGAAAAATAACCTTATTACTTAAAAAGTTTTATTCACTAAAGTTGAAAATCATTTTTAGGTAACAACTATTTTGTACAAAAGCGGAATGATAATTTCCAGGAAATACTAATAAAACTAATACAAATTGTCTATCCTCCTGGAATTTTACTGATAAATTCTCACTTAATTAATTATTATTACTCGGTGATATTTATATTGGATGTATCTTCAAGAACACGGCATTGGTGCAAGCATGTGACATTTCCATGGAAAATAATTGTTGATGAAAAACTCGCTTCTACCTTGAATTCCGAAGTTTTATTTTGCGATTATTTGTCGCAATTTATTTCTAATGAACCTCATAAATACTTCATAATCATTTGTATAATTAAAACTTACAACCACTCCTGTTTATGTCTCCACTCTCCTATTAATCTCGTTTACTTGGTCCAATTTGTGTGTTTATATTCAGTTATAATATCACAAGAGCATCGAAAATAATCGATTTTACGAGTAACCTGTAACCTGACGTAATCTGCAAAAAAAACCCGAGAGTGTAACTCGAGTGGTATCTTAAGGATTATGTTGAGTTAGGAGTGAAAAATAATCATTATTTTCGATTCCTCGAGTGGTATTCGTTAGGATTATATAACTAATAGACCGATAATAATAAATTAAGCGATTTATTCTTAGTCTTGTCTTCATGTCTGAAGAGTTGTGACACCAAGGTTATGTACACTGATTGCTTAGTTGTTTCCATTGCTTGCGATCTTCTGCCGCTCTTAAGTTGCTTTTCACGGGTTGTCCCGTTATGTTCTTGATTTGGTCCAACCACCTCGACGGGGACCTGCCTCGCGGTCTTTTTCCCTCCATTTTGCCCTGTACGATCAACTTCTCCAAGTTGTCTTGTGCTCTTCTGGTTACGTGTCCAACGTATTTTAGGATGCGTCTTCGACATATTGTGGACAATCGGTCTTGAATTCCTATTTCATTTATTATCGATGCATTAGTTCTCAGTGCCGCCCAAGGTATCCCGAGCATTCTCCTCCAGCACCACATCTCAAATGCATCTATGCGTTTTCTGTCGGAGGACTTGATTGTCCATAACTCAGAGCCGTATGCGAATATAGAGAACACTGATGTTTATTATTTGTCTGTCTTTCCATATCTTGACTAAGTTGGACATTGCGGTTCTAGCAATCGATATTCGTCTTCTAATTTCAGCTTCGCATCCTCCCTTGTTAGTTATTGATGCTCCCAGGTAAATAAATTCCTCGACAACGTCGATGTCATTATGCAGGTTCTCCATTTGTATTGTTTTATTCCTATCGATGAGCATTAGTTTAGTCTTGGTCCAATTAATCTCCAGACCCAAGGATTGGCTTTCATTCGCCACTTCAATTGATCTAGTCATTTCTTCTTCGCTTGTTGCTACTAACGTGGTGTCGTCAGCGTATCTCAAATTGCTTATTTTCTTACCATTAATTGCTACTCCTCCCTTGAAATTTTCTAATGCGCGTCTCATTATAAATTCACCATAGACATTAAATAATCTAGGCGACAATATGTAGCCTTGACGCACTCCTTTGCTTACTTTAAAGACATTTGATGTTTTGTTATCAAGACAGACAGTGACTTCGTTACTTTTATACAGACTGCTTACGAAGGATATTAGGTGCGTTAGGACCCCCATTTTATTTAATACACGCCATAGATCTTTCCATTCCACACACATAGTCTATAAAACATACTCGCATGTGATATTAAGGAAATCATGCGGTAGTTTTGGCACTTAATTGTAGTTCCCTTTTTGTGGATCGGGATAAAGGCTGATCTAAACCAGTCGTCCGGCCATCGTCCGTTGCGCCAGATTTTATTGCATATGTCGTGCAGAATCTTAGCACCATCATCTCCGAGTAACTTTATTATTTCGGCGGAAATACCATCCAATCCTGGAGTTTTATTTAGTTTTAGATGCATTATGGCCTCTTTGATCTCAGAGATAAGGATATCGGGCTCTGATTCTGTTTGCGGTTCATCTTTGTTTTGTTGTTCATTGTAATGTTAAACAATTTTGTTGTGACATTTGTAATGTCTTTGTACAGCTCTTCACGATACTGTTTCCATCTGTTAAGTGCTTTCTCGTCTTCCCATACGGTGCTTCCGTCTTTATCTTAAATTTTAAGTTATCTTGGTTTGAATTTTCGTGTCGGTCCTTGCACTTTTTTATGTAGGTCACGAGTGTTATTAGCAGTTTGGTGTTCCTCTATTTCGTTGCATATTATCTTGATGTGGTGGTTTTTATCCTGTCTACCTTACCTCTGAATCTCTTTGTTTACCTGTATGTGCTGATCTTTACTTGTTTGCGTGGTTAGACCTTTCATTTTTAGTTCTTTTCTTTTGTTAATTGTCTCGCGAGTTCTTTGTGTTATCTAGTGTTTTTTGGGTCAGTGAAATTTTGTGTTTGCTGGAGATTTTTTGCTGTTTCTTGTATGCAATATTTTAGAGATCGCCATTCCTGTTCTGGATCCTGATTTCCCAATATATTTTCTTTGTTGGTGGCAAGTGATCTCTGGATTTCTGCTTGGAATTGATCTTTAGCATCTTCTGTTAGTCGAATTCTCTTCTGTCTGCATTTTATGTTTTTCAGGCGTAATTTAAATTTCATTACTAGTAGTTGATGGTCTGATCCGCACTCAGATTCAGGAAATGTTTTTCAATCTATTATACAGGATTTCCATCGTTAATTAGTCATGATATAATCAATTTGATTTCTGTACCTATCTCCTGGAGATTTCCAGAAATATATTCGTCTAGGATGATGTTGGAAAAATGTGTTGGCTACAGAAAGTTTATGTTCCAGGCAAAATTGAAGCATTCGTTCTCCCCTGTCATTCCTCGTTCCGAGTCCGAAGGGTTCGATCAACTCGGTCAGCTCGATTGCGATTTATAACGAATAATAAAAATTTACGAATAATTATAACTCGGAAGCCATTTATGACGAATTTAACATTTGTTAATTAATACAAAACTTTGTTGTCATGACAATTATTAAATCTTGGCTCTAGATTTACATTATTATTCATTATTTTTGCTTTGTTGGACCCACCGAATAACCGAAGTGATTATACCCACATCGTCAAGGGTATATCCGTTTATATATACCGTTAACTAATTGTAAGTAAAATTCTCAATTGCTATTGGCCAAATTTATGATCAGTTATATAATCTTCGTTATTTTCGCTTTTGGTTATTAAAATAATTTAATCCAATTTGGGATCGATACCAATGCATGTTGAAATATCAAATTTCACCGAAGCTGAAGCAGAATGATTTGAATAGAATAGAACTAAAAAGAAATTTGCACCTACGTTAAAGACAAATTTATTTCATAATCAAGTTTCAAAATAGTATTGCTATGCTTGATCTAGTTTCAAGGAACAAACATAGAGCATGAGTTTATACCAGAGGTAGATAACCCTCCGAGCCCTTTTTCAATCTTATTTGCGTTATTAGCAGTTGCATATAACAAGAGGGGAGATATTAGATAAGACTAGATAAAATTTTATTAAATACATGTCTAGCCTATGTCATCTTTATCTATTTGGAATTTTCTGGTGGGTCTTGCCTGGTCTTGTCTAGTCTTGTTCAGACTTGTCCATTCTTGTCTAGTCTTGTCTAGTGTTGTCTAGTCTTGTCTAGTCTTGTATAGTCTTGTCTAGTCTTGTCTAGTCTTGTCTAGTCTTGTCTAGTCTTGTCTAGTCTTGTCTAGTCTTGTCTAGTCTTGTCTAGTCTTGTCTAGTCTTGTCTAGTCTTGTCTAGTCTTGTCTAGTCTTGTCTAGTCTCTTCTAGTGTTGTCTAGTCTTGTCTAGCGTCTTCTAGAGTTGTCTAGTCAAATCAAAGCAAATATTTTTATTTTATTATTTAAGTATATTTTACAAGTGCAATATTCTAAATGAAATATGTCCAACAACACATTCTAGAAAGACTAATCAAAGTGATAGCCTGAGAATTAGAATGAGAAAATAATAAATAATATCAGCACAAATATCTTCAAGTAACATACAAAATTTTCTCAGCATGCTTGCAAGAACAAGTTCAGACACAACTTGAAAGCAAAATAGGCGAGTACCAAGCGGCTTCAGGCCTCACAGATCTTGCCTAGAACAAATATTCAATCTCAAACGCTGCCTAAGAATTAGAACACTCAGCAACAAACCCACGGTCTGCACATTTGTTGACTTCAAAAAGGCGTACGACTCAGTAGACCGGACATCACTCTTCAACACGCTAAACGAACTCGGACTGGACACTAAAACACTGAACCTAGTAAAGGCAACACTCACAGATACATACTCCAAAGTGAAATTTATGGGAGAAATTTCAAGACCTTTCAAAATTGAAACAGGAGTCAGACAAGGTGACGGGCTCTCCACACTCCTGTTCAACCTCATTTTGGACAAAGTAATTAGAGAATGGAACACAACACCCACCACTCTAGGCAGAAGTGGTATCACCTTTAAATGCCTAGCATTCGCAGATGACCTTGCAGTTCTAGCAGACACTGAGGAACAAGCGATCCAACAGGTAGAAGCCCTCAAAAAGTGCGCTGAAAAAGTTACAAAAGACTACAAATATCGTTCGAGAAAACTGAGTACATGTCAACAAACAAAAAAGACACACAACAATTACAGATGAAATACGGAACAATAAACAGAGTTACAAAATTCAAATACCTAGGAGAAATCATACAACATACAGGAATTGAGAAAGAAACTCAAAAGACAAGGATAGAGAAAGTAAGAAAAGGCTACGGCATGACTGCAAACATCTACAACAAGAAAAACCTTGGCATCCATACAAAATACTATACGCATCAGAAACTATAGCCTCGAATAAAGGTGACATGGAAGTCCCGAAGAAAGAAGAAAGGCGAATCATCAGAAACATTATTGGACCAAAACTCACAGATGAAGGATATAGACTACAATCAATAGAAACCACGGAAAAACTGTCTAACATAGAGAACGACATCAGAAAACGCAGACTTAGATTCTACGGACACATCTCAAGACTCCCGGAGACCAGATTAACTAAACAGATGCTGAACTTCCTACATAATGTAAAGTCAGTACCAAGTGGATGAAATAAGTAACACAAGACCTAGAAGCAGCAAACATCACAGATACTCAGGACAGAACGACTCTCAGAGATCAAATACACCAGTGGGAAGTGAAGAAGGAGACCAAGAAAAAGACTGGAACCTCCTGGACCGAAGAAAGAAAACAGGCACACTCACAGAAAATGCGGGAAATCTGGGCCAAGAAGAAGAAAAAGATTTGAAAACCATGAAAACTCAGCGCCATCCACGTTGGGTGCAATCCGAGGATAATAATAATAATAATCAACACAAATAATGCGAGAATAAATTAGGAATTGAAATAAAATCAGTTTATCGGGTTTTTAATTTTTAAATAATACTTGTCCACATTATATGGTTCTATCTCAATATTAAGACGTACAGTTCCTTTTTAAACTTTATAAAGTTTGTTATATGGCAGTTTCTTATAAAGTTTAATATAACTGCATGATGCACCAGTCATCACCATAATATGTTTGGGTATGTTAGATAGTTCTTTGTTGTACCTTGAATGACGTTCACTCGGTTTGTGAAACTTGTAAATAAGTGTTTCACTATGAACAGGGTACTTTCATATATGTACGTGCCGTTAGTAGTTATTATATTCGCCCTTTTAAAAGCACCCCTGAATGATTCGCGGTATTTTAAGTTTTCCAGAATACGGAAGCCCTCCGTATTCTTCTTGCTTCTTCTCGCTTCTGTATCCGGAACACGTTCCTAATGTAAATGCTGTTATCCTAGAAGATGATTCCAAATTTTATATGTGATTTGAAGTTAGAGAAGTACACTAGCCTCAGAACTTGATCATCTACGTATCGTTGTAGGACTCGCAATGCAAAAACTGCCCTGTTCTGTTTATTAGTAAAATGGCCGACCTGTGACGACCACTCAAGTGTATTGTCAATATACAGTCCAAGGAGTCTTACCGATTGGTCTACCTTTATTACATCATTCCCCATTCGGATTTCTTGAGGGTAACTCGAGGTGCTTCTGTTAGTTTGGAAGATGATGGACTTCGTTTTATTCTTGTTTAATAATAATTTATTATTAGTAAACCATGCGGTCATTAATGACATTGCTAGACCAGTATTCCGACTAATGTTCTCTACTGACTTGTTAATTAATAGTACAGCCATATCGTCGGCATAATTTACCATTGTATGCTGCGGGATTATAGGTATTCGGGGCAGGTCATTAATAAATAATATACTACTGTACTACTGTACAGTAGTACTGTAATATAATACTGTACTGTACTGCCTTGTGTTAACCCCATCTTGATTGTTCTTGCGTTGGAATACACATATCCACGACTGGTTTTTAGTTTGGTAATTTGTGGTCTATTTCTCAAAAATGTTTTAATCCAGTCCAGTGAGACTGCTCTGATACCATATTTAGATAGTTTATCCTCTAGAATGGTGTGATCCACTAGATCGTATGCTTTCGATAGGTCCATTAATATCCCGTATGGAATACTTCAAGCTTCTAGCTGGAATCCTATGTCGTCGATGAATTGATAGCAGACCGTATCCGTGTTCTTCCCTTTTATGAAGCCATGTTGTTGGTGACTTATGATTTGTTGCTTCTCCAGGAGTAAGGTACTCTAGAACACAAAAGTTTTTAAAAAATTTGAGAAAACACCAAACACAACATATTTATCGGTCTGTAGTTCTCTATAGCCGCTCTATCGACCGATTTGTAAACAGGAGTAATTTGACACAGTTTTAGATTCATGGGAAATTTATCTTGTCTAGTCTTGTCTGGTCTTGTCTGGTCTTATCTGGTCTTGTCTGGTCTTATCTGGACTTGTCTAGTCTTGTCTGGTTTGTCTGGTCTTGTCAGGTCTAGTCTTGTCTTGTCTAATATAGTCTTGTCTAGTCTTCTCTCGTCTTGTCTGTACAAGATAAACATAGTAACAATATAAATTATTTTACAAATTACAAGCCAGAATAGGAAAACCTGTGGCGTGGCTTAGGGTTCTTAAAATTGTTGTTACATAATCTTTGTTTACTGAAAAATATAATAGGAAATAATAAAAATAAATCAAAATTTGGCTATTAGCTGAAAATAAAATAAAAGAGCACTGGTGTTTTACATATTTTTCAAATTTTATTGTAAGTATATTTTTGTTTGCGGTAATACCTTTCTATGTGAATTTCAAGTTGGTGGGTGCATGTGATAATAATTATGGATATAGTTTAATTAAGAATATATCGATATTAAGCGATCAATGTGGTCAAACTGATTGGGAGACAGAGTGTATAGCCAGTTGTTTATAGGTTTTGAATATGACGATTTGTATAAAGTCGATGAGTGTAAGTATAGTTGCTGTAATAGTTGCTGTTTGGTATACATCCACTGATCGGAAAAATATGTGGTCTATACATGTTCCCCCCTCACATTGTGTTTAAGATGGACGAGTAACAGTATTGATACAAGAAAAAAACCCTCTGAGGCTTAGCTCATTTAAATACCTGTCTCTTAGTGCCGGAGTTTTACTTGAGGAAAGTATATCTAAATTCGTATCCCCAAGAATAACCATTTTTTGATTTTTATTAAGGGAATCATTGAAACTAAATAAACTCTTTATAAATAGGGTTTCTATAGTTGAGGGTGATCTGTACACGGCTAGGAGGGTGAGTGACTGCCGCGAGTCCCCACCACCACATGGATCTGCTTGAGGGGAGTCTATGAACTCTATCTGTAACAAGCGTTTGAACCTCCACCTATTTGACATTTGAGTATTTTCACCGAAATGTTTTCTATTACATAAACGAGAACTCCATCACATTTATTTATTACATTTTCACATCGAAAAGAATTGTATCCCATCAGTGGCGGGATGAATATGTCAGGATCCAGACCTGTCTCCTTAATGACTATTACACTAAATTTAAATTCCAAGTACGTTAGAAGAGCAAAGAAATGCTCAAGATTTTTTTAAATGTTGTTATCAAATAAACAATCATTGAACTTCTAGAACAAACAGTTTCAATAATAATAAAATTAAGTAGACAAAAATAAATTTCTTATGGAATTACTCCCCTACTTTAGAAAAAAAAATAGGTTTAAATCAGTCCCAGATGAGATAGTTTTGGCGGGACTTGTCTCATTCCTTTTTATCATCACTTTTCTTTAAATAATGAAAATATGCTCTATAAAAATAAAAATATGCATTTAAAAAATAAATGCTCTTAAAACTGACATAAAATATATGAAAACATGAAGACACCTAAGCACCTGACATACGTCTCTCAGACCCAAAGTAGCAGTAATTTTCTCACCTGAGACGTATGGCAGGTGGTTAAGGGTTAAATTCTAGGTACGAAAACATAAATACAAAAGAAAAATACTGCTACACTTCAAAATATTTTTTTTTTAATTTTTTATTACAATAAGTGACAAACATCTCGTTTAATTGTAAGTTCTCAAAAAGAAAACTATTTGATCGTGGGACATTTTTGTACATTGAAAAACTTCGTTCCACATCAACAGAAGTTGAATTAGGCGCAAGTGTAAATGCCATTGCTTCAATAATACTATATTTATTGTCTATTGTTGTAGAACCTCTAGATATAGACCTAGACAGATTTATTGAAATTTACTTCATAATGGAAAAATCATGATTTTTTTAAATAACCGTTGCAAGTTTTTTTTCACAAATCTGCTTCACCGTTACACCATTAATTACATCATGAACATTTTCTATTACCTCAATCTGTTTAGCAAGCAGTAGCCCAGACGTCTCAAGCGCATTTATTGATGCGCTAAGGAATCCATAATTTGAGGCAATGAAAATTAAATCAAATTTTATTTCACCGTCACTTAGTAGCTCTTTTGAAATTTTTATTGATGTAGCCTCTTCTTCGTCCAATACATTGAACACTTTCACAATTATTTCGACGCCAGCTGTCAAATTATTAAAAATCGTTACCCTTGACGGTGATTTCAAAAATACTTTTTTTCCAATGGCTCTCCAAACTCGATATAATCCATGTGCAAGGCAAGTCAGATGTGTCACTTTTGGATAAAATATTTGTATGGCCTGAGCTGCTTTTACCATGTATGGTGCGGCATCTGATATAAAGAGTAAAATCGAATCTCGATTGAAACGTTTAACCAGAATTTTGATTGAATCACCAGAAAGTCTTGCAATAGTGCTTTGATTTGCCTTGTCTAGCACTGTAGTATTGAATACAAATTTTTGCTTAGCGTTCAGTTCCTTATAGCCCAAAATTCCAATGACGATGTTTGCTATAAATCTCCCAGTTATATCAGTAGTTTCATCAATTGAGATCCATAAAAAATATTTTTGATGCAATTTTTTATGTCTTTCATGTAATTGTTCAAAAAGTGGTTTCTGACGGCACTTTGTACTCTGTATACTTTTCTAGCAACGACACCAAATTTTTGTAAAAACGCATTTTGTACAATGGTATGTCGGCAGAAATAATAACACTACTTAAATCTTCTTTTATTCTATTTAAGAAAAAGATAATACCAATCACAACTTAAATATTATACATAAACATATATACAGTCTTGGCCAACGTCGCGCGTCTTGATATTTCCGTCAAAAAGCAGATATGAATGTAAATATTGTAACCAAATTGAGCATAATATGCACTAAAAATATGCAGTTATTTCGAAATATGTGTTATCATAGCCAATATGCAATTTATGCTCTTATTGATGAAATATGCAAAAATATGCCCTTACGAATAGGGCACTAAATTCATAGTTTAGTCAGAAACAGATTTCTGGCTAGTCCATATTTTTATAAGTAGAATGAGAAAATATATGCATTTGCAAATGTTTGGTTTTGAACTCATTACCCTTTCATCCTTTGGAGCCCAAGTAATTATGCTATCTCCATTACGATTTGAATGGTAGATTCGTTTTTATATTCGGAAACTCCCCAGAATTAAATTATCTCGCGTCGTATAATTTTGAAGTTGCTCAATTTCTTGTTTTAGTGTTTTTATTTTCAAGTTTTATTAGAGAGTTATCTTCCTGTATTTGATCTATAATTGGTTGTAATTCATTTCACATCTGGTTTGCTACTCTATCCAATTTTTTGTCCAGAGTATGTTCAAATTTCTATGCTATTTTTTTTTAATAATTGACTAGGTGTGAGTTGGTTGTCTTCATAACCCTCACTCTCAGGACCTTCAGAGCTTTGACCCGCAGAGGTTTTATTTTTGGGTTTATCAATTAGGTCTTCACGCCTCCCAGCTATACATTCGGGACACCGCCAAACTTTCAACTTTTGTTCTTTCCTCAAAAAAACAAGGTCAGTCGGCGTGGTTTTAGAACAATCCAGGCTTGCGTGAAAAAAAAATTTGCATGCAGAGCATGAGATAGATTCCCTCCCCCCTTTTTTTGTTTTTTTCTTTCTACAGAGGAGAGGAAATGCTTTTACGCACCCCCAGATACGGTTTTAATTTTGGGGAGTGTGGGACTCACCAGCCCTCTAAGGCAGCCCACTAAAACCATCTCCTCTTTATTTCTCTCCTGTAGTGTTCCCGCCTTTCAGCCTTACATCCTACAGGTTTGGTCTTAAAAACCTTTATCGGTTGTCGTCTCTTTCTCTGCTCTGTTCTTCTAATTCATCTTTTGCCTTTTTCCGCATCACTTCTTCTACAAAATTCTTCACAGTTTCCCAGCTGTCCTTGTGTCCGATCATTTCCTCTATTATGTTTTCCGAGGACATGACTGTCGCAGGTAGGTTTCTTTTTACATTGTCCCTTTCGTTATCCCAATTCCACAGTGGAATATTGTGCGTTCTGGAGTATCATCTACTTGCTCTGGACAATATCGGCATTGTGCACTTCCCCTCTTTCCAATTCTCTCCGTGTAGGAGCATAAGACTCCGTGTCCAGTAAGGCACTGTGTAATGAGGAAATTTACCGATCCATGCTTCCTCTCTATCCACTTCTTGATGTCCGGTATCATCCTGTGGGTCCACCTTCCGACTTTAGCGAGGTCCCATTCTGTCTGCCACTTCTGGTAAGTCATTTCCCTCTGTTCCTTCCGGTCTGTTATTGTTATTGTCATGTGTAGGTCATATAGTCGCTTTCTCTCTTCGTCAAGGAGGTGTAGCGGTACGAGGCCTGCCACTACGAGCGCGGCATCTGCAGATAGATGGATGAGATATATTCCCCCTGCTTACGGGAGATTGGTTTATTACATGTTGCGTTTCCACAGATTGACATTTTGAAATTTTAGAGTCAGCGGCAGTATAGTTAGCAGAGTAAACAGTATGAGGCGGGGGCGATTTGTTTTGAGTTCACTAATTACACTCGATGACACTCGGGGGAATCCAGAAATATTCGGTTTCTTTGACCTTGGTAGGCCCCCAAGCACCTGGCTCCGTACTCGGTACCCAGCTAAGGCCTAGGCCGCACTACGGGTAAACCGCCGCGGTTTTTAATCGTGTGATTTTGTGACTCAAGTAAGCTAATGCAAGCGGCCTCACTTGCGGGTTTTTCCCGCCACTGATTTTTCCCATAGCGTACTGTATGTTTCTAGAGCAGTTTCGCGGTTATTGCGGTTACCGCTCACGGGAAAAACCGTAGTGCGGCCTCGGCCTAATCCAAATAGAATATAATATCAGAAAATGTGATAATTTGATTTATAAAATTATTGATCTATTAATTTATGTTGGTTATTTCAGTCTCAAAACTTTCAAAATTGGATCTTGAAAGTTTTTTAAGCACAGAGTTTACTAAATTATTTAATAAAAAATTATTTAAACACACTGAATTTAATAAAAATAGTAGAATAACAGAGAGACGACGCTCTCGGCGTGACACACACGATGGAACTGTCTGGTCTTGTCTTTTCGAATCTTGTCCACTCCAGTCTTGTCGAGTCTTGTTCACTCCAGTCCTGTCGAGTCGTGTCCACTCCAGTCTTATTCAGTCTTTTCTAATCCAGTATTCTCTTGTTTAGTTTTTCTTGACCAGTCTCGCCGTATCTAGTCTAGTCTTATCTAGTTTAGTCAAGCCTTATCCTGATGTCTTGTCTAGTACAGTTTTGTCTAGTTCAGTCCAGCCTACCCTAACTTTGACGGGTCTGGTCTAGACTTTTCTGATGTTAGCTAGTGTTATCTAATCTTTCCAGTCTTGTCTAATCGGGTCTAGTCTATTCAAATTAAATAGGAATAGGAATTACGATTTTAACACGTAAACATATTAAGATCCTATTTAAGATAAAAAGGTATAGAAAACTTTATAGGTAGTTCTGCTGCTTATAAACTTTTCCGAAGTTTGTTTCTTTGAATCAGCACTAATAATGTTTTAGAAAATTCACTTATTTTGAAAATGCTTTATTAATAGAATTAGAATTTGGACATTGATGAATGTTCCAGTAGCCCTAATTGTAAGATTAATAAGAAATACCAATAGACTGGATCACTTACCAAATCTTGTTTACATCTACATATCCTTGTGACTTCAATAAATCTTATCTAGTTTCCTCTAGTTGTTTCGTCTATGCCTAGTATTAGTCATCTTATCTAGTTTTCTAGCTTAGATTTATGTTTATACTCTCATCAGGTCTATTTACGTCTTACAGATTAGTAGTCCAACAGATTGTGATAAGAAAAACTCCATTTTTAATAATATTCAATGTATTGTTTTAATAAATGTTTATTTAAAAGTATCTGAACCTCGAAAAGTCTAGAATAAAATAGATTCCGAATTTTTAGTAGTCTAAATTCGTAATAATCTAGAATCACATATCTAAATTTCTATTAGATTTATCTATTCTTAAATTTGATGGAGCTATACTCAAATTTTAAACTGTCTTATCTCAAACTTTTAAATTTGAAAAAAAAATTCTTAATTACTTATTGTTACTGTATAATTTCAAAAATATCCTTGAGCAATCTTTATTTTAAATTTAAAACTTTTCATTATTTTTTCAGTAAAATCTACAAATTACGTGATTTTATTATTCACTTTTATAAAACCGTTAGCACCCCTTCGCTGTATTATGCATTTTTCAGAGGGGAAAAAATGAGTTGAGTTTTGTCCGGAAAAGCGCTTGGTTTAAAACAATTTTAAATAATGTTTTTCCAAGCAACATTTAAGAGCGCATTTCTCTTTAAAATATATAAAATAATGTGAGATATACTCTTGAAGTGCAAAAATAACAGAATGTTTAGAAAGAAATGTTTTTGGTTTTTGTGCGACATTAAACAATAAAATTATATAGGATATAATAAAGAATTTTGTGCGGGGTTATTTACAAATGCCTTATCAAGTATATATTAATTAAATAGGAGTTGCTACGTAAAGCAGCAAGCAAACAACTTTTCGCTTTTACGTTTCATCTATCGATAATATTTACAAAATAATTACTGCTTTAGTATACTTTCAGCTGTTATTCCGATCGGTACACAGTCCTCGATTTACGTTTTATTGTTCTTCTATAACGTTTCGTCAAAACAGAAAGTAATTATACGAACTAGGAAATTTAAATGTAACACGTTTTTATTGAATATATTACGTAGCGCGATGAAGAGGGGTCAGTTATCTACTGATATAAATGTACACACAAAATATTAGTTGTCGTGTAAAACTTGGCTTGGCACGTTGTGAAAGCCGCTACTACGATTTTTTTTTCGTATAGGAAATTATGTTTCTATGAAATTTCTGTGCGGTGATACAATTTATTCTTGGAAATTTTCTATGGTTCTTAGTAGAGTATTGTGAATTGGTGCGTAGACACAGTAATTGTGTTAAAAGTAAAAGTTATTCTGCTTCATATATTATAAATGAGGCACACGGTTAAAACATTTACTGATTTTAAATAATTTTGAATTAAATGCGTTCAGTAAAACTGTATTCGTTTTAGTTGCACACTCATTGCTGACGATTCCGATGTGCATTCAATATCTTTATTATTTATAACACAACGGATTGTATTATTGTTTATATTTTGCATTGCACATTCAACAGTGTCGTTCCTTGCGCGACATTTTTTTGTTTGGATTCGTTGCTAGTAGTTTCACCTATATATCGAACAGTAAAATCAATGGGACAGTGGTGCTATTGTTATTGTTAAGTTAACTGTGCGTTATGGAGGATCTTTACAACGAATTTTATAGAGAGTTTGATGAACAGTACAGTGTTGAGTTGCGGAAAAAGAGGCAAAGTTGGGAGCAATACTGGGCTTGGTATGTATTTTCCACTAATGGGACGAAGTAATTAATTCTTTTGGCGTGTTTAATTACATTATTTCATCATTAGTTTTTATTATATAATTTATATGTGGTTGCTTAATAACTGGAAACATATAGTGCTTTAGTAAAAACGAATTAATTTACAAATTATTTGTTGCCTCATAAAATATTTTATAATTTCTATTTTAAAACGAAATATATTTTGTTATAAAGATAATCTAATGAAACTGTATTTTCCTTCATTATATAGTTTTATAAAATTAACTCGTCAAGCACAACGAAATATTCAAGCCAATGTAAATTTTTTATATAATAGTAATTTATGATACAAATGTGCGCTTTTGTGCACTCACAGAAAAAAAAAACATTTTTTAGTTAGTCTTGTTTATATTAATTCATTTCAGTCCTTTTACCCTCTGGAGGGTGTAGTGATACTATTTTCGGTTTGTTTTTGAATTTGTTGTTTCCATGCGTTTCTATCTTGTGCTTGATGTATTGCCTCGTGCATTGAGTGTCCCGTCATTTCTTTTAATCTGTCGGTCCATCTCATTGGAGACCGTCCTCCAGGTCTTTTCCCTCGACCACGAGGTTTTCCATCTTACCTGTTCTTTTAGCTATGTGACCAAAGTAACTGAGATATGCTCTATTGATTTAGTTTAGACACTTTTTGATTTTTAGTTCTTGGAGAAGAGGGGCAGGAAGTGTTCTGTGTTCTGTATTCTTAGGATTCGTCTATACACCCATAATTCGAAGGCTTCAATTCTTTTTCGATCTGTTTTCTTTAGTGTCCATGTTTCAGCGGAGTAATTGCGAAGATCAAGGTATTGGCCAGCATTACTTTCACTGTTTTTGTAATGGTTTGATCTCTCCATACTTTTATGAGTTTAGTTGTTGCTGATCTGGCCATTGCCAATCTTTTTTTTATTTCCTCTGAACAGCCTGCATCTTTGGTTATCAAGGATCCCAGGTATACATACTTGTCCACCACATCATATCTCGCTACCTTTTTATTATTGGATGTGTCATTAGATCGATCGATGATCATTACTTTTCTTCTTCTTCTTCTTGGTGCCATATCCGCTTAGCGAATGTCGATCATCCTCGCTATAATAACTTTATTGACAGCAGCACGGAACAACTCGACTGATGTCTTTCCATACCACTGTCTAAGGCTGCCCAACCATGAGGTTCGTCTTCTCCCCGGTCCTCTATTACCATTGATCTTTCCTTGCATGATGAGCTGCAGTAGGCGCTATTTATTATTTCGCATGATGTGTCCCAGGTAAGAGAGCTCCCTTATCTTGATGTTTGGCATGACTTCGATCTTCTTTCCCATTCTTCTCAGAACCTGTTCGTTCGTTATTCTGTCAACTCAACTGATCCGCAGAATTCTACGATACACCCACATCGCGAAGGCGTCGATCTTCTTCGAGGATGCTTCTGTTAAGGTCCTTGCTTCCATACCGTAAAGCAAGACCAAAAATACATAGCATTTCACAATACGTATTTTTACTTCAGGCTAAGATTGTGAGTGCACAGCACGGATCTCATACGTATAAAGGCTACTCTTGCAAGTGCGATTCTTGTTTTTATTTCCGCCGAGTGGTCCCATTTCTCGATCATGTTGCGTCCTAGATATGTGATGCGCTGTACTCTTTCAATGGGTGTGGTGTTTGCGTACAGACCAGTATCTCGTGGATTTGCCACTTTGATTATCACCATGTACTTCGTCTTGCTTGCATTGAGTTTGAGACCATATTCTTCACCAGCTTTAGCTATTCTGCTTAGTAAACTCTGCGGTCCTTCAGGTGTGTCTGCGATCAGCAAGGTATCGTCTGCGTAACGGATGTTTATTATTGTTTCGCCGTTTACAATAATACCTTCTTCCATTTCGTGCAGGGTATCTTTAAATAGTTCTTCTGAATATACGTTAAAAATACGTGGTCACAGAATACAACCTTGACGTACTCCACGTAGGATTTCGATTTCGTCAGTGTGACTATCCTCTACCCGGGCAGTCGCTCTCTGCTTCCAGTAAAGGTTACCGATTATTCTGATATCCTTGTCGTCCATTCCAGTGTTCTTAAGTATTTCAAGAAACTTCTGGTGTTTTACTTTGTCAAACGCCTTTTCAATGTCTATAAAGTATGCATATACGTTCTTGTTAACATCTCTGAATCGCTGAATGAGAACTTGAGCATCTCTGGTTACAAGACCACTTGTGAAGCCAAATTGAGTGTGACCTATTTGTTCTTCGAGCTTGTGGTATAAGCGCTCTTGGATGACCTTTAGGAAGAGTTTAAGTGCATGGCTCATAATACTGATAGTTCGGTATTCTCCACGTTTCCCTGCATTCATTTTTTTGGGTAACGTTATGAATGTTTGACTTGTGCCAATCCGATGGAATATTTCCGGACTCGTAAATAGCGTTAAATAGTCTGACAAGTATACTAAGCCCTTTTTCCTGAAGTAGTTTAAAAACTTCAACCTGAACTTCATCAGTTTCTCTGCCTATGTTGCCTATAATTGTCTATTCTCTTCTTCACAGATAACCTGAAGATTCTTAGCACCCTCCCCCATTCAAGGGGGGCCCGCAACTAGGGGCCGTGTTTCAATTTGTAGCCATGGTGATGATTTTCCTGGGGATGTGTTATGAGGTGGTTTCCCATTGCCTTCCTCATCGCAGTTTCCAGGCCGGTTGAATCATATGTGTTGTCCGCCCATAAATATCTGGTAACGAGCCTTTAGGGAAATCATTCTTCGATATCCTCGCCCCAGTAATGAGATAGCTGCTGCCCAATCTCATGCTACTTTTGGTCCGCCCCGAGTATTTTACTTCCTCGGTACCCACCACATCTGGTGAGTGTTATAGGGAGTGGAGCCGGATAGGGGACCAGCCTGAACCATCTGGGGAGGCGCCCAATGGGTTTATCAGTTGTTCTTCGTCTGCTGCAATAATCAAAGTGTCGTCCGCATACCTCAGATTACTTATTTTTCTTCCTCAAATTGATATTCTACCTTCTCAATCGTCAAGGACTTTGCTCATGATGTATTCGCTATATACGTTGTAAAGGAGGGGCGAGAGTATGCATCCCTGTCTGACACTGGCCTCTATCTTAAAAGCTCTGGACACTGTTTGTCCTGTTCTGACCTTGACGTTGTTGTGTTGATAGAGTTTCTTAATTAAAAATATCAGATGTTTGGGCCCCATTTCACCCAATTCACCCATCACTCTCCACAGAAGTGACTAGTTCACAGAGTCGAATGCTTTCGTATAGTCCACGAAACAAAGATATAATTTTAAGTTGTGTTCCCTCGCTTTTTCAATGATCTGTCTAGCATTGAGTGCTGCTCTCGTGTACCTTTACCTGGTAGGAACCCTCTCTGTTCATCCGATATTTGTAGAAGTAGAAATGTCTTCAAACGTTCATTAATGACGTGGAGTAATACTTTGCTTGCGTGTGAAATGAAAGTTACTGTTCTGTAGTTATTACATTCGTCGGTGATCCTTTTTTATGGATGGGGATGAATATAGATTCCCACACATTCCATTGGCTATTCGCCCGTTTCCCATATTTTAGAGCATAACGCGTGCATTACATCTGTTCCGTAGTGTCCAATGGCTTTAAGTATTTCAGCTGTGATGCCATCTGCCCCAATTGACTTCCTGTTTTTGGGTGTTGTTATAGCTTTTTCTACTTCTGATTTTAAGATCCCAGGTTCTCTTTCTTGTGGAGTTGCTTGTTCTTCGGATGTTGTCGGGCTAACTGACTTATATAAATCTTTGAAATAGCTATGTAATAGCTTATAAATGTTCAGCCTACATACTTCCGCTATTATAATTGGATCTACCATAACCTTTCCGTTTTTGTCTTTTATAATTTGCGTTTGTGATTTAAATTCTCTAGCTAGATATCGTACTTTATCATACAGATCGCGAGACTCTCCGTGCTGGGCGTGGTGTTGTAGTCCTGTGCATAGATTTTTTAAATGGTTGTTTTTGTCCTGTTTACATTCCTGTTTGATTCGTTTGTTAAGATGTTTAATTACTTGTCTTTTTTCTTCTTCTTGCATGTTTGAGTTGTTAATTTGTCTTCTTTGGTCTATCAATATTATTGGATATCCAGTGATTTTTTTTAATTCGTATGTTATCGGATGTGCAAGATTTTACTGCAGCTTTTATCCAGTTCTTCGTGGACATCCGTATAGTGTTGGGGTCTGTAGAGGTGCCAGGCTTTTGGGTTGTTTGAAAAGTTCTTGAAAAATTTCTGGCTTGGGAGTTTCTAATTTAGTATTTTTGTTTTTTGATGTTTTAGCTATTCGTAGTTTGAGGGATATTGAGGCTAATTATAGTTTATGGTCTGATCCGCAAAGAGCACCTGGTTTTGCCTTCACGTTTCTTACTGATGTTTTCCAACTACTTTCGATTAGAAAATAATCGATTTGGTTTTTGTGCTTTCCGTCGGGACTTTCCGTCCATGTCGATAAACTTCGTGGGTGGTGCTTGAAAAGGGTGTTTGCTATAGCCAGGTTATTGTCAACTGCAAAATGGATCAGACGTTCTCCTCGTTCATGTCTGATACCTAATCCGTATTTGCCAATTAAGTTGCGTAAATGGTTATCAAGATCTGTCCTACCTACCTTAGCATTGATATCCCCCGTCACTATCAGTATATCTTTCTTTGGTGTTTTTGTTATTATATCGTCTATATTGCTGTATATCTCTTCAACTTCGTTTTCCGTCGCTTCGGTCGTTGGCATATATACTTGTAGTATGTGACAGTTATTTGGTTTGGATATTACCCAATTGCTGATTTTCATATTAACGATTAAGGCAACCCCATTGCCTCCCGTTTTTTGCGGCATACACAGGTTTCTTCTGCTTGGTGGTACTGTTGATTGGAGCATATAAGGTGGTGGAAACGGTGCCAGGTTGCACGGGTTAGTATGTGGCTTTTTTTTATTGTTTCTTTTCCAACCCTGTGTGTGGAAGGCGGCGCCGTCAGTGTATCTCTTGTATGTGAATTTCATATTTTTATTTTCTGTTATTTCTCTGTAGGATTCCTTGGTTTCGGGTGGTATGTCTTCAAAGCTTTCCATGACGTCTTCTCCCATTGTGTTTGAGTTTGCTAGGTGGAAGGTGAATGTGTTTGAGGTATTCTTGGGGAGATACTTTCCTTTTTGGGTACCTTATCTTATCTAGCTGTATTAGGTGATTTGCGGTCAGGAGGTGGCACAGAGATTCGAAGCTGTACGTTAAGGCAGGCCAGAATTTTATATTGAATAGTTTTACTGCCGTCGTTAGACTCAGTGCTTGCAAGTTCTTGATGGTTACGATAATTTGAGCCGCTTTCTTGCCCTTTTCTGCAATGTGTTTTGAGAGTGTAAGTGTCGTTTGCATGGTCATTCCCAATTATTCGTAGTTGTTTACCAGTTCTAGCTGGTGGCTTCCTATGTTTACCCTATTTTTCTTATGTTTTTCCATGTTTTTATGTTGTCGGAATTAGGGGGCCTCCCGCCCTTTACGAACTTCGTGAGTTTACTTTTTTCATGGTTTATTGATAGTTTGTTGTCTATGCACCCGGTATTTAGTCGATCCAGGCTCGCTTGTAGTGCTGTTAGGTTTTTGGAGTAGATGAGCAGGTCATCAGCATACATGGTGCAGTGTGTGTCTGGAATTTTGATGAATTCTGGCAGGTCTTTGGCATAGATTAGAAAAAGGGTGGTTTAGGATTAATAATAATAATTTACGATTAGAAAAGGGTGTCGCCCTGCATCAATTAGTTAAGTATTAATATTTCTAAAACACACAATTTTACATGCCAGTAAACAATAATATTTAGAAGCAGTTTTTTTTTTAAACTGGTTTATACTATCTAAAATATTGGATACGATATATTTCTTGAAAAGAATATGGCCCTGCAAGCGTAGCTGTGGCAGCCATTTGACTAATATAGTTTTCCATTATTAATGGCATTCCCACCTATTTACAATTAAAGGTAGACTTCCGAGCACAGCGTCTCTGGCGTAACCTAATATGTAAAAATATTATATCGGGTCTTCCAATAAGAAGTTTCATTTTGATATGTAAAAAAAGAGTATTTTTAAGCGAAATCACCGCATGTTTATAAGGTAGACTTCCGAGCAAAGCGGCTCTGACGTCATTAACGCAGCGATACTGACGCGGCGACATAGCGATATTATTATGCACTATGCCACTATGGAAACGCTTGAGGCCCCATTCGGGCTCAGCGACGCTAATGCGCTCAGCGTCCAAGCGTCAGTGTCGCTGCGGTCGAATTGGGCCTCATACGTTTCCATAGTGCATAATACCATTGCTATGTCACCGCGTCAGTATCGCTGCGTCAGTGACGCCAGAGCCGCTTTGCTCGGAAGTCTTTTTTCGGAAGAAAAAAATTTCGTGACGTCATTGGTGTTTACGCTGTGACGTCATCGGCTTTTCTTATACATGGCAACCCTCATTTTTTATTTTCGATTTGGATAGACCTTTTGATTGTCTAAATATTCATTTTATAATAATTTATTTTATTTATACAGTGTGGTGTTAAAGTTGGGAATCAAACGAATATACTTATAGATCATTATTTACTGTTTTTGGTATAATCACTATATATAAGGTCTTCCAATAAGAGGTTTCATTTTCAATAATTTCAATAAAGTTGCCATTTTAACACTTGTCATGAGTCAACCTGAACTACTTGACAGATGACAAGTAAAAACTACGCCATTAATAAAAATGGAACTATATATGCTTCAACAACGCATTGAAATTATTAAAATTCACTACAAAAATGGTGAAAATTTCGCGGTCACAGTTCGCAAAACTAAAGCATTTTTGGGTCGCCGTGAAGTACCTTTTCGTCCAGCAATTCTGAAACTGGTGTGAAAGTTTGAGCTGTTGGGACAAAATAGTGATGTAAAGAACCGAACTCGTTCACGTCGCTGAAGAACAACTGAGAATATTTCTGTTGTAACCCAAAGTGTTAAGGAAAACCAATTCTTGTCCATTTCTCGTTGATCTTTGGATTTTGCATAAAGACTTGGGTCTTAAGGCTTTTAAAGTTCAGTTAACAAAAGAACTCACGGTTACCGACTATCAACAACGTCGTGTCTTTGCTGACAGGGTACTGAATGCAACAAACTGATCCGAAATTTAATCGAAAAATCATCCTGAGTTATGTGGCCTATTTTCACCTCGGAGTCTACTTTAACAAGCAGAATTGTCACATTTGCGGCTTCGAGAACCCAAGAATTCAAATCAAATCAAAATATTTATTCATCCATATGATGTACATTAATATACATATTGATATGTCAAGAAAATAATGAAGGGGTGTGTTCTTACACGACAGAAAAGATAACAAACAATAACACATACTAAAACATAGGTACATAAATGAGTATATGAGTATAAATGAGTATACAGTTAATATAGGCACTTTATACATAAGTTCATTTATCCTGTAAAAATTCATCGATGTCATAATAACACCTTTCAATTAAATATATTTTTAATTTTTTCCGGAAAACCTTGTATATTGTTTCATCTTTTATATCGGCTGGTATACAATTATATATTTTAATTCCTATTCTATTAGCTGTTTTAGAACATAGAGTTAATTTGCTTCTCGGGGTATAGAGTTGTAAGCAGCTTCTCGTATTGTACGTATGGTTGTCTTTATTCATCTTGAAGTGACTTTTGTTTTTGTGCATATAGCATGCGACTTCCCATATATATATAAGGCTGGTATTGTTAACAGTTCTAGCTCTTTAAAACAAGGCTTGCAGGATTGTCTTCTTGTTTTGCCTGATATTGCTCTTACCACCCTTTTCTGAGCCAAAAATACCCTGTTCAGCTGTGTAGAACCTCCCCATATTAGAATACCATAGGATAAAAATGATTTAATTTACGCGTGATATAGGTTTAGAATCGCGGATTTGGGTAGAAGTGGTCTAATCCTTCTTACTAGGTATGTCTTTATATGTACTTTTTTTATAATATAGTCCACCATGACATTCCATGTGAGATGCTTATCCAAAAATATACCCAGAAATTTCAGACATCCTGTTCGTTGAATGTTGTTATTTTCAATTCTTAGATCAATATCCTCAGTGGGTTGCCTTATGATAGTTTGAAATCTTATATATCTCGTTTTGTCACCGTTTAGGTATAGGTTATTGGCAGAAAACCATTTATATAAATTAGAAACTACCTCACTCCCTGTGGCACTCCAACGGAAGTTGGCAGTATCTGAGATCTAGTTTGTCCAATTCTTACATATTGTTTTCTGCTTTGAAAGTATGAATGGAACCATTTCCCAGCCTTTCCTCGTACTCCATACGTACAAAGTTTTCCTAGGAGCTTGGAGTGAGACACGCAGTCGAAAGCCTTACTGAGGTCGCAGAATATAACAACTGGGCAATTTCCACGATCCACTTCCGATGTTATCTTTTCATAGAGTTCTTGACAAGCTGTGATGGTAGATTTGTTTTTGCGAAAACCATGTTGTTGAGGCGGAATCATTTTGTATTTTTCAAGAAATGGTGTGAGTCTATCTTCCATGCAATATTCAATTATTTTGGCTAAGACAGAGATAAGAGCCACTGGTCGATAATTATTAATATTGTTTCTATCTCCTTTTTTGAAGATCGGAATTATTGAAGACATTTTTAAAATATCCGGATACGTCTCTGTTTCAAAAGAGCAATTAACTATGTCGGTTATTGGTTCGACTAATTCCGTAGCAAATTGCTTAATCAAATTACATGCTAAATCGTCAGGTCCGCTACTTCTTTTGTTTTTGAATTTCTGTATTATTGACATCATTTGCTGTGGAGTAAAATCTTGTAGGTACATGCTATTGTAGTTCTGCTGCATGTGCGCATCACTTATGGTCATCTCTTTAATCTTTGTGGCAACCAATTCCGGGGCAGTTTTGAAGAAGTTGTTGAACATGGTAGCTATCGTACTTGGATTATCAATTATCTCGTTCTTTTCTTTTAATTCTATGCTAGTCGTGCGCTCTTCTTTATTCGATAGTTGATTTAATATTCGCCACATAGTTTTTTGTTTATTTGGAGAATTTTCAATAATTATTATTGTTGAATTATTGTAGAAAAGCCTCTTGAATTATTGTTGAAAGCCTCTCCATCCTCAAAGTGTGACTGCTTGGTGCGGTTTTTGGTCTGACGGGATCATCGGACCTTACTTTTTCGAAAATGAGACTGGAGCAACTGTTACGATGAATGGATTGCGTTATCGAATGTTGATTAACGATTATGTATGGCCGGAATTGGAAGATATTGATGTGGACGACGTTTATTTTTAACAAGACGGCGCTACGTGCCACACAAGTAATTCTTATCGCTCTTTTTTCGTGAAAAGTTTCCTGACCGTGTGATTTTTTGAAGAGGCGATCACAATTGGCCACCGGGATCTTGTGATTTAACCGCTCTATACTCTTTTATTTGGGGCTACGTCTGAGATAAGATCTATGCAAATAGCCCACAATCGATTCAAGACCTCAAAGATGGAATTCGTGAAGTTATCGATTTTGTGATTGGTGATTTTGGATATTTTCATGAAAAGAATATGGTCCTGCAAGCGTATCTATGGCAGCCATTTGGCTAATATAGTTTTTCATTATTAATGGCATTCCCTCCTATTTACAATTTAATAAACATCCGGTGATTTCGCTTAAAAATACTCGCTTTTTTCATATCAAAATGAAACCTCTTATTGGAAGACCCGATATAATATTTTTATATAAAAATACATATTAAGTGTGGTTAAAACATAGAGAATTTATCAATTTAGTGTTAAAAATAAATTGTTACAAAATCAATATTGCTTAAAAAAATTATTTTAATAAAAGTTATTTCAATGTATTTACTATATTAAGTTGAATCTCTAGAGTCTCTCATAACATAATAAATTAATCAAATTTCGATTTTCATGTTGGAAAATGTTATGTAACATGATTTATAAACTGAAAGCACTATAATAATTTTATTAAAGTTTCTCTTAAATAATATACAAAGAAATATTGAATTTCAAATTTTCTTGTATAATGCAAATTTGCCTTCCTTTAAACTGTACAATATATTTTAATTAACTAATTCTAATGATGAATTAGATATATCAAACAAATTTGTTGTTTATGTTTAATTTTATCTTATAAATATTGTACTAACCGTAAATAAAGATTTTTTTAATGTAAATTTTGCAAATTCAATAAAAAGACGTAGTTGTCAAGTTTTCGTTTTGAAGGTTATTTACTAACGTAATATGTGTTAAATAAGCAAAAAGCAGTTAGATTAAACTCTCTAATGTCTTTCGTAAATCAGTTACATTAAAAAATTCGTAACATTGAAAAGCAACATTTTATTTTTTAAATAAATAATACAATAAGCCAGTTTATATATTAGTTTTCTTCTTCTTGTTTCGAATAGGCCTGCTTTCGACCACGCTTGTTCAACCGTTGGGTTTTGATCTTTGCCCAGTATTGTCGCATCTTCTGCGGGTGTAACTCCTTTCTCTCTTCTGTCCTCAAATCCACGATCTTCCTTCAGGGTGCGTCTCACATACTGTCTGTTTTGAAGATCTATTATTCTCAGTTCTTTAATATCTTTTTCGGTTTCTGTCAACCAAGTGGTGAACAGGCGGTTGGTTAGTCGGTTTGGAGGTAATCTTGAAAAGTGGCCATAGAAACCTGCCCTTCTTTTCCTTGCACAGTCGGAGAGCCGCTCAATATGTTCGTAGAGCTCAGAGTCATGTCGCCTACGGAATTCCATATCTTCTTTTACCGGGCCTAGGATCTTCCTGAGGACTCTCCTCAATCTGACTTCCAATTTCTCTACAAGACTTCTTCGTTTCAAGGAAAGACACTCAATGACATACAGGGCTTTTGGTCGTAATACTGATGTGTAGTGCTTATCCCTGATATTCTCCCAGTTGACTATCCAGTTGATTTTCTGCCCTTGTTTGTAACGCCTTGGAGAGAATCTTGTATGTTACCGGGACGAGAGAAATTTCACGATGATGTTTAGATCAGTAAGATCTCCCTTTTTGTGAAGCGGATGGATCAGAGCCGATTTCCATTCGGGTGGTAATTTCTCTGTTTCCCAGATGTCCTCGATGATCTCGGTTAGCTTGCCCACGTCATTGCTTCCAGCACCTTTTCACAGTTCAGCAACGATAGAGTCCTCTCTAGCTGCCTTATTATTCTTAAAAAGTTGAATGATCTGTCCAACTTCTTCCAATTAAGGGGCAGCGAGTCCGGGTGTGGTGTGGTTTGTTTATAGTCGAAGTCTTCTCTGGTTGGATCACAGTTGAGTAATTTTTAAAGTACTGAGCTAAAAGGTTGCAGTTGTCCTTGTCGTTAAGTGCCAGTTTGCCATGTGTGTTTCTGAGTGGAGGCTTGGCGCAGCGTATTTTCGGAGTGTCTGTTTGAAGGTTCCAAATAAATCTCTGGAGTTATTCTTAGCAAAGCTCTCTTCGATGTTGGATTAATTCGTTTTGTGTGAAGGTCCGTTTGGTTCCTCGAATTATCTTGACTGTAACCTTTCTTTGTACCAAAAATATATGCCAATTTTCCTTGGTCTTTTTAGTATTCCACTTCACCCAGGCTGTGTGTCTTTGGTCTAAGTAACCCAGGCGTTGATTTTAGAACTTTTATTATTTCCTTATTACATTTTCTCAACCACAAAGGTATGAATATTAAATATATCAAAAAGATATTTTTGCTCCAATTATTGTATTTTAAATATGTTTATCTGAAGGATGCCATTATTATAATCGTGTATAAAAGTATCCAAATCAGTAGTTTCATTATTAAACGATTTCTGTTGGTTGTCACTGTGGCAACAAATCGCGTCACTATACCAAAAACATAGATGTAGTGAAAATAAATTTTCTGACTTATATTAAAATTGCATTAATTTTTCTTATTCAAGAAGTCTCGGTCCCTCAGTCTGAATTTCAACCAACCATAACGTAATTTAGATTAAATCTACGTTTACTTTGATTACATCGACAACGACCAAATAGTATACGGGAATACTGTGCGTTTTTACTAGTTAGCAATTTTTGCCACGGAGGCTCTGAACGTTCTAAGAAACATTCAATATGTTATGGAGAATATTCCACATCTCCTCCAATTGGGTTTCGTTATATAATTCATCAGAAATTTAAATTGACTTTTTTTGACTTCGGCCTTTATTTTTTGCTCTCCATTTCCAAAGTAGAAGTTGTAAAACAAGAAGGAAACTTTGTAAAAACTTGTTGAATTTTGTAAAAACCTTTAAAAGTGAGTCTTCAAGAACGTCGAAGAGTAGTCTTTCACCTACCAACTCTTTTTCAACGATGCCACTGGCCTGGTGACCCACGAGTTAGTACGAAAAATATAATCAACAAAATTTTACCCACTACTCAAAAAGGTTTGCCATCCCTGACCCAGACCATGGTCATCTTCATCTTGCAAGCCTATAAAGACTAGAAGATTCTCGTCCAAATTTCATCATTACACTTGCACCGTCGCCGGGTGAACCAACTATATGTTTTTTAAATTTTATATTAAATGGGTTTAAGTGTTGTTCTAATTTTTCGGCAAATATCAGTTATGAATTAAAAACCATGACTTAAAAATTCTCAATAAATCCAGATTATACACTTCAGAGTCAATTCTATGCAATTTTATATTTAGATTTGTTCGAATTTTCATACTCCTCCATTCATTAAGTGTAATGCTAAATCGTCGATCTTCTGTACGACGCGGTGTACTAGACAATGCCAAACATTCAAGACCCGAGACTCGTCGAGTCTTAGAACGATTATCGGGTACCGAGTTCACCCTTGGACTCGTCGAGTCCGGGTCCGGGTACTCGGACCCGAAAAACCCTAAATGTCCACCACGGATGCTTTCTTCTTCTAGCGAGAGGGGCGAGTTCATTGGCCGCCTTGACAAGAGTCTCCTTCAGTTGGTCCCAGCTGCATAGATGTATTGTTCAGTATCTGACTTACTTCTTGACTGTACTTTTTTGCTCTACGTCAAATCTTACAATTTTGGAGGTTCAGTGTAATTTAGTGTTTCTAGGCAGGAGTCTTATTTTGATCTTTGAGAGGTAGTGGTCTGAGTCCAGATTGGCGCTTTTTAGTACCTTCACGTTATGTATTTCCTTTTGAGATTTTTGTGAAATGGCCACATGATCTATCTAGAATTCACCCAGGTTGATATTAGGTAAAATCCAAGTCTTCTGCTTCCTTGGCAAGTGTTTGTAGGCTGTAGATTTCATGAGAAACCCAAAAGTTCTACACAGATCCAACAATCGTTCCCCGTTGCGGTTGGTTCGCTTATGTGCCGGATAATTGCCTACTATGTGTCTGTATTTTTTCTCTCTTTTCAATTGAGCATTGAAGACAAAAGCAGTATGACGGTGTGCCTCTCTGGAAGTTTCGAGATAATATCTTCTAAGTCTTCCCAGTATTTATAGTTCTGTCTGCATTGCTTCTGTTGTCCTGGTTGATTGGGCCATGTACATTGACTATACTGTAGCCCTTGTTTGCACATTTGAGAGAGAGGATGGATTCACGACTGCTCGGGGAGGTAAAGTCGGTGACTGAATCCAGTATCCTGTGACTGATTATAAATGCCACTGACCCACTTTTCCTTTGAGGATTCTGTAGCCTTGGGACTCGAAGGTATGTTCGTCCATAAATCTGGTTTTCTGTACTGCTGTCAGTATTATGTTGTGTCGTGTTAGTGAATCAGTCAGATGTTTCAGTTTACCTACTTTTAGCACTGAGTCAGCATTAAATGTTGCGAAGAAGCATTGCCGTCTTGGTCTGAGTTTACGTCCGGTGATTTCAGGATACTCCGCTAACGCTCCGCTAACCTCCGCGTCCGCTAACGTCACCATAGGTGACGGTGGATTGGTTACCACCTGGGGTAGTGCATTTAGCGAAATTTTCATCCATGCTCAGTTGAAGATTATTCTTCGTGAGACAGTGGCGAGCCACTGTCCAAGATACTACCCAAGTTGTTAGCTTGGGAGGCCTACTAGTCGGGGTTGTCATCCCTAGAGGCACATATTGTATTACTAGGTACAGATATATATATATATATATATATATATATATATATATATATATATATATATATATATATATATATATATATTTATATATATATATATATATATTCTTATGAATTCTATTATTCTTCGCGTTGACTTATCAATTTTTATATTATCAAAAGGCAATCTATGAAACATCTTCATCTGCGTTTTCCAATCATATAAATTCACTTCCTTCAGCCACTATTGTCATACCTACGATTTTGAACCCAGAATCTTTATTGACTCATTAATAGAATAATGTGTAGTGGTAAATGAAGACTACGTTGGAAAAATAAGATTTTGGGTTCAAGATAAGTTGATTTTAGAAACTTATTCCATATGATTCTTACTTAATAATCAACACTAGTACACTGGTAAGTGTAATGTTAATATGAGTTTAATATGATTACATTTGTTGTCCGGATTTTGTTTCCATAAAAAACATTTATATCGAATACTTTAAAAAATTTAATAAATAAAATCGTTTCACAGGTCACAGTAATGTCAAAATAACAACTAAATGAAGCATGATAAATATTTAAATTCCTAGCAATTCAACAAACATGATTTCTAAATATTTTCGATAATTAAAATAATAATTTGAGCTTACTTGCTCATTAATGCACGTTACTAACTATTTGTTATTAATTAAAATTATTCATTATTCGTTTGCCGATCGTGAATAATTTTATGAACGGTATAATGGAAAACAATGGGTATGCGTTTATTTGCCGACAAGGACACGTATATATTACATTATCAATGCATTTCCGCTATATGTACATATATGAAAGTTAAGGTTTATTAAATTATATTGTTATTTAAGTTTTTCTTCGTTTTCGCCGTCTACGGAAAGAAGACCGCGTTTTATAACTTCCTTTTTATGTTTATATTTGGACATGTTCTACTTTAACGCATTAATTGAATTAAATATACTGTTTTTTTATTGTAAATGAACTACCTCATATGCCGACTTTTGTCTTTTCAATAAATATTTATCAATCTTCTATATCTTTGAGCATATTTAATTACTGAAATACCTTGGTACAAATTGAAAGAAGGTATTGGTGATACGCAGTTTGGATTCAGGAATGGGGAGGCGCTATTTTGCATTAACGTATTGACAGAAAGATGTATGGATGTGAATGTAGAGCTGCTTGCTTGCTTCATAGATTATGAGAAAGCTTTTGACAAGGTACAGCATGAACCATTACTAGCGCGACTGAAAACCAAAAACATCGATACAGCAGACATACGAATCATTGAAATTCTGTATTGGAATCAAACGGCAGAGGTGAGAGTAGATGATGAATCCACAGAAAAAATCAAGGTTCAGAGAGGCGTTAGGCAGGGGTGCATTTTGTCTCCAATGCTATTCAATCTGTACTCCGAGGCAATATTCCAGGTGGCAACTCCTGAAGAAGAGCAAGCAGGACTGATTGTTAACGGGCGACTCATCAATAAAATAAGATACGCAGATGACACGGTGATACTGGTAGATAACATAGAAGACTTGCAAAGAATGGTATAAAGAACGAATATGCATTAGCTTGCAATGCGGATTGAAAATGAATATTTAAAAGACCAAATATATGATCATTTCAAAATCAGCAACACCTAATCATCGACCTTATCATCGACAATATCCGTATCGAGAAAGTAACCAAATATAAATACATTGGCACTTGGATAGCAAGCGACATCGACCAGACAACAGAAATCAAATACCGTATTGAACTAGCCAGAGCTGCCTTTATTAAAATGAGAGACCTCTTCTGTAATCGTGATCTAAAGTTGGATCTCCGAATCAGAATGATGAGATGCTACGTGTTTCCCATATTAATGTACGGCGTGGAAGCATGGACACTCAATCAACAGCTTACAAATAAACTCCAGGCGTTTGAAATATGGGTGTATATGAGAGTCCAAAACTATCATGGACCGACAAAGTTACGAATGTGGAAGTGTTACGAAGGATGGGAAAGGGGCTAGAAATTATAGAAACAAATAAATGTATGCAACTGGAATATCTGGGACATACTATGAGAGGAGAAAGGTATGAAAAATTACAGCTCATAATGCAGGGGAAGATTGCAGGAAATAGAAGTGTGGGAAGACGGCGAATTTCCTGGTTGAAAAATCTTAGAGATTGGTTCCGGTGTATTTCAAAGGAATTATTCAGAGCGGCAGTGTCGAAAGTGGAGATTGCCTTGTTGGTAGCTAACCTCCGAGTAGGAGATGGCACATGAAGAAGAATACCTTGGTAAGACGTAGGCAAGGACGGATTACCGAATATTTCGTTAATATAACTTCAATTGTTCTTGAATATCATAGTAAATTATTAGTTGACATGTAATACTAATCACTAAGTAGAATGAATGGGTGTGGTGGTGGCTCAAATTGCTAAGCACTTGGCTCTTGAGACAGACAGCTGGGGTTCAAATCCCACACAGAACCAAGGCAGCAAAAATTAAAAACTAAAGGCTGCAACCCATCACACTCAATTCCCCAATTCGGCTTAGTCAACCGTGGGGTATTAACTGCCTAACACCATCTCTGGAAATTTATCGTTCGGATTCGACGTTATACTGTAGGTCCCCCATATTCAAATCTTATTGCTGAGGTTGGATATATGACAGAGAAGAGGCCGGTGTCCCAGGAGTGGGGACAAAAGGGACGACGAATAAGAAGAATCTAGAACCTGAAGAATTTTATGATCGACTATGGAATTTTTTTTTAAGTCATTCTGGAGTATGTAAACTTTAGGATTTGTACTTTGTTGTTGTCAGAGCTGTAACTTGCTTTTTGGGGACCCTGGGCAAGACCTCATTACACTCCCACGCTAAATTTAACTAAAAAAACCTAATGTAGTGTCTTCCAATAAAAAGTTTCATATTGATTTCTAAAAAAAAGACGAGTATTTTTTAAGCGAAATCTTCAGTTTATTTAATTGTAAAGAGGAGGGTTTGCCATTAATAATGGAAAACAATCGTAGCCAAATGGCCGCCACGGCATCGCTTGTTGGACCATCTTCTTTTCATTAAATTTTCTGCCACCAATTCGCACATTTGCAGCTGTATGTCCTGGATAACTTTACGAATTCCATCTTTGAGGTCTAGAATCGATTGCGGGCCATTGGCATAGACCTTATCTTTCACGTAGCCACAATTAAAAAAGTTACATCACATTAAATAAACTTTTATTAAAATAATTTTTTTAAGCAATATTCATTTTGTAACAATTTTATTAATTTTTATTTTTAACACTAAATTGATAAATTCTCTGTTTTAACCACACTTAATATGTATTATTATATAAAAATATTATATCGGGTCTTCCAATAAGAGGTTTCATTTTGATAGGAAAAAAGCGAGTATTTTTAAGCGAAATCACCGGATGTTTATTTAATTGTAAATAGGAGGGAAGCCATTAACAATGGAAAACTATATTAGTCAAATGGCTGCCACAGCTATGCTTGCAGGAGCATATTCTTTTTATGAAAATTTCGAAAATCGCCAATTCCCACATTTGCAACTGTATGTCCTTGATAACTTCACGAATTCCATCTTTGAGGTCTTGAATCGATTGTGGGCTATTGGCATAGATCTTATCTCTTACATAGCCCCAAACAAAAAAGTGTAACTTCTTTCTCTCTTCTGTCCAGGGGGTACCTTTCCTTTGGGGTTTTTCCTGAAATCCACGGACTTCCTTCAGGGTGCGTCTCACAGACTGTCTGTTTTGGAGATCTGTTATTCCCAGTACTTTAATATCCTTCTCGGTTTCTGTCAACTAAGTGGTACGAACCTTCTTGTTTTGCCACAAGGTGAACATACGGTTGGTTAGTCAGTATGGAGGCAATCTTGCCACGTGGCCATAGAAAGCTATCCTTCTTTTCCTTGCACATTTAGAGAGCCTATCAATATGTTCGTAGAGCTCAGAGTTATGTCGCCTTCGGAATTCCCCATCTTCCTTTATCGGGCCTAAGATTTTTTTGAGGATTTTTTTCTCCTCTAGTTTCTGTAGTACTTTGTTAAGCGTTGCTCTAGCAATGGAGTCGTAGGCTTTCCTAAAATCAACAAAGGTGACGACCAACTTACGGTTTCTCATCTTGGAGTACGCAAGTACAGTTTTAAGATTGAGGATCTGTTCAACACAGGATCGGGTCTTGCTGAAGCCTCCCTAGTATTCTCCCAGTTGACCATCCAGCTATTTTTCTGCCCTTGTTTGTAACGCCCTGGAAAGAATCTTGTATGTATTTTTTATTATAGATTATTGCAACTTTCCCATATGCTTTCCGCATTTTGAGTTCCCGTGCTTTTTGTGATAATCTTTCTGTTCAATAATTTAGCCTAAGTATTTGAACTGACTAACTAACCTTTATTGTGCCATATTTTGTAATTACATTTTCTGTGTTGTTCTTTTCTGTTTTGATTTTTTGATTGTGATTTTTCGAACAGGAAATTTGTAGTCCAGCTGTCTCGGCACATTCTTTTAGTATTTCGATCTGATGGATTGCTGTTCATTTTTGGAAAGAATCGCGAGATCATCAGCAAAGGCTAGGCATGTAACTTTGATGTTATTCTGTTATTTTCCTAGTCTTATGGGTCTCCAAATTTTCCAGTTCTTCCCATGCTTTGATAATTTTGTCTAAAACAATGTTGAAGAGTAACGGGGAGAGGCTATCGCCTTGCCGAACACCAGTCTTGATGGGGAAAGGTTTTGAGATTTCTCCATTGAATTTGACTTTAGAAGTTGTGTTTGTTAGTGGTTGTTGAATCATGCGTTGTATTTTCGGATCCAGATTGTATCCTTCGACTATATTAAACAGGGATTGTCGGTCGATGGAGTCGCTCTCCTTTTTTTTATTTTCACAATATTTCATTGAAGTATAAGCTTCAAGCTTATAAACATGTTACAATCCTATGGATTTGATGATAAAGTTAAAGTGCCCACCAGAGTAACTACAAAATCATCCAGTATCATAGACAATCTGTTTTTAAAGAGAAACTATCCTGTCACAGTCACAGTTGGTGATAACACGATATCAGATCACAAGTTTATATTAGTAGCTATAGTTTTCAATGGTTCAGTTTCTAAAACTAATCCAAAGGAACACTTTTATTATGCTAGAAACTTTTGTGCTGCTAATAAACTTCATCTGCAACAAGCTCTGCAAAAGGAATCGTGGACTGAAATATACAATTTAAGCGATTGCGAACAGAAGACCAACGCATTCATTCATCTATTGCAATACTATATTTTCAAATACTGTCCAATGGAGAAAATTATGCTGAGATCCAAATCCTGGATCACTAAAGAGATACTACTGTCGAGTAGATGTCTGAAAAACCTATATATTATTCAAAGGAAATATCCAATATTAAAAGAATTTTATTTGTTAAAGAAGAAAATCCATCACAATTTATTAGCTAGCACTAAAAGAAACTATTATAAAAGCAAATTGGACAAATCCAGCAATCAACAAAGAACCCTGTGGAATATAGTTGATGATCTGTCAAACAAATCACGGATCAAACAAGACATCAATATTAAATGTAATGAGACTATTGTAAAAGATTCAGATGCTATAGCTTCGATATTTAATGACTTTTTTAAAGCGGCTCCGGAGTTAATTGTTCAGAACATACCATCTATAAATATAGACAACGATCACTTATTCATAAATGACAAAACTATGTTTCTGGAAGAACTCACTCCAAACGAGATGGCAATAATTCTAAACAAATTAAAAAACAAATCCTCTCACGGCCCGGATTCACTCCCCGGAAATATCATCAAAGAATTCCAATTTGAATTAATCGAACCTCTTACCCATATCATTAATTGTTCATTTTCTTCTGAAAAGGTGCCTGCAATATTAAAAACCTCAACTGTGATTCCTGTATTCAAAAAAGGAGACCGTTTGGATAAAAACAACTACAGGCCTATTTCGTTGGTATCAGTATTAGCTAAAATACTAGAATACTCCATGGAATACAGATTAATGCCTTTTATAACAAAGCATAACCTTATTCCAAATGAACAACATGGCTTTTGCAGGAACAAATCTACCACTACAGCAATTAACGAACTCTACAACAAAATAGTATGCGAGGTGGATGAAGGTAAATTCCCAGTGGGTGTTTTCTGCGACCTCTCTAAAGCCTTCGATTGCGTCTCCCACCACATACTATTGCAGAAATTGGACTCTTATGGATTTAGAGGTAAAACAGGCAATTGGTTCAGGTCGTATTTGGCCGACAGGAAACAGTACGTCAAAATTAATTCAACTGAGAAGATAGGATTGTCAAAGGCTAGCGTTGTTAACGTGGGTGTCCCTCAAGGGAGTATTTTAGCACCTGCGCTATTTTCTCTGTATACAGCAGATATGATAAAGTTTATTGGTCAAAAATACTGCACATTATACGCTGATGACGCAAGTCTGATAATCTCGGAGCGATCCTTGGCACAAACTACCATACAAACAAATACAATTCTACAAAAACTCTTCAAATGGTTCTGCGCTAACAACTTATACCTTAACATCGCTAAAACTAGTTACGTAGTGTTTCAGTGTAGTAGAAGGATGCCCTCAAATGATATTCTACTTGAAATTGGAGACTGCAAAATTGAAAGAGAGAAGAAAGTGAAATTTTTAGGAATCTACTTAGAGGAGAACATGAAATGGAACGCAACAACTGAGAAGATAATCAAACAACTGCACAGCAAGGCATATTTGCTACGTCAAGTGCGTCAAACTGTGGGAGAAAAAAATCTTCTCAAAGTTTATTATGCCGAAATCCACTCCGTTTTGTCCTATGGCATTTTGGTGTGGGGAATATCGACTGCATCACATGGAGTATTTCTTGCTCAAAAAAGGCTGCTCAGATCACTAGCCGGACTCAAAAGTACCATTTCCTGCAAGCCCTACTTCAAAAAGTTTAAAATTCTTACCGTTCCTTGTATATATATCTGGGAAGCCGCTTGCCATATATACAAAAACCGACATACAATGAGCACTAACGAGGATAGTCATGGGTACAAAACTAGAAATTGCCAGACTCTTAGAACTGTGAAAAGCAACCTAACCATTTCAAAAGGAGCACTCAATCGTATCGGCATCCAGATCTTCAATCGTATACCTAGAGATATTAAAAATAAATCAAACTATATATCGTTCAGAAGCAGTCTAAAATTGTTCCTAATCGACAACTGTTTCTACAGCGTTAATGATTTTTTTGATCGTATATTATAGTTTCTCTTTAATTGTTTTTTTTTTATTAATCTTATTTTTTATGCTTGTTTTATGTATATTCTATCTTGACTTGTCTCATATGTAACATTTACATCCTTAGAGAAATAAAATTGATTTTGATTTGATTTGAAAAAGCTGTTACATTAAGCAACATTTATCGCTTTCCTGAAGTCGACAAATGTGCTGATAATTGGTAAATTTCGTGTAGCTCGCATTTTGAGTATAGATTTCAGGTTGAAAATTTGCTCCGTGCCTGATCTGTGTGGTCTGAAACCTGCTTGATATTCCCCAATTAGGGGTTCGAGTTGTTGTTGTGTGCGTTGTAAGAGGCAAGCGGATAGGATTTTCTAGGGAACGAAAAAGAGTAGTCATCTGTAGTTATTCACATCAGATTTGTTTCCTGTTTTGTGGAGTCCGCATTTCCAGTCATCTGGGAGTTCTTCACTTCGCCAAATTTCCTGAATGATCTGTGTGATTTCCTGTAATGATCGTGGTCCAAGATTTTTCAATAGTTGCGGTTATTCCATCTTCTCCTGTCTTTCCATTCTTCAGTTTTGTGATGTGGTGTCGGAATTTTTCTTTTGTCGGTTGATCTGCGCCGGGTTTCGTGTTGAGGATGTGTGTGGGAATCGTTCGGGTGGTTCGAGGCAATTAAGGAACTCGGAAAAGTAGTTTGACAGTTCTTCGCAGTTTTCTTGGTTGGTGAGTGCAAGTTTTCCATCTTAAATTCTGTAGTGAGTAACCTTTAATTTTATTTGAAAAAGCTCGACAGAAATTTCTGTTGTTATTGTTTCTAAAGTTATCCTCAATTGATGTGAGCTTTATGTATTTGACTTTGGTTTTCCTGATGGTTCTGTTTGTCTCTTTGCGGATGTCGAAAAAGTGTTGTAGGGTTTCCGGCAATTTGTTGCTATTGTATTTTTAAAAGGCTAGTCGGTTTATGATGATTGCTTGATCGCAGTTGCAATCCCACCATGGGTGTTTTGCCTTCTTCTTAAATGGAATTAGTTCCTTGGCTTTTATGATTATTTTGTTGCAGAAGTCGGTTCAGTTTTTTGCCGGTTCTTTTTTTCCATTCTTATGTGATCTTTGTTTCTTGACTTTTAGATGTATCAAAATTTTGAAAGTATGGTTTTTTTAGCACTCTCTTCGGAGAAAATTTTACTTTAACTCGGGTGAGGTAGTGATCTGAGTCAATGTTCGCACCTCTTCGGACTTGAATGTCGTAAATGATTCTGTAGTGGGCGTAGGAGATGGCAACGTAATGGATCTGGTATTCACCAAGATATTGGTTTCTGGATCGCCATGTTTTCTGTTTTTGTGTGGGTTTTCCGAAGTAGGTAGACATAACTTTGAGATTGAATTGTTGGCATATGTCAAACTAAATATGTTTAATTGTTGTACCTCTTCGATTAGATTCCTATTCTCTGCTTCTTCCTGTAACTTTTTTTCCTGTATCTTTGCATAGATCTTTTTTGACGTGTCCATTATAGTTATCCCCCTATAGCTTCCTGGTTCCTCCTTGTTACCTTGCTTAAAAACTGGTACAATAATTCCTTCCCTTCAACTGTCCGTAATTTGTTTGCTACCTTTGAAAAAGATGTTAAGTTCACCATGAAGTCTCTCCTTCACAATTGGTGTGGCTAGACACCACGCCTCACTTGGCACCGAGTCTGGGCCTGGAGTTTTCTTTCTTTTCAGTGCCGACATAACCGTTTCAACCTCTTTCTCTGTAATCTCTTGTAACTGCGATTCCACTGGTTTAAAATCTCTCCATCTTTTCTCCCTAATTTCCGTCTCTCCGGCCAGCAACTCGCAAAAGTAATTTTTTCACTTTTCTGTGCTATTTACCAATGAGATCTCTCTTTTTGGTTTCCTTGCGGCAATCAGTTTCCAAATGTCCGATTCTCTCAGCTGGCTGATTTTCTTTATTTGGCATTCCTCCCACTCTAGTTTCTTTCTCGTCTCTACTTCTTTCATTTCTTTATTCTGTGGTATTCACCAAGATGTTGGTTTGGGGATCGATATTTTCTGTTTTTGTGTGGGTTTTCTGAAGTGGGTATTCAGATACCCACTGAATTGTTGGCATATATCAATCCGACGTATGCTGTTGGTGTAAGTGTTTTGGTATGCAGAATTTTTGTCGTTTTTTACGATAAGTTTTTTCTTTCCCAAGTTGGGCGTTGAAATCTCCCATTAGGATTCTCACGTCATTTTGTTGAAATTTGTTCATGGTTTTTTCGAGTTTGTTCCAAATTTTTTCGACGAGATTTGTTGTCGATCTTGGTTGGGGTATGTGCATTTATGAGCGTATATATTTTATTGACGTTCTGAATGCGCATGGTCATGAGTCGATTGTTAGATTTCAACATAATCATTCATATTTTACATTGTAAATGCAGTTCTTTCAAAATCCTTAAAGAAATTATTCATTTGTTGTGAATTTTTTAAATTCCATCCATTTCTTTGTCACGAGTAGATTTCCGTTTCCGGTATTTTTATTATTAAGAGTTCCGCCTGGTTTTTACAAATGTACCTAATTCAATTTGTTATAACGACTCAAGGAATATGAAGTTTCCAAAATATTGCAATATATTATAGTTTTCTATTACAATACGTTTTGTAGATTTCTAAAATTTTATGAGGCTAGAATTTATATGTCATCCTACATTTTATTGTGCAGCTACTATGATAAATCTATCTAAAACAACTAAAATATAAATTATGACAATACAACTGTCGCATTCTTAATAGAACGGTTTTAAAATTCATTTATTCACTTCCGCTTTGTGTACAATTTAAAAGCTTCCCACTCACACAGCTCTCTATATTTTTTATCCGTCCAGATAAAAATGCCAAATATCTGAAACAGAAAAACCACATACTTTTTTAATTGGAATACATTTCCCCTTAAAAGCAACAATTTATGACGCATCCGCCATTAGCAATCAACAACATTTTTTTCAACGATTCATTAGGTTTTATCACAAGACTAAATTATATTACAATTTTATACGCAATAAAATATACAGTGTGTCCGCGGATTGAGGTATCCAATAGGGAAAAAATCGTATAATTTTCATTTAAGACCAAAAGTCATTCTTTATAAAATGTTCTGCTTATCGAGAAAATGAATGGACGATAAGAAAATTTTAGATCAAATGTACATGGTGTTAATAAATTACGAAAGTTTGAAAATGCTTCGGCATAAGATGCATTATTTATTATTTTTTACAAAAAATTTATAAAACAAAGTTATTTATAAAGTAACGTAGAGTCTGAATACAAATTTTTAAATAAAAATTCGAATTTTTAATAATTATTCGACATAGCTACCAACTCGACACACTTTTCCGCTACTTAATAAATCTACCATATACTTTACGAATAGTTCGCGGAAGATTCAGATCATCAGCTTCTTCTATGCGTTGTTTTAATATTTCTCTATCATGTGGAAGATCATCTGAATTCATCTTTTGTTTTAAGACACCCCATAAGAAGAAATCTAATAATGAAAGCTCTAGCTGGGTAATGGTTTGGGTCAAACCTCCATATCCACCTTTCGCCAAAATGATCATGTAACCATTGTTTGACCAAGGCTGTCCAATGTGCAGGGCTTGTTTTGTTGCTCAAACAATTTATTACGTACTTCTGGCTTTAATGTATTAAGAAATGGTAAGATAAAATGTTGCAAAATGTTGAAATACATGTGCTGGTGTAAATTCCCCTGTACAAAATATGGGTCAATGATCCGGTCAAAAAAAAAATTGCACACCATACATTAACTTTTTAGAACGTTGACCTCGTTTGTTTATTACGAAATTAGGATTCTCATAAGCCCAATGACGAATATTTTGTGAAGATACGTATCCGTTTGTGCAAAATGTACATTCATCGGTAAAAACAATAAATCTATGAAATCTTTAGTTTTCAGGGAAATTTTCACCTATCCATAAACAAAACTCTACGCGTCTCTCTTCATCAAGTGTATGCCGCATCTTTGGCTTAAACGGTTTATTTTTGTTTTGCTTAAAAATTGTGAAATACCCTTTTGCTTAAATCCAGTGTCGCTTCCTTAAAGATAATTTCGGGATACCTAAAGCTGACCGTATTACTAATAACGTGGGTGCATTGCTAATAATGTAAAACGAAAATAAATAAAAATCTGTTATTATTTTATTATTAAAAATTTGAACTTTCAAAATTTGTATTCAGACTTTACGTTAGTTTATAAACAACTTTCTTATAAATTTTTTGTAAAAAATAATAAATAATGTAACTTATGCCTTGAAGCATTTTCATAATTTCCTAATTTATTAACACCCTGTACATTTGATCTTCATTTTCTGTCATCTCATTCATTTTCTCGACAAGCAGAACTTTTTATAAAGAATAACTTTTGGTCGTAAAATGAAAATTTAACGATTTTTGCCCTATCGGGTACCTCAATCCGCGGACACATTGTATTTATGTACATTAGCATTTTAATTATGTTATTTTTTTAATACGAATAGGTCACATAATATTTTCATAAAATTTCCTGTATAATTAATTTAAATCCATCCATCCAATGGCGCTACAGCCCAAATCGGGCCTTGGCCTCCTCTATTTTCTTCCTCCAGCCATCCCTGTCCTCCGCCGACTTACTCCAGTTTGGAGTTCCGAGCATGGATCGAGCGTCCCCATGGACATTTGCCCATCTCGCCCCTGGGCTTCCATCCGGTCTTTTACCTTCCGGTTTTTGGTTGAAAATCCTCTTGACTACCCTTGACTCTTCCATCCTTTGTAAATGCCCGGCCCATTTAAGTCTTTGTAATCTTAATGTTGTTGCTAGGTCTGCTTCTGCGAAGAGCTGGCAGATCTCGTGGTTGTATCTTATTCTCCACTGTTCGTTTTCTTGGTCCGGTCCATATATTCTGCGTAAGATCTTTCTTTCGAATGCGTTCACCATTGTTTCCGCTCTTTGTGTGTCGCTTCCATAGCATAACGGTGGGCGTATTATTGTTTTATAAAGTTTCAGTTTTGTTTTCCTGTGGACATTCCCTGATCTGATTATGGCCGAGATATGGTAGTATTCTCTATTGGCATTACTGTTTCTTCGTTGGATTTTCTTCATCTCGTCCCGTTTGCTGGATATGTTGCAGCCTAGGCAGGTAAAGTCATTGACCACCTCAAATGTATTGTCATGTTCTGGCCTCTCCTCATATTGCTTCGGGTCTGTATTAATACTTTGGTCTTATCCTTATTCACTTTTAGGCCCACTTCTTCAGCCGCGCCTTCTGTAGGGTTGTATGTTGTAGGGTTGTAGGGTTGCCTTCTGTAGGGTTGTAGGGTTATTGTATGTAGGTTTCTTTCATTGATGTTAGGTTTCTTCCAAGTATGTTTGTCATCTGCATATCCTGCTAATTGGGTGGATTTGTTTGGATATTTAAGGCCTTGGTTTAATTTAAATGGGTCTGTTAGGTTTCCTTGTGTCTTCACTCGGCTTTCAGAGTTCTCCATTGTTAGTCCTGTCAGCCTTACTAATTTTCGTGGTATGTTAAAGTCTAGTATGAATCTGTAGAGCTTTTCTCTGTCTATGCTATCGTATGCCTGTCTGAAGTTCACGCAGAGTTGGTACACATCAATGTCATATTCTCAGCATTTCTCCAGAACTTTTTACTGCGCATAATTGGTCTGTGGTCGATCTTCCTGGTCTAAAACTCGCTTGGTATTCGGCAACGATGTTTTCGGCTAGTGGTTCTAGTTTGTTTCGGAGGATAGTTGTGAAGACTTTATATGTTGTGCTTAGTAGGGATATTTCCTTATAATTTTTACATTCTAGGTTGTCTCCTTTTTAATTTAAATTAATAAATTAATGTTAATCTGGTTAATTAATATTCAAATTGCTTTATTTCATTATTTAAGACTATACAGAGATATTCTAAATGAAATGTGTCAAATAGAAGGGTAACAAATGTAATACAAAAATAAAATAATTGACAGATATGAGTAATAATTAAGGTTATTTAGCTTTTTCGAAATATTCTTCCAATGTGTATGGTTCTATCTCATTAATTAAACTGTAGACTTTCTTCTTGAGTTGTTTCAAATTTGCTATTGATTTAATTGCTTTCCGGAGTTTATTGAAAATTTTAAGGATTCTTCCGTCATCTTCTTTCAGTCATTGTTAATTTGTTATTTGGTAGCAGGTAGAGTTCTTTATTGTATAGTGTATCTCTTTTAATTGATTTATTGGAACATGTGAATTAATCTCTATGTGTGACAAAAAAGACAAAACTTTCGTAAATATAGGTGGTTAATATGTTGACTTTTCTAAACTGCCCTCTACACGATTCTCTGTAGTTCAAGATATTAGAATACGTAGGACTTGCTTATGGATTCTAAATATATTTTTGACGTGTAGTCCATTTCCCTAAAATATTATAGCAAACCTCAAATGTGAATGGAAGTTTGCAAAATAAACTCTTCTTAAAGTTTCTTTGTTCACATATCTATTAAGGGATCTCATTGCATAATTTGCTGTATTTAATTTTTTGGTCAGTTGACTTGTAGGGACTCATTATTGACAAGATGAGTTGCACAGGTTCGGGTTTTTCCTAAACCGTTTTATGGCCCAGACCGTTTTATAAGCGGGCTGGAGCTGATCAAACAAAGCCGATAGGTTCGGGTTTTTCTTAATCGTTTTATGGCCCAGACCGTTTTATAAGCGGGCTGGAGCTGATCAAACAAAGCCGATAGGTTCGGGTTTTTCTTAATCGTTTTATGGCCCAGACCGTTTTATGAGCGGGCTGGAGCCGATCAAACAATACCGATTTTTCCTCCCTCTTACTTGGCGTCAGCACCAATAGGAGGGAAGAACGAACAACCAATCGGGACAACGAAAAACCTCTCCCACCAAAGTTACCAGAGAGAAGATGCGTTTGACCGAGGGATAAAAGGACGGGACGGGAGTGACAAAAGGACAGTTTTGGAGAAACGACTTCGAGAGTCAACTTCGAAACAACATCTAGACACAACTTCCAGTAGAACATCAGTGAACACAACTTCCAGCAGAACATCAGAGACAACTTCCACAACTCGCATCAAAACCGGCACGCGTCACGTGACGCGCAATAAAAAAGTTACATCGTCTCCGGGTTTGTTATTTTTCTTTTCTCCACACACTACCCCGTCACCAAAGACTAAGTGTGCAGTCCAATCAAGGGTTTCGTCGATGTGAAGTTCCAGCAGTCTAACTAATTTGTTTAGTTCAATAACATCGTTACCAATTTCGCGGGTACAACGAGGTACATCTTTTTGTTTTAAAAATAATTAGGTTCGTTTTATTTTTGTTTATTATTAATGTATTCCTTAAAAAACAAGAAACCATTGATGACATTGCCGTATGTGTATTTACGTTCATCAACGGTCTGGTTGGTCAATAGGAGTGACGTATCATTCGCGTAGTTCACCATTAAGTGCTGCGTGGAAATGGCTGTATTGGGAAGGTCATTAATAAACAACGAGAATAGCAATGGACCTATTGTGCTTCCCTGTGGAATACCAATGTTTACTAACCTTGCGGTTGAGTTTACATAGCCATATGGAGTGACTATCCTGGTTATTTGCTTTCTGTCACCTAAAAATGACCTTACCCAATCCAAAGCGGTTCCCCTTATACCATATTTGGAAAATTTATCTAACAATTTGTTGTGATTTACCAGGTTATATGCTATGGACAGTTCCAAAAACATTCAAAATGGGATTTTACGGGCTTCGAGATGTTCAGTTATTCCCTTAATGAAATTGAAACATGCAGTATCTATCCATCTAACTTTATTGAAATCGTGTTGTTGGTGGCTTATTAAGTGTTGTTTATCTAAAAATGAAAGAAATCTTGATCATAAACTTTTTCCGAAAAATTTTGAGAAGACCGACAAAATACTAATGGGCCTATAGTTTCCAATGTCACTTTTATCGCCGGCTTTATTGACCGGAGTAATTATGGCTAGTTTAAGATTTTCCGGAAATTTCCCAGATTGCATTTAATTGTTTATTATATGCACTAATGGTGGCAATATGAACTGGAGCACATGTTTTATGATGATAGCAGGTATTTCGTCAGAACCTGCAGTTTTTGTGTTTTTTTATCTAATAATTATGTTAAACCGTTCTTCCTCAGCTATTGGTGTAAGAAATATTGATCCATTATTTCCGTTAATTTATATATTTAATTTATAATTAATTTTCCGTTAAGTTGTCTTCATATTGCACAGCAGGTAGTGTATTTGCTGAATGTTGGGTATTATTAACGAAAAAATTATTTATGTTCGTGGCGACTTTATGTGGTTCTTCGTTATGGTTGCAGTAAGATTTTTTTCTATTTTTCATGTTTGATATTTCACGGATAATCCTCCAAGTAGTCTTGGGTATAGTATACATATATATATATATATATATACATATATATATATATATATATATATATATATATATATATATACATATATATATATATATATATATATATATATATATATATATAGGTTATAGTATAGTTTGCTATATTGGTTTAATAATTTAGTTGTTTTTTTTAAATACTGTTTCTTCTCTGTACGTAATTTATTTAACACTTATGTCAATGCCCAGTCACTACTACGTTGTTCAATACCCGGGTACCCGTGTACCCGCATGGGTTTTTCATTCAATAAAATAATTTTAATACCCGGAGACTTTCACATTACAACTCGGGATTACCCATATAGTATTCCACTTCCCGAAAAACCCTATTTCTATAAATAAAACCGCCGGGTGGGCAAGTATGGGATCAAAATATGGTGGATAAGCGACGCCAAAAATTCATATCCATTGAAAGGTCAAATTTACACTGGCAAAATAACAACTGGCCGTGAAATAAATCAATGCGAAAGAGTGAGAGTAAAAGATTTAGCTGCAAAATATAAAGGATCCGGAAGAAATATTACAAAGGATAATTTTTTTACTACTTTACCTTTAGCAAAACATTTTTTATATGGAAACTAACAATTGTAGGAACATTGAAAGACTGCTAAAATCTTAAGATCGCGAAGAATTCTGTTCTCTATTTGGGTTTCATGAAAAAGTTACTCTATGCTCTTATGTTCCTAAAAAAAAGAAACTTGTTATACTTCTATCTACGATGCACTCAGATTTGCAGCGAAGACAAAAAAGAAACCAGAATTTGTTCAGTATTATAATAAACCAAAAATTGGTGTGGATATAATGGATAATATGTTGGGCCGTTACACAATCCACAGACGGACTTTTTTAAATATTTTGAATATTGCCAGTCTTGCCAGCTATATCATTTATCATCTACATAACGTATTTTACTAAAATTATGAAAATCGTGTAAAGAATGTAACAAACCACTTTGCGATGAACATTCAAAAGCAATTGTAAAATGTGACGCATGTTGCCAATAATAAATTGAATATAAAAATATTTAATGTATTATTTATAATAAGTTTTATAATAAAATTAATTAAAAGTTAAATAAATCCGTTTATTTATATATTAAGTCATATTTTTTATCCCAAGAAATAAGTTTAATTATATATTTATATATGGGTCCCCGGGTAGCCCGGGTATTGAACAACGGGGTATTTGACTTTACGTCCAAAAAGTTTATATATTTTTCGGCAAATTTTATTATTTATGTATATGAATCGATGTCAATAGACTCAAATAACGAGGATCTGAAAGGATTTGATGATTTTTTGTTAAATAAGAAAGATATGTAAGTAAGAACATGCAAAAGGGTACCCGGGTATTGACATAAGTGTTAAAAAGTGTCTACGTCGATTATTATAGAGTGCCGTCATTGTCCGGTCGAAGCGGGGTAATGTTTGTAGTAACTGAAGGTGTGCTTCAACCTTCCCTAGGTACTGGCTTCTGAAAACCCTTGCAGTGGTACGTTTGATATTGATCGAGACTTTAGCGAAAGCTTGATCAAAGGATTTAAAGAAAATTTCCACAAACATGTCATAATTATAAAAGTATAAAATATAACTTAATATTAAGTAATCGTTAAATTAATGCCTAGTCTACTACAACCACTAAAAACATAACAATAGACTCCCTTAACAGTACAGTATAATCTCGGTAATTCCGCCGTTGGTTAAACGGACGACACGTCCAGTAATGCGGCGGTCTGGAGACCGCTCGCACTCTTCCCTCCCAAAACTCTTTTTTATAATCCGGCGGTTGTCTGGTCCCATATGTGTCGGTTTATCAAGATTATACTGTATTACCTTTCTATACCAAATATAATAATGTAAGTTATAAAATGTTTGTTTGTAAACATTCTGGGTTCTGGGGCAATATAGCATATCTGATTACTGTTTAATGTCCTTGAAAATGATTAATTATAGATAATATTTTATTTTTGTGATAAAAATATATACGTTGCATTTTAATTCAAATTATGGATGTTGATCTAGTCTAATTTAGTTTTTCATTCGTCATCGCTCGTCTTATCTATCTGAAATTGTTTGTCTACTGTAAAGATATATTTTCAAATTATTCTATTTAATGTATTTCTATTTTATGCATTATTTTAGGTGCATTATGCATTATTTTATATTAAGGATACTTTTCTGGTTGCGTAGACGCAACAAATTCTTCGACTTTACAAAATGCAGACTAAATGAATGTACAATGCAATAGATATCTACGTGTTTACATTTAATCATTTGTCTAACACGTAAAAAAAAAAAAAAAAAAAATCAGCAAGGAAGGAATGGGCAGAGGTACAATAATCGGGAGCAGAGACCGAAACAGCCTCGCTGCCAAGATCCCCTGGCTGGAAATACCAAAGGACGAAATGGTATGCAAATACCACTTCGAGAAAAACTACACAGCAATGTGTAGTAGTAAAGCCGATTGGTGCGACGAATCCTCAGCATACCACATAGAGCAAAATGCCATCAAGTGGTATACAGATGGTTCGAAGACAAAGGAAGGAACTGGTGCAGGAGTGTTTGGACCTCGTACCAGATACTCCGAATCCATGGGAACATCCCCAAGTATCTTCCAAGCGGAGGTACACGCAATCGAAAGATGTGCACAGTTTAACCTCGACAGGAAGTACCGCAAAAAACGAATTGCTATCCTGTCAGATAGCCAAGCAGCCATCAAGGCCATTAGCTCATACACCATCAGATCCAAACTGGTATGGGACTGTGTGGGGAAGCTGAACAAACTTGGCAGGGATAATAAAGTAACGCTATACTGGGTACCAGGACACACTGGTATAGACGGAAACGAAGAAGCCGATCACCTAGCAAACAAGGGATCCAGTAGCCCCTTTATAGGTCCGGAACCCTTTTGCGGTATGAGCGTGAACACCATCCGCAAAAGTTTAGATGAAGAAATAAGAGAAAAATGGATGAAAACCTGGGAAGAACTTCCAGGGCTAAGGCAATCCAAAGTGATGCTGGGATCTTTCAACCAGAAGAGAACTAAAGCTTGCCTGAAACTAAGCAGGAACAAGCTCAGAATTCTGACAGGAGCCCTGACGGGACACTGCAGACTTAGGAAACATCTCAAGGCCCTAGGCCTAGAGGAGGATGATGGATGCAGATTCTGTGGCTCAGCAGAGGAAACCCCCATACATCTGCTCAAAGACTGCGGAGCATTACTCCGCAAGAGACAGCTGTACCTTGGGGCTCACTGCTTAAACACAGAGGAGCTGCAGGCCTTGAATCCCACCCAGATCCTGAGATTCCTAAAGGAATCAGGATTAGAGGAGGCGCTCTAAATGGGCAAGCACACCAACACTTGGAGGAGAGGGTGGGGTACAATAGATCTATAAAGGTCGCAGTACAAGTCGTCACCACCATATCTACAATCTACAATCTACAACACGTAAAAAAAACTTGTATTTGTGAATTAATAAATCAATCGATCTAATTCATAAAAACTTATAAAGCGTTTAAAATACACTTTATCTACTCGCACACGAAAATGAACACTAGTATAACAAATAAATGATACATAAATATACATTAATTAGTAAATCATTGTAAATGAAGGACGCCATTTTTATAATTGTGTGGAAAAGTATCCAAATTGCGCGTAAAAGTGCGTTTTAATGTAAAACAAATGTAGTTTCATTATTAAATGATTTATGTTTGCTGTTACTATGACTACAACTCGCGTCACTAAACAAAAAACATTGACATAGTGAAAATAACTTTTGGTTAAACCGGAGATTTGTGTATGTAAGCTTCAGCGCCTCGGTGGCAGAAATTGTAACTAATAAAAACGCACAGTGGCTGGAACACTATTTGGCCTCAATATTTTACTATAACGGGTAAATTTTTGGTTTTCTTTTACTGTAACCGTTACAGAATTTGTTTTGGTTTTACTGTAACTGTTTTACTCACAATCAGATTGTTTCCCAAGTGGAACTTCCGACGTCTTGATCACGGATTTTCTTCAAACTTTGTACACTTTTAGTAGTCCATTAGGTTTAGGACGACATAATGTGCAAGTAGTAAATTTTCGAAGGTTTCCGCTTCGACCATATACATGTGCGTTGCGTCAACGTGAATACGGTGGTGGTAGCTGAGTAGTTAAGTTCAAGCTTCATAATTGCTGTATCGGTGGATCGAGTCTTATTCGTCTTATTTTTTTTCAACGCTGGTCATATTGTTTCTTATAAATAACAAATTTCTTATTTAAAGGTAATTTGTCTATAGGTAATAAAGGTAATATAATGAATAAATAAGTGTATTTGTATGCATTTTGATTAAATTTCCAATGTTATTTGGCTGGTTAGTTTAGATGCTATCAAGATGCTATCAAAATACATTCTATAGTACATCAGCAATTATCAACATCGATATTTATGAGAATGTTGCGTTAAGCGTGGTTTGCATCCAAGTTGTCGGAAGAAAGAGATATTTTTGAGAATGTCGACGAGGACTGTTTTTCCATACAAACTCTGACAATTCCTTGTGCATGCGAGAAAATTGCATTCATTCGATGTAGTAGATGTCGTTGTAATTTATGTTTTCCGTGTTTGTATGACGAATATCACCCTGCAACTTGTAATGTCGTAAGCACATCCGAAGATTAATTTACTTTATCACTTTGTATTATTAAATGAAGTTTTATTAATTGAAGTGTCAAACCTTTATTTACTTTGATTGACTTGGGCTTTCCAAGCTTGATGCCCTCCCTTTATCCCTTCAAACCCGTTGGCGCGGGTGAAAGCACCATTTTTGTAATGATAAAATTCAGTAAACAGCCAAATTACATTGGAAATTTAATCAAAATGCATACAAATACATGTATTTATTCATAATATTAGCTTTAAATTATTATTTATAAGCGTTAAAAAAAACGACGTGTGGAACTCAATCCACCGATCCAGCAACTGCGAAGCTTGAACTTAACCACTCGGCTACCGCCATTTTATACACGTTGACGCAAAGCAAATGTATTTGTTCGACGAGGAAAACTTCGAAGAGAGAAAATTGCAATTTTCTCGAAAATGCCGAAGTAGTACGCGTTACTACTTGCACATTATGTCGTCGTAATGGACTATTTAAAGTGTACAAAGTTTGAAGAAAATCCGTGATCCAGACGTCGGAGGTTCCCCTTGTCAGTTAACAATTTAGTTTTCAAAATATCATTAACATTAGATAACATTGCCCTATAGGTTAGATTGGGTTGCATACCGCCAAGCGGCAGATTAATCAAGACCACATGCACGCGGCAGCGCGAACTCTCGATCCAAAATCGGATAATGTGGCAATGACTGTTGGTTTAACCCAGGTTAGATTAGGTTGCACACCGCGAAACGGCAGATAAATTAAGACTACATACGCGTGGCAGCGAGAACTCTCGATCCGAAATAGTATAATGAGGCAAGAACCGTTGATGTAACCCAGGTTAGATTAGATTGCATACCGCGAGGCGGCAGATAAATCAAGACCACAATCGCGCGGCAGCGCGAACTCTCGATCCGAAATCGGATAATGTGGCAATGACTGTTGGTTTAACCCAGGTTAGATTAGGTTGCACATCGCGAAACGGCAGATAAATTAAGACTTCATACGCGTGGCAGCGCGAACTCTCGATCCAAAATAGGATAATGTGGCAATGACTGTTGGTTTACCCCAGGTTAGATTAGGTTGCACACGGAAGCGGAAGATAATTCTATTAAAAGCAACATATACACATTTTTGTACAACTAAATATAACGCCACTGCCACCATTCATTTGCGCATGCACACTATATTTTAAAAAAGGGGCGGGTTTTACATGCACTAATCTGCGGTTTTACCTAAATTTTCTGACGTATATTAAAATTAAATTAATCTCTCTATTATTTTTGATCAATAAGTCTTGGCTTCTCATTCTCGATTTATCTGGCTCTTATATATCCTAGCCATAACCTAATCCATATTAAATCTGGGTTTACCTAGATTACATCGACAACGATCAAATAGTGTTATCGTCACGTTTTTACTAGTTAGCAATTTTTGCCACACAGCCACTGAACGTTCTAACTTTATTGTGTCATTGATTTGAAGTATTTTGTCTCTCAAAATTACAATTTTTCAATATTATGAGTAAGAATCATTTTTTTGTTGATTCAACAGTATTTTAACATGCTTCGTAGATAAAATAATGTCTGATGCACGTGTATGAAAGGATATTGTGCACTCACTGCTATTAAACTTCGCAAACCATACACAAGCGCCCTTCTTCACACATTTGTCATAAACTATTATTATCAAAAACGTGATTCATGAACGTAGTATAATGTTAAACGTGATTCATGAACGAATTATAACGTTAAAACAGATTTATAAAACAGTTGTGTATGTCAAATTTTATATTGGTATTTTATAATACATACCAAAATATGTGAGAAATATCAACACATTTATAATATATTATTGCTGATAAAGTCCGTTTTAAATCTAAAATCAATAATTACTCATTTTATTAACTTTATGAATGTGGAATCACAAATATTTATTTTAAAATGAAAAACTTATATTAATGCATTTTATTCTCTTCGAAAGTTGAAATATTTACGAATAACCTGCACCATAAAACACTGTACTTATTACATTATATTGCAGCAATAAGAAAACCTTTATCTACCCGCACACCAAAATGAATACCTTAATAAATAAATTATTGTTTGTGAGGGATGCCATTATTATAATCGTGTATAAAAGTATCCAAATCGTGGTTAAAAGTCCAATGTAAATCAAATGGAGTTCCATTATTAAACGATTTCTGTTTGTTGTTACCATGGCAACAACTAGCGTCATTAAATAAAAATCCTAGACGTAGTGAAAATAAATTTTCTGACATTGAATTAATTTTTCTTATTTTCAATCAAGAAGTTTTGGCCTCTCAGTATGGATCATTATATGGATTTATCTGGCTCTAATATAACTTAACCTAAACATAACCTAATCTATATTAAATTTAGGTTAACCCAAATTACATCGATACATGCGACTAAATAGTGTTCCCATTACTGTCCGTTATTACTAGTATATAAACTTACTAGTATATAAAAAACTAGTGTATATATAAAACTAGTATATAAAAAACCTTATTGTGTCAGTGATTTGAAGTATTTTGTCTGTCAAAATTACAATTTTTCAATATTATCGGTGAGAAATAAGTATTCCTTTGTAGATTCAACAGTACTTTAACATGCTTCGAGGATAAAATAATGCAAGATACACGTGTGTGAAAGGCTTTTTTTTTGCACACACTTGTATCATAAACTACTATTTGCATTTTGAATTATTCAGTTTCCCATTTATTTCTTTGAATTACATAGAGATTTGTGCAATCAAGATGTCAGAAATTAAATGATCTTACAATTTCCACAACGTGATTCTAATAAGCATGTAGTTATTTGGAATGTTATTAATTGTTGCAAAAATGTATGTGGATATTATTGCAGTTCGCAGTTTTATTAAAAAAGAAAAGTAAAAAGTAAGTAAAGTTAAAAAAAAATCATAAATATTTTCAATTAATTTTGAATTAAAATAGGTTGAAACGTAAGACAGGTTTATATTATCATTATGCCTTTTATTTAAATTTACCGGTTAGAAAAATTGTTCATTAAAAAAATGTAATGCAGAACGTACATTACTTTGAAACGAATTCTCATTAAATAAGTTATATAAAGAATCTTTCACCTGGAAATTTTCATTATTTTTACAGAACCTTTTTCTCATATTTTGCCATATTTTTCATTTACATTTTTCATTTAATAAAACATTTTATTCATTTTAAAATATTTTCGAAGGAATAAAATCAGAAACAGAAAGGAAAAATGGAAAAAGACACACAAATGTATGCCTTCATTTGTGTGTCTTTTTCCTACCAACGTTTTCGTTGTGTGAATGCATGAATGGAAATTAAAAAAAGTTCTCATTATGTGTTAAGGGAAAACAAAATGGGTAATTTGTGTCGTCACAAATGCTTTTTTTTAATATTCCATCTAGTATGTAATGCGAAACCATGCACTAATGTAATGCGAAACCATGCACTAAGTAAATCGTAACGAGACGAAAAGTTTTCCTTTGTTTTCCTCCTTAGACCGCTGAGTGTTGCCTACATTTTCTAAAGAAATAATAAAAAATTATGCAAGAAAAACCTTTATTACAACAAAGTAGTGTAGTATTAGTGCAGAAGATTGCAGCGTATTTAGTATTACATACAAACATGCTTTACTATAGTAATATATTTACGACTATAGTAATATTTTTATTTTCAAATATTTCATATTCTTATATTCTACACCAGCGTTTCTCAAAGTGGGCGATATCCCCCAGCCCCCCAGTGGGCGATGACGTCGTTTTGGGGGTCGCTAGGTAGCCAGGGGGCGATATAGGGGGGCGGTAGGTAGCCAGGTGGCGATATAGGGGGCGGTAGGTATCACGAGCTATACAATGTATTTCTGATAACTTAAAACAAACAAATACGTTCAACAAAATTGTTCCGTGTTCAGTATTATACAACTGGCCACGCTTGTCTGCTATTCCCTGCTGGTCGAATATCGATAATCCCATGCACACACACAGCTAGCGTTACTAACTATACCAACTTTCTGGCAGATCTACCACCTTTTAGTGTCTTGCCCAAATCTACTACCTTGAAAAAAAATCTTCCAACTTTTCAAGTTTCTGAAAACAATATTATAATTTTATTTGTTTTTTTTTAAATTATAATGCCTTTATATTTTCTTTTCACGAATTTTTCTTTCAACAGGGATCCCCGCATGTTAATTTTTATTTGAAATATTTCAAAAACTATCACAATTAATGTTGCTAATTATTTAAGAATTTATTTATTATTAATCCCAATAGCTTATCAGACCTAAACTTACAATTTATTTTGCATTACATTTTTTTAATTGATTCTAACAATAAGTGATGATGTTAAAAGAAATTGCGGTTTGTCCTCACTAGCGCGTGTATTCTTGATATCTAAATTTTACTTTCAAACTTGGTAACAATTTTTACTTGGTAAGTCAAAATACTTTTACTCTAGAAAGAGAAGAAAAAGCTTTCAATTGAATTTCAAATTATTGCACCAAAGATGCCACATTATTTTTAAAAATATCATAAATTGTACTTCAGTTCTATTGAATTTGTTAACTTAAATTTTTGAAGTATAATTCTAATATAGAACTATTTAAGTATAATTTGTCCGATTGATTGTGATTCAAATTTTAATTCTTGATTTTTTCGATTCCTGTTTTAAATATTAACGATCAACTACCAACTTTGTAATTATATCTACCTACAAGACAAGTTCGGATTGGTAACACTGCACACAACACATTATAGTCCATTTTTTTAATGAATGCAGTAACTAGAAACCTGATATACACCGTGACAAATGTTCAATCTAGTTAAAAAAAACTCTAGTTAAACAAAATTTTCAAATATAGTTACTTTTAATATTACATTGCTAATTTATTATTGGTTTCGTTGAATATCTTAATATTATTGATTAAATACACCAAATGGCAACAATAGTAATATAATACAAACAAATAAATGGAGAAAAACGCAAAAGATCTAAATGATATAAAAATATCAGATGATAATAAAATTGTGAATTGACACGGTAGCCATTGGCAACTAATAAATGTATGTGAAAAAAAATCAGAGAACAAGGTCAAATAAGCCCTATCTTCCCTGTACTGCATTCTTAAAAAAATGGACTATGTATATGGATCGAGTAAAATAACTGCGGCAAAATATCTTACATTACTTTTTTTTCTTCAATACATAGTTATTCATACATACTATACATACATATATTATACCTACATCTTATTTAAAAACCGGTAAAAATTTTAAATTATTATTTTAATATTTTTATATAAAAAACAATATATTATTCAAACTAATATTATTGTTCAAAATAAAATTCAATGATAAATGCGCTTTCATATACAATCTATAAATTAAATTCAATATGTTTTCATATTTATACTTATTTGAATAAATTATTGTAGGAAAAATGTTAAAACACAAAAAGAAATGCAGACAATATTCTGTGGAATATATAAAATATGATTTTATACCATCACCACATAATAGCCAGCTCCCGATGTGCCTCATTTGCGATAAAACATTTTCGAATGAAGCTATGAAGTCTTCCATATTGTTAGAATATTTACAAAACATTTATCCCCATAAAAAGAATCAAGATGTGTTATATTGCCAACGTTTGCGAGAAAACTTTGAGAAACGCCCAACTTTCAAAGCAATGTTTACAGCTCGTCACAAGAAAACACAGATGGACTTTGTGCTTCATACAAGTTATCACTACTAATTGCAAGGACGGGAAAACCCCATACAATTTAAGAAGAATTAATTTTGCCTGCAATTGCTGAGGCAATCAGTACTGTGTTGTACAAATCTCCATTAAACGTAATTAAATCAATTCCTCTCAGTAATGACACTATTCAAAGAAGAATTGCAGAAATAGGTGACAATAGAGCAGAATTGTTATCTGAAATTTTGCGAATTACAGATTTTTCTTTGCAAATAGATGAAAGTATGTTACCTGGAAATGAATCATTACTGTTGTCAGGATATGTTCGGTTTGTATATGATGAACAAATGAAAGAGGATTTATTATTTGCAAGATATTTAGAAAAAGATACCAAAGGGGAATCAATATTTCGAGTAATTGAGCAATATTTTAATGACAATAACATTCCACTTAATAACATTTTTGCTTGTGCGACTGATGGAGCTAAAGCTATGGTCGGCTCTAATATAGGTTTTTTAGGATTACTTAAGAAAACTGTACCAAACATTACAACCGTTCATTGCATCATACATCGCCAAAATTTATTTGCCAAAAATATAAGTGAATCTAATCACCAGTCAGTGCAGCTTGGTATTACTGCAATAAACAAGATTAAGGCTCATTCATTGAATGATCGACTATTTCGTAAGTTGTGCGAGAAAAATGTAGATAACTACAGACGTTTATTACTCCATACTGAAGTTCGATGGCTTTCAAAAGGGAATACTTTCCAACGATTTTATGAACTTCATAGTTCATCAAGAGATTCAAAGATTTGTTTGATTTGGAAGTTCCTGATTAGATAATAACGCCGTTTTCAAGTTATGAAAACGCAGGCCCTGTTTTGGAAAAAGAATTAGTCGAGTTGCAGAATGATATCGACTTAAAAGCAACATTTAAAAAGTAACAAGAAGAGTTTTGATTGCAGAAAAAATCATTGACCACTAATCTTAGTGAAAAGTCGAAAAGATATTATTATTAGCTTTTCCAACTTCATATTTAGTCGAACAAGGGGTTTAGTGCTGTTTGTCAGCTTGTGACAAAGCAAAGAAATATACTGGATATTGTGAAACGTGGCGATTTGTTCCTCACGAACATTGAACCTCAATTAGATAAATTGATAACACTACATCAATCGCATCCTTCTCGTTAATTATTATTAACTTTAGCATATCAAAGGTGGGCGATGAGACAAATAAGTTTGAGAAACACTGTTCTACACTATTATTTCATTTTTTGTGCAGCAATATAAAATCTATGACAGAAAGACCCCTGGTCATTAGCCACTTGTACTTTGTACAATAAAGATAATTAACATATCTAAAATTGAAATCTAATATAAGAGGAAATATTTCCTGCTGGTTTAATTTTTCCTCCGATAATAATTTATATATCTAATGTGTTTATAATTAGAAATAATAAAATTATCGAATATTGTGGTGAAACCAAACTAATTATAGATACAATCATACCAACTTATTAAAGCGGAATATAGCTTGAATATATAAATGTATTCAACCTTTCCGTAGCTTTATAATATTATTAAGTCTTTTAAAGACTAGATAATTAATCTCATGTTCAAACTCAACAGATAGTTATATGCTATTTACTAGCCCCCAGTCCACTTTTGTGTCACTAAACAAGAGCTAGATAAATAACATTGTTTTTAAGATCACATCTTTCTATTTAACACAAGTGAATAGTCATCTGCGTATCTATCTCTCATCAGTGCAGCTTTGCTCTTTAGAATTATAAAATGGAATACACTCTAGTCTAACTTATTAAAGCGGACATTAGTTTGAAAACCATGTCCGGCTGTCGAGGATAGTTTTTTTGGCCACTCCATTCTGCTTTTTGATCCTTTTGTTGCGGTGGATCAGTCCGCATATTCTATTGTCCATTCATTGGTTCTTGTGTGTTTTTATACTAGTTTCTTTGTACATTCCTTTCTATTTTTCACCTTCTTCTTCCATTCTGTGGCTTCCATTATTCGCATATCTTCGTGTATTTGGTCCTGCCATCTTATTTTCTTCCTTTTCTTTCCTTGTTGCCTTCCTCTCGGTCTGAGTGGTGGTTTAGAGTTTCAATCATACCAACTTATTAAAGCGGAATATAGCTTGAATATATAAATATATTCAATCTTTCCGTAGCTCTATAATATTATTACGTATTTTTATGACTGCTAAACAAATCTCACGTAGAAACACAATTGATATTTGTATGCTATTTACTAGCACCCAGTCCTCTTTCTGACACTCCATCTTTGGCACTATTTATCTTCCGACTCCAGTCTTATCGCATATTTTCTTCCCATATTTCCATGTATCTAGTTCTTATCCCTTTCCTCTATTAAAATATCTATGGGTGTGACCCCGGCTATTACCGTACATCTGTTGAAATTGTTCTATATGAACTGGCTATTCTTATTGCAATCTTACGTTGCAAATTTTTCTGTATTGTTCTGTGTCTATCTCTTTTCTCCAGATTGGTGCTGCATGTAGTGCTATCGAGTTTGCGACCGAATTTAGTAGCCTGCGTTTATTCGACTTTGTACCCCTTATATTAGGTAGTAGTCTACCTAGGGCTGCTACCCAATTTTCTGCTTTCCTGACCCCGAAGGATCCCCGAAGGTCCGCTTCGGGGAAATCGGGGAATCCCAGACGTCGTTGCTTGTTGTTGCAGATGTCCTCGTAGCCGGTTGAATGCGACATCGTAGACGTTGTTGTTGCAAGTTTGTTGCCAGGCGTCTTCGTAGACGTCTGCGGTTTCCTATGCAAAACCAGCTTGCACCTATCAGTATGAGTCGATCCGGAATATTAACTAGCCGATAGCAGCCTCGTAGACGGTAGAAGGCGTCGTCGTACACGTTCTTGTTGCATGCGCCCTTGTAGACGCTGTGAAGACGTCATTATAGACGGTGTTGTTGCCGGCGTTCTCGTAGACGGTTGAAGGTGTCATCGTAGACGTGGTTGGTGCAAGTTTGTTGCAAGGTGTCTTCATAGACGTCGTTTGTTGATAAGCGGTTTCCTATGCAAAACCAGCTTGTACCTATCAGTGTGAGTCGATCCAGAAGATTAACAAGTCGATGGCGACCTCGTAGACGGTAGAAGGCGTCGTCATAGACGTTGTTATTGCCTGCGTCCTCGTAGACGCTTCAAGGCGTCATCGTAGACGTTGTTGTTGCTTGCGTCCTCGTAGACGGTTGAAGCCGTCATCGCAGACGTTGTTGTTGCCGGCATCCTCGTGGACGGTGGAAGGCGTCATCGTAGCCGTCGTTTTTTTGTTGCAAGGCGGAGGCGGATCATAAGGCGTATGACAGGCGGTGTTCGGACCTCGTTGCGGTGTTCAGTTTCGCGTATAAGGTTTCCTTGCCACAGATGCAGGGTGTGGTTCAATGATATGGCAGACTTCAGGTGCATTTGGTTCCATATTTGAGTGTGTAGATTGCTCTTTTCGATCACTTCGCGGGCCCCAATTTGTGGGTGGTCGTGGTAGAATAAATATATCACTCACGGTTTGCTGAGCAATTTATTTACAATCATATAATATACAAAAGATACAAACACTGTATTAAGGGAATGGCGGAGCTGCAACGTATTCCGAGAACTTGGATATAACTTAAAAAACATGAACTATTAACTTGGGTGGATCTGAAGTCTTGGAGGCGTTCGTACTCGGCCTGTCTTCGTGCCTTGACTCACTGTTTATTCGGCGGTCACAGTTTTTATATTTCTTCCAGGTATTTTCGTCCTTTCTTCGGTTATCGCTTCTTTTTGGATTACCGGTTCTCGGGAGAAAAATGTCCTGTCGTTATCTTCCGACAGAACACCCGCTGGTAAATTCTTAGTTTTGCTTTATTCGAGTTTCTTGGTGAGATTTTCTAATCTGCCCGAGGATTACACTATCGACCCTCATAACATATTTTCGGATTTTTGTCCGAAAGTATTCGGGTAATTATTGTAACGACCCTTGTAAAACTAAGTAGGTTTGAACTGCCCGTTGCCGCTACACATTTTTATAATCCAAAAGAGGATCGTATTATATGACCTTTAAACAATCATGCCGTGGCATATTCATAAAATAAAATAATTTATCTACTCACACACTAAAATGAACACATTAGTAAATACATTATTGTATGTGAAGGATGCCATTATTATAATCGTGTGTAAAATTATTCAAATCCTGCGTAAAAGTCTGAGTTTTAAATCCTGAGTTTCATTATTAAACGATTTCTGTTTGTTGCTACTATGGAAGCAACTAGCGTCACTAAACTAAAAACATAGACGTAGTGAAAATAAATTTACTAACATATATTAAAATTAAAATTGAATTAATTTTTCTTATTTTGAATCTCGAAATCTCAGTCTGGAGTTTTTTATATATAACTTATATATAGGCTATAAGCTATAATATAACTTAATGTAATCATAACCTAATCTAGATTAAATCTAGGTTAACCTAAATTATATCGACAATGACCAAATAGTGTTCCCGTCACTGTGCGTTTTTACTAGTTAGCAATTTTTTGCCAAGGAGGCGCTGAACGTTCTAAACTTATTGTGTCAGTGATTTGAAGTATGTTGTCTGTCAAAATTACAATTTTTACAATAATATCGGTAAAAAACAATTATTTTTATGTCGATTCAACAGTATTTTAACATGCTTCGTAGATGAAATCACAAAACACGTGTGTGGAAGGCTTTTGTGCACTCATTGCGATTAAATCACTCGCCTTCATCTCGTACTTTAAACTTCGCAAGTCATGCAGAAAATCCCTTCTTCACACACTCATATCTGAAACTACTATTAAATGTCCCTTTGACCTATGTTTATGAAATCTTCATTTTCACAATTAAGCACAAAAACTTTTTCGAAAGTTACAAGAACTCTAATGCAAAGGGCACAAGAGATGAGCACAGAAATATTAGATTTATTTTACCTAAACACAATCTAAGAATGTCAGAGAGGCTCCCACCATATATAAACCTTACACTCTATAGCACATTACGTAGGAATATAAGAATGAACATAGTTAAGAAAGACATTAAGCAAAAAATAAGAGCTAGGCTTATTGAAATTGAACCATACAACCTAGTTGAATATTTTTTGAAAATAAAATCGTATTATTAAAATATATCAATGTAAATATTGTAAATATATTATTGTAAAGTTATATATTATGATTATATTTATTTTTTACCGTTACATAAAAGTTTATATTATTTAATTTTTAATTTAATTTAGCGATTTATTGCTTAACAGTTTACAGGACCAATAACAGTGCAACAAATATAAGATTAGTTACAACTAGATTACGTAATAATACATGTATACAATAAATATACAAACAAGGGTAGGTCGCAACCTGTGGCGCTCATAGAAAAATTAAACATAACCAAAAATTATAGGAATTTTTATTTGTTCTTAGAGTATGTAAACTTTAAATTATGAAATAAATGATTTGATTTGACTAAGACAATACTAGACGGAGTAGACAGACTATACAGACAAGGAGGCGTTCAAGCAAGATTTTGGACACATGCTTTTTTGCCAATTTTATCTAAAATTGTTGATCAAGTTGTTTCTTCTCTATTGGGTTTTGTCACTAAAAGTGAATGTTTCGTACTAAATTTTATTCTGAAGTGTAATGTGAATATTGCATTTATTAATTTATTTTATTTTTTTAGTGAGCAGTCAATTGCAAGTGCTCGGGCAAGTGTGATGGTATATGACGATGTAAATAAAAAATGGGTGCCATCGGGAACATCTCTGGGCTTATCGAAAGTACACATTTACCAACACACCGCACAACAAACGTTTCGCGTTGTCGGTCGAAAACTGCAGGACCACGAAGTTGTCATAAATTGTGCGATATTGAAGGGACTGAAATACAACCAGGCCACACCCACATTCCACCAATGGAGAGATAACAAACAAGTATATGGACTGAACTTTAGTTCCAAAGAGGATGCGGACCTTTTCGCCAGGGCCATGTTTCATTCTTTAGAAGTAAGAAATAATAAGCATTTTTAAACCACCTTTATTTTCATAATTTTAGGACTTGGTAAAGAATACAGGATTTTTTGAAACTTAGTGTTTCGGACTTTTTACCTGGTGTAACTGTTATTAATCGTCTTTGGCACTCTTTAACTAACAAGCCTATACAACGAGCCTATAAACCTAACCTTTTATACTTAGTCTGACCGGGATTAAACCAACGGTCCTTGCCACATTGTCCTATATTGGATCGAAAGTTCGCGCTGCCGCGCGTATGTTGTCTTGATTTATCTGCCCGCTTCGCGGTGGACAACCTAATCTAACCGGGGTTAAACCAAGGTTCCTTGTCACATTGTCATATATTGAATTGAGAGTTCCGATTCCGAGAGAAACTCGATCCAATATAGGACAATGTGGCATGGACCATTGGTTTAACCAACTCGGCTGGTATCAATTTCCATTCAAGTCATTTTTGTATTGTTTAGTCGGGATCTCTTAAAATATTCTGAATATTCATAATAGACAAATAATTTCAGGAAGCCAATTTTGTATATACTTTACACGAACATGTGACGCAGAAAAATTTAAATAATTTATGTGTCGTCAAAATTAAATTTGGCAACGCTGACCCAATTGTATCTACATTCTCAGTTATGTGACCAGTCATACACGTCAGTTATTTGCTTGAAACCAAAATTTTTTTATTACAAAAACCCGAATATTTCTCCGAAATAAGAAAAAAAAAATACTTTTTGCAAGGCATATGTCTTTCCACTACAATATGCATGCAATTTCTGTGGTGGTGGAGTTAATAAGTAGGTACCAAAAAAAGCAACCAACCTCGGGATACTAAGTATCCCGAAACAGTTTCAAGAGACATTTATAGCAGTTAGAGCATTTATACGAGCCCTCGGCCGGGAACCAAATTCTAGACGGTTTCGTGTGGATCCTGCAGAATCTGGTGGTTATCTAGGACACTCTAATAATTAACTCGAGATATTGTGGCTGTTTGTCACGTAGCTGTTCGTTGAAATATGAATGCAACTTCCAACTTCAATGCGACGCTTAGTTTTTCATATAAACGGGCATTTTAACAAAAATAAACGTGGCAACGTCGAGTTAGTTGCGTTCGCATCTACTATCTGTCATCTTGAAAATGTCAACAATTATTTTCAACAAAAAAAACGAATATTTATTGAGCCAACGTAGAAACTTAATTTTTGCTTCAAGATCTTAGTTAAAGAGTGCCAAAGACGATTTACAACAGTTACACCAGGTAAAAAGTCCGCAACACTAAGTTTCAAAAAAATCGCGTATTCTTTACCTAAATTTTATTATATTCTGTAATAGCAGTAATATTTAAATCAATTTTTCTTCATTCAAATTACATTCTCTCAGCAATTATAATAACAAGATCAAAGAGCTTGTAATCTACTGTCATGCGGTAACTACTACGACCCCGTAATATAACTACTGTCATGCGGTCTATGAGACGCAGCATATATTTAAAATTAAATTTCTCCCATATTAATTTTTGTTTTGTTTTGCGCTTCGAGATATGCATGAGATAAGGTCCAATGAGCAGTTTTTCGAATACTTTGTTACCATAGCATATCTACCTTTGTTACCATATTATCTTTGTTACCATAATTTATCTTTGTTAATTGCCAACAACTGTCTGAATATACGGCTTTCGGTCTGACAGACCGCATGGAAACGTGACAAATATTTTTTGACAAAAAATATGCGATCATTAATATTTAAAAGGTTATCCATCATATAGGATAATAAATTTTGGCCCATATCCGCAAGCAATTTCCAACGGATAATTTCCTTGTTAGTTGTTTTTATCCCATTCCTTTTTGTGTTTATTTTTATATACGATTATCCACCATTTGTGATTATCAATTTTTTGTCTATATCCGTTCGCAATTACCACAGGATAATTAATAATTAGATACGCGTTTTGATAATACGAAGCAATTAGGTATGGGGGTAGAATTTGGGAGTAGGTATAACTGTAGCCAGTACTAGTTAGGTCTTCCTATTATACGTATAGTACTATAAAACTTTTATATTATAAAAAAAATGGAGGCTAGACCTCCATGGATATATTGATGAATGGTGATGATTGAAAACGCGGTCATGCAGTGGTATAATCAAGCGGATAGTTGCTGTGAAATCGACTCTAACACCCGTATTCATAGTCGCTCCTTGAGGACAAGGCCTCCTTGTTCCTTATTTCGCGTTTCATTGACCTTCCTTGACAGCTCAAGGATCCTTATTCGGCTCCTTATCTCAAGTAAGGTTTCGTGCTTCCTTGAAGAAGCCTTCAGCACTGTGATTGGCTGTTGCGTTCCGATGACGCTTGCGCTTGTCGTCGATGTAGTTTTGACATGTTGGTTAAACTCAGAAACAGTATAATGAACAACAATTTTTTAAATAATTATGATAGTGAGTTTGATCATGGTTCGATCATTTGAGGAATGGGGGAGGAATGGTTTGATCATTTGAGGAAAATCCAATATGAAATGGAAATAGATTTCGAAGGCGGCTCGCCAGAAGGTACATTCGATAGTTTCAGAATCCTATCGAAATGTACAACGATGTTCCTTTTCGAAGAAGATATCGGTTCAGCAAATGAGACGTGTGGTCGAACTTCTGTTGCCGTTGGTAAATGCCCAATTAAGGAGATTAAATAATCGTGGGCTGCCCGTGTCTCTGTTAACACATTTACTGTCGCCGTGAGACTGGTGACCCAGCGGTGTTTGCATACTTTTTTTGCATATTACCAACCAGCAAGTCACTGGGTCACTGGTGACCCATTTCGTGAAACTCACCTAAAATAGTTCTATGGGGCCCCTAGAAAGAAAATAAATACCATATCATTATAACTATCGATTTTGTAAAGTGGTTTAAATCGTAGATACAGGAAAGTCATAAAATCAGGCACGGCAGTGAATGTGTTAATACAACTCGTAATAACATTGCATTCTTATTGGTAAACTGGATTTAATGACAATTTTTTATTGAAAAATTGTCATTAAACCCAGTTTACCAACTTAAATGAGAGTTAATAATTGTGTATATGTAAATAAATATATAGGTTTTTAACTTCAAATTAAACCTTTTCAATTTCAAATTAAACCTTTTTAAATCCATATTAAACCTTTTTAAATTCAAATTAAACTTTTTTAAATTCAAATTAAACCTTTTTTAAATTCAAATTAAACTTTTTTAAATTCAAATTAAACTTTTATTAAATTTAGTTAAATATTAATTATAGAGA